>CM035415.1:97285137-97550137 GCA_020310875.1 Ceratopteris richardii | reverse complement strand
CCAAATCTTTGTACTTTTTCCCAAGTCAATGCTTGACCTCTATTATAGAGAGTCATGATGAGATCTCATATGATTTTGGGAGTTTGCTGAGAAGAATATTGGGCATATCTTGACTTGAAACTTGTTTGCCACATAATGTGAGCTTGTGTTGATAGTTTCCAAAAGTGGTAACGACTTTAGTTATAGGGTTGTGGGGCCTAATTACTAGGTTATTAAATTCACCTTTTTGTGCATAAATTTTATATAGATTCTTATCTTCATAAAAGTCTTGAAGTATCTGCCAAGCTTCATGAGATGTTCTACAAGAGGTAATGTGATAGTATATTCTCTCATCACAAGCTAACATGAGTTGATCTAGGGCTTATCCTTAACATTCCATACATTCCATGTAGTGAGGTCACCATCCTTGTTGAGTACTGACTCTATGGCATCTACTAGTTAATACTCAAGTTTTGTATACAAATATGCTTTGATAATGTCCTTCCACAAGTTATAATTTGTGTCATTTAATCGTTCCTCTTTTGGCATGAATATAGACACGAACAATGATAAATGCAACATACTTGATGAAATCACATTGGAAATGGTGGAGATTTTATAGCCCTTGATCACCACATTTTCAAAGATAGTTGGAGGTAGCACCAAAGATGGGGAGGTGGCTTAGAGTAGCCCTATCTGCACTTTGAAACACTTGGGTGGCTTAGAGTAGTCTTCCCAAGCACACACACACACACACAAGGTCCTTCCTATATTTCTTGAGTTACAAATTGTAGGGCACTTAGTGCATGTTTATGCCATATATAAGAGTTAAACACCTTGGGAAAATACAAAAGAACTACCTTGGTTGCACTGGTGGGAACTTAGTGCCGAAAGATGGACCAAAGAGATGTTTCCAAATACCAAGTGGATGAAAGACTACTTGGATGACTACAAATAGATGGTAGGATGTGAGAAACCACGTAAATACACCCTTAAAGAGCTACGTTTTCTATCATTGCCAAAAAAACGAACCCTAAGAAACTTGAGGTCTTTTGAGACCTTTGTAGAATTCTCGTGAACGCAATGAGCTACTTTGAAAACTTCAAACGTTGAATGAAGGCAATGCGACCCTCTTTTTGTGTGCGTTTTCCTTAGAATAGTGTTGCATCGGAAATGAGATCATCGTAGGAAGAGATGGCAAGGAGCTTTGGGAGGAGATGGCGAGGAGATGTCTACGTCATAGAAGAGATGCCACACACATTATTTTACTCTTCCCTCGCTCTTCCTCTCTCTTGTGTTGAGAGAAATGCCGCAATGGAACTCTCTCTCTATTGTTCTCCCTCTCGTTGTATTGCGCAATGAGAACCAATTGTCCTACAATGAGAACAAAATGAAGTCAATTGTCCTACAATTTCTCACTCTAATCGGAGAGATAGGTAAGTCAAGGAGTAAAAGAAAGAAAGAAAAATCAATCTAGCACTTGTCTTCGGGTGATCCTGAGTTTACCTCTTTTTCTCCATCTCCATATGTAGAGCAGCACTCTATTCACATTGAACGAAGTTGGACAACAACTCTCTCTACTTGTTCTATGCTTTTAAGCCTCTGATTATGAGTCTATCTATCTCTCAGTTTTAGCTGAAGAAGTTGCAAGAAGCTTTGTTAGCCATGACTAGGAGAAGGAGGCCTCTATTCAATGGCTGAAGATTGCTTGTTTCCTTTTGTTCGACATGATGGAAAATCAACTTGAAGACTTGCAAGAATTGTTTTATAGCTTGCAGGAGGGATGTAAAGAGAGAACGAGTTCAAATGTGGCTATGCTAGATGAGAAGGTCAATAAGGTGCTTAGAGAATGGAAGGCAGATCTCCAGAAAGGTTCTCCTACTCATTCGTTGATTGCAGCAAGTCCAAGCTCATGAGATACAAATTTGCAAATGTTCAAAGAACAATTGAAGCAAACATTTGATGTCTATTATTTAGGCATTTTGCATTATTATCTTGGGATTCAATTTCTGTTTTGAGATGAGTGTATCTATATGACACAGCAGAAGTACATTGAGAAACTTTTGGAAAGGTTTTAGATGGTTGATTCTAAACCTATGCAAACACCTATGGAGGAGAACGCATCTTTGCAGATGGTAGCAAATGCAGAGCCATTTGATGCTACTTTATATAGTCAAGCAGTTGGTTGCTTGATATATCTTTGTAATACACATCTCGATATATAGTTTGGAGTTTCTCAAGTATCAAGGTTCATGCAAAATCCGACAATGTTACATTGGAAAGCAATAAAGCAGATCTTTTGATATTTGAAGGGAACTTCAAATTATGCTATGGTATTTTTGAAATCTGCACATTTGTTACTAAAAGGATTTTCATATTCTGATTGGGAAGGTGATAGAGACACAAGAAGAAGTTCTAGTGGATTTTGTTTTTATCTTGGAGATTGTCTTATCTCATGGCTTTCAAAAAGACAACCCACTATTGCCACTTCATCATGTGAAGCTGAATATTGTGCAACATTTATAGCTACTATAGAGTTAGTATGGCTGCAGAAGATTTTCAATTATCTTAATGTGAGAGTACATGAACCCATTCAGATATTTTCAGATAGCCAGAGTGCTATAGCTATAGCAAAAAATCCAGTGCATCATGCAAGGACAAAGCATAGAGAGGTACACTACCACTATATTCAAGAGCAGATAACTAAGAAGCACATTGAGCTAGTTTATGTTCCTTCTAGTGAGAATGTTGCAGATATATTTACCAAAGCATTGACTAGAGATAGTCATGAGAATATTTGCAGGTCATTGAACCTTGTACCATTGTGACATTGAAGGGGGGATTGTTGGAAGCAATGTCCAACAATGGTCCAAAACTTTTGGAAAATAGTTATTATATATATCCTTTATATACATGGTACAAGAAAAAGTACATGGCAGCGTGGATAGATCATGGTGCTCTCAAACTATTGACCTAGGTTCGAATCCCGTTAGGCATAGATCGTGGAATCACTTTTGCATTTGGATACAATTATGCTTTTTATTTCAACGGAGATAGCTTTTGAGATAAGCGAGCGATCGTATATTTAGCTACGTATTCCATCGTAGCTTTATGCTTTATTAATCTTGCTTTTAGAGATACACAAACTACTATATAAGAGAGTATTAACTCATTGTTCAAGTATCATTCAAAGATCTCAAGCTAGAGTTTGACGATTATGAAGCTTTGGAGGTGAAGTTTTAGTGAAGGAGAGGCTACTCTCTTGGAGCAAGAAGTCTTCTACAAGGTGGTGGTAACTATCTTTTGTAAGTTAACCTTATATTTTGTTTTTTGGGTTTCTCTACCCTAATCTAAAAATTAGGGTTGGTTGATTTACAATTTTGTTACACTATTTTGTGAGAATAAGGTCAGCTTCGTTGCTCATTCACTTCACACACACTTAGATTATTTCAACATAATCTAAATTTTGTATCATCATCTTCTTGGATATTCTTCCATTAGTGAGTGAACCACTTTATATGGTTGAGTAGTACTCCCATGTTGTAATTTGGACATCTATTTTTTAGTGAGTAAGCATCCAGCTTACGTTCTCTATCCTTGTCTCAAGATCTCTTTCTTTCTATCTCTCACTTATCATCTTAATTAATTAAGTGTGTATACTCAAAAGGTTTTAGTATCAGAACGATCCTAGGGCCCCAAATTCCAATAGACTCTCACATGAGAATCGACAAAACCACTCACGATGTGGAGTAACATGAAAACTGGCTAATGCATCAAGCAACCAAGCCATATGTGTGCTATCCAATGAACAAGTAGAATCTTGAGATGAACCATAGGAGAAAGTGATATCACCATCACTAGCATAATCAATTGCCATAGACTCTCTTGAAATCACTACCTCACCTACATCACATGCATATCTCTGATGTCATCATCGCATCCGCCTGAAGCAACATCATCAAATATGGCCCTCATGACCAATGCCAACATCGAAGTTGATGATGTGATCTAATATGTCTCACATGAGTCAATGGACTCGCATACATATCATGTAGTCTTTACCATAATGCACTACTCATCTCCTCATATATAACATACTCATATATAGAAACCACAAGTTGTAATCAGATAATGGACCTTGCCAATGCATCCATATCCATCCATCATGGTCGGGCATGAACCAACGTATGCGTTTAGCCATGGCCACTAACTAAAATACCCTAATGCAAAAAAATGATTGTATCTGAAAAAGTTGAACAGAACTACCCTGTTGAGTTCTGCTAAACTTGTAGTAGACTTCAAGACGCTTATACCGGCAAACCAAAACCTCTCTCTCTCTCTCTCTCTATATATATATATATATATATATATATATATATATATATATATTTTTTTTTTTTTTTGGCACAAAAAGATGAAATATCCTACACAAGCACTGCGATAGTGCATTCGGAAGCCAAAATGAGCTCAGATCACGATTTTGGCACCACAAAGTGAGCAATTTTGATCTCCTAATCATCTCGAGTATGCTCACCAAATTTCGTGCCATTCTGAGACTATGGCTGGAGGGGTGTTGATGACACCCTAGATGAAGCGGTGACTTGCTATGATACCAATTGTTGGAGTTACGAGTTAGATGTCTGCGGAAGCACACAAACAACACAAGGAAGAAGAAGAAGCTTGAAGACAACACACAATACTACATGTATACCACTAGAATGTACAAAGTTAAGTAACCCGTTAGGTCAATAGGCGTATATACAAGTTGGGGGAAAAACCTCCTAAAGAGGGAAAAAAGTGCCCTGACAGTCCTAAAGTGTTCACACACATCACTACCTAAATATATCAACATTATTGTAGCCAATCACCAAGGTTTCTTATGCAAAGTGATTCCGTGCCCCGTTATCTTTATGTGTCAAAAAATTTGGGCTACTCCTTTATTGTTTTGAGGAAGATGACTTTCAAGAAGTTGAGCACACTCAGCAAACACATTTGCAGTTACCGTCGTCGAACTTGCAAGTTTTGTAACACAAGGAGATATTCTATCAAATTTTCCAAAATGCATCGACAAAGATATACTTGAAACATATTTACTTTTATCATAGTTTGATTCCTTGGGTGACGTTAATTTCAAACTTACAATGTCCCCAAGCCTTTGTGGATATTGTGACCAGAATATCCACCATGTCATATCAAGTGCTTATGTTTATCATGTGTGGATACTTTCAAGTGCTTGTGCTCTCTTGCTAAGACAAGCTTAGAAAGAGATTTTACACTTGCTTCTATAAACTCACATGCATCGAAGTAGGATGATAACTTAAGAAAAGTCTCGTTAGATCCTTGAGCACTTTCTAATGAACTCTCTTACTTAATTATATCCCAACACATGATAGAATCAAATTAAACCAAATGGAACTTAAACTAATTGAACTTTTAAAGTTTAAAAGATAGTTGTTATGTTCCATACATTGCATCCCTAGTAAGGATGCAAAGTGCCAAGAAAACCATGGAATTTTCATTTTGAAAGTTCTAACTTACCTTAGCATCAATTGAATTTTGACATTCAATAGATAGATGCTACGTTCCATGATTGCATCTCTAGTAATGATGCAGCTTGCTAAGCAAGCATGGAAACTTTGAAAGAACTCTTCCTTTTAAAAGGATTAGAGAGTTACTTTGTGGTTTCATTTAAGTTGTAGCTTCATGAGGAAACCTAAGCAAGCGATCTTTAGGAAATCAAATAAGTTCCTAAAGACACAAATGAAATAGTCTAGTTTTCTATTTCATGAATTGTGCGTTGTTCCAATCATATTCAAGGTGAATTTTTCTTTTGGGAATACAAAAGTTCCATGAAAGGGATCTTCATTAATCCATGAAATTTTCCCAAAACAATCCATAAACTTCATAAATATGTTGGGACAAGTAGGTAAAGGTTTGTTCATAGTAACATTAGTATCCATTGGTTCAATCATTATAAGATGCATGTACTTTGAACTATGCAAACAAAGTGGATTGTGACAATATGTTTAAAGTACTCTAGTAACATCAAAATATTGAACAATGATAATAATTTTTGTTTCAAACTCAAGAACAAGAATAATTATCACATAAATGAAATTTGAAGACAACTTTCATGAGGGAATAGGAAACCATATCCTAAAGGTGATATTTATCCTTTAGTTTGATAATCAGAAAAGGAACACACTTGAAGCAATAAAGCTTCTGAATATTGTTTGAAAGTCTAGATTCAAGGATCATTCCCACAATTCAAAAGATTCCAAGAGAATCATTTTTTCAGTCTATTTGATTCTCTAGAATGAATCTCAAGTCCTTGAAGAATAAATTGCTCCCTAGTAGTGAGAATGAAATTCTTCAAGCTACTTAGATAACAAGTAGTTTCCAAGAAGTCTTAAACCCTTGATAGTGGTACTTAATTCCAATGGTTGGTATCACCTAGTAATTGGAAGGCAGGTATTTCCTTCATCTCCCTCACTAAAGTCTCCTACCTTATCCACTGGGATTCTCATCGTGTTGACTTCGTCTACTGTCTCTTTCTTTTCCTCCTTGACCTCCCATTGATTGATTAATTTCTCCTTCAAATGTGGTTTTACCTTCAATAGTTCTTCGAATGTTAGGGTACAAGGGATTTTTACCTCTCTAAGGCGTTGTATGATCTCAGATGTTTGGATTGATGGGTTCGTTTCTCGTTTCCTTGTGGAGGGAATATGATACAATTCTGAATTGTGTTCGTACTCCCCTGTGTAATTGGGCAGTTCATTTATATCTTTCTCTCCTCGGTCACTTGCATCCATCGGAAAAATTTCTTCTGAATTTAGTTCAGGTATTGAACCCTCTGTTTCGTTTTCTGCTTCTAGTTCTTCAAATGGTGGTTCTATTCCTTCCACTTTCTTCCATTTGTCCTCTTGAACTCGTGCCCATAGATCTTTAGTCCATTCTCCTTCTACTTCGGGAATTATGGATCCTTCCCTTCTCTCAATACCACATTCGTCATTCTGTGTTCTACTCACTTCAGGCTTTTCATGAGTGTTTACACACTCTTGGAATTCTCCTTCAGAAATTCGCGTCTTGGGTAAAGGCGATGCAGGTTTCTCTAGGGTCTGTTGGGCAACTTCTATCAATTTCTTGCAGATCTCCAATCTCTCCTTCTCTAAGTCACCTCTAGGATATTCCCTCTCATGTTGTTCTATGGTAGGTCCTGCTCTTATTCGGGCCTTGTAGGCCTGAATCCACATGGCTAATTCTTCAGGCATAGGGTCTGCTAACACTGATCCTTCCTCTTGTTTTTTGTACTGTTCATTTTTGTTTCCTTCTTCTCTCTTCGGTTCTTCTTTTGGTTTTTGTTCGTTTTTCTCCTTTTCCTTCTTTTGTAATAACTTCTTTTCTTTTATCCTATCTCTTCGGTGCTTCCATCTCTGGGACTTTTTACTTGCAATACTTTTCTCCGGTTCTTCTGAGTCTTCTACTCTTTGAGGGATGGGTGTGTTCACCTCCCTGTTATTTTGGTTGTTCTCCTCCGTTTTATTAGGGGTCTCTCTGGCTTTGGCTCTTGTTATTGCTTTCAATGGTACTGTGCACTCTTTATCACTCCCTGACGATTCGATTACTTCAATTACATTGATTTTCACGTTAGATGTAACCTTGTTGGGATTCTTGGGGCAATCCCTAAAAAGGTGTTCCTTACCACAATCGCTACAGTAACCTTCCCAGACTCGTTGTGGTGGTGGGTTTGGCAATGTGCATTCTCTAATGTAGTGATCACCTCCACATCTGTAACATGGTCCTCTGGGTACAGGCGGTCTGTTCATGGATCGGGGTGGTATAGTTGCTCTAGGAGCTGTGTACATTAGTGACACATAGTCCTGCTCATATCCGTACGAACTTTCTGGTGCATCCATGCCATAGGCATATGGTTCACACAGTTGTCCATATTCCATCATTGAGCTTTCATAATTGGGATATGCTCCTTGACTATGGTCGTAACATGAGTCATATGGTTCACTACTAGCCAAAGGTGTGGCTGGTACTATAGCTCTCTCGAGGTTTTCTTCAGGTTGGGCAATCTTGACTGGGACAACGTTCTGAGGATGGGGTGGTTGTTGTCCTAGTACTGGTTGTGGTTGGGCGTATCCCTGATATGCATATGGTCGTGGCACTGATGCCTGTGGCTGATAAGTAGGATATCTAAAGGCTTCACCTCCCTGATCTCTCTGAGGGTATCCATAAGGTCTCATGTATGGTTGTGCTGGTCTCGCTTGTCTATTGTAAGGACAATTTTCTGTACTGTGATTCGTATATTTTTGTTCCACACTGCAATATTGTAGAGGTCCTGGAACAGGTGGTCTATTATAGCCATGAGCCGGTGGTGGAACTACTCCCCTAGTACACAAGTGAGAAGGGTGATCACCTCCGCAATGCATACACCTTCTGAGCATGGGAACTCTCATTGGGTTATTGGGGTAGTTCCTCTGTCCTTGAACGTTCAACTTTTTCGCTAACAATTCGGCTATTTCCTCTACATTGTTTTTAGGAATTGATGTGTTACTGGCCGAATCTTCACTTTTCGAGCTTCCTTGAGGTATTTTCAGGTCCTCTGCTAGGTTATCTTCTAAATCTATGCATTCCTTCATGCATTCTTGCAAAGTTTGAACCCTTTTCACATACACCAATGATCTCAAGGATCCGTTCAATAATCCTTCCAAAAACAATGACACCATTTTATTTTGTGTCGGTCTCTCTTCTACTGGGCATCTGTCTACATATTGTTTGAATCTTCTGGCAGCCAATCTCACTAACTCGATAGGGACTTGCTTGAAGCTATGGATCAATGATGAAGAATTGTTTTTAATTCCTGATTTAGTAAATTCCTCAATCATTTCTTGGTATACTTGCTCCATGTTCTGAAAGGTATTAGGGTCCAATGGCTGAAACCATGCTAACGCAGTGTCTGACAGTGTAAGACCAAAGGACTCATATTGAATCAAAAAGTCTTCTACCTGTTCGGCTCTGATTACTTGTTTAAATTCTGCTATATGATTGTAAGGTTCACTAGAGCCGTCATAGTGATTTCTCATGCATTTGGCAACTTGGATTGGCCTTAGTCATCTTCCTGCTTCGGGTGGTCTAGGCATCACCGGGAAAATAGGTCTTCCTATTGGTATGCCTGGTCCTCTTACTACCGACGGTCTGACTGGAGCATGAAGTCCATGTCTTGGATCAATAGTTGGCTGAGGTCGGTAGTTAGGGTTATTTGCAGGCATTGTGAACTGCACAGGTGGTCTGACTGGAATTTGGGTTTGTTGTGTTTGTTGTGTTTGGCCCGATTGTTGGTAAGAATCATTATGGGATGTTCCAAGTGGATTTCTTGAAGTAGTGGCTTGGTCCCTAGGGGGAAACACTGGGATATTCTGATATTTCAACTCAGCTCTTTCCGCTTCTGTTAAGGGCCAATATCTTCTCTGATTCTTATCCAGATATGTGATGATGGTGGAGAAATCAGGATCTTGTAACTCATAGATGGTGACAGGATTAGGAGCAGCTTCCCAAATTGAAGAATGTGCTCTAAGAAGATGCTCTATCCCATTGATCAAATATACATCCATTAAGGTGTCATCTTGGGGAATCAGGTCTCCTCGCCATATCCTGGCAACCGTAGACCTCCCTCTAGGTGTAGTTACTTGTTCTTCATTCCCTCCTCCATTAAGGTTTGAAGCATTATTTTCTTCACCAATTTCATTAATGTTTTCTGGGTGTTCTGTGACCACATATTGGATATCTCTTTTGTCCATGTAAAATCCTCCTAAGTACTTGACTGCTAGTCTAGGCACTATGTAAGCCTCTGAAGCTTTCTTTAACCTGGCCACTGATCTGTTTAGACCATCCAAATAAATAGGGATCTCATTTTGGTTGGTGTTCACATACTCCAAAGAGGTCCGGTACTCTCCCTCAATGATTGACATCATGCCAATCATGGGTACTGTGTTCTGCATGTCCTCTGAAGCCATGGGAATTTCTTCCTCTGACTCACTGGAGGTCTCTGAGTAATGTGAGCGGTTACTTGGCTCTGCTACACTACCTACAGAAGAGATTACACTTCTTCGGCTTCCTAGGGTTCTTCCGGATCTCAAGTTCATCCACTTAAAAACTCTGATCAGTCTTTGCTAACCTTTAGCCTTGGCACTCTTCACTCAGGGTTAGAATTCTAGGAAGAATTTTGGCAAAAAATTGACTGAAAATAACTTTTCAAGTCACGATACTTAGCCTCCAAATTCTACGATCTCTGGCCACAGACGATACTTGATCTCTGCAAATAAACGATACACGACCTACAAGCCAAACGATACACGATCTCTGGCTTGGACGGTCTTTGATCCGAAACGATACACGATACCTGACGAAAACGATACTCGATACTCCGGATAAAACGATACCTCACAAAACGATCTCTCACAGACGATCGCTGGCGAAACGATACACGATACTTGTTAGGTATCGCGATCGCTGAACCAAACAAAACACGATCGCTAATGAATATCGCGATCTTTGATCAAAACGATCTCTGGGTCAAACGATACTTGGCTCCAAACGATACACGACACTTGTGATCCGACGATACACGATACTGATCAAGTATCGCGATCTCTGAAGATCAGACGATACACGATACTTGGAGATAGGTGATACCGATCTTTGTCCCAAAACGATACACGATCTTTGGGAGGTATCGCGATCTCAGAATAAAGTGATACACGATACCTGACTATCACGATACTCAAGAAAAATGATACTTGGCACCAGCGATACACGATACTCACCCAGTATCGCAATCTTCCTGAGATGATACACGGTACCTGAGCACAAGCGATACACGATACTTTCCAAGTATCGCGATCTTTGATCAAAACGATCTCTGGGCCAAGCGATACGCGATCTCTGGTAAGTATCGCGATCTCTGAGGGACGATACCGATCTTTTGATCGAAACGATACACGATCAACGACACACGATCGACGATCGCTGGCGAAACGATCTCTAGCCAAGTATCGCGATCGGTATGAAACGATACACGATCTGAGGGAAATATCGCGATACTCAACCACAGGAGCAAAACGATACTTGCTAAGTATCGCAATACTCGACTGCGGGAGTAAAATGATACTTGACCCTTGGACAAATTTTGGGAAAGACTTTTTAAGTTTTGGTTTGATGCACTTGTTTTACTAGACCCTCTCCTCTCTCCTCACTCTCTGTACCACTCAACTCACTCCTTTTTACCCTCTGAAAGTCTCAAACGATACCTGACGCAGATCGTTTTTTTTCTTTCTGCAGTCTAGATTTACTGAGAAATCAAAAGTAAGATGGGTTCTGCTCACCTTGATAGTTGCTCCCACTTCTTTCTCACTCCCCCTTGCTCTATGCGACCCCAGATTGCTCAGTTCCTCGTCCGCGATCTCTGCCACAGCACTCACGATACTCGACAGTCTCTCTCACGATACTTGCTCAGAACACAAGTAACTTGCAAAATGAATTTTTGGCTTTTATATTTGGGATTTTCTTGCTTACAAAAAAGAAACTTTTCTGAACAAAACTAAATTCTACCCTAATGACTTGGTCTACTCTCTAACTACTCCTACTCTACTCCTTCTACTCACTTCCCTAAACTAACAACTCACTACACACACTCCAAGAATGAGAAGTAGTAAGTGCGGCTGAAAATAACTTACCAAAGAAGAGAAAATTTCCACTCCTCCACTTACTTCAATGCAAAAAAGCTACTTACCATCACACGAACGCCTCGGTTTGATTTGTCACTCCCCGGCAACGGCGCCAAAAAGTGTGTTGACCTAAGTACCAACTTAGGGACTTGCGGAGAAAGAGACTATACCTCAATCCCCTCTCAAGTGCATATAGTGGGGATACACGCTTTTAATTATCAATCCAAAGAGTATGCAAACCTAGCCGAGTGTATGAAGACATGCAATCATGTGATGGTCAATGCAAGTGAACTACTCAAAGAGTACAATCAAGGTAAATCTTTCCTACACTTCAGCACTTCCTACACTTCGCACACACATTACCTACAGCAAACAAACACTTTCATGGATAGACAACACTAACTCACACTCTTTCCAAGCAATACACATGCATACAAGCTCACAGAGAAGAAGATGCAGAGTGAAGAAGACACAAATTCGAATTTCTGTGCTCTCTATTCTCACAATGGCAAAAAGTCCTTTACAAAGAGTCACATTTGACTTATATACTAGTGCCCTAAAAATGGTCCTTTCACATAAGAGACCGGCACTTTATTCACTAAAAGACTAATTTCCTACTATTTTACATGGGTAAATCTCTATTCTTCTGTGGGGATGCATCTAGAGGACTCCTCTAGTGCATTTACAACGGGAAATATGTTACAAGGATGATTATGATACAAAAATATGATGTCCAAATCGGAAAAATTTTGGGGCCCGTCTTTTTCTCTGCTTTGTGCTCTTTTTAGCTCTGCAACACTTTGACTCACGAACATTTTTAATTGCACCTTTGCAATCTTATGATGTTATACTAGGTATGCCTTTTCGTCACCATTATAACCCACGTATTGACTACCATACTCATACCTTTAAGTTTGTTTTCAAAGGACAAATCATTACTTTGTCTACACGGCATGATTTCCAGCCATTTCCATTGATTAGTCACACTCAAGTAAAGCGTGCATTTAGGAAAGGATTCAACTCATGCATTGTTTTTGTCAATGTCATCAATGATTATACTCATACACTTTCCGATGCATATAAACCTTTCATGAGTACTTATAAGGATTGTTTTATGTCTGAATATCCCTCTGAACTACCACCATCTCGAGGATCCTTTGACCATAGCATAGACTTAGTCCCTGGTAGTTCTCCTCCTCATAAAGCACCTTATAGACATGGCCCATTACATCAAAAGGAAATAGAAAATCAAGTAAAAGACCTACTACAAAAAGGACTTATAAGGCCTAGTTCTTCCCCATTTGGAGCACCCGTTCTCTTAGTAGAGAAGAAGAATAAAACTTATCGAATGTGCATTGATTATAGAGCCCTTAACAAGATCACGATCAAGAATAGATACCCTATTCCTCGAATAGATGATCTCTTAGATAAGTTACGAGGAGCTCGTGTCTTTAGTAAAATTGATCTTAAATCGGGTTACCATCAGATTCGTATGACACAAAGTGATATTTTTAAGACTGCATTTAGAACTCAAAATGGCCATTATGAATTTATGGTAATGCCCTTTGGACTTACTAATGCCCCTGCTACATTTGTGTGAATGATGAATAATATTTTTCTTGATTACCAAGCTTTTGTTCTTGTATTCTTTGATGACATACTTGTTTACAGTAAGAATGATAGTGAACATGAAAAGCATCTTGAAACAGTTTTTCATTTGTTACGAGAAAACACATTTTATGCTAATCCAGAAAAGAGTTATTTCTTTCAGCGTAAGCTAGAATATTTAGGACATATTATTTCAAGTGAAGGTGTGCATGTGGATCCAAAAAAGATTAGAGTTATCATAGAATGGCCTACACCACAATCAGTCAATGATGTTCGTTCTTTTCTTGGGTTGGCTAGTTTCTATAGGAAGTTTGTTCGAAATTTTTCTTATTTAGCATTGCCTTTTACTTTGTTGTTGAAAAAGAAAATAAAATTTGCATGGGGATTTACCCAACAACAGTCCTTTGACAAACTTAAACATGCACTTTCACATGCACCTGTTTTACAATTACCTGATTTCTCACAACCCTTTCATGTTGTTACTGATGCTAGCGGTTCAGGAATAGGTGCTGTTCTGATGCAAAATGACCATCCCATTGCATTTGAGAGTAGAAAGCTTAAACACTCAGAACAGAATTATAGTACGTATGATAAAGAACTGTTAGCAGTTGTGCATGCTTTGCGAATTTGGAAACACTATCTTATGGGCTCTGAAGTATTAATCAAAACCGATCAACACGCTATTAAGCATTTATTAAGTCAGCCCTTAATCTCTGATAGACATCTTAAATGGGCATCATTCATTCAAAATTTCCAACCCATGATACAATATCAACCTGGTAAAGCTAATGTCGTAGCTGATGCTCTTAGCCGTTTTCCTTCGAATTCCGTTGTTTTGAATAATATTTCTGCCATTCAAATTCATTCTTTTCAAGACATGGTTTCCACTTATGCATCTGATTTGTATTTTTCACGTGCATGGCATGACTTCAATAATGCTGCATCTTTATCTGATGAACATTATACATTTCATAATGGTTTTCTCTATTTTCAACATAGATTGTGCATAACCCAAGCTTTTAAAGATTTTGTCATTAATGAAATGCATGAACCATCTTACATGGGTCATAGAGGCATACAGAGCACTATTTCTGCTTGCAAAGATTTCTTCTTTTGGCCACATATGGAAAAAGACATTGCACATTATGTTTCTCAATGCATTGTATGTCAGCGTATCAAACGTCATCATGGTAAACCATTTGGATTATTAATGCCCCTTCCTATTCCAAATGAACCATGGGAACACATCTCTATGGATTTTATCACAGGTCTTCCTATCACTTCATCACATAATGATATGATTTGGACAATAGTTGATAGGTTTAGTAAATATGCATATTTCATTCCATGTAGAAAAACTTTGACTGCACCTCAAGCTGCAAAATTATTCATTAAATGCATTTTTCCACATCATGGATTTCCTAAATTAATGTTATCTGATCGTGATGTTAGGTTTTGTAATCATTTTTGGGTTGCCTTATTTCAACATTTTGGTTCTAAAATAGATTTTAGCTCTGCATTTCATCCTGAAAGTAATGGACAGAGTGAGGCTACAAATAGTACTATTCTTGATTTATTGCGTTGTTATTCATTAGATAATCTTAATAACTGGGATGAAAAGTTGCCATTGCTTCAATTTGCTTACAATAACACTTCACATACCACTACTAGTCGTGCACCTTTTGAAATAGTTTTTGGTAAAAAGCTTCCCACTCCCATGTCCCTCACCCAAACCAACATTCCGATGGCTGATTCTATTGCTCAAGATCACGTTTCTATACTTCATGATGTTCACGAGCATATTAGGAAAAGTCAAGAGCGATATACACGTATTATCAATACTAAACGATTAGCCAAAGAATTCAAGGAACATGATTTTGTATGGTTGCGAATAATTAAAAGACGTCTCAAAAATATTTTGCAGCATCCTAAAATTAAACTTGCACCACGCTATTATGGACCGTCTCGCATTATAGAAAAAATTAATGATAATTCATTTCGATTAGATATTCCATCCCATTGGACTATACATAATTCTTTTCATATTAGCTTACTTAAACCCTTTAAAGGAACTTTACCACTTGCTCCACTTCTTGATGATCCTCCTTTAATTAAAGAACAATCTGAAATCTTAGTTCCTGAGAAAATCATTGATCATGATGTCACTACTACACGCACAGGTACTCAATATCATCGATATTTGGTTAAGTACAAAAATCACTCTATTGAAGAATGTCAATGGATACATAAAACACAATTAACACCTCATTATGACCACTTAATTTCTGTATATCATACACAAACACATGAATGTAACAGCTCCATGAACATTTCCATGCATGTATTTTTACATGGCACATGCCTATTTTCTTTATTCAGTGATGAAACATATGACTGGCCATCCATGTTTATTATTTTTATCACCTGAGGTCAATTGCTTGTTCAACTGTGGGGCATGTTATACCTTATGGAATATGTTGAACAATGCATTGTTGGATTGAAATATGGAATAGCCAATGCATTGTTGGATTGAAATATCGAATAGCCAATGCATTGTTGGATTGTAACATGAAATATGTTGGCCAATGCATTGTTGGATTGAAATATCGAATAGCCAATGCATTGTTGGATTGTAACATGAAATATATTGGCCAATGCATTGTTGGATTGTAACAGTAATATGGAATATGTTGAACACTGCATTATAATTGTTAGAGTGTTGAATTATTTTATCAACTAAGGTCAGTTGCTTGTCAATTGAGAGGCATGTTGTATATTATTGAACAAGGCATTGTTAAAATGTTAAATTATTAATGTATTAATATGTTTTTGATATTTTTGATATAGCAGTTGAAGGTTCGTGAGGAGCGTGCAAGGCGTGAAAGGGCGGACATCAATAATCCGAATAATTATTATTTATTTTGTAAATAAACCTACGTAGAAGGTTCTATTGTTAGAAAAGTAATGGTGAGAATAAGGGTCGTTGTAGACCGCAGTTTCTATTATTCAAAGTAATGGCTTTCTGTAAAAGTTACCAACTTTTAGTTTCACGCCTGCTTTTCGAAGCCGCCCTCATGTAACCACTATTTTCGACGTAATCAAAATTCCTATAAATACATGCACTCTATGGACTGTCGAAACAGAGTGCATGGGGGGAGATTGCACCCAATACTGCGTTGTGTCTCGTCTCTTGTTGCGTCTATTCTCTGTGTGTTTTCTATGTCTGTAATCTCTGTATGCGTGTGAGCAAGATCCTGACAACAAGTTCTATTCATCCTTTACGCTACACCATTATGTACTAGGGTATAAGGAGCTATAAACTCTCTAAAACTTCCTCTAGACTTATAGAAAAGGTTTAATTCATGTGAGGTATACTCACCCCCATTATCTGAATGTAAAGCTTTGAGCTTAGGTCCCTTTTTAGTCTCAATTGAAGCAATCCATTTTCTGAAGGTAGGGAATACATGATCCTTGAAGTAATTCGTTGGTGATGCACCACAGTGCGCTCTCCTTCTTGAGAGCTCCATGACGATATCCTCGGAGTACAAAACTAAGCTCCTAAGGCCGCACACGATACTCTGCACAGAGGTTGCAGAATACGCAGAAAAATACATTACCCAGGGAGCATGGAGATAGATTTCTTAGGTCTTACAAATGCCGTCAAACTTATAGTCTGTGGTTGACCAGGCCACTATATGTTTTATTAAAGAACATATACAAAGAAGTGTCTGGTGGACATTTGGCCTTTCACATGGACACTAACGGTAACAATCTCCCACTAAAGGCCAATATGGCCAAAGTAACTATGGGAGAAAAATAAAGAATACCTGAGTGTAAGTATACAAACTATACCTGCCACCTAATGGGCATGTTACACAGTATACAAGTGACTGTGTAAGATCATGAATCAAGTAACCCCCATCACGTGGCAACATTGTCGAAAGCTATCTTGTGGTAGAGCTTTAGTCAAAGCATCTGCAACATTGTCTCGAGTGTGAACCTTCTCAAGAATAATGCGCTCAGTGGCTAAGCAATCTCTAATGAAGTGATGCCTCACCTCAATGTGCTTGGTCTTTGCATGATAGACCGGATTCTTAGCCAAAGCAATGGCACTCTAACTGTCACTGAGCAAACGAGGTACAGGCTGAGGTAACCCCATATCACAAGCAAGATGAGAAAGCCATAATGCTTCCTTACATGCCTCACTTGCTACAGCATACTCTGCTTCTATGGTGGAAACAACTGTACATTCTTGAAGACGAGATCTCCAAGAGATAGCACCTCCAACAGAATGAAAAATGTACCTTGATGTAGACTTACAATTGTGTACACAACCAGGATAGTCAAAATCTGTGTAACCAATAATGGATGCTTTCCCTCTACCTAAGCATAGAAACTTGTCCTTAGTGCCACTCATATACCTCAAAATCATCTTGATCGCTTCCCAATGTTTCTTGCCATGATAAGACATATATCTGCTCACAACTCCCACTACAAATGAAATGTCTAGTCTCGTAGCTACCATAGCATACATGAAACTACCAACAGCAAACTGATAGGGAATTTTGGTCATCAATTCCTTTTCCTCATCTGATTTGGGGCAATCATCCTTGCTCAATTTCACATATGTGGGTAAAGGTGTACTCAATGCCTTTCCACCTTGCATATTGAACCTATGAAGTACTTTGGATATGTACTCACTTTGAGACAAGTATATGCATCTTTTACTCCTATAATGAGTAATGCACATGCCAAGAATATGTTTGGCATCCCCCAAATCCTTCATATCAAATGTCTGATTCAACTTCCTTTTGAGAATTGACAAGTCGTAAGAGGATTTCCAGCAATCAACATATCGTCAACATAAAGTATCAAGCATACCAAGTTGCCATTTGAGCATCTCTTTGTGTAGAGACAATGATCCTCATTGCTTCGAGAATAGCCTTGAGACTTCATAAAAGCATCAAACTTTTGGTACCATTGTCTAGGGGAATGTTTAAGTCCATACAAGCTCTTCTTGAGCTTACAAACTAGACTTTCCTCGGTAGAAACTACATAACCCTCTAGTTATTCCATATAGATCTCATATGTAAGATCTCCATGTAAGAAAGCAGTTTTCACATCCATTTGGAATAGCTCTAAGTCCTCCATTACAAGGAATCCAAGCAACATGCATAGGGTAGTCATCTTGACCACTGGAGAGAAGATTTCCTCAAAATCAACACCATGTTGTTGCTTAAAACCCTTTGCAACAAGTCATGCTTTATACTTCGGAGAAGCACTATCTGATGTGAATTTCAGCTTATATATTGATTTACATGGTAAAGCTTTCCTTCGCTTTGGCAAAGGTACTAAATCCCAAGTACCATTCTTGTGAATAGAATCCAACTCACTCTTCATGGCACATTCCCACTTAACATGATCCTTTGTCTTCATAGCCTCTTTCTAGCAAGAAGGCTCACTGGCATCTGTTAGCATAACAAAATCTAAACCTAAAACATATCTATCATGTGGATGTGAGACACATGGAGAGCGTCTCAATGGTTGCTGAACATGAACATCTGCAGATTGATATGATTGGAGATTCTCTTGAACGTCCCTATGTGCAACATTTTTATGCATGCTAACTAGAGGAATAGTATCCTCAAACACCACTCTTCTCACTTCAACCTCCTTAATGGGCTGTTTATGCATCTTAGACTCATTGAAAATGACATCACTACTTTTGATCGCTCCTCGTGTTTCAAGATCCCATAAGTGATATCCAAATTCTCCTTCTTGACCATATCCAAGAAAAATGTATTTCTTTGACTTAAAATGGTAGACCTAGCCATTTCATCTAACTCATCCCAATCATCTTCATCCATGTCAATAGGATTTTTTGAAATCCCATTTCTTGCCTTCCATTGCCTCCTTTGAATCAGCACATCTTTAGTCTGATTCTTCCATAGAGCAAAGTTTGTGCCATCAATTTTTTGAATTTCAAAATGGTCTTTGCCCTACAAGTTATAGTTCCTCCTTGTAACATTGGCACTAGACCTTGATCCACCAGATGTGCCTGAGACCTCTGATGCCATGATGGTAGAGAACTGAATAGAATGATAATGGAGCTAGAAGAGTCCAAATACCAACGAATAGGTGTATTAAGGAGTAAACCGATCATTGTATAGTTGACCAAACTAAAAATCTGGAAAGATTTTGCCAGAGTATCCTCTACAAAATGAGTGTATGACCAGTGTCAAAATATTATAAAACTACAAGTAGTGACATGTTTACCTGCATAGTGAATCACTGACTCCAATGCATATAATCAGTTACCCAATAGAAGCCAACTAGGCTTATCGAGCACCTATGAACAACTATCATACATCTCCTATGGCGAGTTTGGGTAAGTCTTCCACCTACATCATTGAAGAAACCCCAACATCTGGGTGTCTCTCAATTAAGAAAACCTCACCACGAGCCTCTTTATCAAACATAAAAGGCTTTATGCAAAAATGTAAGCGCTATATCAATGACCACATGGACATACATACATGGTATCCACAGAAGCATACATGGTGTGTATGTGCTCAATATATGCAATAAAATGACACTAAAAGGCTGAATGCATAGCCCAAAAACTAGCCAACAATATTTGCATGTGTCTTTCAACTTTGATGTTTTAGGCTCAAAAACCTGCATAAATTTGCAGTGGTTGCTCCCACCAAAATTGAAAAACCTTTCGAGAAACTTGTAGTTTTATGAGTCTGGATGAAAACATAGCCCCAAAGGTTGATATTTATTGTCAGAGAAGTACAAAGAACACTCTTCTTGATGTTCTTAGACCTGTGTGAAGAGAACTCTGTGCAAAAGTACTCCAAAATGGCTCCAAAAGACACCCCAAAAATGCTTCAAAAACAGGCTTTGAAAGTAAAGAATGAAGCTTTGAGGGACCAAAACATGTTCAAGGTAATGTTAACCTTAGTCTTTCCCCTTCTTCAGACACCACAAGTGTAGCTTAGTGGAAAGACATTGTCACGGTTAAGCGAGCTCTAGGGGGAACATTACTGGGATGGGTGACCTCTCGAGAAGTACCAAGAACCTCTATCTTCCTTGATCGTTGAGGTCCTCCCTCGCATGCAGCCAACAATGCCAACTGTGAATTCCGTGACTCAGATGGCAAGGTATTCCAAGGTCTATGCCTTGGTCGCCACCTTAGTCGTAAACCTTGGAGAAAGTTGTGGTTGACCAAGCCATTGTAGGTTTTATTAAAGAACATATGCAAAGAAGTGTCTTGTGGCCATTTGGCCTTTCACATGGACACTAACAATAACAATCCTTCAATTTGATAGGATATACCCAGACTTTTCAAGTAGCATCATCTATGAAAGTGACAAAAGAGAACCACCCAATGACCTTGTGGGCATTGGACCACACACATCTGTATGAACAAGATCTAAAGGCAGAATTGAAGAGTCAATGTGCATTTATGCACATTTTTAGTTTGTTTTCCATATTAACAATGCTCACAAAATGAAAAATCAGAGAAAGATAACACAACTACGTAGCCAGAATGATAAAAATTTTCCATTCCACTAGGAGATATGTGGCCCAAACAACCATGCCAAATACGAGCCATAGGTTGTTCAGTAACAACTAACAAGTTTTATTTTTGTGATACAAATAAAGGATAAAGTGAGCCAACTTTGCTTCCTTTTGCAATAAACATATTGCTCTTTGATATGCAAAAGGACATAGCATAGAAAACCACCTTGTAACCAAGGTCATCAAGTTGAGCAACTGACATCAAATTACATGATAACTGAGGTACATGGCATACATAATGCATAAGAAATTTTGAACCATCAATGAACTGCACAACCACATCTCCAATCTTGACAAGGTCACTCTAGTAAGAGTCACCAAGTTTCACAGTACCAAGAGAATTTGTTGCATTAGTAGAGAACCATTCTTTATGTGGTATCACATGGAAAGAAGCACCAGAATCTAGAAGCCACATGTGGGAAAGAGAATCAACCATAAGAGCCTCAGTAGGCACAGTACTATCAAGTGTCAACACATGAGCATCATCAAAATAAGCATTGATTTGTTCAACCTTCATAGTTGAAGTAGATGGTGCAAGTAACTGTTTAACATGCCCATCAACATTCTGCCCTTTACCTTTAGGATTCTTTAACACATAGCAATCTCTCTTCTTGTGTCCTTTCTTATGAAAATAATGCATTCGATATCCCTCTTTCTTGATTTACTTCTACTCATTGAAAATTATTTTCCTTGTTCTTTCTCTTGCCACATTGCTCATTCTTTCCTTGGTAAGAATCACGAACATTATATGCATCTCCACTCAGAGTGCCAACCATAGATTTTCTATGAATCTCCTCACTCAAGAGTGCTCCACATATGTCATCATAGAACAGTTTAGCATCAGGTGCACTATTGCTAATAGTTGTGCAAAACATATCCCATGATGATGGCAAGGTGCATAACAACAAAACTGCTTTCACTTCATTATACATCTCCATTTTTTGGCCCTGTAATTGGGAGAATATAGCATCAAACTCATTTAGATGAGCAACAACAATATCTCTATCCTTTGTGCAAAGTTCATATAACTTTCTCATCATATACACTTTATTTGATGTTGTTTCTTTTTCATATGTATTGCATAACTTCTTCCAAAGCTCCTCTACACTTTCATAGTCCAATAGTGTAAAGTAAACATTACCTGCCAGGTGCAATCAAATGGTAGACCTAGCCATTTCATCGAACTCATCCCAATCATCTTCATCCATGTCAATAGGCTTCTTGGAGATTCCATTTATTGGCTTTCATTGCCTCCTCTAATCATCACATCTTTAATTTGATTCTTCCATAGAGAAAAGTTTGTGCCATCAAATTTTTGGATCTCAAAATGGCCTTTGCCCTACAAATTATAGCTCCTCCTCAGAACACTGACACTAGAACCTAATCCACCAGACATGCATGAGACCTCTGATGCCATGATGATAGAGAATTGAATAGAATGATAATGGATCTAGAAGAGTTCAAACACCACTAAGGTTAAAAAAAGGATGACCAAGTATTAGATTCTAGGAAAAAAAATTAGTAGAGACTTTGAAAAAAAAATGAATTAATGAATAGTAATGACCAACCAAAAGGATTATGTGAGAATAAATGTGCTCACACCAATAAGTGTATCAAGGTGTAAACTGACCACTATATAATTGAAAAAACCAAAAAAATGTAAAAAAATTTTGCCAGAATATCCTCTATAAAATGAGCATATGATGAGTGTCAAAATCTCATAAAACTACAAATACTAACATGTTAATCTACATAGTGAATCATTGACTCCATTGCATATAATCAGTTACCCGAAAGAAGCCAACTAGGCTTATCGAGCATCTATGAACAACTAGCATACATATCCTATGGTGAGGCTAGGTAAGTCTTCCACTTGCATCATCAAAGAGACCTCAATACATGGGTGTCTCTTGGTTAAGAAAATCTCACCACGAACCTCTTTATCAAACATAAAAGGCTTTATGCAAAAATGTTACAACTATATCAATGACCACATGCATGTACATAAGCGGTATCCACAAAAGCATACACAGTGTGTATGTGCTTAGTATATGCAGTAAAATGGCACTGAAAAGGCTGAATTCACAGCCCAAATACTAGCCAACAACACCTACAAGTGTCTATCAACTCTATTTTTTAGGCTCAAAAACCCTGCATAGACTTGTGGTGGTTTCTCCCACCACAATGAAAACCTTTCAAGAAAATTGTAGATGTACTGGTGTGGCTAAAAATATAGACCCAAAGGTGAGTATTCATTGTCAGAGAAGTACAAAAAGCACTCTTCTTGATGTTCTTGAATCTGTGTAAAGAGAACTATGCACAAAAGTACTCCAAATTGCCTCCAAGAATCACTACAAAAATGCTTCAAAATAGGCTTTGAAAACAAAGAATGAAGCTTTGAGGGTCCAAAACATGTTCAAGGTAATGTTAACCTTAGTCTTTCCCCTTCTTCAAATGCCACAAGAGTGTAGCTTAGTGGCAAGAGATTGCCCGTTAAGCGAGCTCTATGGGGAACAATACTGGGATGGGTGACCTCTCGAGGAAGTATGCCAAGGTCTTTCTATTTTTGCCTTGCTTGCCACCTTGGTCATAAGCCTTGGAGAAAGCTTGCGGATGCTCGCTTTGCTCGCACAAAAAGAACAAAGCTTTTGTGTCTGAATGTTCTAATACCATTCAAGTATTTGATAGCGATGTACCTCATGGAATCTCCTTGTCAAGAGCTCCACAATGACACCCTTGATGTAGAAAACCTAGATCCAGATGCCACACACAATACTCCACACAAAGCCTATAGAACACATAAAACACACAATAAACAGAGAGCATGAATGCATATTTCTTAGGTGTTACAAATGCAATCCAACTTACAATCTTTGGTTGACCAGGACACTATATGTTTTATTAAAGAACATATATAGAAGCGTCCAACATCCATTTGGCCTTTCACAAGGACAACAGTAACAACATTAGCATATGCTTGGACTTGAGTTGAGGGAAAGATCTCTAAAATCCCATGGGTAAGCAAAGAAGCTTTTGTTAGTTCAAGAGATCTTAATGATAAAGACTCAATCTTCATTTTTTTCACGAGTTCAACAAGATTCAATCAAACTTGGCAATGTTTTTCCAAGAAATTGCGATTGGAACTACTATGAAGTTTGCCCAAGTATTGATAACCCAATTACTTTTTGGAATTTTTCACTCAAGTTTCATTTATCTAATGGAAAGTGTGAAATGAGTAAGTTGTTCCAATTCTAAACAAGTATGCAACTGTGATAATGGTAATTAAGTGTGTAGAAGGTGCAACATAAAGTTTACCTATCCTTAAAGGGATTTTGGTAAAGTCCAAAAAACATGAGAAAATGCTTAGACTTAAGTAGTAGAGAGATTCCTAAAAAATTCTTGAGGTAGTATTTAAAGCTTTACTTAGAAAAGAATCTAAAGACAAGAAGTTGTCGCTACAAATTGGTCAAGTATAACCAATTGGACTTGAATTTGAGAAATTCAAGAACTTGGAATTATACATAATTTTTCTTTTGAAAACCTTGGAAGAGAAGGATGGATGTTCCATCCAAAGGTTTTCAAGTTTCCATGGTACAAGCACAAGATCATGAAATGAATGTGTGAAGGAATCAAAACCTAGAATATCAAGTTACAAGTAATGCCTAAAACTTCAAAATTCTTTTAAAGAATTGAAGTGAGAAGGTACTCTATATCTATATGTTTAGAATTAAGGATAAGTATCACTCACATGTCAATGTGAATATAAAATAGGATGGTATGGGACACCATATTTTATACCCGAATTGATGTAGCAAAGGTGGTATGGGACATCAAATCATGGGGTGATAATTATCTTTTAGTCCTAGAATGAATCTTGAAGTTAGATTTGCTCCTCAAGGGAATTAAAACTTCAAAGTAGAAGTTTAAATTCAAGGAGGATAATATAAGATCTCAAGATACTTCAAGATCAAGTGTGTATGAAGATACGAAGTAAATACTTCCAAGATATTTTTTTTCAAATAGGACAAAGAATTGTTCTTATTTGAAGTATGAAACAATTCAAGATAAAGTGTTGTTGATTCAGAAATATTTGATAAATTTCTAAAGAAATAGTACTTTGGCTTTAAAATGATCCTTTCAACTAAGGAATAAATTGGCTAAGTCAAGCACAAAGTTCCAAGCAAAACTCAGTAAATTCATTCTTTGACTTAAAGTAATGCACAAGTATTGCATTCTTAGTAAGCAATCATAAAGATTGAATATAGGCATGAACTTAGTCTCAAGTGAAGGATTATTTGAGTAAAAACTCATCAATAGAACCTCAGTGGATGGACACACTGAGGTTGGGAACCACACTAGTAGCTTGTGATTGGATGATGTTTAGATTTGCCTCAACATCTTGTTGTTGACCTTCAGACCTCGCAGACACATGAATGCAGAGGATAGAATAGAAACAAAATCTCACAAAAGTACTCAGAGAATAGAAAGAGACAAGAGACTTGACACTAGATTGGGTACAATCTCCCCCCCACATACTCTGATGGATGAGTTTATCAAAGCATTTGTATTTATAGGTATTTCTTATTACGTCCTGAATAGACGATACATGAAGGTGGCGCTTCGAAAAGTTTGTTTTTGCTTTATTTACAAAATTATGATTTTCTATTTTTGCTTTCTTTACAAAATCATGATTTTTTATTTTTAAAAAACATTGCTTTCTAAAGTGATCTATTATTTTTACAAAAATAACTAAAAATACTATCTTCTAAAAATAACTATCTTCTAAATATTCTTCTAAATATCTCTAAAAATATTTGAATAAGTCCATGCATGTTCATGCCCGCATGAATCTTCACATGCTAAATCAAAACACAAAACACATTAAAACCCTCAAGATATTAAAACCCATTTAACATTCCATTACTCCATAAAATATAACATGCCTCCAAGTTGACGAGCAACTGTCCTCAGTTGATAAGAATAAAATAGACATGGATGGCTAGTCACATGTCCCATCACTGAACAATCATAAGCATGTTCCGCGTAAAAACACATGCATGGAACTAGAAAACTGGAATTTAATGTGATTGTGAATGATAAGCAGAAACCAAATGGTCATAATGTGTCCATCAGAGTATGTGGGGGGAGATTGTACCCAATCTGGCATGAGGGTGTGAACGCACATGGACTTATTCAAATATTTTTGGAGATATTTAGAAGATAGTTATTTTTAGAAGATATTATTTTTAGTTATTTTTGTAAAAATAATAGATTGCTTTAGAAAGTGATGTTTTTATAAAAATAGAAAATCATGATTTTGTAAATAAAGCAAAAGCACACTTTTTGAAGTGTTGCCCTCATGTATCTTCTATTCATTATGTAATAAGAAATACCTATAAATACACATGCTCTGATAAACTTGTCCATTAGAGTATATGGGGGGAGATTGTACCATGTTATATTCTATGGAATAATGGAATGTTAAATGGATTTTAATGTCTTGAGGGTTTTAATGTGTTTTGTGTTTTGATTTAGCAGCTGAAGATTCATTAGGGTGTGAACATGCATGGACTTATTCAAATATTTTTGGAGATATTTAGAAGATAGTTATTTTTAGAAGATTGTATTTTTAGTTATTTTTGTAAAAATAATAAACCGCTTTAGAAAGTGATGTTTTGTAAAAATACAAAATCATGATTTTGTAGATAAAGCAAAAATAAAAAGTCACGATTTTGTAAATAAAGCAAAAGCATGCATTTCGAAGCACCACCCTCATGTATTTTCTATTCAGGACGTAATAAGAAATACCTATAAATACACATGCTCTGATAGACTCATCCATTAGAGTATGTGGGGGGAGATTATCCCAATCTCACGTCAAGTATCTTGTCTCTTTCTATCCTCTGAGTACTTTTGTGAGATTTTGTTTATGTACTATCCTCTACATTCATGCGTCTGAAGTACGCAAACAACACAAGGAAGAAGAAGAAGCTTGGAGCACAACACAATATTGAATGTATTACCACTAGAATGTACAAAGATAAGTAGCACGTTAGGACAATAGGCATATATACAAGGGGGGGGAACCTCCTAGAGAGGGGCAAAAGTGTCCGGCAGTCCTAGAGTGTTCACACACATCACTACCTAAATATATCAACAAATCACCCCTAGGAGTGATGCAGTAAACAAGGAGTTGGCACTCATGTATAAGGAAGTGCCAAGCTATGTGGAAATCACTACACAAAAGGAAGTAACTCACAGCTTTGCGAAAATCTTCAAACTTCTCCCTAAGCAGAGCCTTCATGAAAAGGTCTACAATGTTCTCCTGCGTGGGCACATATGCCAAGCTGATCTCCCTAGCAGAGAACCTCTCCCTGACATAATGATAATGCACCTCAATGTTCTTAGTGCGAGCATGGAACACAGGGTTCCTCGCAATTGCCAATGTGCTCTGACTGTCAGTGAAGATGGTGGTGGCAGAAGACTTACCAACAATCAAATCAATCATAAGGCATCTGAGCCATACACACTCAACAGTCGCTGTGAAAGCTGCCCTATACTCAGCTTCACAACTCGACGTGGCCACATTAGGCTGCTTCTTGCTCAACCAAGATATGCATGAGCTACCAAGCATGAAGCAAAAACCACTAATGGACACACGAATGTCGTAGCAACCAACCCAGTTAGAGTCAGAAAAAGCATGCAAATCTGGCGGTAGTGATCCCCCCTTGGGATAAAACAACCCAAGTAGTCGGGTAGCACTCAAGTAGTGAAAGATGCGCTTAACTGCTTGCCAATTCTTGACACTTGGTCAATGCATAAACCTACTCATCTGTGAGATAACAAACTGAATATCTAGATGAGTAATGCATAAGTCAATCAGGCATCCAATAGCGTGCTAATAGAGAACAACATCAAATGCATCTCCAACATCATGAAGATCAATCGTAAACTTGTCTCCATAGGACTCGCAATAGGTTTACAGACTTCAAGGCCAAAATGCTTCAATAATGTGTCAATATATTTCGTTTGACACAAAGCCATTCCACCATCAACATGCATAAACTAATTGCCCAAATAATGATGCAAATGCCCCAAATTAGACATCTCAAATGAGGCATGCAAATCAGCCTTATAATCAGCAATATGCTTCTCAATAGGGCCAGTGAGTAGCATGTCATCAACATAGACAACAATGATCAGAAGCACATCATTAGCACGCTCAACATATAAAGTGCTTTCAGTTGGACTATCCTCAAAACCATGTGCAATCAGATAGGCATGTATCTTCTCATACCAAGCACATGGTGCTTGCTTTAAACCATATAATGCCTTCTTTAACCTGCACACCTGGTTTTCATGCCCTTTTTGCACAAAGCCATGGGGCTGAAAAACATACACTTCTTCATGCAAGTCACCATATACAAATGCCATTTTAATGTCCAACTAATGTACATTCCAACCATGATGGGCTACAAGTGCACGAATGCTCCAAACAGTAGTCATACAACATGTAGTGCAAAGGTTTCATCAAAATCAATGCCTCTTTCCTCTGCATAACCCTTTGCAACAAGCCTAGACTTATACCTATCAAATGTTCCATCAGGCTTACGCTTCAGCTTGTATACCCACTTAGTGCGAATGGCCTTCTTGCCAAGAGGCAAGTCACATAAAGACTAGGTACCATTTTTCATGATAGCATCATATTCAAATTGCATTACAGCCATCCAATGTTCAAAATGTTGTCCTTCATCAAACAAAACAGGCTCAGTCTCATCACAGAGAGTAGATGCAGCCATAGCATAGCAATCTCATGCAAAAGACGCACTATGAGAGCGTGATCGAGTATGATATGATAGTGGTGCATCTAATTTGTTGTCATGCAAAGTCTACACCAGACATTTTGGCATAGTTTTTGCCTCCTCAATATCAGTTCTCTCATCAAAAAGTGCCTCATGTAAATCTGCATAAGAAATGGGATGATCTTCATCATCACATGAAACCTACAAAGGTTGAGAAGTTGCCTCATTAGGACCAACACTAGACTGTCCACCTATAAAAAGAGGTAGCAAAGTATCATACTTGTCTTTGGAGCTAGCAGATGTCTCCTTAGTACATGAAAGCAATGGTTGAATAGCATCTACCACAAAAACAACATCATGGCTAACCAAAATGTGTTTAGTTTGTGGATGATACAGACGATAGCCTTTACTTTCAGAACTCTACCCAACAAAAATACATTTTACTGCTTTATCATCCAATTTTCTACGATGTTATTCAAGCACTAATGCATATGCCAAACAACCAAAAACACGTAGATAAGCAACACATGGCTTGCAATCGTGCCAAGCCTCATATGGAGTGATAGACTGTAGCACTTTAGTGGGACACCTGTTACGTACATATGTTGCACACATAACAACCTCAAGCGAGAAACTATGTTGTAAAGCCTGACTCTTAACCATACACCTTGCCATCTCCATGAGTGACCTGTTCTTTTGTTCAGCAACTCCATTTTGTTGAGGTGTACACGGCATTGTACACTGGTGTTTTATCCCATGTTTAGTCAGAAATGCTTTAAAATCAGAAAACATATATTCCCCCCCAATCAGAATGGAGGGTGCCCATTTTACATGCTGACAGATTTTCGGCCAAAACCAAAAACTATTTGAAGCACATGAATACTTTGGACTTTGCTTTCAATGGATATACCCATGCATGCTTGGTAAAATCATCAATGAAAGTAATCAAGTAATGATAGTTTCCAAAAGAGGGTGTCTGCATAGGACCACAGACATCACTATCAACAAGCTTCAATTTTTGAGTAGCCCAAACTGAACCATCTTTTGGAAATGAGGAATGCTGCATTTTGCCCAAAATACAGCCTTCACATACATGTTTACCGGGTGCTTCAAGTTTGGGCAAGGAGGACACCATTTCAAATTTTTGCAGGTGTAGCAATCTAGCAAAATTTAGATGACCAAATCGTGCATGCCAAAGCTTTTCATCTGACATAGCCGAAGAATCATGTACTACACATGCTGAATCATTCACACATCTTTCATAGTCTATGAGCTTATACAGCCCATGACATAATATGCTAGAAGCAATAATCACCTTGCCATTTGACACATCATGAACTCTACACCTGTCATCAAGAAATTTTACAACCAAGCCAATTATGGCTAAAGTCGAAACTGATAATAGATTCTTCTTGATCCCTAGCACAAATAAAGCATCTGACAAAGTGAAAGAACTACCGTCAGCAGTAGACAAAATGATCTTAACAACTCCCATGACAAGATAAGAGGAGTTGTTGGCGCATGTAACACTACTCCGTGTAGAGGCAAGCTCGAGTGAAGTGAAGAAACACGCTGCGAGGTGATATGTTTGGTCACCTGACTATCAAAGTAACAAATATCTTAGTCTACTGCAAACATGCACTACTCATGAGAAGATGGATCAAAATTGCAAACAATAGTAAACACCCATTCTTCTTCCTGCACAAGATTAGCAGACTCTATTTTTGGTGTAGAGGCCTCTGCAATAACCATTCCAGCCTCTTTCTTCTTTGCCTCTTTAGCAGTCAGTTTTGGACAGCTCTTAATGACATGATCATTTGCTTTATAGTATTTACAAAACAATTTCTGCTTTTCTAATTTCTTTTCATCTTTGTCTTGCCTTTTTGGTTGTGCAGAATTAGCATATTTCTGCTTACTAGTTGAAGAGCTCCATTTTCCTTTGCCCTTCTGGCTAGCCAGGAAAGCTTGATCTACAACATGCATAATGGACCTATTTTGCCTAGACTGATCTTCCTGCAACAGAAGAGAGGCTAACTCCTCAAATGACAAGGCATTTGGATTGCCTTTCATCATCAAACAAAGAGTGGAAGCAAAACTTTGATATGAGCCAGGAAGACTATTCAGAATAGTTTGTACAAGTGAACTGTCAGGAAGGACTTCATCAGCAGAAATCAATTATTCCTTCAAGTCCTTGATCTTTGTTAGAAAAGTGTCCATAGAATCACCTTCTTCATGTGCTCACTCTCCAACTGTTTTTGGAGGTAAGAAACACGAGCCTCCTTCCTAGCTTGGTACAATGTGGCAAGTGTATCCCAAGCATCCTTAGCTATTCTACAAGAGTGAACGTGAGGAATAATGGAACATTTGACAAACAAAGCTATCAATGCATGTGCTTGGGCATCTCTACCATCCCAACAAATTTTCTCTATAGTAGGTGGAGCAAAAACTACATCACGAATAGGAATTTGCAAAATATCATCATCTTCGACACCTTCTACATCAGCTTCAGTACCTGTAGTTGTAACAGTTGCAAGTGTGATAGGATGTTTTTCAATAGCTTGCACAATGTTCCACAATCCTTTTGCACGAATACATGTTGCATCAAATAAGCCACAATGGGTAGTTGGTACCATCCAACTTATCCTCAATAGCCAACATACAAAATACATCACTACTTTCAGCCATGGCTAGTGACTAAAATACCTTGATGCGGAAAATTGATTGTATCTCCAAAAGTTGAACAAAACTGCCCAGATGAATTTTGCTAAACCTGTAATAGAATTTGAGACGCTTATATTGGAGAGCCAAAATTGGTATATACCTTTGGAACAAAAAGATGAAATAGCTTGCACGAGCGCTATGATAGTGCATTCGAAGGCTTAAACGAGCTCAAATCATGATTTTGGCATAGAAAGTGAAGTTGTTTTGATCTCGAAAACACACTGACTATGCTCACCAAAATTCATACGATTCTAAGCTTGCAACCGAAGAGGTATCAATGATGCCGTAGATGAAGCGGCAACCTGCTTTGATACCAATTAATGGAGTTAGATGTCTACGGAAGCACGCAAACAATACAAGGAAGAAGAAGAAGCTTGGAGCACAACACACAATACTGAATGTATTACCACCAGAATGTACAAAGATAAGTAGCCCGTTAGGGCAATAGGTGTATAAATAAGTCGGGGGAAAAAAACCTCCTAAAGAGGGAAAAAAGTGCCCCGACGGTCCTAGAGTGTTCACACATATCATTACCTAAATATATCAACAATCCAAAGGTCAACACTTGTTGAAATATATCTTTGAGCAATGGAAGTCTTGAGTTATATAGAATTTGACTCATTGTAAGTTTACATATCTTCAAATTTTGAATTGGTTGTAGAGAGTCTTTCCGAATCTTTTGGATTTGACTCAGATATGGTATCCGATTCTTTTCACAAAAGCCTTGGGTTAGCCAGTTGGAACAAGGTAACTAATTCAACATCCGAGGTAAATGTTATGTACAAGAGCCCTTTCAATCTTCAAAAGATGATAAGTCTAAATTGAATTATTCATTTGAGTTTGCTTCTAGTTATTTAGCATAACTCTAATGACTTTTTAGAGTTCAATACACTCTAGAACCGAGAAGTTAGGTATTGCTCATCATATTGACGATTCCCAATAATTTTTCCAATCTTCTCATAAAAGTTTCCTAAGCTGGACAATTTTCATTTTGGATTTGACTTGGTCTAATCAAAGACCACAAGTTAATGACACACTTTCTCCTACACTTTTCATAGGATTTTCAAACCCATTAGGACAAAGTAGTCCTCTAGTTGGGTGAAAATCAAGTAATTGTTTGTTTAGAGTAAACCATTGTACAAACATCCAAGTTAGATGTTTGGGTCTACAAAACTTTTAGTTTTCCAAATCAAATTCAAGTGAATCAAGAGTTTCAAAGGCTTGCAAGGGATACAAATCCTACCTTAGTTACTAAGTCCATGCACTAGTCATGCCTAGAAATGGACTAGTAATTGGAATCCACCCATTTCACATATTTGTGCCTAGATCGCACCTAGCAAAACAGTGAATTGGCCAAGGATGCTTTTAGATACACCCTTATTATTCATTCACTACTTTATACTTTGATTGGTTTATCAAAGTGCGAAGCTAGATGGTGTTTTTGAATCATTTTGGTAGGGATCCCACCATAGTGATAAGACATGTTCTTCGAGTTTTAGAACATGAGGCTCGAGGTTGCCTAAAGTATTTATATAGCTCTATTTTTTAGGATGAAAATGTTTTTCCAAGGGGGAAGAATATAATAAAGTAAGTATATGATCTAAAGGTCTAGCCTTTTTAAAAAGAATCGCACACCAAGAATCGCACACCATTTGCTCACCTGTGTGTATGACCAAAGATCTCAAGACTAGACTTATGTAGAAGATCATGTGCTCTTATAAACACGTGATCCACTTAGCCTAGCGGTTAAGCCTCAAGGGTGTGAAGGATGAGGTCTTGTGTTAAACCCATGGCTAGAACCTTCTACAAGCATCCACTTGAGTTACTCCAATTAAATGGGACACTTAACAAACATGCAGTCGCATGGATGACACATGGATGTTTAGAATACACTTGCGCAAGAAGGAAGTCCCTTGGAGAGATCTACATATAGAGGCATATGGTTGGGAGGAGAATCATCTCTTTAGCACGTGGTGGTTGTAATCTTCATTCTCTTGCAAAAATGCTTTCTTTGAAAAATTCCTAAGTGTTTTAAAGAGTCTAAATTTTTCTATGACGGGAGAAGGGGAGAAAATTGAAAAGCAGTATTGATACTAGATGGATTTTACTCATTGGACTTGTAGAACACCTTTTTGAAGAATATAAATAAGTCTCAATGTGGTCAATATTACATCTTTAAGTAAAGCAAAGCAGAAAGAAAAATCTCATTATTCATTGCAAATGTTAAATGATGTAGAAATTCTTCATTATCTTGGAGGAATGTTACCCTTGTTGAGAGAAATGAGTATTTTGATTAAAGTTTCTCAATCAAGGGATTGTTATATAATTGAATGTGCAGTATCAAAGAAATGACTTGTTTTCAATTAGAAACTTTGTATTATGAGATCTCAGGTTTTGATTTGCAAGAATTTATTGAGTGGGAGTTTTTCCTACAAGTTAGTGCAAAAAATAGTCAATTGCAATACAATTAAAAATATTGGTTATGCATTTTTTGTGAAATAAGGCATATTCCTCTTTATGTTTAAGAAAAAAAGCAAGGAGTATGCATTAGAAAATAAGTTTACGAAGAAAACTTTCCTATCCTTTTGTGGATAATATAAAACAAGGATTAAGGTCCATATGTGATAAATTGACTTTTGATATCAAAGAGAGTTTTCCTTGAGATGAGATCTCAAAAGCAATGACTATATTTCATCCTTTGTATTGGAATCATGCAAAAGAAAGAGCTCAATGACAAATGACTTTAAAGCAAGGTTGAAATATTATCTAGTCATTTTGGAAACAATACATATTTGGGAATATCCAATGTTTTTGGAAATAGTGCATATTTGGGAAATAGTATTGTTGAAGGAATAATAAATCTCAATTATCTAAAAAGACAATATGGGATATTTGGAAAAATGATGTGGGAGCAATCTGAATTCATGAAAGATCCTTCAAGGCCAAGAACAATGGCAAAGCTATGGAAAAATTTTGATATATCTACAACCTTGAGGACTCTATGTCAGAGTATTTTAAAGTAGTTAATTTGTGCCAAACAATGATTCTTAGATTTGTTGAAGAAGAAAACCTAAGGAGTAGCTTGACTTTCATAAGAAATGTGGAGGTTAGAAGTGTTGATATATTTAGCTAGTGATGTGTGTGAACACTCTAGGACCGCCGAGATACTTTTTTCCCTCTTTAGGAGGTTTTTTTCCCCCGGCTTGTATATATGCCTATTGCCCTAATGGGCTACTTATCTTTGTACATTCTCTAGTAATATATTTAGTATTGTGTGTTGTGCTCCAAGCTTCTTCTTCTTCCTTGTGCTCTTCGCGTGCTTCCGTAGAGGTCTAACTCCAACAATTGGTATCAGAGCAGGTCGTCGCTTCATCTAGGGTGCCGTCGACACTCCTCCGTTTGCAGTCTCAGATTCGCATGAAATTTGGTGAGCATACTCAGCGTGTTCCTTGTTGATGTATAAAACACCACAAGAACTAAGCTAAAGTGATATTAGAACACCTCAGTAATCATCATTAGCTTAGTAACACTCTCAATTTGAAAACTTTACCACCAAACTTAGTGAAATCAAAACTTTCACTTTTCAGAAATCTGCGCATTTTCTTCTAACTTCAAATCTGATCTGTATTAGCTTGATTCGTACAAATTCTTTTGATCTTTTGCTCATAAAAGTTCTTGCTTGTTGGGGATGTAAGGGTCATGTGACCTTACCCCCATATTCATATATATACATCATATATAGAGCATTGCCTCAAGAGAGATCATTATGTGGGTTTCGAGGCTCCCACGCATGTCCACGCGTCTCTCCTCTCTTCTCTCTCCCTCCATCTCCTCCTTCCTCCTCTTGTTCTGCACACCAAAGCCCTTCATTGGTATCAGAGCATGTTGAAGGCTGGTGTGCAAGAAGCTTCAATGGAAGCTTAGGTCAGAAGGGGTAGAAGTGCAGGTCGGCATCTCTTGACAGTTGTTCAGTATTTCGGTCATAACTCGAGCTACGAAGCTCGGATTGATGTGTTTTAAAGTTCTGTGCGTAGCTAACACAAATAGCTACAACTTCACAGAAGGGCACAAAACCTGGTTCGAACTTCTGAAATGCCGAAAATTCAAAAAGCGCAGAGAATTGTAGAAGGTGAATCTACATTGAGTAGGACAACAGGTCGGTTTTTTTGTCATAACTTGAGTTCTACAGCTAAGAATGTGATGATTCAACTTGCTGCGCGTAGCTTCAAAAGATAACTACAACTTTGCAGAAGAAGTCAGATCCAGATTCTGAGTTTTAGGTTGCCGAAATTGCAGAATACAGAGCAGTACTGTTGCAAGTGAAAGTGAAATTGACAGCAAGTGCTTGTTTTGAGCATATCTTGAGCTATGCACCTCCGATTGAGGTGTTCTTTATGTCGTTACGTAGCCAAGAAGCAGATCTTCAAGTTTGCTGAAGGCCAAAAGTTCAGATTCAGAGGTTATCACCTCTGAAACAGCAAAACACAGAGTAGTACAGTTTTGCCCAAACAACCCTAATTGCACTTGGAGGTTGAATTTGCTTTGGAACTTCTTCGAGAGGGAATTTTTGGTGTGCAAGCTCTTATTTTTAGAGCTTCAAGGCACTGTACATGTATGATCATTGTGGTAGCTCCTCCATATGAGAGTAGAGCATGATCTTGTCACGTGTTTGGCATGTAAGATGACATTGTGGTATACTCTTCTTTGAGGTTTATGTCATCATGAGTTTGATCATGGATGTATAGTGGCATTGTGGTCTATATCTTGCTTATGCCACTTGGTTATGGATTTAGTTATCGGTTGCACACAATTCTATGAGAGTTGATTGTGGATCTTGGTTGGTACTTGTATCTTTTTTTTCTTTGCAGGTACATGATCCAGATTGGAGCCTCAATTACACGTTTGTTTGTCACCATTATTAGCATTTGATCATTGATTGATGTCTATTTGCCAGTGTGATTCTTGGCATATATGGATGGTGATTCCCACATGGTTTATTTGGTTCTAGAGTCCATTTTACAGAGGAGATGCTGCCGAAATTTCATCGGCTTTTATGCTAGAAAGGAGCTCTAGTGGATCTTGAAGCTTGTGTGATAGCTTTGGATCATTGTTTATCTCCATTCATTTGGACTTGGTCACATGTTATTTATGATAGGTTGGACCATCTTGCAGGATTCATTCTTGAGTGGGGGGTGCATCACCATTTTATTGGCGTGTATTGCCATTAGTTTTTTGGCACATGTAGTTGACATTATCTTCTTGATTTGATCAGTGACAGGTGGTGACAGATTACTTATTGTTCTTTCGTTATTGGTTATCTTGTTTGATTGCTCAGTTTACAGGGGATACTCTGTCGAATTTTTCCCAAGATTCGTTCACATCTACTTGGTCACTTTGGAGACTTGGCGAGCAGGCTTATGCTCGTGTTTTTATATGCATGCTAGATGCATGGTTATGTGACAGGTGGTTCACATGGTTCTTTCTCCATTGAGACATTTGTGATGTGAGTTATGCATATGGATCTACAGGTGTGATCCTATTGAAGATAGAGTATTGTTCCAGTCTCTTGTTACATTGCTAGTCTTGGATTGTCAGCATGGTGTTTTCTCGATTCGATGGTACTGACTTTCCAAGATGGAAAGCTCAGATGTGGCATACATTGGTTCGTGCAGGGTTACACATGTATGTGCATAGAGATGCACAGAGGCCTCATGACATGCCGACCACGTATGGATGGATATGGATGCATTGGCCAGCTCCACTATCCGGTTACAGCTTGTGGATTCTATATATGAGTATGTGATGTATGAGGAGACGAGTAGTGCATTATGGCAGAGACTACATGATATGTATGGGATTCCATTGACTCATGTGAGACATAGATCACATCGACGACTTCGATGTTGGCATTGTGGTCATGAGGGCCATACTCGACGACGTTGCTTCAGGCAGATGCGACGACGATGTCAGAGACATGCATGTGATGCAGGTCAGGTAGTGGTTTCAAGAGAGTCTATGACAGTTGATTATGCTAGTGATGGTGATATCACTTTCTCCTATGGTTCATCTCAGGATTCCTCTTGTTCATTGGATAGCACACATATGGCTTGGTTACTTGATGCATTAGCCAGTTTTCATATTACTCCACATTGTGAGTGGTTTTGTCGATTCTCAGGTGAGAGTCGTGGATGTGTGCATATGCCTGGTTGTACGACATATGACATTGAGGGTTCTGGAGATGTACACCTTATGCTACCTACTAGAGCATCACTTATGCTCAGACATGTACGCTATGTGCCTTCATTCCCTACGAGCTTGATTTCCGTTAGCCAATTACAGGAGAGCAGATGTTATGCATTCCTTGGCGAGCATCATTTTCAGTTGCAGTTGGGACAGCTTATGCTTGTCAGAGGTGCCAGGGTTGGGCACAGGTATCCACTACAGGTACTTCATGTGAGAGACAGTCTCGTCTCAGTGGGAGTTCAGCCTTATGTGCGATGTGAGACTTGTCATGTCTCATTTTGTCTACCTACACATATGTCTATTGACATTCATGATGTACATGTATGGGAGGATTCAGATGCTCAGATGGATGCATATGTAGAGCATGTTTTGTATGCTCATGATGCTTATATAGAGCATGATTTTATTGATCATATGGATGCTCTTGTGGAGCACACTTTGGATAATCAGTTGGATGCTTTAGAGCATGATATTGATGCTCATGTAGAGCATTATGATGATACTCAGTTAGAGTGTGATCATCAGTTTGACCTTGGTGTTGATGTTGTGCAGTTAGCTCATGTGGAGCATGATGATACACTTGGTGTGGTAGAGCACGATAGCTCTTATGATACACAGTGTATGCGAGAGTTGTCTAGCTCTCAAGATGCACAACTAGATACATCCTTGGTTACGAGCATGGCTGATTTAGATGCTGAGGAGTCAGTAGTTATGCAGTCATTCTTGGATTCGCTCATGCCAGATGTTGACACAGATATGTCAAGACATGTTGGTCTTGATGATGGTGCTTTAGATGCCTTGGATAGAGGCATGGCTGGCATACTTAGGTTTGCCAGGATAGCACATGTTTCGTCAGCATTCGGGAGTCTGATGTACGAGTTGTTATGCTCGAGACAAGACATTGCAGTTGCTATTGGAGCATTTGCACTTGGAGTTGTCAGTCGTTCGATGATTGACATAGGCATAGAGCGAGTGGGAGCTTTGCAAGAACTTCATCAATTCTTGCATCAGTCATATGTGAGCTCGACTCTTGTCGATATGAGTCTAGAGCGGTTTGAGGTGCATGGATACACCTTGTTCGAGGCAGTTGGTGTAGGCTGATCAGTATGGGTTGAGATCCGGACTCTTCCTGTACATTATTGTATAGTCCTACATCATTCTTTGTATATGTTACCACTTATGGTCACATTGACCCTTAAGTGGGAGATTGTTGGGGATGTAAGGGTCATGTGACCTTACCCCCATATTCATATATATACATCATATATAGAGCATTGCCTCAAGAGAGATCATTATGTGGGTGTCGAGGCTCCCACGCATGTCCATGCGTCTCTCCTCTCTTCTCTCTCCCTCCATCTCCTCCTTCCTCCTCTTGTTTTGCACACCAAAGCCCTTCATTGCTAATGTTAAGCAACATATATCAAGCAAGACTTTTAAGTAATAACTTCAAAATCTTCTGAATTCACTTCAACATTTGCACTATGTCTGAAATATGAAAAATGACTTCATCGATTTGACATAACTTCACTGTTAGACTCATTTCTCTGAGTATGCATCCCGTTTTGTAAAGATCTTTTGACCAATTGTAGTTGAAGGTAGTAGCTTTAAAATGAGTTGTCACTCATGAAAAACTTTACACTGTACTGTGAGATCTGACCTTAAGAATATCAGGGAAAAGTGCGCCATAAAACTCGTAACTGTCAACTAACTTACACACTGATATGAAATCACTTAGAATTCAACACACAAAAGGAATTAGACCAAATCCTTCTACACAAGCATGTGTTAACTATTAGAGAGGATGTGTACAAAATGGCTTGGTCTCATTCTGCCCATAGCCATGGAAAACTCTCATACACTGAGTAGTTTCTCCTTAATGTTTCTCTCAGAAAAAACCCGACTTTTTCTCTATTCACTTGAGGATTACAAAATTGAGTTCTCTATATATTTTTCAACTTAAATTAACTTATATACATATAATTTACATACTCCTAGACTCAAACTCGTAAGTTTTTAAGTTCTATGTCAAGACTAGACTTTAATTTTCCACTAAATTACAAGAGTGAATTTATCCCTTCACTTAGGCTTACTTTTTTGAGTGCTTTGCCTTCACTTCTCTTTGTCTTTCTTCTTCCTTCATATCTCTTCATAAATTCATGTCTAATTAGTGAGTGAAGTCCCAACATTCCCCATATCAAAACATCTTCGCTCTGTGCTGTTGAAATCGCGATCTGAGCTCGTTTCGGCCTACGAATGCACTATTGCAGTGCTTGTGTAGGCTATTTCGTCTTTTTGTGCCAAAGGTATATACCAGTTTCTGTTCGACAATATAAGCGTCTCAAAGTCTGGTACAGGTCTAGCAAAATTCGTCTAGGCAGTTCTGTTCAACTTTTTGAGATACAATCAATTTTCTGCATGAAGGTATTTTAGTCACCAGCCATGGCTGAAAGTAGTGATGTATTCCGTATGTTGGCTGTTGAGGATAAGTTGGATGGTACCAACTACCCATTATGGGCTTATATGATGCGACATGTATTGATTGCAAAAGGATTGTGGAACATTGTGCAGGGTGTTGAAAGACGTCATGTTACATCTGTAAAACCAGGTACTGCAAATACAGGTGCTGGAGCTGATGGAGATAGTGTCGAAAGCAGATTCTTGTTCATGCTGCTATTTCTGTTGCACCTACTGCAAAGCAGATTCATTGGGATGGCAGAGATGCCCAGGCACATGCATTGATAGCCTTGTCTGTCAAACGTGCCATTATTCCTAATATTTCCTCTTGCAAAATAGCTAAGGATGCTTGGGATACACTTACCACATTGTACCAAGCTAAGAATGAGGCTCATGTTGCTTACCTCCGAAAACAGTTGGAGAGTGCGCACATGAATGAAGGTGATTCTATGGATAGTTTCCTAACAAAGATCAAAGACTTGAAGGAACATTTGATTTCTGCTGATGAGGTTATACCAGATAGCTCACTTGTGCAGACCGTTCTGAATGGTCTTCCTGATTCATATCAGAGTTTTGCTTCTACTCTTCAGTTGATGATGAAAGGCAATCCAAATGCCTTGTCATTTGAGGAGTTAGTCTCTGTTCTATTGCAGGAAGATCAGTCCAGGCAGAACAGATCCATTATGCATGTTGCAGATCAAGCTTTCCTGGCTAGTCAGAAGGGCAAAGGAAAATGGAGCTCTTCTACTAGTAAGCAGAAATCTGCAAATGCTGCACATTCGAAGAACCAAGACAAAGATGATAAAAAATCAGAAAAGCAGAAATTGTTCTGTAAGTACTGTAAAGGGAATGATCATATCATAAAGAGCTGTCCAAAACTCGCTGCAAAAGAGGCAAAGAAGAAAGAGGCTGGAATGGTTGTTGCAGAAGCCTCTACACCAAAAACAGAGTCTGCTAATCTTGTGCAGGAAGAAGAATGGGCGTTCACTACTGTTTGCAGTTTTGACCCATCTTCTCATGAGCAGTGCATGTCTGCAGTAGACTCAGATGTTTGGTACTTTGACAGTGGGGCGACCAAACATATTACCTCGCAACACAGTTTCTTCTCTTCACTCGAGCCTGCCTCTACAGGGAATACTGTTACATGCGCCAACAACTCCTCTTATCCTGTTATGGGAGTTGGTAAGATCATTTTGACTACTGCTGATGGTAGTTCTTTCACTTTGTCAGATGCTTTATGTATGCCAGGGATCAAGAAGAATCTGTTATCAGTTTTTGCATTAGCCAAGATTAGCTTGGTTGTGAAATTTGTTGATGATAGATGTACAGTTCATGATCTGTCAAATGGCGATGTTATTATTGCTTCTGGCATTTTATGTCGTGGGTTGTATAAGCTCATAGACTATGAAAGATCTGAAAATGATTTGGCATATGCAGTAAATGATTCTCAAGCTATGTCATATGCAAAGCTTTGGCATGGGTATATCCACTCAAAGCAAAGTATGAAGTGTTCATGTGCTTTGAACAGTTTTTGGTTTTGGCTGAAAACCTGTCAGCATGTAAAATGGGCACCCTCCGTTCTGATCGAGGGGGGGAATATATGTCTTCTAATTTTAATGCATTTCTAGCTGAATGTGGAATAAAACACCAGTGTACAGTGACGTATACACCTCAACAGAATGGAGTTGTTGAACGAAAGAATGTTGATATATTTAGGTAGTGATGTGTGTGAACACACTAGGACCACCGGGGCACTTTCTTCCCTCTTTAGGAGGTTTTTTCCCCCGGCTTGTATATACGCCTATTGCCCTAATGTGCTACTTATCTTTATACATTCTCTAGTAATACATTCAGTATTGTGTGTTTGTGCTCCAAGCTTCTTCTTCTTCCTTGTGTTGTTCGGGTGCTTCCGCAGACATCTAAATCCAACAATTGGTATCAGAGCAGGTCATCACTTCATCTAGGGCGCCACCGACACTCCTTTGTTTGCAGTCTCAAATTCGCACGAAATTTGGTGAGCATACTCAGGGTGGTGCCGAAATCACGATCTAAGCTCGTTTCGGCCTCCAAACGCACTATCGCACCGCTTGTGCAAGTTATTTCATCTTTTTGTGCCAAAGGTATATACCAGTTTCTATTCGCCAGTTTAAGCGTCTCAAAGTCTGCTACAAGTCTAGGAGAACACGTCTGGGCAGCTCTGTTCAACTTTTTGAGATACAATCAACTTTCTGCGTCAAGGTATTTTAGTCACTAGCCATGGCTAAAAGCAGTGATGTATTCTGTATGTTGGCTGTTGAGGATAAGTTGGATGGTACCAACTACCCATTATGGGCTTATATGATGCGATATGTATTGGTTGCAAAAGGATCGTGGAACATTGTGCAGGGTGTTGAAAGACGTCCTGTTACACCTCTGACTACAAGTACTACAAATACAGGTGCTGGAGCTGATGAAGATGGTGTCGAAGATGATATTCCACAGATTTATGTTCGTGCTGCTGTTTCTACCGCACCTACTACAGAGCATATCCGCTGGGATGGAAAAGATGCACAGGCACATGCATTGATAGCTTTGTCTATCAAATGTGCCATTATTCCTCACATTCGCTCTTGTAGAACACCTAAGGATGCTTGGGATACACTTACCACATTGTACCAAGCTAGGAATGAGGCTCGTGTTGCTTACCTCCGAAATAGTTGGAGAGCGAGCACATGAATGAAGGTGATTCTATGGACAGTTTCCTAACAAAGATCAAAGACTTGAAGGAATAGTTAATTTCTGCTAATGAGGTTATACCAGATAGCTCACTTGTGTAGACCGTTTTGAATGGTCTTCCTGATTCATATCAGAGTTTTGCTTCTACTCTTCGGTTGATGATGAAAGGCAATCCAAATGCCTTATCATTTGAGGAGTTAGTCTTTGTTCTATTGCAGGAAGATCAGTCTAGGCAAAACAAGTCCATTATGCGAGTTGCAAATTAAGCTTTCCTCGCTAGTCAGAAGGGCAAAAGAAAATGGAGCTCTTCAACTAGTAAGCAGAAATCTGCTAATTCTACATATTCGAAGAAGGAAGATAAAGATGAGAAAAAATCAGAAAAGCAGAAATTGTTTTGTATGTACTGTAAAGGGAATGATCATATCATAAAGAACTGTCCAAAACTGGCTCCTAAAGAGGCAAAGAAGAAAGAGGCTGGAATGGTTGTTGCAAAGGCCTCTACACAAAAAACAGAGTCTGCAAATCTTGTGCAAGAAGAAGAATGCGCGTTTACTACTGTCTACAGTTTTGGCCCATCTTCTCATGAGCAGTGCATGACTGCAATAGACTCAGATGTTTGGTATTTTGACAGTGGGGCGACCAAACATATTACCTCGCAGTGTAGTTTCTTCTCTTCACTCGAGCTTGCCCCTACAAGGAATACTGTTACATGCGCCAACAACTCCTCTTATCCTGTTATGGGAGTTGGTAAGATCATTTTGACTACTGCTGATGGTAGATCTTTCACTTTGTCAGATGCTTTAATTGTACCAGGGATCAAAAAGAACTTGTTATCAGTTTCTGCATTAGCCAAGATTGGCTTGGTTGTGAAATTTGTTGATGACAGGTGTACAGTTCATAATCTGTCAAATGGCGATGTGATTATTGCTTCTGGCATTTTATGTCATGGGCTGTATAAGCTCATAGAGTATGAAAGATGTGAAAATGATTTGGCATGTGCAGTAAATGATTCTCAGGCTATGTCAGATGCAAAGCTTTAGCATGCACGCTTTGGTCATCTGAATTTTGCTAGTTTGCTACGCCTGTAGAAATCTGAAATGGTGTCCTCTTTGCCCAAACTTGAGGCACCTGGAAAACATGTTTGTGAAGGCTGTATTTTGGGCAAAATGCAGCGTTCCTCCTTTCCAAAAGATGGTTCAGTTCGGGCTACACAAAAATTGCAGCTTGTACATAGTGATGTCTGTGGTCCTATGCAGACACCCTCTTTTGGAAATTACCTTTACTTTGTGACTTTCATTGATGATTTTTCCAGGCATGCATGGGTATATCCACTCAAGGCAAAGTCCAAAGTGTTCATGTGCTTCAAACAGTTTTTGGTTTTGGCTGAAAATCTGTCAGCATGTAAAATGGGCACCCTCCGTTTTGATAGAGGGGGGGAATATATGTCTTCTGATTTTAATGCATTTCTGGCTGAACGTGGGATAAAACACTAGTGTACAGTGTTTTATGCACCTCAACAGAATGGAGTTGTTGAACGGAAGAACAGGTTTCTCATGGAGATGGCGAGGTGTATGGTCAAGAGTCAGGCTTTACCTCATAGTTTCTGGCTTGAGGCTGTCATGTGTACATCATATGTATTGAACAGGTATCCCACTAAAGCGTTGTAGTCTATCACTCCATATGAGGCTTGGCATGACCGCAATCCATCTGTTGCTCATCTGCGTGTTTTTGGTTGTTTGGCATATGCACTAGTGCCTGAACAACATCGCAAAAAATTGGATGATAAGGCAGTAAAATGTATTTTTGTTGGGTACAGTTCTGAAAGTAAAGGCGATCGTCTGTATCATCCACAGACTAAATGCATTTTGGTTAGTCGTGATGTTGTCTTTATGGAAGATGCTATTCATCCATTGCTTTCATGTACTAAGGAGACATCTGTTAGCTCCAAAGACATGTATGATACTTTGATGCCTCTTTTTACAAGTGGACAGTCTAGTGCTGGTCCTAATGAGGCAACTTCACAGCCTTTGCAAGTTTCATATGATGATGGAGATCCTTCCATTTGTGATGCAGATTTACATGATGCACTTGTTGATGAGAGAGCTGATATTGAGCAGGCAAAAACTATGCCAAAATGGCTGGTGCAGACTTTGCGTGACAGCAAATTAGATGCACCTTTGTCATATTGTACTCGTTCAGGCTCTCATAGTGCCTCCTTTGCATCAGATTGCTATGCTATGGCTGTGTCTAGTCTTTGTGATGAGAATGAGCCTGTTTCTTTGGATGAAGCACAGAATTCAGAAAATTGGATGGCTTCTATGCAATCTGAATATGATGCTATAATGAAGAATGGTACATGGTCTTTATGTGACTTGCCTCCTGGCAAGAAGGCCATTGGCACTAAGTGGGTATACAAGCTGAAGTGTAAACCTGATGGTACAATTGACAGGTATAATGCTAGGCTTGTTGCAAAGGGTTATGCACAGGAAAGAGGCATTGATTTTGATGAGACCTTTGCACCTACATGTCGTATGACTACTGTTCGGAGTATTTGTGCACTTGCAGCCCATCATGGTTGGAATGTACATCACTTGGATATTAAAACAGCATTTCTGAATGGTGACTTGCATGAAGAAGTGTATGTTTTTCAGCCCCGTGGCTTTGTGCAGAAAGGGCATGAAAACCAGGTGTGCAGGTTAAAGAAGGCATTATATGGTTTAAAGCAAGCACCACGTGCTTGGTATGAGAAGATACATGCCTATCAGGTTGCACATGGTTTTGAGAACAGTCCAACTGAAAGCACCTTATATCTTAAGCGTGCTATTGATGTGCTTCTGATCATTGTTGTCTATGTTGACGACATACTGCTCACTGGTCCTATTGAGAAGCATATTGCTGATTTCAAGGCTGATTTGCATGCCTCATTTGAGATGTCTGATTTGGGGCATTTGCATCACTATTTGGGCATTCAATTTATGCAAGTTGCTGGTGGAATGGCTTTGTGTCAAACGAAATATATTAACACATTAGTGCAATGTTTTGGCCTTGAAGACTGTAAGCCTATTGCCACTCTTATGGAGACAGGTTTACGATTGAGTCTTCATGATGCTGGAGATGCATTTAATGTTGTTCTCTATCAGCAGGTTGTTGGATGCTTGATTTACTTATGCATTACTCGGCCAGATATTCAGTTTGTTGTCTCACAGATGAGCAGGTTTATGCATTGCCCAGGAGTCATGCATTGGAAAGCGGTTAAGTGCATCTTTCGCTACTTGAGTGGTACTCGGCTACTTGGGTTGTTTTATCCCAAGGGGGGATCACTACCACCAGATTTGCATGCTTTTTCTGACTCAGATTGGGCTGGTTGCTATGACACTCATGTATCCACCATTGGTTCTTGCTTCATGCTTGGTAGCTCATGTATATCTTGGTTGATCAAGAAGCAGCCTAATGTGGCCACTTCCAGTTGTGAGGCTGAGTATAGGGAAGCTTTCACAACGACTGTTGAGTGTGTGTGGCTCAGACGCCTTATTGGGGTGATCAACGTCTTCGGTAGTATCGCTTTTATACCTCTGATAGTAGTAAGCTTCCGATACCACCCCTCTGTCGTAGCAAAGACTCGAACCTTATCAAGCCTATGGAAATTCGTTGTGCCACCGAATTAGTGTTAAACTACAGTGATGTTAGAGCACCTCTATAATCAACAGTAGCTTAACAAGGCTTCTTCCACTCAAACTCTATTAGACTGTGCTTTGAATTCTCTTGAAAATTCCACCGAAACTTCACCGGACTGTCACTGGACTGTCACCAAAATTTATCGGAATCTTACCGGAATGATCTTCAGTTCTGTTCGTAATTGTTTCAAATGTTTATACGTGAAACAAGGAAGTGATGAGTGAACTTCCCTTACTGACAGAACTCTTCTTGAAGTTTAGAGGAAAACTTCATCAGTTCAGAGTGCTATTTTCGGTCCGACTTTGTACTGTGTGTACATATCCATTTCACCCGAAACTTTGATCCGTATAAAGTAGAGACTTCTAGCTACAAGATAAGCTATGTCTCATACAAAACTCTATATTATTCTGTGAGATATACTTCGTGGTCCTTCCCGAAAACACATTTATTGAGTAAACCGTAAGTGACCAAAAGTACGTATACGGTGAAACTGTAACTGTTAACTAACTTTAACCGTAACATAGAATATTCAAACTTCTACTCATACGAAGAATGCACGTAGAGCTTCCACATGAACATGTGTTTTCTATTAGAGAAGATGTGTACAAACAAGCTTGGCCTCTTCTTGCTCAAGCTATAGAAACTCTCCTACACTGAGTAGTTTCTTATTACCATCTCTCTCAGATGAATACCTGACATTTCAGGTTTCTGTTATTCATCTTTACCTACGCGATCTATGGCGTCTTCTATACTACATACGCAATCTCTGGCGTCTTCTATCTCTCTCTCTCTCTCTCTATCTGTATATCTGTATCTCTGCGTCTCTGCGCTTCTGCTATATTTCATCTCTATCTTTCTCGATTCTTGATTGATATATATATAGTCTTCATTCTTCCACGCTCTTCCGTGCCTTTCACTTTCGGTATGCTCCACGATCCTTCTTTATGTGCGTTATGCGCACTCCCCTGTTCACTACTCTGTTACATGTCATGTTCTCATATTTACAATTCTTGATTCGGTTTTCTAATTCTGCACGTTGTACAGTTCAGTCGTGCTTCTTTAATTCTGCTTCTCTTTGTCTTTTCTACTTCCCCTTCTTTTTTTTTTTGTCTGGATGCCAAATTTGTGAGTGCTTCTTCAACAGCTCCCCCTCAATCACTAATTTGCATCTTCCGGTCTTCATATATCTTTCTTTCTTTTATACCTGCCTTTTCTTTGAATCTGTTTATCTTTGTTCCATCCAAACTCTTCGTCAGCATATCTGCAATCTAATCTTTTGTTGGAGTGTATACAATTTCTAACTCCTTATCCATTACCTTTTCCCTCAGGAAATAATACTGAATCTCTATGTGTTTTGTTCTTGCGTGAAACACCGGATTCGCTACAAGATATAGAGAGCTCATATTGTCTCCATGTATAATTGGTATACCTTGATCAATGCCCAAGCTTTTGAGCAAGGTCTGCATCCATATTACTTCTTTAGCTGCTTCTACCAGTCCTTTGTATTCAGCTTCTGTTGATGATAAAGCCACTCTGTGCTGTTATTCGAGCACCAGTTTACTAGCTTATCTCCTACGTATATCATATACACATGTGTTGATCTTCTGTCATCCTGGTTACCTGCCCAGTCTGAGTCACTGTAGGCTCTCAAATTTATATCTGACGTATAAGGATAGTATAATCCTTCCTTAATAGTTCTCTTTATATATCTGAGAACTCTTTGACCTGCAATCCAATGTGGGTCTTTCGGACAATGCATAAACTGTGATAAAACTCCCACTGCATAGCTCAAGTTAGGTCTCGTCAGTGTAGCATAAATCAGACTTCCTACTAACGACTGATACTTTGTCATATCTTTGTAATCTGCGCCATCATATTTACTGAGTTTGTGATTGGCTTCAAGCGGTGTTGAAGCTTCTCTGCAATTCTGCATATCAAATTTCTTCAATATATTCAAAAGATACCTTTCTTGCGATACATATACACCGTGATCTGTATAAGTGACTTCCATTCCAAGAAAGAATGACAACTTTCTTAGGTCACTGATCTTAAACTCCTTTTCGAGCAGTTTCTTCACCTCTGTGATTCCAGCATCTGAGGTACCTGTAATTATTATGTCATCTACATAAATGCAAATGTAGATCATTCCTTCGTTTGTTCTTTTAATGAGTAGACTTGCATCTGCCTTTGAACTTTGGTATCCAAGTTTGTTTAGATACTTCACGAGTCTGTAGTTCCAAGCTCTTGGAGCTTGCTTTACTCCATAAAGTGCTTTTCTTAACTTGCACACAAATTTTGGGTATTTGGAGCTTACAAACCCTTCAGGCTGCTCCATGTAAACTTCATCTGATATATATCCATTGAGAAATGCATTCTTAATGTCTAGCTGACTTAGCTTCCATCCTTTTGATGCTGCTATAGCAATCACTGTCCTTATGGTTGACATTTTTGCCACCGGACTAAACGTTTCGTCGTAATCTATGCCATGCGTCTGAGCATAGCCTTTGACTACCAGTCTAGCCTTATATCTGGCTATCCTTCCATTTGCAAGCTTCTTTAATTTGTAAACCCATTTACTTCCAATTAATTTCTTACCATTTGGTTTCGGAACAAGTTCCCATGTCTTGTTCTCCTCCAGTGCTATAAACTCTTCTTCCATTGCTTCTTCCCATTGCTTCTTTCCTTTAGCTTCAGCATAGCTCTGAGGTTCTTCATCATCTTTGACCATATATGCATAGTCTTTCTGAGTTATGTATGAAGTATCATACGAGTACCTTTCCGGTTGTCTTCTAATCCTACTTGACCTTCTTGGTTCACATTCTTCATAAGTGTCTGAATACACTTCTTCATCTTCCTTTCTCATACCTGATCCGATCCTGGACGTACTTGCCTTCATATGATCTTCATCTCTATTTACCTGCACAATCGATTTCCCTTTCTCTTTTCTTGTTACCTCTTCTTCAAATTCTTCAGTTGTTTGACCTTGATCTGTATACCAGCGTTTCTGTTCATCAAACGTAACATCTCTTGAAACAATAAACTGCTTAGTTAGAGGACTCCATAACTTGTAACCCATCTGTCTTTCATCATATCCGACGAACACATATTTTTCTACTTTCGGTTCAGCTTATGTCTGAGATGAGATGGTAGATAAGCATAAGCGACTGATCCAAACACTTTGCAGTGATCAAGTGTTGGCTTCTTTCCCCACCAAGCTTCATAAGGGGTCATTCCATCTAAAGTTGTACATGGTAATCTGTTTACCAACTATGTCATCTTTACGGCTTCATCCCAAAGATAATTTGGACAATCCTTCTCGTTTAACATGGCTCGTGCAAACTCAACTAGAGTTTGGTTCCTTCTTTCTGCTACTCCGTTTTGTTGCGGTGTATACCTGCAAGTTATTTCTCTTTTGATACCTGCATTCCAAAGATAATCATTGAACTCTCGGGAGAAGTATTCTCCCCCTCCATCAGACCTCAATCTCTTAAGCTTTCGTCCTGTGAGTCTTTCAGCGTATGCATGAAAATGCTTGAAGGCTTCAAATACTTCTGATTTTTCTTTTAAGACATATAACGTTATCCATCTTGTAGCATCATCAATGAATAAAACATAGTACCTTGAACCGCTGATCGATCCTTCTTTTGTTGGACCCCATACATCTGTATGTATGAGTTCAAGTACTCCATCATGTTTGAATCCTTTCTTCTGGAAAGGTAATCTATGGGCTTTTCCCATCTGACAAGCTTCGCACTTATGAATCATATGTTGGTTCTGTACGTTCGGTAAACCCAATACAGACTGATTTGCAATCATAGCTTTAATTCCTTTTTCATTAAAATGACCTAATCTCTTATGCCAGAGATCAAGTTCTGTAATCACCTTTTCATTATGTGTGAGCAATGCTTGGCCAATGTTCTCTTGTACTCTTAAAGTAAAGAGTCTACCTTCTTTCTTACCAGAGACGATCTGATTGTATCCGTTCTCAGGATCTTCTACAAATACTCCTTTATTTGTAAATCTGACCTGAAACCCTTTCTCAACTATCTGTCCTACGCTGATCAAATTTTTTGGTATTGTCGGAACATACAAAACATTGGTTAGCAAATCTGCTCCACTCTTACACTTCACTTTTCCAATTGAATGAACACTATGTCTTGTATTGTCACCTGTTTGAACAGTGTGACACGAACTACATTTTTCCAGTTCTGACATCAATTCTATATTTCATGACAAATGATTAGAACATCCGGAGTCAATGTAAAATACCTTTAGGTCTTCATTTTCTGATGTGCTGATAGAGTTCATCATCAAGGATGTATGACTTTCATTCTGCGTGTCATTTGCGTAGTTGTTGTAGGTGGTGTTGTAGGATTGATTTTGTCCCCAACTTCTTGTTCCACCTCTGCCATAGCCTCTTCTTTGGTTTTGTCTACCTCTTTGATATCTTCCGCTTCTGCCTCTGCTATTACTATTCTGACTTTTATTTGAATCTTGTTGATTCTGCCAATAGTCATAAGCCAGATGATTACTTAGTCCAGAAATCCAGCAAGCTTTCTTGTTGATATTCTGACTGCTTCTTCCTCTTCCAAAGCATCTTGCTCTTCCTCTGCCGGTGCCTTTGCCTCTAGCATAATAAACCTGAGAACTCGACTCTTCTTCATCTTTTGACTTACCTTTATCTCCTTTCTTTTTGTTCTTCATGTACATTGCAGAGCTTTGTCCTTTATCTCCATCTCCTTTCAGGTCTTTCTCATATGTGAGCATCAATCCTAGCAACTGATTTAAATCTGGAACAAAATGATTTAAAGAGAGTTCAATTGAAAGTACAAAAGGTTTCCACCTTTCATCTCCTCTCAAACCTATGAGCACTTGCGCTATCAATCTGTGGTCTTCGATATCTTCATTTATGGATCCAAGACTGTCTGCTAGATCCTTCATTTTAGTAACATAGTCACTAATGGTTTGATTCAACTTCTTTTTGAACGTTGTGAATTGGGACCATAAGCTAGCCTTCCTCGCTTTCGTAGTATTTTGGAAATGGTCCTCCAACACACTCCATATGTCCTCCGCTCTTTCCAAGCCTCTAATATGCGGTAGTAGATAATCTGTAACAGTACTATAAATGTATGCTCTTGCCGTTGCATCTTTCTTATGCCACAGCTTAAAGGCTTCCAATTCTTCTTCCTTTGGTTGTCTGTTGACTTCAAAGGTTGGCTTCTTTTCTTCTCAAGTCACATAGATCATTAAGTCCTTACTCATAAGTAAGACTTCCATGCGCATTACCCATGCGGGATAATTATCTCTGTCCAGCTTGTCAATAGAGACATGTTCTGCCATGATCTTCTTGTTTTCTTTCTTTACTCTGACACCTCTTGTTAGATTTTACGGCTCTGATATCACTTGGTGTGGTGATTAACCTGCTCTGATACCACTTGTTGGGGTGATCGAGATCTTCGGTAGTATCGCTTTTATACCTCTGATAGTAGTAAGCTTCCGATACCACCCGTCTGCCACAGCAAAGACTCGAACCCTATCAAGCCTGTGGAAATTCGCTGCACCACCGAATTAGTGTTAAACTACAGTGATGTTAGAGCACCTCTATAATCAACAAGGCTTCTGCCACTCAAACTCTATTAGACTATGCTTTGAATTCTCTTGAAAACTCCACCGGAACTTCACCGGACTGTCACTGGACTGTCACTGGACTGTCACCGAAATTTACCGGAATCTTACCGGAATGATCTTCAATTCTGTTTGTAATTGTTTCAAATGTTTATACGTGAAACAAGGAAGTGATGAGTGAACTTCCCTTACTAACAGAACTCTTCCTGAAGTTTAGAGGAAAACTTCATCAGTTCAGAGTGCTATTTTCGGTCCGACTTTGTACTGTGTGTACATATCCATTTCACCAGAAACTTTGATCCGTATAAAGTAGAGACTTCTAGCTACAAGATAAGCTATGTCTCATACAAAACTCTATATTATTCTGCGAGATATACTTCGTGGTCCTTCCCGAAAACACATTTATTGAGTAAACCGTAAGTGACCAAAAGTACGTATACGGTGAAACTGTAACTGTTAACTAACTTTAACCGTAACATAGAATATTCAAACTTCTACTCATACGAAGAATGCACGTAGAGCTTCCACATGAACATGTGTTTTCTATTAGAGAAGATGTGTACAAACAAGCTTGGCCTCTTCTTGCTCAAGCTATAGAAACTCTCCTACACTGAGTAGTTTCTTATTACCATCTCTCTCAGATGAATACCTGACATTTCAGGTTTCTGTTATTCATCTTTACCTACGTGATCTATGGCGTCTTCTATACTACATACGTGATCTCTCGCATCTTCTATCTCTCTCTCTCTCTATCTATCTGTATATCTGTATCTCTGCGTCTCTGCGCTTCTGCTATATTTCATCTCTATCTTTCTCGATTCTTGATTGATATATATATAGTCTTCATTCTTCCACGCTCTTCCGTGCCTTTCACTTTCGGTATGCTCCACGATCCTTCTTTATGTGCGTTATGCGCACTCCCCTGTTCACTACTCTGTTACACGTCCTGTTCTCATATTTACAATTCTTGATTCGGTTTTCTGATTCTGCACGTTGTACAGTTCAGTCGTGCTTCTTTAATTCTGCTTCTCTTTGTCTTTTCTACTTCCCCTTCTTTTTTTTTTGTCTGGATGCCAAATTCGTGAGTGCTTCTTCAACAGCTCCCCCTCAATCACTAATTTGCATCTTCCGGTCTTCATATATCTTTCTTTCTTTTATACCTGCCTTTTCTTTGAATCTATTTATCTTTGTTCCATCCAAACTCTTCGTCAGCATATCTGCAATCTAATCTTTTGTCGGAGTGTAGTATACAATTTCTAACTCCTTCTCCATTACCTTTTCCCTCAGGAAATGATACTGAATCTCTATGTGTTTTGTTCTTGCGTGAAACACTGGATTCGCTACAAGATATAGAGAGCTCATATTGTCTCCATGTATAATTGATATACCTTGATCAATGCCCAAGCTTTTGAGCAAGGTCTACATCCATATTACTTCTTTAGCTGCTTCTACCAGTCCTTTGTATTCAGCTTCTGTTGATGATAAAGCCACTGTGTGCTGTTTCTTCGAGCACTAGTTTACTAGCTTATCTCCTAGGTATATCATATACACATGTGTTGATCTTCTGTCATCCTGGTTACCTGCCCAGTCTGAGTCATTGTAGGCTCTCAAATTTATATCTTACGTATAAGGATAGTATAATCCTTCCTTAATAGTTCTCTTTATATATCTGAGAACTCTTTGAACTGCAATCCAATGTGGGTCTTTCGGACAATGCATAAACCGTGATAAAACTCCCACTGCATAGCTCAAGTGAGGTCTCATCAGTGTAGCATAAATCAGACTTCCTACTAACGACTGATACTTTGTCATATCTTTGTAATCTGCGCCATCATATTTACTGAGTTTGTGATTGGCTTCAAGCGGTGTTGAAGCTTCTCTGCAATTCTGCATATCAAATTTCTTCAATATATTCAGAAGATACCTTTCTTGTGATACATATACTTCGTGATCTGTATAAGTCACTTCCATTCCAAGAAAGTATGACAAATTTCCTAGTTCACTGATCTTAAACTCCTTTTCAAGCAGTTTCTTCACCTCTATGATTCCAGCATCTGAGCTACATGTAATTATTATGTCGTCTACATAAATACAAATGTAGATCATTCCTTCGTTTGTTCCTTTAATGAGTAGACTTGCATCTGCCTTTGAACTTTGGTATCCAAGTTCGTTTAGATACTTCACGAGTCTGTAGTTCCAAGCTCTTGGAGCTTGCTTTACTCCATAAAGTGCTTCTCTTAACCTGCACACAAATTTTGGGTATCTGGAGCTTACAAACCCTTCAGGCTGCTCCATGTAAACTTCATCTGATATATATCCGTTGAGAAATGCATTCTTAATGTCTAGCTGACTTAGCTTCCATCCTTTTGATGCTGCTATAGCAACCACTGTCCTTATGGTTGACATTTTTGCCACCGGACTAAACATTTCGTCGTAATCTATGCCATGCGTCTGAGCATAGCCTTTGACTACCAGTCTAGCCTTATATCTGGCTATCCTTCCATCTACAAGCTTCTTTAATTTGTAAACCCATTTACTTCCAATTACTTTCTTACCATTTGGTTTCGGAACAAGTTCCCATGTCTTGTTCTCCTCCAGTGCTATAAACTCTTCTTCCATTGCTTCTTCCCATTGCTTCTTTCATTTAGCTTCAGCATAGCTCTGAGGTTCTTCATCATCTTTGACCATATATGCATAGTCTTTCTGAGTTATGTATGAAGTATCATACGAGTACCTTTCCGGTTGTCTTCTAATCCTACTTGACCTTCTTGGTTCACATTCTTCATAAGTGTCTGAATACACTTCTTCATCTTCATTTCTCATACGTGATCCGATCCTGGACGTACTTGCCTTCATATGATCTTCATCTCTATTTACCTGCACAATTGATTTCCCTTTCTCTTTTCTTCTTACCTCTTCTTCAAATTCTTCAGTTGTTTGACCTTGATCTGTATACCAGCTTTTTTGTTCATCAAACGTAACATCTCTTGAAACAATAAACTGCTTACTTAGAGGACTCCATAACCTCTAACCCATCTGTCTTTCATCATATCTGACGAACACATATTTTTCTGCTTTCGGTTCAAGCTTATGTCTGAGTTGAGACGGTACATAAGCATAAGCAACTGATCCAAACACTTTGCAGTGATCAAGTGTTGGCTTCTTTCCCCACCAAGCTTCATAAGGGGTCATTCCATCTAAAGTTGTACATGGTAATCTGTTTACCAAGTATGTCACTGTGTTTACGGCTTCAGCCCAAAGATAATTTGGACAATCCTTCTCGTTTAACATGGCTCGTGCAAAATCAACTAGAGTTCGGTTCCTTCTTTCTGCTACTTCGTTTTGTTGCGGTGTATACCTGCAAGTTATTTCTCTTTTGATACCTGCATTCCAAAGATAATCATTGAACTCTCGAGAGAAGTATTCTCCCCCTCCATCAGACCTCAGTCTCTTAAGCTTTCGTCCTGTGAGTCTTTCAGCGTATGCATGAAAATGCTTGAAGGCTTCAAATACTTCTGATTTTTCTTTTAAGACATATAACGTTATCCATCTTGTAGCATCATCAATGAATAAAACATAGTACCTTGAACCGCTGATCGATCCTTCTTTTGTTGGACCCCATACATCTGTATGTATGAGTTCAAGTACTCCATCATGTTTGAATCCTTTCTTCTGGAAAGGTAATCTATTGGCTTTTGCCATCTGACAAGCTTCGCACTTATGAATCATATGTTGGTTCTGTCCGTTCGGTAAACCTAATACAGACTGATTTGCAATCATAGATTTAATTCCTTTTTCATTAAAATGACCTAATCTCTTATGCCAGAGATCAAGTTCTGTAATCACCTTTTCATTATGTGTGAGCAATGCTTGGCCAATGTTCCCTTGTACTCTTAAAGTAAAGAGTCTGCCTTCTTTCTTACCAGAGACGATCTGATTGTATCCGTTCTCGGGATCTTCTACAAACACTCCTTGATTTGTAAATCTGACGTGAAACCCTTTCTCAACTATCCGTCCTACGCTGATCAAATTTTTCGGTATTGTCGGAACATACAAAACATTGGTTAGCAAATCTGCTCCACTCTTACACTTCACTTTTCCAATTGAATGAACACTATGTCTTGTATTGTCACCTGTTTGAACAGTGTGACACGAACTACCTTTTTCGAGTTCTGACATCAATTCTATATTTCCTGACAAATGATTAGAACATCCAGAGTCAATGTAAAATACCTTTAGGTCTTCGTTTTCTGATGTGCTGATAGAGTTCATCATCAACGATGTATGACTTTCATGCTGCATGTCATTTGCGTAGTTGTTGTAGGTGGTGTTGTAGGATTGATTTTGTCCCCAACTTCTTGTTCCACCTCTGCCATAGCCTCTTCTTTGGTTTTGTCTACCTCTTTGATATCTTCCGCTTCTGGCTCTCCTATTACTATTCTGATTTTGATTTGAACCTTGTTGATTATGCCAACAGTCATAAGTCAGATGATTACTTAGTCCACAAATCCGGCAAGCTTTCTTGTTGATATTCTGACTGCTTCTTCCTCTTCCAAAGCCTCTTTCTCTTCCTCTGCCGGTGCCTTTGCCTCTAGCAAAATAAACCTGAGAACTCGACTCTTCTTCATCTTTTGACTTACCTTTATCTCCTTTCTTTTTGTTCTTCATGTACATTGCAGAGCTTTGTCCTTTATCTCCATCTCCTTTCAGGTCTTGCTCATATGTGAGCATCAATCCTAGCAACTGATTTAAATCTGGAACAAAATGATTTAAAGAGAGTTTAGTTGAAAGTACAAAAGGTTTCCACCTTTCATCTCCTCTCAAACCTGTGAGCAGTTGCGCTATCAATCTGTGGTCTTCGATATCTTCATCTATGGATCCAAGACTGTCTGCTAGATCCTTCATTTTAGTAACATAGTCACTAATGCTTTGATTCAACTTCTTTTTGAACGTTGTGAATTCAGACCATAAGCTAGCCTTCCTCGCTTTCGTAGTATTTTGGAAATGGTCCTCCAACGCACTCCATATGTCCTTCGCTGTTTCCAAGCCTCTAATATGCGGTAGTAGATAATCTGTAACAGTACTATAAATGTATGCTCTTGCCGTTGCATCTTTCTTCTCCCAAAGCTTCAAGGCTTCCAATTCTTCTTCCTTTGGTTGTCTGTTGACTTCAAAGGTCGGCTTCTTTTCTTCTTCGGTCACATACATCATTAAGTCCTTACTCATAAGTAAAGCTTCCATGCGCATTACCCATGCGGGATAATTATCTCTGTCCAGCTTGTCAATAGAGACATGTTCTGCCATGATCTTCTTGTTTTCTTTCTTTACTTTGACACCTCTTGTTAGATTTTACGGCTCTGATATCACTTGGTGTGGTGATTAACCTGCTCTAATACGATTTGTTGGGGTGATCGACATCTTCGGTAGTATCGCTTTTATATCTCTGATAGTAGTAAGCTTCCGATACCACCCGTCTGCCACAGCAAAGACTCGAACCTTATCAAGCCTGTGGAAATTCGCTGCGCCACCAAATTAGTGTTAAACTACAGTGATGTTAGAACACCTCTATAATCAACAGTAGCTTAACAAGGCTTCTGCCACTCAAACTCTATTAGACTGTGCTTTGAATTCTCTTGAAAATTCCACCAGAACTTCACCGGACTGTCACTGGACTGTCACCGAAATTTACCATAATCTTACCGGAATGATCTTCAATTCTGTTCGTAATTGTTTCAAATGTTTATACGTGAAACAAGGAAGTGATGAGTGAACTTCCCTTACTGACAGAACTCTTCCTGAAGTTTAGAGGAAAACTTCATCAGTTCAGAGTGCTATTTTCAGTCCGACTTTGTACTGTGTGTACATATCCATTTCACCGGAAACTTTGATCCGTATATAGTAGAGACTTCTAGCTACAAGATAAGCTATGTCTCATACAAAACTCTATATTATTCTGTGAGATATACTTCGTGGTCCTTCCTGAAAACACATTTATTGAGTAAACCGTAAGTGACCAAAAGTACGTATGCGGTGAAACTGTAATTGTTAACTAACTTTAACCGTAACATAGAATATTCAAACTTCTACTCATACGAAGAATGCGCGCAAAGCTTCCACATGAACATGTGTTTTCTATTAGAGAAGATGTGTACAAACAAGCTTGGCCTCTTCTTGCTCAAGTTATAGAAGCTCTCCTACACTGAGTAGTTTCTTATTACCATCTCTCTCAGATGAATACCTGACATTTCAGGTTTCTGTTATTCATCTCTACCTACGCGATCTATGGCGTCTTCTATACTACATACGTGATCTCTTGCGTCTTCTATCTCTCTCTCTCTATCTGTATATCTGTATCTTTGCGTCTCTACGCTTCTGCTATATTTCATCTCTATCTTTCTCGATTCTTGATTGATATATATATAGTCTTCATTCTTCCACGCTCTTCCGTGCCTTTCACTTTCGGTATGCTCCACGATCCTTCTTTATGTGCGTTATGCGCACTCCCCTGTTCACTACTCTGTTACACGTCCTGTTCTCATATTTACAATTCTTGATTCGGTTTTCTGATTCTACACGTTGTACAGTTCAGTCGTGCTTCTTTAATTCTGCTTCTCTTTGTCTTTTCTACTTCCCCTTCTTTTTTTTTTGTCTGGATGCCAAATTCGTGAGTGCTTCTTCAACAGCTCCCCCTCAATCACTAATTTGCATCTTCCGGTCTTCATATATCTTTCCTTCTTTTATACCTGCCTTTTCTTTGAATTTGTTTATCTTTGTTCCATCCAAACTCTTCGTCAGCATATCTGCAATCTAATCTTTTGTCGGAGTGTATATAATTTCTAACTCCTTCTCCATTACCTTTTCCCTCAGGAAATGATACTGAATCTCTATGTGTTTTGTTCTTGCATGAAACACCGGATTCGCTACAAGATATAGAGAGCTCATATTGTCTCCATGTATAATTGGTATACCTTGATCAATGCCCAAGCTTTTGAGCAAGGTCTACATCCATATTACTTCTTTAGCTACTTCTACCAGTCCTTTGTATTCAGCTTCTGTTGATGATAAAGCCATTGTGTGCTGTTTCTTCGAGCACCAGTTTACTAGCTTATCTCCTAGGTATATCATATACACATGTGTTGATCTTCTGTCATCCTGGTTACCTGCCCAGTCTGAGTCACTGTAGGCTCTCAAATTTATATCTGACGTATAAGGATAGTATAATCCTTCCTTAATAGTTCTCTTTATATATCTGAGAACTCTTTGACCTGCAATCCAATGTAGGTCCTTCAGACAATGCATAAACTGTGATAAAACTCCCACTGCATAGCTCAAGTGAGGTCTCGTCAGTGTAGCATAAATCAGACTTCCTACTAACGACTGATACTTTGTCATATCTTTGTAATCTGTGCCATCATATTTACTGAGTTTGTGATTGGCTTCAAGCGGTGTTGAAGCTTCTCTGCAATTCTGCATATCAAATTTCTTCAGTATATTCAGAAGATACCTTTATTGTGATACATATACTCCGTGATCTGTATAAGTGACTTCCATTCCAAGTAAGTATGACAACTTTCCTAGGTCACTGATCTTAAACTCCTTTTCAAGCAGTTTCTTCACCTCTATGATTCCAGCATCTCAGGTACCTGTAATTATTATGTCGTCTACATAAATGCAAATGTAGATCATTCCTTCGTTTGTTCTTTTAATGAGTAGACTTGCATCTGCCTTTGAACTTTGGTATCCAAGTTCGTTTAGATACTTCACGAGTCTGTAGTTCCAAGCTCTTGGAGCTTGCTTTAGTCCATAAAGTGCTTTTCTTAACCTGCACAAAAATTTTGGGTATCTAGAGCTTACAAACCCTTCAGGCTGCTCCATGTAAACTTCATCTGATATATATCCGTTGAGAAATGCATTCTTAATGTCTAGCTGACTTAGCTTCCATCCTTCTGATGCTGCTATAGCAATCACTGTCCTTATGGTTGACATTTTTGCCACCGGACTAAACGTTTCGTCGTAATCTATGCCATGCGTCTGAGCATAGCCTTTGACTACCAGTCTAGCCTTATATCTGGCTATCCTTCCATCTGCAAGCTTCTTTAATTTGTAAACCCATTTACTTCCAATTAATTTCTTACCATTTGGTTTTGGAACAAGTTCCCATGTCTTGTTCTCCTCCAGTGCTATAAACTCTTCTTCCATTGCTTCTTCCCATTGCTTCTTTCCTTTAGCTTCAGCATAGCTCTGAGGTTCTTCATCATCTTTGACCATATATGCATAGTCTTTCTGAGTTATGTATGAAGTATCATACGAGTACCTTTCCGGTTGTCTTTTAATCCTACTTGACCTTCTTGGTTCACATTCTTCATAAGTGTCTGAACACACTTCTTCATCTTCATTCTCATACCTCATCCGATCCTGGACGTACTTGCCTTCATATGATCTTCATCTCTATTTACCTGCACAATTGATTTCCCTTTCTCTTTTCTTCTTACCTCTTCTTCAAATTCTTCAGTTGTTTGACCTTGATCTGTATACCAGCTTTTCTATTCATCAAATGTAACATCTCTTGAAACAATAAACTGCTTAGTTAGAGGACTCCATAACCTCTAACCCATTTGTCTTTCATCATATTCGACGAACACATATTTTTCTGCTTTCGGTTCAAGCTTATGTCTGAGTTGAGATGGTACATAAGCATAAGCGACTGATCCAAACACTTTGCAGTGATCAAGTGTTGGCTTCTTTCCCCACCAAGATTCATAAGGGTCATTCCATCTAAATCTGTACATGGTAATCTGTTTACCAAGTATGTCACTGTGTTTACGGCTTCAGCCCAAAGATAATTTGGACAATCCTTCTCGTTTAACATGGCTCGTGCAAACTCAACTAGAGTTCGGTTCCTTCTTTCTGCTACTCCGTTTTGTTGCAGTGTATACCTGCAAGTTATTTCTCTTTTGATACCTGCATTCCAAAGATAATCATTGAACTCTCGAGAGAAGTATTCTCCCCCTCCATCAGACCTCAGTCTCTTAAGCTTTCGTCCTGTGAGTCTTTCAGCGTATGCATGAAAATGCTTGAAGGCTTCAAATACTTCTGATTTTTCTTTTAAGACGTATAACGTTATCCATCTTGTAGCATCATCAATGAATAAAACATAGTACCTTGAACCGCTGATCGATCCTTCTTTTGTTGGACCCCATACATCTGTATGTATGAGTTCAAGTACTCCATCATATTTGAATCCTTTCTTCTGGAAAGGTAATATATGGGCTTTTCCCATCTGACAAGCTTCGCACTTATGAATCATATGTTGGTTCTGTACGTTCGGTAAACCCAATACAGTCTGATTTGCAATCATAGCTTTAATTCCTTTTTCATTAAAATGACCTAATCTTTTATGCCAGAGATCAAGTTCTGTAATCACCTTTTCATTATGTGTGAGCAATGCTTGGAAAATGTTCCCTTGTACTCTTAAAGTAAAGAGTCTGCCTTCTTTCTTACCAGAGACGATCTGATTGTATCCGTTCTCAGGATCTTCTACAAATACTCCTTTATTTGTAAATCTGACCTGAAACCCTTTCTCAACTATCCATCCTACGCTGATCAAATTTTTCGGTATTGTCGGAACATACAAAACATTAGTTAGCAAATCTGCTCCACTCTTACACTTCACTTTTCCAATTGAATGAACACTATGTCTTGTATTGTCACCTGTTTGAACAGTGTGACACAAACTACCTTTTTCTAGTTCTAACATCAATTCTATATTTCCTGACAAATGATTAGAACATCCGGAGTCAATGTAAAATACCTTTAGGTCTTCGTTTTCTGATGTGCTGATAGAGTTCATCATCAACGATGTATGACTTTCATTCTGCGAGTCATTTGTGTAGTTGTTGTAGGTGGTGTTGTAGGATTGATTTTGTCCCCAACTTCTTGTTCCACCTCTGCCACAGCCTCTTATTTGGTTTTGTCTACCTCTTTGATATCTTCCGCTTCTGCCTCTCCTATTACTATTTTGATTTTGATTTGAACCTTGTTGATTATGCCAACAGTCATAAGCCAGATGATTACTTAATCCACAAATCCAGCAAGCTTTCTTGTTCATATTCTGACTGCTTCTTCCTCTTCCAAAGCCTCTTGCTCTTCCTCTGCCGGTGCCTTTGCCTCTAGCATAATAAACATGAGAACTCGACTCTTCTTCATCTTTTGACTTACCTTTATCTCCTTTGTTTTTGTTCTTCATGTACATTGCAGAGCTTTGTCCTTTATCTCCATCTCCTTTCAGGTCTTGCTCATATGTGAGCATCAATCCTAGCAACTGATTTAAATCTGGAACAAAATGATTTAAAGAGAGTTCAGTTGAAAGTACAAAATGTTTCCACCTTTCATCTCCTCTCAAACCTGTGACCACTTGCGCTATCAATCTGTGGTCTTCGATATCTTCATTTATGGATCCAAGACTGTCTACTAGATCCTTCATCTTAGTAACATAGTCACTAATGCTTTGATTCAACTTCTTTTTGAACGTTGTGAATTCGGACCATAAGCTAGCCTTCCTCGCTTTCGTAGTATTTTGGAAATGGTCCTCCAATGCACTCCATATGTCCTCCGCTATTTCCAAGCCTCTAATATGCGGTAGTAGATAATCTGTAACAGTACTATAAATGTATGCTCTTGCCATTGCATCTTTCTTTTGCCACAGCTTCAAGGCTTCCAATTCTTCTTCCTTTGGTTGTCTGTTGACTTCAAAGGTCGGCTTCTTTTCTTCTCCGGTCACATACATCATTAAGTCCTTACTCATAAGTAAGGCTTCCATGCGCATTACCCATGTGGGATAATAATCTCTGTCCAGCTTGTCAATAGAGACATGTTCTGCCATGATCTTCGAGTTTTCTTTCTTTACTCTGACACCTCTTGTTAGATTTTACAGCTCTGATATCACTTGTTGTGGTGATTAACCTGCTTTGATACCACTTGTTGGGGTGATCAACGTCTTCGGTAGTATCGCTTTTATACCTCTGATAGTAGTAAGCTTTCGGTACCACCCGTCTGCCGCAGCAAAGACTCGAACCTTATCAAGCCTGCGAAAATTCACTGCGCCATCGAATTAGTGTTAAACTACAGTGATGTTAGAACACCTCTATAATCAACAGTAGCTTAACAAGGTTTCTGCCACTCAAACTCTATTAGACTGTGCTTTGAATTCTCTTGAAAAATCCACCAGAACTTCACCTGAGTCTCACTGGACTGTCACCAAAATTTACCGGAATCTTATTGGAATGATCTTCAATTCTGTTCGTAATTGTTTCAAATGTTTATACGTGAAACAAGGAAGTGATGAGTGAACTTCCCTTACTGACACAACACTTCTTGAAGTTTAGAGGAAAACTTCATCGGTTCAGAGTGCTATTTTCGGTCCAACTTTGTACTGTGTCTACATATCCATTTCACCGGAAACTTTGATCCGTATAAAATAGAGACTTCTAGCTACAAGATAAGCTATGTCTCATACAAAACTCTATATTATTCTGCGAGATATACTTCCTGGTCCTTCCTGAAAACACATTTATTGAGTAAACTGTAAGTGACCAAAAGTACGTATACGGTGAAACTGTAACTGTTAACTAACTTTAACCGAAACATAGAATATTCAAACTTCTACTCATATGAAGAATGCGCGCAGAGCTTCCACATGAACATGTGTTTTCTATTAGAGAAGATGTGTACAAACAAGCTTGGCCTCTTCTTGCTCAAGCTATAGAAACTCTCCTACACTGAGTAGTTTCTTATTACCATCTCTCTCAGATGAATACCTGACATTTCAGGTTTCTGTTATTCATCTTTACCTACGCGATCTATGGTGTCTTCTATACTACATACGTGATCTCTGGCGTCTTCTATCTCTCTCTCTCTCTCTCTCTCTCTCTCTCTCTCTCTCTCTCTCTCTCTCTCTCTCTCTCTCTCTCTCTCTCTCTCTCTCTCTCTCTCTCTCTCTCTCTCTCTCTCTCTCTCTCTCTCTCTCTCTCTCTCTCTCTCTCTCTCTCTCTCTCTCTCTCTCTCTCTCTCTCTCTCTCTCTCTCTCTCTCTCTCTCTCTCTCTCTCTCTCTCTCTCTCTCTCTCTCTCTCTCTCTCTCTCTCTCTCTCTCTCTCTCTCTCTCTCTCTCTCTCTCTCTATCTGTATATCTGTATCTCTGCGTCTCTGTGCTTCTGCTATATTTCATCTCTATCTTGCTCCATTCTTGATTGATATATATATAGTCTTCAATCCTCCACGCTCTTCTGCGCCTTTCACTTTCGGTATGCTCCACAATCCTTCTTTATGTGCGTTATGCGCACTCCCCTGTTCACTACTCTGTTACACGTCCTGTTCTCATATTTACAATTCTTGATTCGGTTTTCTGATTCTGCACGTTGTACAATTCAGTCATGCTTCTTTAATTCTGCTTCTCTTTGTCTTTCGTACTTCCCCTTCTTTTTTTTTGTATGGATGCCAAATTTGTGAGTGCTTCTTCAACAGCTCCCCCTCAATCACTAATTTGCATCTTTCGGTCTTCATATATCTTTCTTTCTTTTATACCTACCTTTTCTTTGAATCTGTTTATCTTTGTTCCATCCAAACTCTTCGTCAGCATATCTGCAATCTGATCTTTTGTCGGAGTGTATACAATTTCTAACTCCTTCTCCATTACCTTTTCCCTCAGGAAATGATACTGAATCTCTATGTGTTTTGTTCTTGCGTGAAACACCAGATTCGTTGCAAGATATAGAGAGCTCATATTGTCTCCATGTATAATTGAGATACCTTGATCAATTTCCAAGCTTTTGAGCAAGGTCTGCATCCATATTACTTCTTTAGCTGCTTCTACCAGTCCTTTGTATTCAGCTTCTGTTAATGATAAAGCCACTGTGTGCTGTTTCTTCGAGCACCAGTTTACTAGCTTATCTCCTAGGTATATCATATACCCATGTGTTGATCTTCTGTCATCCTGGTTACCTGCCCAGTCTGAGTCACTCTAGGCTCTCAAATTTATATTTGACGTATAAGGATAGTATAATCCTTCCTTAATAGTTCTCTTTATATATCTGAGAACTCTTTGACCTGCAATCCAATGTGGGTCTTTCGGACAATGCATAAACTGTGATAAAACTCCCACTGCATAGCTCAAGTCAGGTCTCGTTAGTGTAGCATAAATCAGACTTCCTACTAATGACTGATACTTTGTCATATCTTTGTAATCTGCGCCATCATATTTACTGAGTTTGTGATTGGCTTCGAGCGGTGTTGAAGCTTCTCTGCAATTCTACATATCAAATTTCTTCAATATATTTAGAAGATACCTTTCTTGTGATACATATACGCCATGATCTGTATAAGTGACTTCCATTCCAAGAAAGTATGACAACTTCCTAGGTCACTCATCTTAAACTCCTTTTCAAGCAGTTTCTTCACCTCTGTGATTGTAGCATCTGAGGTACTTGTAATTATTATGTCGTCTACATAAATGCAAATGTAGATCATTCCTTTGTTTGTTCTTTTAATGAGTAGACTTGCATCTGCCTTTGAACTTTGGTATCCAAGTTTGTTTAGATACTTCACGAGTCTGTAGTTCCAAGCTCTTGGAGCTTGCTTTAGTCCATAAAGTGCTTTTCTTAACTTGCACACAAATTTTGGGTATCTGGAGCTTACAAACCCTTCAGCGTGCTCCATGTAAACTTCATCTGATATATATCCATTGAGAAATTCATTCTTAATGTCTAGCTGACTTAGCTTCCATCCTTTTGATGTTGCTATAGCAATCACTGTCCTTATGGTTGACATTTTTGCCACCGGACTAAACGTTTCATCGTAATCTATGCCATGCATCTGAGCATAGCCTTTGACTACCAGTCTAGCCTTATATCTGGCTATCCCTCCATCTGCAAGCGTCTTTAATTTGTAAACCCATTTACTTCCAATTACTTTCTTACCATTTGGTTTCGGAACAAGTTCCCATGTCTTGTTCTCCTCCAATGCTATAAACTCTTCTTCCATTGCTTCTTCCCATTGCTTCTTTCCTTTAGCTTCAGCATAGCTCTGAGGTTCTTCATCATCTTTGACCATATATGCATAGTCTTTCTGAGTTATGTATGAAGTATCATACGAGTACCTTTCCGGTTGTCTTCTAATCCTACTTGACCTTCTCGGTTCACATTCTTCATAAGTGTCTGAATACACTTCTTCATCTTCATTTCTCATACCTGATCTGATCCTGGACGTACTTGCCTTCATATGATCTTCATCTCTATTTACCTGCACAATTGATTTCCCTTTCTCTTTTCTTCTTACCTCTTCTTCAAATTCTTCAGTTGTTTGACAAACAAGGAAGTGATGAGTGAACTTCCCTTACTGACAGAACTCTTCCTGAAGTTTAGAGGAAAACTTCATCAGTTCAGAGTGCTATTTTCGGTTCGACTTTGTACTGTGTGTACATATCCATTTCACCGAAAACTTTGATCCGTATAAAGTAGAGACTTCTATCTACAAGATAAGCTATGTCTCATATAAAACTCTATATTATTCTGCGATATATACTTCGTGGTCCTTCCCAAAAACACATTTATTGAGTAAACCGTAAGTGACCAAAAGTACGTATACGGTGAAACTGTAACTGTTAACTAACTTTAACCGTAACATAGAATATTCAAACTTCTACTCATACGAAGAATGCACGTAGAGCTTCCACATGAACATGTGTTTTCTATTAGAGAAGATGTGTACAAACAAGCTTGGCCTCTTCTTGCTCAAGCTATAGAAACTCTCCTACACTGAGTAGTTTCTTATTACGATCTCTCTCAGATGAATACCTGACATTTCAGGTTTCTGTTATTCATCTTTACCTACGCGATCTATGGCGTCTTCTATACTACATACGCGATCTCTGGCATCTTCTATCTCTCTCTCTATCTGTATATCTGTATCTCTGTGTCTCTGTGCTTCTGCTATATTTCATCTCTATCTTGCTCGAATCTTGATTGATATATATATAGTCTTCATTCTTCCACGCTCTTCCGTGCCTTTCAGTTTCGGTATGCTCCACGATCCTTCTTTATGTGCGTTATGCGCACTTCCCTGTTCACTACTGTGTTACACGTCCTGTTCTCATATTTACAACTCTTGATTCGGTTTTCTGATTGCACGTTGTACAGTTCGGTCGTGCTTCTTTAATTCTGCTTCTCTTTGTCTTTTCTACTTCCCCTTCTTTTTTTTTTGTCTGGATGCCAAATTCGTGAGTGCTTCTTCAACACGCCTTATGGCTGATTTGGGTGTTGGCCATTCTTCTGCCACCACCATCTTCACTCACAGTCAGAGTGCATTGGCAATTGCGAGGAACCCTATGTTCCATGCTCGCACTAAGCACATTGAGGTTCATTATAACTATGTCAGGGAGAGGTTCTCTGTTGGGGAGATCAGCTTGGCATATGTGCCCACGCAGGAGAACATTGCAGACCTTTTCACGAAGGCTCGGCCTAGGGAGAAGTTTGAAGCTTTCCGCAAAGCTTTGGGCTTACTTCCTTTTGTGGAGTTATTTCCACATAGCTTGGCACTTCCTTATACATGAGTGCCAACTCCTTGTTCACCGCATCACTCCCAGGGGGGATTTGTTGATATATTTAGGTAGTGATGTGTGTGAACACACTAGGACCACCGAGGCACTTTTTTCCCTCTTTAGGAGGTTTTTTTCCCCCAGCTTGTATATACGCCTATTGCCCTAATGGGCTACTTATCTTTGTACATTCTCTAGTAATACATTCAGTATTGTGTGTTTGTGCTCCAAGCTTCTTCTTCTTCCTTGTGTTGTTCGCGTGCTTCCCCAGACGTCTAACTCTAACAAAGAACAGGTCACTCATGGAGATGGCGAGGTGCATGGTCAAGAGTCAGGCTTTACCACATAGTTTCTGGCTTGAGGCTGTCATGTGTGCAGCATATGTACAGAAAAGATGTCCCACTACAGCACTACAGTCTATCACTCCATATGAGGCTTGGCATGACCACAAGCCATCTATTGCTCATCTACATGTTTTTGGTTGTTTGGCATATGCACTAGTGCCTGAACAACATCGCAGAAAATTGGATGATAAGGCAGTAAAATGTGTTTTTGTTGGGTACAGTTCTGAAAGTAAAGGCTATCCTGTGTATCATCCACAGACTAAACGCATTCTGGTTAGCCGTGATGTTGTCTTTGTGGAAGATGCTATTCAGCCATTGCTTTCATGTACTAAGGAGACATCTGTTAGTTCCAAAGACATGTATGATACTTTGATGCCTCTTTTTACAGGTGGACAATCTAGTGCTCGCCCTAATGAGGCAACTTCTCAGCCTTTGCAGGTTTCATATGATGATGCAGATCATTCCATTTCTGATGCAGATTTACATGATGCACTTGTTGATGAGAGAGCTGATATTGAGTAGGCAAAAACTATGCCAAAATGGCTGGTGCATACTTTGCGTGACAGCAAATTAGATGCACCTTTGTCATATCGTACTCGTTCAGGCTCTCATAGTGCCTCCTTTGCATCAGATTGCTATGCTATGGCTGCGTCTAGTCTTTGTGATGAGAATGAGCCTATTTCTTTTGATGAAACAAAGAATTCAGAAAATTGTATGGCTTCTATGCAATCTGAATATAATGCTATATTGAAGAATGGTACATGGTCTTTATGTGACTTGCCTCCTGGCAAGAAGGCCATTGGCACTAAGTGGGTAAACAAGCTGAAGCGTAAACCTGATGGTATAGTTGATAGGTATAAGGCTAGGCTTGTTGCAAAGGGTTATGCACAGGAGAGAGGCATTGATTTTGATGAGACCTTTGCACCTACATGCCGTATGACTACTGTTCGGAGCATTTGTGCACTTGCAGTCCATCATGGTTGGAATGTACATCAGTTGGACATTCTGAATGGTGACTTGCATGAAGAAGTGTATGTTTTTCAGCCCCATGGCTTTGTGTAGAAAGGGCATGAAAACCAGGTGTGCAGGTTAAAGAAGGCATTATATGGTTTAAAGCAAGCACCACGTGCTTGGTATGAGAAGATACATGCCTATCTGGTTGCACATGGTTTTGAGAACAGTCCAACTGAAAGCACCTTATATGTTAAGCGTGCTAATTATGTGCTTCTAATCATTGTTGTCTATGTTGACAACATGCTGCTCACTGGTCCTATTGAGAAGCATATTGCTGATTTCAAGGTTGATTTGCATGCCTCATTTGAGATGTCTGATTTGGGGCATTTGCATCACTATTTGGGCATTCAGTTTATGCAAGTTGATGGTGGAATGGCTTTGTGTCAAACAAAATATATTGACACATTATTGCAACGTTTTGGCCTTGAAGACTGTAAGCCTATTGGCACTCCTATGGAGACAGGTTTACGATTGAATCTTCATGATGCTGGAGATGCATTTGATGTTGTTCTCTATCAGCAGGTTGTTGGATGCTTGATTTACTTATGCATTACTGGGCCAGATATTCAGTTTGTTGTCTCAAAGATGAGCAGGTTTATGCATTGCCCAGGAGTCACGCATTGGAAGGCGGTTAAGCGCATCTTTCGCTACTTGAGTGGTACTCGGCTACTTGGGTTGTTTTATCCCAAGGGGGGATCACTACCGCCATATTTGCATGCTTTTTCTGACTCTGATTGGGTTGGTTGCTATGACACTCGTGTGTCCACTAGTGGTTTTTGCTTCATGCTTGGTAGCTCATGTATATCTTGGTTGATCAAGAAGCAGCCTACTATGGCCACTTCCAGTTGTGAAGCTGAGTATAGGGCATCTTTCACAGCTACTGTTGAGTGTGTGTGGCTCAGATGCCTTATGGCTGATTTGGGTGTTGGTCAGAATTGTGCCACCACCATCTTCACTAACAGTCAAAGCGCATTGGCAATTGCAAGGAACCCTATGTTCCATGCTCGCACTAAGCACATTGAGGTGTGTTATCACTATGTCAGGGAGATGTTCTCTGCTGGGGAGATCAGCTTGGCATATGTGCCCACGCAGGAGAACATTGCAGACCTTTTTACGAAGGCTCTGCCCAAGGAGAATTTTGAAACTTTCCGCAAAGCTTTGGGCTTACTTCCTTTTGTGGAGTGACTTCCACATAGCTTGGCACTTCCTTATACATGAGTGCCAGCTACTTGTTCACCGCATCACTCCCAGGGGGGATTTGTTGATATATTTAGGTAGTGATGTGTATGAACACTCTAGGACCGCCAGGGGCACTTTTTTCCCTCTTTAGGAGGTTTTTTTCCCCCGGCTTGTATATACGCCTATTGCCCTAATGGGCTACTTATCTTTGTACATTCTCTAGTAATACATTTAGTATTGTGTGTTGTGCTCCAAGCTTCTTCTTCTTCCTTGTGTTGTTCGCGTGCTTCCGTAGAGGTCTAACTCCAACAAGAAGGCCTTGGATTAGAATCCATGTGGAGGGGGAACTTGGCAAGCTCTCCTCATATTTTTCTCCTTGGCTTAGAGGTATACATATGGGTGGATTTGGTTGGGTGGATACATGCATCTCTCACCCCTCAATTGTTTGGTAGACCAAAGCCAAAGGACAATGTATTCCACATTGAGGGAATGTGGATAGACACATGTGTTCCCCCCAAGTATGCATGAGGAGAGTGTGAGAGCTTGAGACCTCTATTCGTTAAAATCTCAAGCTCTTTCTCATCTTTGTTGTAAAAGGGAATGCTATTAGTATAGGCTTTTGAGTGTGTGCTTTCCTTTCATGTGGGATTTGTCCGCAAGCTTGCACAAGCCTCATGCTTGTTTCGAAACACCTACATCCACTTTGGGCCACTTCTTCACAAAAGACATGGTACGCATTCAGGGGTGGATATACTCATATAGAGTAGTGCTTAACTGAGATATATTGCATGTTGAACTTTGCAATATATGTCCTTTTGGAAAGTTTTGTATATGAGATTATTTGCAGCATGTTTTTGAGGGCCAATGATTCGAGTTGTGTGCTTTCATGCTTCCCCCCATCAACCATTGAGGTAGCACTTAGACACATGACAAGGGGGGGCTAAATCTCTTTCTTTCCTCTCTTTTTAGAGCAAAGGTCATGTAAAATTCCATAATAAAATCATATAATCTCATATTCAATGCACAAAAGCATAGACTGTGGGGAGGAATAGAATACAATCCCTCATCCCCTTTTGCATATTCCCTCTTATTCCCATTTCAAAGCCACCCACACCTACTTCTTTCGAAGTATACATTGGAGAAGCACATGCATTTCCAGTCATGGAGAACAAAGGAAGAATGTCTCTGTAATAAGCATGGAGGGAAGGATAAGCTTATTACAGAGCTAAGTACGTTTTTTAAGTCAGGTTTGATTTCCATGTTCGCTTTCCTTAGCTTTCATTATCTTTACACATATTCATAATTGAACCATAGCATAATACTTCAATTATGGATATGATCCCAATGTATATGCAAAGATCAGGTATTTGAAGCTCTAAGTAGGCGACCATACCTATTTTGAATACGAAAATCAAGCACCTCAAGCACTTGCATGCATCAATGCATTGAAAAGAAAGAGTGTATGTGCATTTTTTTGTAACCCGAGATGGTTTCAATGCACAAAATCATGTACGTTGATATGGTGATGCATGAAAAAGAAGCACATGATTGTCCACAAGTACCATAAGATCATACATACATTTGCATATGCACTTATATGAATAAGATTTGTTTCTTATTTTCTTTTGTCATGGAAATAGTCCTGAATAGAGAGCTCATTTCTATATAGGAGCAAGACCTTTCGGAAGAAGGAAAACTAAGGTATGCTTGCTAGATTTCGGAAGAAGGAAAACTAAGGTATCCTTCATAAAGTAACGCTTACGCTCAATGTAAGACTCTATATTAAATCATGATGGATATAAGACTCTATATTAAAAATATGCTTGCAAAGTTTTGGAAGTTATATACCTAGAGAATTCTTCATAAAGTAACACATACGCTCAATGTAAGAATCTATATTAAATAATGAGTATGTCTTGCTGATATAGATATAGATAGATTCGGAAGTAATTGGAGAGATTTCCTTACAAATGGTAAAGAAGCAATGTATGCAAGAAAAACGTAGCACCCAAATCTATCTAATTTTGGAAGGTTTTCGGTTCAAAGATTTTTCATTTTGACATGAGTTCAATGTCATATATACATTAGTATAAAAGAACCCAATACATTCAATACTAAGTCTAAGTATAAGAAATACTTAGGGATGGTGTCAAAGGATTCTTGGATGAGACATCTTGATTAGGATGGTGTAGCTCAGTGATGAGTAGCACCTCCTTTAATGTCAATACGGGAAGACGTGAGGATGGTACGATGACCTCGAGCAAGTGAAGGCACAAGTGCGTGAGTGAGAAGCACACTAGTATGCACACACATACACACACACGCGCACACAAGGGAAGACAAAGAGTGAGAAGCAATGGAGTTCTTTAGATTACTTCCAAAATGCTCATACAAGTTCAAACCAATTACAAGCTACCCTCAAAAATGAGCTCTCTAGCTCTATTTATAGTTTTTGACTAGGTTTTGGTCGTGTCCAGACCTAGTGTCCAGCCTAGTTAGAAATTAGGTTCTAGGCCCCATTTGAAGGCTCAAATGGAGTCTAAAAATTATGAAAACTGGTAGGTAGCTACTTCTAATGCTCCTCAAGCTCAAGGACTCCTTGGCTTGCACAAAATGGAGCTACAAAAATATGAAATGGTATTTACAATGGCTTTTAGTGATGAAAATCACTATTTTTGTAGGGATTTCCTCTAACGATTTGACATACACATCTTCGAGCTTCCTACTTGCTCCTTCTCCTTATGTGTCCACCTCTTTGATATGCTTTAGCTTCCTGAAAAAATAATGGCCTACTTGCCCAATCTTCTTTGACTACTCTGTCTGCTTGTACCTTCTCTTCGCTCCGACTCCCTTCGTTGGCTTCCTTGTCGTGTTAGTCCTTCAGTCCCTTGACTACTGCTAACACCCCCCCTCTCTCGCATCTGTCGTCCCTGACAGACCCTTGTTGGGTGGGTCGTTGGATGTAGTACTCCACAACGTCTATTGCTAAATGATGTTCTGCAATTCTCAACCCTTTGGCCAATTCAGTGAGTAGAGCATCCCAATCTACAGGCCCGGGAACCTCTGGATGTGGTATACGTAGCTTTTCTGAATGGAGAGCTTGTTCCACGGCAAATAACTGTAATAAATGAGATGGTCTAGGAATGAATATCTCTGAATGATATTCCCAGAACCCCGTGATAAACATTTCTTCAAACGTCTGTTTGAAGCAAGCAGGTAGGTACTTTATACGGGCATGCCAGGCATAGACGACGTTAATGGAGGGCGTGGTGCTCATGTCATAGACAAGGTCCTGATTCCCTTCATTGAATCCAATAGCCAAAAGATGAGGTTCTTTGATGTTCTTAAATGTCTTGAATGTAATCAGCATGAGCTCAAAAATTTTTAGGCACATCTGGGCCATGACATCTGGGACATTCTTGAACCGGACTGCCCAGTGTCGGATGGTTGAAATCATGTAGTTGACTGTAGGTTGGCCATTAGGAGGTGCTAGGTACACATAATTTAACCACTTTTCACATCCTTTAACCGTCAAAACTGTTTTTGTGTACTCCGGCCAAGACCTTCTTCGAAAGATAGGGCAGTAGCAAGGATTATACTTGATATATAGAGGCATGTTATTCCACGTGCCTATCATCTCAGGGTAGGTTTCAAGCAGGCGGATCCTCCAAGTAGGTTGATGTATATTCCCTTGCTTGGCACTTGTAGGGATATCATCCGGTGCAAACTGTGTCGCCGAGGTTGGTTCTTTTGTTGTGCGTTGCTTGATTTCAGCATTGTAATCTGCCATTAATACACAGAATGGAACATACAGATCATCAGACGTGCCAATCCACCTATGATGGGAGAGGTTTCTAAAGTAATCCAATTTTATGACGACTTCTTCCAATCGTGACATAGACGCTATCTGAACTGCAACTCTCTCATCATGGTTTGTAGCAACCTTTTCCAACCTTTGCATCCATTCAGGCGCTTCGATCTCAATCGTGTCCATTCCTTCTTCTGTTTGCTTACCTCCGGGTGTTGGGATGGGAACGTATGGGTCTTCAAAGACCTCCTCCACTTGAATTGGCACTAAGTCTTCAGGTTCTAGTTCCACCAGGGGAGAGGGTTGATGCTCGTATTGTAGAACTCTATTTCGTAGTTCTTCTAATTCTGCTCTGAGTTTTGCGACTTCTTCAGATGTGTTGGCTTCAGTTGTGACTTTGGTTGGTGACTCCTGCTGGGTTGCCAGTTGCTTTAATAAGTCATCTCTTTCTCTTTCTAATGTTGCGTGGGCTTCCAGGAGGTTGGCATGGGTTTCCAAGACGATTTGCATATTTTCAGATGGGATAGCCTTGAATTTCTCGAGGTCGATTTCCTGTGGTGAACCCTCCATTGCTGCTTCCAAGTTTTCTTCGTTCTGTCTCTGTAGTCTCTTATTTTCCTCGAGTGTTGTAGACATGTGTTTCCGTAATAGGGCCAGGTTGCGTCGAAGCTTGAGGTTCTCTGTTATCTGGGAGTGTAGCAGCTCATCAAGTTGTTTTTTTTCTTTCGCATCTGACTGGGGTGGATTGGCCACTAACTGCTCATGTTGTTCCTGTAAAGTGACATACTGTTATTGTATTAGCCGCTTTTCCCTCTCTAAGTCAATGAGTCATCCTTGTAATGTTTCATGGCTTCTGAACAGACTTGTATGTTGAGCATCTAGGTGCTGATAATGTTGTTGCAGCTGAGACATACACTGGTACATGTTATTAAATACATTATTAATGGGAGTGGATGTGGGAAAGGTGTTGAATGCAGAAGGGAAGGGAAAGGGGAATGGGAGCGTGTATGTTGTGCTCGAAATGGGTGAAGTTGGTGGTGGGGGAATGGGAGATTCTGAACGTATGGGGGGAGGGAGAGGTGCGGAGGTGGGTGATATGTCCATGAGGTCAAAAGTGGATGCAGTCGTGGGAGTGATTGTGAACATGGGAATTGTGGGTGCGGTGATGGTGGTGAAAGTGTAAAGTGGTGTGTGTAGTTGTGAATATGAACCGCCAGGAAGTGTGATCGGGGGAACGGGGTTTTCCGTGGCTGCAGTTAGAATTATAGTGTTAGTGGTAGTGTATACAAGTGAGGTGGTGATAGGGTGTGTGGGTTGTGTGGGTTGACTGACAGTCTGTGCTTCGGTATGGGCAGTGGACTCTGAGGCGATGACAGTAGTGGTTACACTGGTAGTGGGAGGTGAAGTTGGTGGAGTTGGAGGTAGGGGTGGTAAAGGGGGTGTTGGGGGTGCACTGGATGTATGGGCTTCCTCAGTTTCCCGAATGATATGAGTTGTGCCCGTGGTAGTGGATGTGGTGCCCTGTGGTTCTGATACTAATATATTCATTTGCTTTCCTGATCGAGGGGGGCGTCTGCCGTATCGTCGCTCCGATATTCTCGAGTGTGCAAGAGCTGTATGCACCATCTCAGGTACCCCCAACGCATCAAAAATCATATCAAGGGTTGCTCGGTATTGCTTGTCCTCTTCAAGGATTTGGTTCATGAGGGCTTTTCCTGTCAGTTAGGTCTTCTAATGTGAAGCCATGAGGAAACTCTAGGTCGGTTGGTACAGGTGGAAACACCAGATTCGGTCCATCAGTGCTGTGTCTTGGTAATCTGATAGTGAAGGGTTGTATACACCTCGGAAGTCATGGAGTTGTCTCTGGTGTCAGTGTCGCACCGCGGGCTTGTGCACAGGGCATCTGAACTGCGCCTCTCATTTTCTTTGATGGAGGCCCTGCGGTTGATAGTCTACGTTGAAATTCCTGTACCCTGGTCCAAATTAATGCCCTTTGAACTGGCACATCATAAGCCAAACATCTATACACAATCCTGGTGAGGGCACAGCATCCATACAGTACCGACTTTTGCTTTTTATACCACCGTTGATGTGCCAAGTGGATTTGGTCGATAATCCAATGCGGCATACTGATTGTCAAATTGAAGGCATCTGCCAAATATAGACTGAATCATATCTTCTTGGGTGGCATGGTGAACCTCTCTTGAGCTGGGAACGCAAAATGTTGCATGACCATTCGCAAGTGGATGGCGATTGTGGGTGTCATTGCTACCATGTCTTTGAGCTTAGTCAGGTTCCTGTTTTTCATGTTATCCGGGACCATCGTCTCTTTTTCGGTGGGGATATGCATGCCTTTCATGTCAAGAGCTTCTCTCACCAAGTTGTTTGTCAATTTGAAACGCTTTAATTCATTACCTCTAGTAAGTGATGGTAGAACGAAGGTACTATATCCCTTTTTCTCTTTACTAGGGGTCACAGTGCTAATTAAGTAGGAACACCATAGAAAATCTGGCTTGGGTAACTGAGCCTTGAAATAGTCGTAGAGTCCAGCCTTCTTCCAGATGGGTTTCAGACCTTCATCATTCTGAAGCCTCTCAAATTCCCTGGTGAAAAAATGATATCTGCCCCATCGCCCATTGAACTCTATCTCGGCCTCCCACATGTAAGTGCCTTCACCCAGAGATCCGGCCACATCACTGAACCAATGTGAGTTTTTGCTGACCGGCATTGTGTGCCCCTGTGGAGGATTCTGAATCGGTATGGCGTGTAATGCCCTCAATGCCACTGGGCATTCCTTCAATTCCTCTTCAATGGGAAGACTTTCAATGTCCACGATTTGGGGGATGGTGTCTGCCTGGGAGCTAGTTCCTGCCTCGGCCATGGTGAAGAGACTGGTCACCGGTTCTGTGAGAATAGACAAATGAATGTTAACATTGCAAATGGACACCAAGCATTCATGCGTCCCCATTACAACATTAACATGATTTTAGTGAGAGGTTAGTAGGTCAATAAGTGCTTGGGGATCGTGTGTGTAGTTAGTGAATGGATATTCCTAAGAGCTAAATGGAAAGATGCGGTGTATGAGTGATGTAGTGAGTAAGTGGATATGAATTTACAAATGAGGGTCGGGGGGTTTATTACACGTTTTGGGCTTCCAAACAAACTGATTTGATGTTGGTCTCGATTTTGTGGAGACTCTGGAGGGCTTTTCAGGAGTGTCTACTTGGAAATGAGGCTTTTTAAGGACCCATTTACAAGTGATTCTGCTTGTGCTCATGGACCAATGTGTGTCCGTGCATGTTGTATAAGAAAGGGTATCAGATGTTCGAGTGAGTGAACCATGTTGTACAAGGTGTGGCCTCGGTGTAACTATTTGAGCCCGCAAGCAAGCCTTAGGCACCCAAATTTGTCGTGATTGTGGGATGGCCTTCATCGACTTCTTGGGTACCCAAATAGACTTTACTTTCGCAGAAGAATTTCTGAAAGACTTCTTATTAGTGTCATGTTGTTGATTATTAATAAGAAGTTTTGCCCGTGTGGTTGGCTTGATCGCAACAGGGTGTTCGCCTTTCCGCACCCACACTTGTTTCAATGGCTAAGACATTCTGCTTCGCACGTTCTTTTGACCTCCAACATAGGTATTGCTCTGCTCCATCTGTATTTGATCTACCTTTGGTTGCTGCATCCCTCTGGTCTCTGGAAAAGAAGGGAGTTCCGTTGCGCCCCTGACTTCTTGATTGAAATCATCATTCCTCTGCATCACATAGTTTTGGACAACAACATGGTCATCTTCATGTGTACCCCTGGAAGGACCAGGAGTGTGTGCCTTGTCTAATTCCTTGAGTGCTTCATTTCCTAACTCAATTATAACGCGATTCTAATTTACCCAGACCTGAAGGAGTCCACTTTTTAGGTTTAGGTTGACTGCATGATCATAGATCCAGTCTTGACCCAAGACAAGAGGCTCCGTGAGGTCCTCATCTTGACACACTAGCACTTTAACTCTTATTACTTCATCTTGAATGTAGAGGGGAAGTTCCACCTCGCCCATGCAAGGGGTTTCCACACGTCCCAATCCTATGAGATATGCTTCTATAGGATTGACAGTTACTTTCAACTTTTGACAATAAGAAAATTTAACAGCACTAGTGGCTGCACCTGAGTCAATCAAGGCTCTTACAGTCCTTGCACCCTTTCCTTGTCCTATCTCTAAGGTTACAAAAGGTCGTCTATCAATTATTCTATGAAAACTTATTCCTAAGACTTCACACATTGCCATATGATAACCTGGGTCCGCATATTTATCTACCCTGGCCTGATCTCTACCCAGTCTTTGCAACCTCATCCTTCGGATGCGTTCCAATGCTTCCGCCTGTGCCTCTTCTCGAACTCGTTTTTCTTCTTCCTTGCGTTTTTTGGCAGTGTTGAGTCGATTTAGCATCTCCTCTGTCAAGGGTTCTTGATATAACTTGACTCTGCATCCGCTTATATAGCTAGGGAGAACATCACCTTCCAGTGTAGCGAGTTGAACTGCTCCACTCGTTGAGATCCTATTTATGATCATAGGTCCATAACCTCTCTTTTCGAGCTTTCTTGCATGTTGTTTTAGGGTATACACCAACACTAAGTCTCCGACCTTCAAGCCTTTATCCTTAACATGGGCATCAAAGTATGCCTTCTGTCGTTTCTTAGCTGCATATATCCCCGCAGCCGCCCTCAGTCTTGTTTCTCCTAACCGTTCAAGGTCAAAGAGTCTAGAGGAGAGTTCATGACCCGTCCATTCATGCTCTTGTGCTACTTTTAATGTAGGTATCAAGAAGTCCAATGGTAGCACTGCATTTTGGCCAAATACCATCTGAAAGCGGGTGGCTTGGAGTACCGTTTTATAGGCAACTCGGTATGCCCAAACAGCATGGTGTAGTTGTTTGTCCCAATCAGAGCGTTTATTATTCACTAGTTAGGTCAACACATTGCACAGGATCTTGTTTGTGCTTTCGGCTTGTCCATTAGCTTGTGGGTGATAGGGGGCAGACTTCTTGTGTACTACCAAGAACTCTTGGAGAAGATTTTCAATAACTTCATTCAAGAAATGAGTGCCTCTATCACTTACTAGCTCTATTGCCAGCCAGTATCTTGTGAACACATTCTCAAATAAGAACTTGGCCGTCGTTTGAGCATCGTTCTTTGTCGTAGCTTTTACCTCTACCCACTTGGTTAGATAATCACTGGCAACAATGATATACTCAGCATGGGAACCCTTAGCTGGGGGATTAATAGGACCTACAAAGTCTATTCCCCACTTGGAGAATGCACGTCCACCCATCATAGGTTTCAGAGGCATCTCATCTTTGCGTATAGGATACTGAGTTTTCTGACAGACATCACACCGTTTCACATAGGTATGTGCATCCATGCGAAGGGTCGGCCACCAGAAGCCTGCAAATACTATTGCCTTGATCACCCGATCTGGTCCAAAATGTCCTCCTGCTACACCTTGGTGAGCTGCTTCCAAGATCTTGAGATATTCGCTCTCATGGACACATAGTCTCAGGTAACCATCTTTACCACGCTTGTATAGATTATCACCAATGAGTGAGTAATCTAGGGCTTCTTGTTCTAGACTTCTTTGTCTGGCCAGTGTCATATCTTGAGGGAATGTTTTCATCCTCAGGAAATCTACAAATGGTTCACTTCAATCTGGCACTATGGACACTTGATAAAGAGTGGCATGCTCCACAAGTGGTTTAGTGCAATAGATTGGGCATTCCTTGCATAACTTGTGGACATCAGCCTCCATAGTCAGCCAATGCACTCTGAGTCTCCTTAGAGTCTGTAGGGTTCGTTGCTTTGAGTAGTGTTGCTCTAATGCACCTACATGTGCCAATTGCAACCATTTAGCGTACTCATCCTCTTCCACACAACAAGCTAGGATCCCTTGATCTGTGTGCTTGTACATATTTCCTGCCATGATCTGGTATTTTTGGGCTTTTATTATCTCCCTATCTTGAGTGTTTATGACTGGGTGATTGGGCCCGTATGTCAAGACTGGCACTAATGGCTTAGCCCACTGAGGTACAACTTCCAATTTAAACAAGTAAGCATCAGGAAGGTCATCTGACACTCCTTGTGGGGCTTCTCCAGAAGTGAGCCTAGAGAGATGGTCTGCTCTCAAGTGACTCCTCCCTTTCCTTACCATAACTTCAAAATCATATTCCATTAGTAAGAGAAACCATCTTACTAATCGACCTGTATTGCATGGTTTGTTTACCAAGTACAATAATGCCTGATGATCGGTAAAAAATTTAAACTTATTTGCAAGCAAATAGTGTCTAAACTTTTTAACTGCATATACCATGCCTAATCCTTCTCGTTCGGTGGTGGTATAGTTCCGTTCAGCTGCATTCAACTGTCTACTAGCATAGGCAATTGGAAGGTCCATATTACCTTCGCCCGTAGGTTGTGCGAGTACACACCCAATAGCATAATTGGATGCATCTACATGAACATGAAAAGGCTTATTCCAATCTAGGGTGGTCAAGATTGGTGCTGAACATAATCGCCGTTTAAGCTCATTGAAGGAATTCTCACATTCATCAGTCCACTAAAAGTTGGTCAAAAGTCCATACGGAGGCTTTGCCATGATGGCATACATGTGTATAAACCGTCGGTAATAGCCACAATGCCCCATGAAAGCTTGTACTTCCTTGACATTCTTTGGCTTAGGTAGCTCGGCGATGGCTCTTACTTTCTCTTCATCGGTGGATATGCCATTTTTTGACACTATGTGTCCTAGAATCTTGCCTTGCCTGACCATGAAAACACACTTTTCTGGGTTCAAGCAGACTTGATACTCTTGACATTTGTCAAAGATTTGCCTGACTTCAGGGATATGGGTTTGTCTAATGTTGGAATGAGCACAGAGGTCATCAACATAGACTTCCAAATTCTTCCTCAAGAACTCTTTAAACACGTGGCACATCAGTCTCTGAAAGGTTGCAGGAGCATTGGTAAGCCCAAATGGCATTACTCGAAAGGCAAATATACCCCACTCTGTGGCAAAAGCCATTTTATGCTGATCTTCTGGGGCTATGGCTACCTGATTGTAGCCCAAAAATCCGTCAAGGAAGTTGTACACTTCCTTGACTGCTACTCTTTCTAAGAGGTGTTCAGTGATAGGAAGCGGATAGTTATCTCGAATAGTGGCAGCATTAACCTTTTTCAAGTTAATGCACACATGTAACTTTCCATTTTTCTTGGGCACCACTACGATGGGGGATACCCACTCAATGTGCTCAATTTCATAGATGAATCCAGCTTCCACCAGTCTATCTATCTCCTCTTTTATCTTGGCAGCATAATTATCATTATATGTGTATGGCTTCTGCTTAGAGGGTTTCGCATCTGAGGTCATGGGAATCGTGTGCGAGCATATGTTAGGGTCTACACCTTTCAGGTCCTTGTAACTCCAAGCGAATACATCTCTGTATTCTCTTAGCAAGGCTATTAACGCATGCTCTTCTTCTTCCGTCAGGTCATGTCCTATGTAAGTGCATCTCTCCTCTCCTTCTTCCAGAGCTACCACTATTTTCTTGGTGGTTTCTTTGTTATCATAGGCCTCTCCTGATTGTGCCTCTCGTTTAGGCAATCTGATCATGACTCTCCTGTCATCTATCTCATACTTTTTAAAATTTTCTGGGACCTCAAACAAAGATTCTTCCTCTTCTGGTGTGACTTCTCTCTTCTTTCTTTTCTTTCCCTGATCCTTAGGGGTCACTTGTGTGGCTAATCTCACATCATTTGTAAGCTCTCCATGTCTCTGGGGCTGAAATTCTACTTCATAGAAGTATTCTTCATCTGATGCAAAAGGTGGGTCCATAATGATTGAGTCTAGATCGGAGTCACTGGCATCCTCAAATGCATCAGGGCTAGGTTCGCACTCTTCTAAAGCTGCATCTCCCATGATTGGCTCTATGGAGAAAACTGATATGTCATAGCCATCCTCATCACAGTGTGGTGTCCATTGTTCTTCATTGATGGCTACATCCATGGTTGGTAGGATCTTTGCCCATCCGTGGGGTTCAAATTCTTCATCAGGAAATACTACAGGTGCATAGGCTGGGTCTTGAATGGATCTATGGGTTTCTTTTGCACCTATCTCTCTGGCCTTTTCTCTCTTCTCTTCTTCCACTGCCACTTTACACATCCATAAGTGAGTGTCTTCATGCATCCATGAGGATCCTGATCCTATGGAGTGCACAGACTTTGTATCATCTTTGGCCCTATGAATAGGATTCCATTGGATAGGAGGGACATCTCTATGAGAGTAATCTTTGAGATTAACCTTGGTCGTGACACCTAGGTGTTGCAAATACAAGGAATTGGTTCCCCAATCTTGTACCACTTGCAACTGTCGCATAAATGGTCTTCCCAAAATCATCTCATAAGCATGGTTCTTGCTAAAATCACAGATAGCAAATGTGTGCTCAAACTCTACACCACATGTAGTGAGAGTTATTCCTTCTAGTAAACCTAGGGGTCTCTCTATGTGACCATCAGCCATCTGCAATTTCATTCTCATTGGCCTGAGTGCTGGCTTGCCCCAACGCTTCCATAGGGAAGTGGTAGCAATTGCGACTCCTGCACCTGAATCGAGAACTGCCTTGGTTGTGTAACCTTGATGGGTAATGGGGAGGTATGTGTTTCCTTCTTCTCCTTCACTCATGTCTCCTATCTTGTCTAGAGGAATTTTTGGCATTGTCCTATGAGAACCTACCTGGGAACGAGGTTTTGCTATCTCTGGTACTTGTTTGGCTACATGTTTCCATAATTCTGGCCTAACTTTGAGTAGCTCTTCTAACGTGAGGTTGCACTGCACTTTAGTGTTCTTCACTACCTTCGTATTCCTAGGTATGATTGAGTCTTCGTTCCTTACCATGACCGTGGGTGCTCTCATACAAGTGGACTTAGCTTCCCATGGGCCTGTGAAGTGGGGTAATTCATGTAAAGAATTAGACTCAAAGTCTAATCTCTCTTGAGACTGGGTGCTCTCCTGCTCTCCATAAATAGATGGGATGTCTTGTGGGAATTGGTCATGTGCATCATCCACTAGTTCAATGGGAGGAGGGACTTCACTTTCTTTAGCCCATTTGTCTTCTTGAATCTCTCGGAGGAATTCTGGGGTGAACCGATTCATAGAAGTAGATGCGTCTGGCTCCATAGAGTTAGGCACATAGGCTTCCTGGGCAGGTAGGCTTTCTCTTTCGCTTGTCTTGCCCTTATTTGGCGGGATGGGTTCCTTTTTTGATTGTGCAATTAGCCTTTCCAATCTTTCTAGCAGTCCATCAAAGTGCAACTGCGTCTTAGCTGAACTAGAGATGTTAAAGAGGCGACTGGCTTCAAACATGGTTTGAGCCAATTCCACCATCTTAGCACAAATTTTGGTTCGTTCAAGCTCTAGTTTTGCTCTAGGGTAACACTTTTCATGATCGGTTACGTTTGGCCCTTCTTGGATTCTGGCCTGATATGCTTTGAGCATCATATTTAGGTCCTCAAGAGTGGGATCTGCTAGGACTGATCCTACTCTAGGGGGTGGTGGAGTAGCATGAGGCGGGTTGGAAGGTGGTGGGTTGGATGGAGATGGGAATGGTGGAGGTGGGGTAGTGTGAGAGGGAGTTTGAGATGTGAGTTCAACTATCCTGGCTTTTGTTTCTCTTAGGCTTTCCTCGAGTTCACTCATCTTCTTAGCCCATTGCCTTTTCATCCTTTCTCGACTATCTCTCCAAGCTCTAGTTCTCTTCTTGGTTATGCTCTCAGTTTCACTAGCCTCGGAGCTCTTTTCCTGGCCTACCCCTTGGTTTTGCTGCAATGCCTGAGCTCTAGTGACTACCTGTATTGGTGTAGTGGACGTCACACTTCCTGTAGAGTCTATTACTAACCCAATGACATTGATAGGAGTAATTTTTGGCATATTATTGGGGTTCTTTGGACAATCTCGTAAGAGATGCTCCTTTCCACAATCTTGGCAAAAGCCTTGAATTGTCACTGACTGGGGTTGTGTAGGTGGAGGTAAGGGGCAATCACAAATGAGGTGATCTCCCTGACATCTGTAGCATGGTCCTCTAGGGAATGGGGGTCTTACCTGCCTAGGTTGGGGTCTAGAGTTAGGGTTTGTGTACATTACATTTGTGTACTCTGGCTCCCAACTAGGTTCACTTGGTTCTTCACTGTAGTAGGACTCACCATGTTCAGGAGATTGCATGTAGTAGGCCTGGGGACTATCAATATGTGTAGAATCAAAGCTATGGTCACTGGGATCACTTTCTGAAAGCAATGGTGTTACTGGCACTATAGCTCTATTGAAATTCTCTTCTGTAGTTGCATACTTTACCGGAATTACATTAGCTGGGGCAGGGGGTTGTTGTGCTAACACAAGTTGAGGCCTTTGTTGGTTTTGGTATTGTGGTTGGTAGGTTTTTTGAGGCCTAGCATACTGCTGCGGTGGGTACTGGTTCTGGTATCTTCCTTGTTGAGGGTATGGTTGTGGGTACGTCTGCCTAACTGCTTGCTTATTGTAGGGGCAATCTTGCGCGGTGTGATTGGTGTACCTCTGTTCTATGGTGCAGTACTGGCTACTAGGATTTACTTGGGGTTGAGCCATAATGGGACATACATTCACCATGTGGTCACCACCGTAAGTATAGCATCTCTTTACTGGGGCAAATCTTGGAATTTGTTTGCTAAAGACACCTAGTTTTTGAGCTACCCTTTCTGCGAGTTCCTCAATAGATGTAGATTGTGTGGAAGAAAAGCTAGAGGCACTATCTGAATCTTTATAGATTTTGGAAAGCTCTAACTCTTCCCCTAGGTTATCCTCTATGTCCATGCACATGCGTACGCACTCTTCAATGGTCCTAGGGTCCTTCAAGTACACATATGACCTCAATTTGGTACTTAGCAATCCATCCAAGAATAATGCCACCTGTTTGGCGGGTGTGGGTAACTCTGGAACAGGGCATCTCTCTAGGTATTGCCTAAACCTTCTTCCTGCAAGTCTAACTGTCTCTTGAGGGGTCTGCTTGAAGCTATGTATCAATGAGGAAGTATTATGCCTTATGCCACTTTTAGAGAATTCAGTGATGAAAGCCTCTAAGAGTTGGTCTATGCTCCTGAACTGTCTCTCATTCAATGGTTGAAACCACATAAGAGCTGTGTTCCTAAGGGTTAGACCAAAGGCATTATACTGCGTGAATAGGTCCTCAACTTGTTCAGCTCTCAAGACTTGCCTAAACTTAGCCACATGATCATATGGATCTCCTGTGCCATCGAAGTAGTTCTTCGTGGAATTAACTAGCTGGGTCGGTCTCAAAGTCCTCGTGTGCTCTCTAGGTCTTGGTAGAGGGAATTCATCCGCATTCCTTTGGTTCCTTGGGGCTCTAAGTCCCTCAGGTTCCACTCTATTTGTTTCTGTTCTTGTTCTTTCTCTTCCCACTGGGTTGGCAAAGCTTACCTCAGGTCTATCTCTATGTCTGTCTCTTTGAGCTCCATGAGCTTGGGATGTTCCAGCTCCTCGTTGACCAAAGGACACATTCGATCTTGGTTGGGGGAAAATAAATTCACCTTTCCAGGTGTAAGCATGCCTATCATTTTCTATAACCACAAATATCCTCTCTGAAGCGTGATCTAAGTAGGTCACTCTGCCTGGGCTATCAGGATCTTTGAACTCATATATCATGATTGTTCCTACCTCATTCGGTTGATCAGATCTATACCTCCAAAAGGCTTCATCAGTCTCACGGTTCAGGAGTAGATCTATGCTCTTATTGTCTTGGGAAATCCACTTTGGTGTGATAATCCTAGTGAGAAAAGATTTGCCTCGAGGGGTTCTAGGTTCTACACCCATGTTTCCTTGCTCCAGGTCACCTAAATCCGTTTTCGGGATCACGTTTCCAAATTCGTCTGTCCTATCTGGATGACTGGTGACTACATATATGGTTCCTTCTTTGTCCAAGTATGCTCCATTTTCAAACTTGATGGCTGGGTGTTCTAGTCCAATGGATTGGTCAGGGTTTTTAATCTGGACCACTGATCTTCCTAGGCCGTCCTCATAGATGCTAGCACCTAGTCGGTTGGTCCTAAGGTATTCCAACTGCGTCTTGTAGGGGCCTTCTACCCTATGTAAGTATGGCACACCTGAACTTCCTGTAGGCCTCTCCATACGGTGGGACATCTCTGACTCACTAGTTTCAAAGCTAGGGTAGTGCGAATAATGGCTCAACTGCTTGGCCCAAGACCTAGCAGTATGATTAACACTAGCCTCTGAAGATCTAAGACTCTGTCTATCTCTTCCTAGGTGTCGCCCTGATCTAAGGTTCATATGCTTAGCTGAGCTATCCCAATTTTTACCCAAAGTACAACCTCGTTGCTGAGTTCTTTTGGATGAGTCACTTGATTCTTTTTAGTTGATTATTGTGTTTATGATCTTGTCTGATATCACGTCGTCAGGAACACTTGAGTTAATTTCCGCACTTGAATGTTGATCGTCTCACGTTAGGTTCTTTTCCTTTAAAGTTGTCGGTCACACACAGGTTATCTCTTGACTTGAACTTGATTTCTTAGATAGTCTTGACTTGTCTTGTGCCTATCGTTGCCCTGACTTACTTCTAGCACTACTCGCACTTAGCCTAAGCTAGAAATGGATAGAGGGCGTTGAGAATATTCCAACCTCTCTTGCAGATCCCGTGCTCTTTTGGTGCTCAAGAACTTAGTTCTCAAGCTTGCAAATTACCCTTGCTTTGGATGCCTTCTAGTGCTCTCAGTGGACCTGTAAAAGTCCCAAAGTTAGCTCAAGACTTAGATTCAAAGGACACAAAAAATCACTTTCATTCATGTAATTCATATGTCAATTTGCACCAAGTCTCTCTAAGACACAATTCTAAAGTTCCCTGAGTTTTCCTCCCCCTGGATATGGTTCACTTAAAAATACTATATCTAATAATCCTGGTATTAATTTTACCGTAACCAGTGGAAGTTTTGGTAGTACTCCCCACGAGATTTCCAACAAAACAAGAATCATAGCAAACAGGTTTCGTATGAGAAAGTTAGACTTCAAGGTTTTGGTTTAAAACAGGGCTCAAACAGGCTGACAGTTCACAGGATTTTTTTCGAAACACAAGTGTAGGGACTTCACAAATCACTAATGGCTTGAAAAGTATGCCCAAAATTTATCCCCAAATCTTGGAATATAAAACCCTAAAATTTTAGCCGAAAAAGCCTGTCAATCACAATTGACAGAGGTGTCCGTCGGGGCCTGTCGGTTGCGATCGACACGTTAGTCGCAATTGACAGTGTCAATCGCGATCAACAGAGTCAGTCGTGGGTCCTGTCAATTGCGATCGATGGTGTCAATCGCAATCGACACGTTTTCCACGATTTTTGCCGTAATTTCAATCGATCGGGATGTGTCCATCGCGATGGACACGTGGCAACGCAAGAAATTCAGTCAATCGTAAAAATTCAGTCGGTCGCGATCGACAGAGGTGTCGGTCGTGGCTGTCGGTCACGATCGACGGTGTCAATCGTGACTGACAGGGTCAGTCGGTCGTCTCTATCGGTCGCAATCGACAGAATCTATCGATCGTGGTTGTCGATCGCGATTGACGGTGTCAATCGCGATTGACAAAAAAACACGGAATTTTTTAGTTTTTTCTAGTGATTTGGAATGTGCTCCTTGTGCATGTCATGGTGGTGCACTTTGTTTTACCAAAAGGTGAAATTTTCTGTCGATCTCGATCGACAGAGGTCTGCGACACAGAGACAGTTCTGAGTTCGTCCGTACCTACGCAGCGTGCTGGAGGGGATGATACAGCTGTACCTGCAAGATCACTCAGAAAACAGGCAAAAAGCAATGCACACAATTCGCTCTCTCGCTCTCTCTCACAAGTGAAATGAGGGACATGGAAGGAAGAAGGTGATATGATCAAAAACTGAAATTTTTCGCGATGCTGGAGATGGAGGTGGGAGGTGTTGAGGATGATGATGGTGATGATGATGATGAAGTAAGAAAGAGAAATAAAGAAGAGTAAAGAAATTACCTACAACACCAACGTCTCAAATCTACGTCTTACCATCACACGCTCGTCCTCAAAGCTCGATCCCTGGCAACGGCGCCAAAATTTGGTGTAGCTCAGTGATGAGTAGCACCTCCTTTAATGTCAATCCGGGAAGACGTGAGGATGGTATGATGACCTCGAGCAAGTGAAGGCACAAGTGCATGAGTGAGAAGCACACTAGTATGCACACACATGCACACACACGCGCACACAAGGGAAGAGAAAGAGTAAGAAGCAATAGAGTTCTTTAGATTACTTCCAAAATGCTCATACAAGTTCAAACCAATTACAAGCTACCCTCAAAAATGAGCTCTCTAGCTCTATTTATAGTTTTTGACTAGTTAAAAATTAGGTTCTAGGCCCCATTTGAAGGCTCAAATGGAGTCTAAAAATTATGAAAACTGGTAGGTAGCTACTTCTAATGCTCCTCAAGCTCAAGGACTCCTTGGCTTGCACAAAATGGAGCTACAAAAATATGAAATGGTATTTACAATGGCTTTTAGTGATGAAAATCACTATTTTTGTAGGGATTTCCTCTAACGATTTGACATACACATCTTCGAGCTTCCTACTTGCTCCTTCTCCTTATGTGTCCACCTCTTTGATATGCTTTAGCTTCCTGAAAAAATAATGGCCTACTTGCCCGATCTTCTTTGACTACTCTGTCTGCTTGTACCTTCTCTTCGCTCCGACTCCCTTCGTTGGCTTCCTTGTCATGTTAGTCCTTCAGTCCCTTGACTACTGCTAACAGATGGCACCCCAAAAAAGTTTCAAAAGCTTCATAAATTAAAGCTCTAAGTTAATTCCATCAAAGACATTGATGGAAAGGAATAGATTGAATAAAATCTTGGATACATGCCTTAGATTGTTTTTTTCTAAGAGTAATCTTGAAACTTTCACTTTCTAAGTCAATGCTAGCAAAGAAGTGAACGTGTAGAAAACAAAAGAAGCATGTTGAATCTTCTGATATTTCTCAAATCAATTGATTACAAAATATTTTGTTTTTTCTTTGATTACTTTTTCAATATTATGATGAAGTATGATTTTATACTAATGTTTTTTCTTGTTTTGATAGGATCCAAATATATCAAGGATTTCCAACTTTGTTTATTTTTGTTTTTTATTTAAAACTGAAGTTAATGCTTTTTTTTCACATATATTTATTTGGGACATAGTTACCAAATATATGAAATGATGAGATTCAAGGGCACCTAGTGTTCAATGGTCATGCCTAATGTCCATATGATTGGCGTTTTTCCTTTGTAAAGTATGTAATGTGTATGCATTCTTAAATGTATATGTATGTATGTGTGCGTATGTATGTATGTAATGTGTATGTATTCTTGAATGGATTGAAATGGATAATGTATAGCTAATAAAAGCGGTTACTAGATCACAAGCAAAGAGGCACATATGGACGAGTAGCCATGATGAAGAGGAATAAAAAGTATCAGAGGACTCAACAAGGAAGGAAAAATTACCAATCATAGTAGAGGGCTCAATTGAACCATCAAAACCCTTATGAAAAACGGAAATGCGAAAGTGGAGAGCTAGAGGAGAAAGAGAAAACCAAAAATGGCCAAAATGCAAAGAAAAGTTTAGTAAGATCCTGAAAGACGCATCCCCACAAGAGTATAAAAAGACACAAGAAGCCAAGAAATTGGTGTACAACTAGAAGAACACAAAGCACCAAACAAGATTGATTCTAGTATATCCTAGACGTAAAGATTTAGACATGTTCTTAGCACCATATCAATTGAGAATAGTGATAGGACCAATCTAGAATAATAATATGAAAAATGCTATCTAATAGGGGACTTGGATAAAGAATGATTATGTTGATATATTTAGGTAGTGATGTGTGTGAACACACTAGGACCACCGGGGATCTTTTTTCCCTCTTTAGGAGGTTTTTTTCCCTCGGCTTGTATATATGCCTATTGCCCTAATGGGCTACTTATCTTTGTACGTTCTCTAGTAATACATTCAGTATTGTGTGTTTGTGCTCCAAGCTTCTTCTTCTTCTTCTTCCTTGTATTGTTCGCGTGCTTCCGCAGACATCTATCTCCAACAATTGGTATCAGAGCAGGTCGTCGTTTCATCTAGGGTGCCGTTTTGTGGTGCCAAAATCGCGATCTGAGCTCGTTTCGGCCTTCGAACGCATTATCACAGCGCTTGTGTAGGCTATTTCGTCTTTTTGTGCCAAAGGTATATACCAGTTTCTGTTCGCCAATATAAGCATCTCGAAGTCTGCTACAGGTCTAGCAGAATTCCTCTGGGCAGTTCTGTTCAACTTTTTGAGATACAATCAATTTTCTGCATCAAGGTATTTTAGTCATCGGCCATGGCTGAAAGCAGTGATGTATTCCCTATGTTGGTTGTTGAGGATAAGTTGGATGGTACCAACTACCCATTATGGGCTTATATGATGCGACATGTATTGGTTGCAAAAGGATTGTGGAACATTATGCAGGGTGTTGAAAGACGTCCTGTTACACCTGTAACAACAGGTACTGCGAATACAGGTGCTGGAGCTCATGAAGATGGTGTCGAAGATGATATCGTGCAGATTCCTGTTCGTGTTGTTGTTTCTGTTGCACCTACTGTAGAGCAGATTCATTGGGATGGCAGAGATGCCCAGGCACATGCATTGATAGCTGTGTTTATCAAACATGCCATTATTCCTCATATTCGCTCTTGTAGAACAGCTAAGGATGCTTGGGATACACTTACCACATTGTACCAAGCTAGGAATGAGGCTCGTGTTGCTTACCTCCGAAAACAGTTGGAGAGTGAGCACATGAATGAAGGTGATTCTATGGACAGATTCCTAACAAAGATCAAAGACCTGAAGGAACAATTGATTTCTGTTGATGAGGTTATACCAGATAGCTCACTTGTGTAGACCGTTCTGAATGGTCTTCCTGATTCATATCAGAGTTTTGCTTCTACTCTTCGGTTGATGATGAAAGGCAATCCAAATGCCTTTTCATTTGAGGAGTTAGTCTCTGTTCTATTGCAGGAAGATCAGTCCAGGCAAAACAGGTCCATTATGCGAGTTGCAAATCAAGCTTTCCTGGCTAGTCAGAAGGGCAAAGGAAAATGGAGCTCTTCAATTAGTAAGCAGAAATCTACTAATTCTGCATATTCGAAGAAGGAAGATAAAGATGAGAAGAAATCAGAAAAGCAGAAATTGTTTTGTAAGTACTGTAAAGGGAATGATCATATCATAAAGAACTGTCCAAAACTGACTGCTAAAGAGGCAAAGAAGAAAGAGACTGGAATGGTTGTTGCAGAGGCCTCTACACCAAAAACAGAGTCTGCAAATCTTGTGCAGGAAGAAGAATGGGTGTTTACTACTGTCTGCAGTTTTGACCCATCTTCTCATGATCAATGCATGTCTGCAGTAGACTCAGATGTTTGGTACTTTGACAGTGGGGCGACCAAACATATTACCTCTGTGTCAAACGAAATATATTGACACATTATTGCAGCGTTTTGGCCTTGAAGACTGTAAGCCTATTGCCACTCCTATGGAGACAGGTTTATGATTGAGTCTTCATGATGCTGGAGATGCATTTGATGTTGTTTTCTATCACCAGGCTGTTGGATGCTTGATTTACTTATGCATTACTTGGCCAGATATTCAGTTTGCTGTCTCACAGATGAGCAGGTTTATGCATTGCCTAGGAGTCACGCATTGGAAGGCGGTTAAGCACATCTTTCGCTACTTGAGTGGTACTCGGCTACTTGGGTTGTTTTATCCCAAGGAGGGTTCACTACTGCCAAATTTGCATGCTTTTTCTGACTCAGATTGGGCTGGTTGCTATGACACTCGTGTGTCTACCAGTGGTTTTTGCTTCATGCTTGGTAGCTCATGTATATCTTGGTTGAGCAAGAAGCAGCCTACTGTGGTCACTTCCACTTGTGAGGCTGAGTATAGGGCAGATTTCACAGCGATTGTTGAGTGTGTGTGGCTCAGACGCCTTATGGGTGATTTGGGTGTTGGCCAGTCTTCTGCCACCACCATCGTCACTGACAGTCAGAGCGCATTGGCAATTGCGAGGAACCCTGTGTTCCATGCTCCCACTAAGCACATTGAGGTGCATTATCACTATGTCAGGGAGAGGTTCTCTGCTAGGGAGATCAGCTTGGCATCTGTGCCCACGCAAGAGAACATTGCAGACCTTTTCACGAAGGCTTTGCCTAGGGAGAAGTTTGAAGCTTTTCACAAATCTTTGGGCTTACTTCCTTTTGTGGAGTGATTTTCACATAGCTTGGCACTTCCTTATACATGAGTGCCAGCTCCTTGTTCACCGCATCACTCCTAGGGGGGATTTGTTGATATATTTAGGTAGTGATGTGTGTGAACACACTAGGACCGCCGGGGCACTTTTTTCCCTCTTTAGGAGGTTTTTTTCCCTCGGCTTGTATATATGCCTATTGCCCTAATGGGCTACTTATCTTTGTACATTCTCTAGTAATACATTCAGTATTGTGTGTTTATGCTCCAAGCTTCTTCTTCTTCCTTGTGTTGTTCGCATGCTTCCGCAGACATCTATCTATAACAGATTATACATGTGGAAGAAGATGATAGAGGTTGCTCAAAATTTGCTAGAAAAATTATGACAACATGGGAGATCATATGAAGGAGATGAAGGTAGTAATTGTCTTCTAGTCATTTTCATTGGTTCTACCACCAAAGCTATCTTGGATACAAGAGTAGGTGTGTCTGAATCAGGGAAAAATGGGGTTGTCTTGCCTTGCACCCAGTGAGAATGAAACTAAACTTGTAGATAGGCATGCAAAAAGACCTATAGAATTGTTGGAAAGCATAACATGAACATTTGTGGTGTGGAGTTTGAGTGTACCCTAACTATTTCTTAGTTTGGAAAAGGAGGCAACTATGGCGTGATCTTGAGTAGACCATTCATGAGACAACTTAAAGTTGTCCAAGATTGAGAAAGAGGTTCCTTTTCCCTTTAGCACCTAGGCATCACTAGAAAAATTAGTTTACATGATTCATCATATAGAGATGTCCCACCATTGCAATGGAATATTATCCACGAGGATGCAAATGATTTATCAATCCATATCATATACTTAGGTAATCCTTCATGGATATGTGATGATACTCAACTATGGATATTTAAATAAGCTCAACAAGAGGAAAAGATATAATTATTAGAAGCACAAAATTCCACATTGACTAGACTTATAGAAGACCTTGCTTAAATATCCCAAATATTTAATGATGAAGATTTTGAGCCATATGGATGGATAGAGATCTTAGCCACAATGGACATCTGCATCAATAAGAAACTTGTAACAATGATTGAGTGTATTGATGAAGATGAATATGATAGAAACTTTTTTATGGTAGCCAATTTGGAAGATTTTTTGAAGAGAAGAAAATGAAAGGGGAACCAAAGTAACCTGAATTTGACTCTAACGAAATCTTCTTAAAAGAGATAGGGGAAATCCTACGGCTATCAAGGAATTGGAACATTCACCATCTTTAGTGTGGAAGAATATTCATCACACAAGAATTTGTAAGAAGAAGAGGTGTAGCTCAGTGATGAGTAGCACCTCCTTTAATGTCAATCCGGGAAGACATGAGGATGGTATGAAGACCTCGAGCAAGTGAAGGCACAAATGTGTGAGTGAGAAGCACACCAACATGCACACACATACACACACATGCGCACACATGGTAAGAACAAAGAGAGTAAGACAATGGAACTCTTCTATTACAACCAAGTTCTCATACAAGTTCAAAACTACAAGAAGCTCTCTCTAAAAATGAGCTCTCTAGCTCTATTTATAGTTTTTGACTAGCTTTGGCCCTCTCCAGACCTAGTGTCCGGCCTAGTTAAAAATTAGGTTCCAGGGCTTATTTGAGGGCTCAAACGAGATCTAAAAAATATGAAAATTGGTAGGCAATTACTTCTAAGGCTCCTCAAGCTCGAGGACTCCTCGGCTTGTACAAAATGGAGCTCCAAAAAGATGAAATGGTATTTACAAGGGTTTCTAGTGATGAGAATCACTTTTAAAAGGATGTAAGGATTGGAAAAAATTGATGGGTTGCCTTAGTGCTAGCTCTGCATGTAGGCCCGTACTTGCTTCTTTTCATATGATGCCAACACTCTCCCCCCCCCTAGCGTCTGTCGCCTCTGACAGACCTGTGCTCCACTGTTTGATCAATGTAATGTTGTAGTATGTCGGTTGCCAATTCTTGTTCTTTGATCCGTAGTCCCCTGACCAAGTCTCTTTGCAGGGCATCCCAATTAACTGCACCAGGCATGTCAGGTTGTGGCGTAGTGTAGATCTCTGAATGCATTGTTTGTTCGCATGCAAATAATTGTAGCAGATGGGTTGGGCATGGCGCGAATACTTCTGAGTGTGATTCCCAGAACCCCGTGGTGAACATATCATCAAAGGTTTGCTTATAGCAAGCAAGGAGATATCTGATTCTTGCGTGCCATGCATAAGCGACTCGTATGCTCGGGGTTGTGCTCATATCATAAAGTAGGTCATAATTACCATTTATGAAGCCGGGAATCGGAGGCTGAATGTTACATACATTGCGGAAGGTTTTGAGCATGACTTGCATCATATCCAAGATTTCGAGCATCATCTGGGCAGCTACGTCTGGCATGGGGTGAAGGCGTGGAAGCCAATGTCTGATAGTAGACATCATATATGCTACTGTAGGTGTGCCTGTTGGGGGTGCGATGGAGGGGTAATTCAGCCATTGTTTGCAATTTGCATTGTTCTGAACCTTTATAGCAAAGGCTTTCCATGATCTTCTTCCCTGCACTGGCCCAAAGCAAGGGTTATATTTCAAATGCATGGGAGCGTGATCCCATGTTCGTAGCATTTCCGGATAGTTCTCAAGTAATTTTTGCCTCTAGATGGGTTGGAATATGGCCCCTTTTTTGGTTACCTCTGGAATATCCTCTAGTTCGAACTGTGTTGCGAAGGTGGGGTGCTTGTTGGTTATGCATTTGATCTCAGCATTGTAGTCCGCCAACAGTACAAAGTAGGGCTTATATTGTAACTCTGAACTGGTTATCAACTGCCTAGGAGCCAAGTGCGTGAAATATTCAGATTTGAGTATGGTCTCCTCAATGGTTTTCATGGCCAGCATCTGAGTTGTTATGCGCTCTTTGTGAGTGTGGCCCATCTCTTCTACCTACTTCATCCAAGCAACAAGGGGTTCTTCGTAAGTGTCCTGTCCCTCGTCAGTGACTCTACCTCCTGGAAGAGTTTGAGGCTCATAATTATCTTCAAATGTATCTTCCACTAGAATGACAATGGCCTCCTCTTCTGTTGGTTGATCGGGTGGAGAGGGGGGTCGTTCATATTGTAACAGCTTAATCTTTAATTCTGCAGCTTGCTAACGTAGTTGAAGTACCTCATTGGCCATTGAAGATTCGGGCGCTGGTGAAGTAGTAGAATTGATCATCTCTTTAGGTTCTGATGGGTGTGGTGGGGATACTTGGGATCTTTGTAGTTCCTTTACCTGCTCTGCCAACTAGTCGTGTGCTTCCAAGAGGGTCGCATAATCTTCTAACACCTGTTGAATGTGTTCTGAGGGAATAGCTTGGAGTTTGGCAGGGTCTATAGGTGCTCCTGGGGTGTTTTCAATGGTTGCTTCTAAATTCTCCTAGTTTTGTTGTTGTAGTCTTATGTTCTCTTCTTGAGCCGCTGCTAAGTGGCGGCGAAGTAAGGCCATGTTTCTTTGTAGTCTAGCATTGCGGCCCAGCTGATCTCTGAGTTGTTCTTCCGTAGCCTTACCCATCTCCGTATACTTGGCTTCAAGCTCTGCATTCGATTGTTGGAGGGCGGTCACTTCATGTTGTAATGCTGTATTACTTAACTCCAAGGCATTGACACATGCCTGGAGTTGAGCCAAGAGATTGCAAAGCTCTTTGTTATTCTCTTCCAGTAATCTATACTCCTACTTAAGTTGTGTGGCCGCTTCGAACATGGTGTCTACTGCATGACCAAATGATGTGGATGCAGGGGTAGGGGTGGAAAATGCAAAGGGTCGGGAAATGGGGAAGGGAAAAGTGGATGATGTGCCTACAGTGATTGGAAATGGTGACGTGAGTGAAGTGAAATGTGATGATGTTGGAACAAAAGTGGTGGTGGGTGCTCCTGTGGATGGTGAAATGTCCATGGGATCGGACGTGATTGTGTGTGAAGTGTGAATCGTGAATACAGGAATGGTGGGTGGTGTGTTAGTGGTGGCCGTGAATGTGGGGGAGGTGCGGGGAACAAGGGACTTTCTATTATGATTCTCAACTTGTTGAACTATATTTACAAGGTTTGCCAAGAATGGCGGTAGGGTGGTTGGTGTAGGTCCTGAAGAGGTTAGGAGGGGCCCAATGGGTTGGGGTTGGGAAAGAGGAAAAGTATTTGTGAAGGGGAATGGGTGTGTTAATGTTTGGGTAGGGACATGTGAATGTCCAAGAGATGGGAGAGACGATGGGTGACCTATTACGGTTTGATCGGTGACGGGATGATCTGTATGGGGTTCGGAAAATTGGTTGGAAGTGGTGGATGTAGGTAAAGGAAAGGATGGAGAACTGGTGGTGTGTGGCAAAGGTTCACTGGGGGTGAATATTGGTTGTTCAGGAAGGTGAGTGGTAAGGGGTTCGGTGGGCTGGATGGGAGGTAATGGTGGAGATGGTGTCTGTATATTTACATCTGGTTCATCAATGTTAGTTGGGTTGGTCATGTGCACATCTTCCTGAGCTGTGGTAGGGAGGGAGGTAGAGACTTCCATTTGAATCATCTTTCCCCTTCGCGGTCGTGTATCCAGCCTTCGTTGATCGTATTGAGGAGGGTTGTGATGTAACATGATTCTCATAGCTTCTATAATCCCATATGTCTCAACCAAAAGGTTCAATGATTCCACAAAGTGGGGGTCCGCGTTCTCTGCTTGAAGCATTTGATTCACCATCGCTCTATTTGCCTCTTCTGACAGCTTATGCCTCTTTTGTACCTGCTTGATCGTTTTGTAGAGTCGTTTGAGTTGTGCAGTGTAAGCAGGGGCTTCCTCCTCACTCTCCTCTGATTCATCCCCCTGTGCCTCTTCCTGATTCTGTGTGCCTTCAGCGTGAGGATGTTGTGCCTCATCTTCCTAATGTACTCTTCGAGCCTCACTATGTGGCCGTCCTCTCTGGGATGATGATCCGGGGCCGTCAGTGTCTGAGAAGAGCTCACTCTCGGATAAATGTGTTGTTTGCAAGAAGCTCTCAAAGTCAAAGGATGTATCTTTTGCCAATGTAGCCATGGATGCAAACTCAGCATCCATGGGTAGCGGAGGGGCTGATGGAGTGGGTTGTACCATGCCCCCGGATTGTGGTCCTTGGAGATGGATCGTGAAAGGAGCTACTTGTTCTTCTTCTCTACAAGAGGCTTTTGTGGTGACCTCGCGAGGAATTAGAACCTGTGAAAGTGATCCGTGCATTCTTTTAGTGGGTTGAACCCTTGATTTCTACCCCTAGAAGAATTGCAACTGTGAGTACTTAAGGGCCCGTGTGATTGGCACATCATAAGCGAGGCATCTGTAGATGATTCTTGTAATGGCGCAACAGCCATTCAAAGTAGGCTTCCTCACTCCTGGTTTGCCTGCTTCATATAACTAGTCAAGGATCCACACTGGCATTTTAATAGGCAAGCTCCCAGTCTCTGCTAGGTATAAACCATACCAGATCTTCTTATGAGGCTCGTCTGAGTAAGCCCATGTTCCTGGTGAGCGTCGCATTGCGAATCGTCTGGGCCCTTAACAAGTTATCGATATCTGTGATGGCCTCTTTAGTCTTGGCTTCACTTTCTAGTTCCAATTTATGATATGCCTCTCATAGCTCTTGGTAGCGGGTGTTCAATGAGGCATTCTCGATGGATAGTGAATTGAGCTGCGATTGTAGATCATTCATTGTTTTCTGTAGCTGCTGATAATTAGTTCCAAGAGATGTGAACTCATCTCTTACTTGAGTCATACACGTGAACATCTGTCGAAATGCTGTGTCTATGGTAGGTGATAATATTAAAGGTGTGCTAAATGAAGATGCGGTTGGTGTTGATGCAAGGGGTAAGGGAAATGGGGGTGGGAGAGTGGATGCTATGGTGATTGTGGAAAATTGTGATGTGCCTATGTGTGGTGGTGAAATGAATGAAGGGGGTGGTGGTGCAGTGGGTGGTGAGATGTCCATATCATTTGACGTGGTGTCAAGTGCGGTGATTGTGAATAAGGGCGCATGCATGGGTGTAAATACAGGGTTTACAAAGGTTGAAGAGTAATTTACAAAGGGGGTCTCTTGGACTGCTTGGTGGAAAGGGGAAAGAGGAATTACGGTTGGTCGAGGAGGTGATACAGGGGAGAAAGTCATTGAGGTTAGAAATGGAAAAAGGGGTCTTGGAGGTGCGGGGAAGGATGGAAAAGATGGGTGGAGAAATGGACTGGATAGAAGGGTGGATGTTCGAGGAGGCAAACTAGGTTGTGTAGGTGCGGGAAGGGTGAGAGGAATGGAAGCAACAAAGGCTTCTGTTACTGCACTATCTAAAGATATGGATGGTCTGGGAGAGATCGGATGTGCAGGGGAGATTGGAGATATGGGAGGTGAAAGAGGAGCGGTTGGGGTGGCAGGTACTTCGGTCACAACGGTGGTATGTACAGTAGTAGTGTGGGGTGGGGAGTCAATTACAATGGTGTCTTCTGCCAATGAGCCTTCAGGGATTAGACGTGCTTCCCTGGCCTATTGTGAAGATTGTGCTCCTGTCGGTACATGAATGTATTCACCAGGTTTGGTTAGTAAGCGAACTCTGCAAGGGTCATACTACGGTAACGGTTTCCTCTGCAAATATCTTAAGGCTTCGGTGGATCCCACTGATTTGACAAGTTCCCTGAAGCCTCTGATGTATACTTCTTCGAAACCACCTGAGACAAGTCCTTGTTCTATGAGTGCTTGGCTCTCTTCCTCAGTTAACTTCTTACGCTCCCAAACTTTTTCCATAGTACGATATAACTTCTTGATGGCTAGCGTATAAGCTGCTGCTTCACAGGTTTCATCTTCATGCGTACTAGTATCACCTTGGGTGTCCGTTTGCTGTCCTTGTTCATCTGTCTGTACATGCTCTTGTGATTCATGAGTGCCCTGGCTGGCTTCATCATCTCTGTCATCTTCATCTGTCTCTGTTCTTTCTTCCTCGGAACTAGATACTACTTGTCCTTGGGGTTGATCCGGAGGAGTGGTCGGGTAGCTTGGACATTCATATTCTTGAGAAAATATTTGTCCTTCTGAAAACTAAAACTCACTTGAAAACACATCTTGCATCTCGAAATCAAATGTTGTGTCCGTCGGTTCTGCTTCCAAGTTGGGTATCGGAAAAGAAAAAGCTTCCGCACCAATAGTGGTGGGAACTTCTACTACAGTGGTCGTAGGTTCCTGAACTGATGTTGCCTGTGAGGTAACTGCACTGGTAGTGCCTTCCGTAACAATAGATCAAGATAATTGTATGCGGATAGGTTGTACAAGGGCTTCTGTAGGAGACTGTTCTGGAGAGGGTTGCGGTGACGGTGATTCGGGGACCTGGAGGCATGGGATAGTTCCTCTCATGCGCTTTCCTGCTCATCCTTTGCTAGACTTCCTAGCTTTCTTTGTTGTACCCTTGAATGCTTTCAACTCCTTGCTTGTCATTGCACACTCAATAGGTAAATCGTATGCCAAACACATATATACAATGCGCGTGAGACTGCAACATCCATTGATTACCTTCTTTCTTTCCCATCTATGTTGGGCTAAGCACAACTGATCAATTATCGAGCTTGCTAGGTCTACCGTTTGAGGTCCAGTACATGCTAAATATAAGCCAAACCAGATGTGTTTGTGGGGCATGGTGAATCTTTCCTGAGCGAGGAAGGTGAAATGTTGCATGCATATCCTTAATGGCTTAGATAACTCCGGTGTGATAGTCAAAATATCTTCCCACTTAGTAACATCTCCACGTTTCATAGGCTCTGGAATCAACCTTTCTCGTTCTGTTGGAGTGTGCGTTCCATGTATCTTGATTGCCGCACGAATCAAATCTTTGGAAAGATAGAACTTTTTATATGGCAGATCATTTACTAATGACGGCAAAATGAATGTTCCTGGCAAATTTTTTTTCTCTAAAGCTGTCAACGTTGTTACCAAGTAGTAGCATCTGTAGAAATCCGGTTTAGGCAAAGGATTACTGAAATATTCTGTGAAGCCTGCTCTTGCCCAAACATGCGTTAAGTCTTCTGTGTTCTGTAATCTTTTGAACTCTCTTGAGACAAATTGGTACTTGGCCCAAGTACGGTGATCAAACGCCAAATTGGCCTCAAAAATGAAATCTGCATCCGCTAACGGTCCTTCTAGTCCTTGGAACCAATGAGAGTTGCGATGAATCTTCTCAGTGTAACCCCTAGGAGGATCGTCAATCAGCATGGGTCCTGGAAATCCCTGAAATTATGGGGGTTGAGCCGTAGGATGGGGCTCCGCTAGTAGTTCTCCAATATTGGCCATGGGTACACTGGGGCCAGCTTCTGATGGTCCTTCTGCCTGCATGATGAATGATGCGAGTGTGTAGCAGATCTACTACAAAAGATTAACACATTAGTATGGAAATTAATCATGATCCCATTAAAGTGAGACCGCAATCCCTTTCCATAACGGATGTGTAACCCATGTAGCCGAGTGTTGTGATGTGGTTCATGGAATGATTTCTTGCAAACTAATGCAGGTCTCTAGACACCTACATGCTTTAGATGATGCATACATTTCTTGGTGAGATGTTATTACAAGTGATCTTGGGTTATAGTGTGTGGATTTGTACAAGGTTTAGGTGTGAATGAGTTATTACAAGGGTCTTGTTTAGCGGGGTGGGAGTAATGTTAGATAAGGGGGTCGGAGGAGACATCTGGACACGTTTCAGTATCCACTTCCTAAGTTTCTGAGCGGGTGGAATGTTTCTTCTGAGGGACAAAAGTCGAGATCGGATGTGGTGGGGTTAAAGGGTGAAGAGATTTCTGAGGGTTATATATTACATGGCTTGAGGGTTGAGCTATGATACACTGTTTAGGTACCCAAATCTGCGTGGGTGTGGGTCGATTTGTAAGGTAATTCTTGGCGATCCAAATTTGTCGAATATTCGTACTCGTAGAAGAAGGTTAAAAAGGCTTTGGATATTGCTTCTGCTTCTACTGAGACTTCTTCTGAGCTTCGTCTGCATTGTTGAAATCTGTTAGTGGTTTCTGTCCTTTTGGCACCCATATGTGTCTCGTGCCTCTTGCTTTGTGATACTGGTACTGCTGCTTTCTTTGGGTTGTCTGATATTGTCGTCGGTCTGGGTTCCTTCGTCATGGTTGATTCCTTTGTGGTTGAGGTTGAGAGGTCGGATGGGCACTCTGCTTTGGAAAAGAAGGGAGGTCCAACACTTGCGAAACTTGCCCATTAGGAAGTGACGCATTCTGTACCACAGATCTAGGCCAGTCCGCAGTAAGTGTGGAAGGATGGGCACTGCAGGGTGTTTTGCCCATGTGGCTGCTGATGCAGTCCACCTGACCTGCAATTGTCCCCATTTGTCTGGTGATGTTACCCACCTGACAGCTGATTGTGTCCATTTGACCAAGTGGTTGGGTGGTTGCCCCTTCTAATTTGCAGGAAGCCCAAGGGAAAATCTCCTGACGTCCTTCTGTTTGACAATTGTCCATCGCCAAGCCCGCGTGGGTTGGAGTAGACGTAACGTGACTCATCTGACCAAAGATCTTCTGGTCTTCCTTCGCATGTTGTTCATATGGTCTAGGGTTACATACCTCAGTCGGAATGCCATTAGGGAAGTCAAGTGGTATCACTCGCTTCTAATCTAAGGTTCCAATCTACAAGGAGCCTTGTCTAAGATTTAGGTCCACTGAGTGATCGTATAGCCAATCTTGGCCAAGGATTAGGGGTTCTATCAGGTCGTCATCATGGCACACTAGTAGCTTCACTGTCATAGTTACTTTGTTTATGAGGATAGGAAGGTCCACCTCACCCATGCAAGGGGTTTCCATGCCTCCTAGCCCTATGAGGTATGCCTCAATTGGCCACATTTCTATTCCTGAGGCCTTATAATGGGACCATCTAATCGCTCTAGTCGTAGCACCTGAGTCAATTAAAGCCCTGAGCTCTTGGCAAGGGTTGTCGTGCTCTAGCCTGACTGTAATGAATGGTCTCCGGTCCACTATGCTAGGATGAGTACTTGACTTTGCTTGACACATGGCCATGGGGTATCTGGGTGTTGTTTCCAGATGGTTATAATGTTCTCTCCCTAGTCCTTCTCTTCTTAGCTTCATGCGCTTAATGCGTTATATAGCTTCTACCTGAGCTTCAGCTCGTATTCTATTTTCTTTCTCCTTACGCTTCTTTGCCAATGTGAGTCGTCTAAGCATATCCTCAGTAAGAGGTTCCTGATATAACTTGACTCTACAGCCACTAATGTAATTAGGCATTATATCTCCTTCTAAGGTGGTTAATTGTACTGCTTCACTTGTTGAGAGTCTGTTAATGATCATAGGTCCATAACCTCGCTTTTCTAACTTTCGTGCATGTTGCTTCAGCGTATATACTAGAACTAAATCTCCTTCTTTTAAGCCTTTATCTTTCACATGTGCATCGAAATATGCTTTCTGTCGCTTCTTTGCTATGTATATTCCTATTGCTGCTTTCAGCCTGGTTTCTCCTAATTGTTCTAAGTCCATTATTCTTGCTGATAATTCATGGCCGGTCCACTGATGTTCTTGTGCAACCTTAAGGGTCGGTATCAAGAAGTCCAAAGGAAGCACAGCATTCTGACCAAAAACCATCTAAAAGGGAGTTGCATTGAGTATGGTCTTGTAGGCCACTCGATATGCCCAAACAGCGTGGTGTAACTGTTTGTCCCAATCTGAACGTTTGTTGTTCATGAGTTTCGTCAGTACGTTACAAAGGATCTTGTTAGTGCTTTCAGCCTGACCATTGGCCTGAGGATGATAGGGTGCAGATTTCTTGAGAATCACCATAAAATCCTGTAACAAATATTCAATGGCCTGGTTTAGGAAGTGAGTTCCTCGATTGCTCACTAACTCTGTAGGCAATCCATATCTTGTAAAGACATTTTCAAATAAGAACTTTGCAGTCGTGTGTGCATCATTCTTTTTCGTGGCTTTTGCCTCTACCCATTTGGTAAGATAATCTGTCGCAACAAGAATGTATTCAGCATGTGTACCTTTTGTAGGGGGGTTAATGGGTCCTACAAAGTCTATACCCCACTTAGAAAATGCACGTCCTCCCATCATGGGTTTCAATGGCATTTCATCTCTGCGATTAGGAAATTGAGTTCTTTGGCACACATCACATCTCTTTACATAGGTATGAGCATCCATGTGAAGAGTGGGCCACCATAATCCTACAAAGAGGATGGCTTTGATTATCCTATCGGGTCCAAAATGACCTCCTGCAACACCTTGGTGTGCAGTTTCTAGTACGCTCAAATAATCACTTTCATTAACACACTGTCTTAGGTATCAGTCTCATCCTCGTTTGTATAGATTGTCGCCAATAAGTGAATAGTCTTGAGCTTCCTGCTCTAGACTTCGTTGTCGTGCTAAATTCATTCCTTGAGGGAATGTTTTCGTCCTCAAGTATGTCACTAAAGGTTCACTCCATTCTGGTGCGAGAGACATGTGATATAATGTAGCATGTTCTACTGGTGGTCTTTCACAACAAACAGGGCATTCTCTACACAACTTGTAGACGTCTGCTTCCATAGAAGGCCAATATACTCCTAGTCTATGCAGAGTCTGCAAAGTACGATGTTTCGAATGATGTTGCTTTAGTGCACCTATGTGTGCTAATTGCAACCAATTTGCATGTTCCGAATCATCTACACAACAAGCAAGAATCTTTTGATTATCCTGTTTATATATACTTCCTTCTATTATTTGATATCTTTGTGACTTGGTAATCTCTCCTTTCTTGGTCCTTATCCTAGCATTCTTGGGTCCATATGTGAGAATAGGGACTATCGGCTTAGCCCATTCTGGTGCTACCTCAAGGTTAAACAAATACGCATTTGGTAATTCATCCGCTATCCCTTGAGGAGCTTCTCCTGTGGTCAATCTTGAAAGGTGGTCAGCTCTAATATGCGTCTTTCCTTTCCTGACTACTACTTCAAAATCATACTCCATGAGTAATAGAAACCAACATATCAATCTTCCTGTGTTACATGGTTTATTGACTAAGTACAATAATGCTTGATGATCTGTAAAGAACTTGAACTTGTTTGCCAACAAATAATGCCTGAATTTCTTTACTGCGTAGATCATTCTTAATCCTTCTCGTTCCGTAGTGGTGTAATTTCTTTTTGCTGCGTTCAACTGCCTGCTCGCATAAGCTATGGGGAGATCTATATTACCTTCACTTGTGGGTTGTGCTAACACACATCCTATGGCATAGTTGGATGCATCCACATGTACATGGAATGGCTTACTCCAATCCGGGGTTGTCAATATGGGTGCTGAGCACAAACGTCGTTTAAGTTCATTGAATGAATTCTCACATTCATTTGTCCATCCAAACTTGGTCAAAAGAGAGTACAGAGGCTTAGCTATGATTGCATACATGTGTATGAATCGTCTATAATAACCACAATGACCCATAAATGCATGTACTTCTTTTACGTTATTTCGCCTAGGTAGATACCATGAAAATGCACTTTTCTGAGTTCAAACAAACCTGATATTCTCGACATTTGTCAAATACTTGCCTTAGTTCTGGGATATGAGTCGGCCTGATATTTGAATGAGCACATATGTCATCAACATAAACTTCCAAATTCTTGCGTAAGAATTCCTTAAAAACATGACACATGAGTCGTTGGAAAGTGGCGGGTGCATTTGTTAAGCCAAAAGGCATTACACAAAATGCAAATATGCCCCATTATGTGGCAAAAGCCATCTTGTGTTGATCTTCTGGAGCAATGGCTACTTGATTATAGCCTGAGAATCCATCAAGAAAGCTGTAAACTTCCTTGCCCGCAACTCTTTCCAATAAATGTTCCGTGATAGGAAGAGGATAACTGTCTCTAATTGTGGCAGCATTAACTTTTTTAAGGTTAATACACACGCAATTTTCCATTCTTCTTGGGCACAACCACAATGGGGGATACCCATTCGGTATGCTCAATTTCGTAAATAAATCTTGCTTCTATCAAGCGATCTATTTCTTCTTTAATCTTAGCAGCGTAGTTATCATTGTACGTGTATGGTTTTTGTTTCGTAAGTTTTGCATCTGGAGTCATAGGGATTCTATGAGAGCATATATCCGGATCTACTCCTTTCAAATCTTTGTAACTCTAGGCGAACACATCTCTGTATTCGCGCAATAGGGCCACTAACTCTTCTTCTTCTTCAGTCGTCAAATCCTGCCCTATGTAGGTACATTTCTCTTCTTCTCCTTCTATGGCAAATATGATTTTTTTGGTTTTCTCTTGGTTATCATATACTTCTCCAACGTCAGCTTTTCTGTTGGGCATTCGTACCATGATTCGTCTATCTTCTATTTCATACTTTTTGAAGTTATCGGGAACCTCAAACAAAGATTCTTCTTCTTCTGACATGGTTTCTTTCTTCTTTCTTTTCTTACCTTCACTCTTAGTGGTCACTTGTGTGGTCATCCTCACATCATTCATAATTTCTTCGTGTCTCTGAGGGTGAGTCTCTACTTCGTAGAAGTATTCTTCCTCTGATGCAAAGGGTGGGTCCATAATAATTGACTCTAAATCAAAGTCACTCGCATCCTCAAATGCATCAGTGTTAGGTTCACATTCTTCAATAATCGAATCACACATGATTGGCTCTATCGTGAAAACTGAAATGTCATAGCCATCCTCATCACAGTGGGGTGTCCATTGTTCTTCATTGATGGCTACGTCCATGGTTGCTAGGATTTCTGCCCAACCATGGGGTTCGAATTCTTCGTCTGGAAATACTACAGGTGCGTAAGCTGGGTCTTGAAGGGTTCGTGGATGTTGCTCTGCACCTAAAGTCATGGCTTCTAACCGTTCTTCCTCTTGTTTTGCTACTTTACACATCCATAAATGAGTATCCTCGTGCAACCATGAAGGATCTGATTCCAATGAATGTACGGATTCCATTTCTACCTGTGTCTTATGGATGGTATTCCATTGTATTGGGGGTACGTCTCGATGTGAACAGTCTTTAAGGTTGACTTTAGTAGTCACACCTAGATGTTGCAAGTACAAAGAATTAGTTCCCCAATCTTGTACAATTTGCAACTGACGCATGAATGGTCGTCCTTAGCATGATTTTTACTAAAATCACAAATGGCGAAGGTATGCTCAAATTCCACACCACAAGTGGTGAGAGATATGCCTTCTAATAAGCCTAATGGTTTTTCTATGTGTCCATCAGCCATTTGTAGCTTCATCCTGGTAGGTCTTAGTGCTGGCTTACCCCAATGTTTCCATAGAGCGTTGTAGCAATGGCTACTCTGGCTCCTGAATCTAAGATGGCTTTCGTGGTGTAGCCCTGATGGGTTATTGGAAGATAAGTGTTACCTTCCTCTCTTTCGCTTACATCTCCAATCTTTTCTACTGGTATCTCTGGTACCTTCTTGTGTGTTCCTATCTGTGAGGGAGTAGTGGCAAGCTCAGGGAATTGATTTGCTACATGTTTCCACAATTCTGGTTTAACCTTCAACAATTCCTCTAGGGTGAGATTACACTGTACTTTGGTATTCTTGATCACTTTCGTGTTTCTAGGGATCACTGATTCTTCATTCCTCACTATTATCGTGGGTGCTCTCATACTAATAGACTTGGCTTCCCAAGGTCCTGTGAACTGAGGTAATTCTTGTAAAGAGTTGGATTCAAAACCTGTGTGTTCACTCAGTTGTTCTTCCTCTACGTCATCGTAAATAGAGGGGATGTCTTGGGGAAATTGCTCCTGCAAGTCGTCTATTTCTTGAATAGGAGGATGAGCTCCTTGTTCTTTTCTCCACTTCTCTTCTTGGATTTCTCTTAAAAATTCATGTGAATACCTATGTATGGAAGACAGGTTGTCTTCACCTTCTGTACTGGGTACTTGAGACAGGGATGGTGCATTCCTTTCCTATGTCTCTGGGGCAATAGGGTTCCTCAACTGATTCTTTTTCTCTTTGCTATCAATCAAGTATTCTAGCCTCTCCATTAGTCCTTGAAAGTGTAGTTCCGGTTTTGCCATTTTATTCCAATTTAGATATCTAGAGGCTTCGAACATTGCTTGTGCTAATTCTACCATCCATACAAAGTTTAGTTCTCTCGATTTCTAAGTCTACTCGAGGGTAGTTCCTGCTCATTTCAGCTATCTGGGGTCCTTCTTTTATTCTGGCTTGATACGCATGAAACATCATGTCTAGGTTTTCTAGTATGGGTTCTGCTAAAATTGATCCTGATTTTTGAGCTAGATTCTCTTGATTCAATTCCTGTGAAGTCAATTCTTGGATTTTGGCTCTCGATTCCTTGAGACTTCTTTCCACCTCAGTTATTTTTTTACTCCATTTTCCCTTTATCCTTTCTCTAGAATCTTTCCAAGATTTCATCTTTTTGTTACTAGACTCTCCAACTTCACTAGTTTTGGCTACTTTCTCAGCGTTAGGCTATTGGTTCTGTAAGAGCGCTTGGGCTCTTGTTATAGCTTGGATAGGCACGTATGTAGGGTTGGATCCATCTGCATTGTGCACAATACCTATAACATTGATGGGTGTCACACTGGAAGCATTAGCAGGGTTCTTAGGACAATCTTTGATGATATGCTCTTTACCACAGTCGGCACAAAAGCCTTGTATGTTATAGTATTGTGACTGTCCCGCTATTGGCGGATGTGGACAATCCTTTATGAAATGATCTCCTTGGCACCTAAAGCATGCTCCTCTAGGGCCCTGTGGTCTCTGTTGTCTTAATTGGGGCCGTGGATTTGGGTTTGTATACATCACATTAGCATAATCGGGCTCCCAACTGGGTTCTAATGGTGGACTATCGTATTGATATGTCTCCACATGTTCTGGTGACTCCATGTAATATGCGGGTGGACTATCTACATGAGTAGAGTCAAAGCTGTTGGAGTTTGGATCACTGTCAATAATTAAGGGTGAAATGGGAACTAAAGCCCTATTGAGGTTTTCTTCTGCAGCAGCGTATTTCACTGAGATGACATTAGCTGGCGGGGGTGGCTACTGGGCTAAGACAGGTTGAGGTCTCTGTTGAGCCTGATAAGGATAGTTTTGAGGAGCCCTATAGTAATGAGGCTGAGTATTGTATTGGCCTTGATACCTACCTGGCTATGCATATGCTTGCGGGTAGTTCTGTCTAACTGCTTGTTTGTTGTATGGACAGTCTTGTGCTGTGTGATTCGTATATCGTCTCTCAATCGTACAGTATTGGCCACTAGGGTTGGCTTGTGTTTGTGTTGCATTGGGACACACATTTGCCATATGATCACCACCACAGGTGTAACAACGCTTGTTTGTTGTTAACCTAGGCATCTGTTTACTAGAAACTCCTAGTTTCTGGGCCACTTTCTCTGCTAGGTCTTCTATTGAGCTGGACAATTTTGTGGATGCTAGAGATGAATAGTCTGAATCTTTATAGACCTTTGAGAGTTCCAAATTGTCTCCTAAGTTATCTTCAATGTCTATGCAAATTCTCACACACTGCTCTAGCGTTCTGGGTTCCTTCAAGTATACATAGGAGCATAGTTTAGAGCTCAACGGGCCATCTAGAAACAATGACACTTGCTTGGCCTGTGAGGGTAGCTCTTGCATTGGACATCTTTCCACATATTGTCTAAACCTACGTCCTGCGAGTCTAACTGTTTCTTGAGGGGTTTGTTTAAAACTATGAATCGATGAAGACGTGTCATGTTTGATCCCACTTTTAGAAAATTCAGTGATGAATGACTCTTAAAAGTGATGGATGTCTCTAAATTGCCTTTGTTGCAATGGTTGGAACCAAGTTAAAGCTGTATTGTTTAACGTTAGCCCAAATGCATTATATTGCATGAACATGTCTTCTACTTTCTCTGCCCTTAGAACTTGCTTAAATTCCGCAACATGATCATAGGGATCTCCTGTCCCATCAAAGTAGTTTTTCATGGATTTTACTAGTTGAGTGGGTCTTAATATTCTTGCGTGTTCACGTGGTCTAGGTAGAGGAAAATCGTCTCTACCACCTGGCATTCTTTGTCTTTCCACTCTGTCCGTGTCTACGGTGGTTCTTTCTCTCCCTATGGGATGATTGAAACTTACTTCAGGTCTTTCTTTGTTTTTCTCCCTTTGATTAGCATGGGTGGAGGATGTTCCTACCCCTTGTTGGCTTGCGTTTACATTTTTTCATGATGGAGGGAAGACCAAATCACCTCTCCATGTATATGTGTTTCTAACGTGGTCAGGTACCACAAATACTCTTTCTGAGGTTTCATCCAGGTATACAACCTTTCTAGGTGTATCCGGGTCCTTAAATTCCTAAATTATAATGGAGCCTACGTCACTAGGTTGTTCCATTCTGTATCTCCAAAATGCTTTGTCAGTTTGTTTATTTACGAATAATTCTATGCTTCTGTTATCCTGAGGGGTCCAATCTGGAACTAGTACTCGTGTCAGTACAGATTTCCCTCTAGGTGTCCTAGGTTCTTCTAATGGTTCTTTTCCTTGGTCTTTTGCTTCCGTCTCTAACTAAATTACGCCAAACTCATTGGCATTGTTTGGCTGCGTACTTAAGATGTACATCGTTCCTTCTTTGTCTATGTATGCGTCTCACTCGAATTTCACCACTGGACGTTCCAATCCAATGGGTTGATCAAGATTGTGCATTTGCACTACTTGTTTTCGCAAACCATCCTCATAGATGCGAGCACCTAAGCGGTTGGTTCGGAGGAATTCTAATTGAGTTCTATAGGGTCCTTCAGGTTTTTCTAAATATGCTACATTTGATCCTCCTTCTGGTCTTTCTCTGCTGAAATCCATTTCCGATTTACTCGTATCTGATCTCAACTCGTAAGGATAACTATTATTCAATTGTTGTTCCCACGATCGTGCAGTAGTTCCTACACTTGCTTCTGATGATCTAAGGCTTCGTCGGTCTAACTTACCTACATACTTGCCCGATCTAAGGTTCATTAATTTTCTTCTTAGCACTCTCTGATCGTCAAAGATTCTTTGTTATTGATTTGCTTGTTTCTTTTTAAATGTCTTTAAGTTCTTGTCTTATCTTACTGTAAGCGTCAGGAATCAACTTTCCGTGGTACTTTTGAGTTCTCGTTCCGTCATACTTTAATTCTTTCCTTTAGGTTTTCATATCACACACCTTTACTTTAGTCTTGGACTTAAGAAATTTAATCTCTTGAACTTGCTCATTCCTATCGTTGTTAAACGACGGTGTTACCGTTTATCCTAAGCTAAGAATTGACTGAGGGGGTTGAGTAATCTTCCAACCTCAAGTCAGCTTTGTTGGTTGCTCTGATGCCCAAGAAGCTGCGCTTCCCAAGCCCTGCGTTCTTCTCTGCCTTGCTTTGGTTGCCCTTGCTAGACCCATAAAAAGTCAATGTTTAGACCAATTCTCAAATGGATGATCACGCACTTGAGTATATACACTTTTAAAGGTCCCTTCCCGTTTGCCCAAAGTTTCAATGCCCCTTGGCTTTCTAGTCCCAACTATGTCGACCTCAAATTAGTTTATCTAAAAATCGACGTATTCTTTATGAAAAAAAACAGCTGAGCTCATGTAGTACTCGTAAAGAGCTTTCTAACGAGCTATAAAGCTCAAAAAACGGACTTCGGATGAAAAAGATATGACCGTTCAGGCCCTCGGGGGTAAAAACTGACAAATAGGTTTTTCTCCAAATATGACCTAAGGGGTCTCCTATGAGTCTAATCACCCAAAAATTTGCCAAAAATAGCCCCAAATTTGGCCAAAATATCAAACCCTAAAAATTGCATTTGGGGTGGACAATCGTGATGGTCTGGGACCGTCGCGATGGTCCAGGTGAACCGTCACGATGGCGTGGCACAATCGCGATGGTCCGAAGGTGCGAGCTATCGCGATGGTCAGAAATGAATGATCGCGATGGTCCAAAAATGAATGATCGCGATGGCATAAATGTGAGCAATCGCGATGGTGTGAATGAAACGTCGCGATGGTCTAATCGTTGAGCAATCGCGATGGCGTCAGTCAACGGTCAACGGGACAATCATGATGGTGTGCGCCTGTCGTGATGGTCACAAAGCACGATGGCATGAGCCAATCGCAACGGTTCAAATGTCGAGGCGTCACGATGGTCTGAGGGTATCATCGCGATGGTCTAGCTTGCCATGTGGCAGCATCGGTGCGATGGCATGAGCCAATCGCGATGGCATGGGGTCGACGGGATCGTCGTGATGGTCCAAGTGAACCGTCGCGATGGCTCAAGTGAGCCGTCGTGATGGTGTGAGACCGTCGTGATGGTCCGGCCGAGCCATCGTGATGGCTTGAGCCAATTGCGATGGTGTGACACAATCACGATGGTCCACCAAATAGATGATTTTGCAAATGCGTTTGTGGATCCGTGCAAGCGCTAGTGTCGCCTACTTCTTCGTGAACTCGCATACCAAAAATGCCGAACTTGGCAGACCATCGTGATGGTCTAACACACACGGTAGATTTCTGACAGAAAGTGAAATTTTACCTTTTGCAAGCTTTCTTGATGCACTGGAGCACTCTACCTGCAAGAAAACTCAAAAACACAATAGCACAAGCAAGCACAAAAGCTCTCTCTCTCTCTCTCGCATGCACAAATGAGGGGAAATGAGGAGAATGGGTGGATATGGTGAATTTTCTGATTTTTTGGTGTTGAAGATGATGATGCAGTGGTGAAGATGGAGTGTGGGGAGGTGAAAAACACCAAAAACTAAGTAAAAACAACAACAAAAACTGAAAGTTTTTACCTTCCAATGCCACTTCTTGCTATACTCTTACCATCACACATTCGTCCTAGACTCGATCCCCGACAACGGCGCCAAATTTGGTGTTGCTCTAGCACAATGGTGAGAACCACATTAATAAGCTCCACCTCCTTAATGTCAATCTGTGAAAGAGATAGGAGTGATATGAAGATTGTGAATGTGAGATGAAGTGAGAGTGAAGGTGAGAAGCATAGAGATGCACACACACATATATACACACAACGAAGAGACAAGTAAGACACAATGGAAGGTAGGAAATCAACTCTATTACTCAAGAACACTCTTACAAGATCAAAGTAGCTCTAAGCTCTTCTCTACTCAAACAAGCTAACCTCAAAAATGAGCTCTCTAGCTCTTTTTATAGATTCTAGACTAGTTTTGACCGGTTTCACATCTAGTGACCGGCATAGTTAAAAAATAGGTTCTAGGTGCTATTTGAAAGGGTAAACGGTGTCTAAAAATAACCAAAATTGGTACGCTCATTCTACCTAAGCTCCTCAAGCTTGAGGAATCCTCGGCTTGCACAAAATGGAGCTATAGATTACAAAAAGGGTTTTTCTATGTTACATATGGTACAAAAGTGATGAAAATCACTGTTGGAGGTTTTGAAAAGTATTTATAAAACATAAATCTTTGAAAAATGATTCGACTGACTCCTTGCTACTTCATTATGCTCTGTCTTTACATGCTTCCGCGTCTTCTATGCCTCTGGCTACTGCCAATAGCGTGTTACAGATCAAGCTTTCCTGACTAGTCGGAAGGGCAAAGGGAAATGGAGCTCTTCAATTAGTGAGAAAAAATCTACTAATTCTGCACAATCGAAGAGGGAAGATAAAGATGAAAAGAAATCAGAAAAGCAGAAATTGTTTTGCAAGTACTATATTTTGGAGTTAGACATTTGCGAAAGCATGCGAACAGTACAAGGAAGAAGAAAAAGGTTGGAGCACAACACACAATACTGAATGTATTACTAGAGAATGTACAACGATAAGTAGCCCATTAGGGCAATAGGCATATATACAAGCTAGGGGAAAAACCTCCTGAAGAGGGAAAAAAGTGCCACAGCGGCCCTAGATTGTTCACACACATCACTACCTCTATATATTAACAAATCCCCCCTCGGAGTGATGCGGTGAACAAGTAGCTGACACTCATGTATAAGGAAGTGCCTAGCTATGTGGAAATCACTCCACAAAATGAAGTAAGCCAAAAGATTTGCGTAAAGCTTCAAACTTCTCCCTAGGCAAAGCTTAGTGCGAGCATGGAACACAGGGTTCCTCGCAACTGTCAATGCCCTCTGACTATCAGTGAAGATGGTGGTGGCAGAAGACTGACCAACACCCAAATCAGCCATAAGGCGTCAGAGCCACACACAATCAACAGTCGCTATGAAAGTTGTCCTATACTCAGCCTCACAACGGGAAGTGGCCATACTGGGTTGCTTCTTGCTCAACCAAGATATACATGAGCTACCAAGCATGAAGCAAAAGCCACCACTAGTGGACACACGAGTGTCATAGCAACCAACCAGTATGAATCAGAAAAAGCATGCAAATCTGGCGGTAGTGATCCCCCCTTGGGATAAAACAACCCAAGTAGTTGAGTACCACTCAACTAGCGAAAGATGTGCTTAACTGCCTGCCAATGCTTTACACCTAGGCAATGCATAAACCTGCTCATCTCTGAGACAACAAACTAAATATTTGGCCTAGTAATGCATAAGTAAATTAGGCATCCAATAGCCTGCTAATAGAGGATAGCATCAAATGCATCTCTAGCATCATGAAAACTCAATCGTAAGCATGTCTCCATAGGAGTGGCAATAGGCTTATAGTCGTCAAGGCCAAAACAGTGCAATAATGTGTCAATATATTTCATTTGACAGAAAGCCATTCAGTCATCAACTTGCATAAATTGAATGCCCAAATAGTGATGCAAATGCCCCAAATCCGACATCTCAAGTGAGGCATGCAAATCAGCAATATGCTTCTGAATAGGACCAGTGAGCAGCATGTCATCAACATAGACAACAATGATCAGAAGCACATCATTAGCACACTTAACATATAAGGTGCTTTCAGTTGGACTATTCATAAAATCGTGTGCAATCAGATAGGCATGTATCTTCTCATACCAAGCATCCATATAATACCTTCTTTAACCTGCACACTTGGTTTTCATGCCCTTTCTACACAAAGCCATAGGGCTGAAAACATACACTTCTTCATGCAAGTCACCATTCAGAAATGCAGTTTTAATGTCTAACTGATGTACATTCCAACCATGATGGGTTGCAAGTGCACATATGCTCCGAACAATAGTCATATGGCATGTAGGTGCAAAGATCTCATCAAAATCAATGCCTCTTTCCTGTGCATAACCCTTTGCAACAAGCCTAGCCTTATACTTGTCAACTCTTCCATCAGGCTTATGATTCAGCTTGTAAACCCACTTAGTGCCAATGGCCTTCTTGCTAGGAGGCAAGTCACATAAAGATCAAGTACTATTCTTCGTTATAGCATCATATTCAAATTGCATAGCAGCCATCCAATTTTCTGAATTTTGTGCTTCGTCAAATGAAACAAGTTCACTCTCATCACAGAGACTAGATGCAGCCATAACATAGCAATCTAATGCAAAAGAGGCACTATGAGAGCTTGATTGAGTACGATATGATAGAGGTGCATCTAATTTACTATCACGCAAAGTCTACACCAACCATTTTGGCATAGTTTTTGCCTCCTCAATGTCAGCTCTCTAATCAGCAAGTGCATTATGTAAATCTGCATCAAAAATGTGATGATGTGCATCATCACATGAAACCTGCAAACACTGAGAAGTTGCCTCTTTAAGACCAGCACTAGACTTTCCACCTATAAAAAGAGGCAACAAAGTATCATACATGTCTTTGGAGCTAACAGATGTCTCCTTAGTACATGAAAACAATGGCTGAAAAACATTTTACTGCTTTATCATCCAATTTTCTGAGATGTTATTTAGGCATTAATGCGTATGACAGACAACCAAAAACATGCAGATGAGCAACAGATGTCTTGCGACCATGTCAAGCCTCATATGGAGTGATAGACTGCAATGCTTTAGTGGGACACCTGTTAAGTAGATATGATGCACACATAATAGCCTCAAGCCAGAAACTATGTGGTAAGGCCTGACTCTTGACCATACACCTCCCCATCTCCATGAGTGACTTGTTCTCAACTCCATTTTGTTGAGATGTATACGGCACTCTACAGTGGTGTTTTATCCCACGTTCAGCCAAAAATGCATTAAAATCAGAAGACATATATATTCCTCCCCTCGATCGGAACGGAGGGTGCCCATTTTACATGCTGACGGATTTTTAGACAAAACCAAAAACTATTTGAAGCACATGAACACTTCATAATTTGCCTTCAATGGATATACCCATGCATGCCTTGAAAAATCATCGATCAAAGTCACAAAGAAAAGATAATTTCCAAAAGAGGGTGTCTGCATAGGACCACATACATCACAATGTACAAGCTGCAATTTGTGAGTAGCCCGAACTGAACTATCTTTTGGAAAGGAAGAACGCTGCATTTTGCCCAAAATAGAGCCTTCACATACGTGTGTACCAGGTGCCTCAAGTTTGGCCAAAGAGGACACCATTTCATATTTTTGTAGGCGTAGCAAACTAGCAAAATTGAGATGACCAAAGCGTGCATGCCAAAGCTTTGCATCTGACATAGCCTGAGAATCATGTAGTGCACATGCAAAATCATTTACAAATCTTTCATAGTCTATAAGCTTATACAGCCCACAACATAAAATGCCAGAAGCAATAGTCACATCACCATTTGACAGATCATGAGCTGTAGATCTATCATCAACAAATTTCACAACCAAGCCAATCTTGGCTAATGCAAAAACTGATAAAAGATTTTTCTTGATCCCTGGCACAAACAAAGCATTTGGCAAAGTAAAAGAACTACCATCAGCAGTAGTCAAAATTATCTTACCAACTCCCATAACAGAATAGGAGGATTTGTTGGCACATGTAAGAGTATTCCCTGTAGGGGAAGGCTCGAGTGAAGAGAAGAAACTGCACTGCGAGGTAATATATTTGGTCACCCCACTGTCAAAGTACCAAACATCTCAGTCTACTACAAACATGCACTGCTCATGAGAAGATGGGTCAAAACTACAAACAGTAGTAAACGCCCATTCTTCTTCCTGCACAAGATTAGCAGACTCTGTTTTTGGTGTAGAGGCCTCTGCAACAATCATTGCAACCTCTTTCTTATTTGTCTCTTTAGCAGTTAGTTTTGGACAGTTCTTTATGATATAATCATTTCCTTTATAGTACTTGCAAAACAATTTCTGCTTTTTTTATTTCTTTTCATCTTTGTCTTCCCTCTTCGATTGTGCAAAATTACCAGATTTTTGCTTACTAGTTGAAGAGCTCCATTTTCCTTTGCCCTTCTGACTAGCCAAGAAAGCTTCATCTACAATACACATAATGGACCTGTTCTGCCTGGACTGGTCTTCCTTCAATAGAACAAAGACTAACTCCTCAAATGACAAGGCATTTGGATTGCCTTTCATCATCAACCAAAGAGTAGAAGCAAAACTCTGATATGAATCAGGAAGACCATTCAGAACGGTCTGCACAAGTGAGCTATCTGGTATGACCTCATCAGCAGAAATCAACTATTCCTTCAAGTCTTTGATCTTTGTTAGAAAACTATCCATAGAATCACCTTCATTCATGTGCTCACTCTCCAATTATTTTCGGAGGTAAGCAACACAAGCCTCATTCCTAGCTTGGTACAATGTGGTAAGTGTATCCCACGCATCCTTAATTGTTCTGCAAGAGCAAATGTGAGGAATAATGGCATGTTTGACAAACAAAGCTATCAATGCATGTGCTCGGGCATCTCTACCATCCCAACAAATTTGCTATGTAGCGGGTGTAGCAAAAATCGTAGCATGAACAAGATTATGTAGAATATCATCATCTTCGACACCTTTTGCATCAGCTTCAGTACCTGTAGTTGCAGGTGTGATAGGACATTTTTCAACACCTTGCACAATGTTCCACATGTCACATAATATAAGCCCAGAATTGAAATAGCCTACACAAGCCCTAGAATAGTGCATTTGGAGTCCGAAACAAGCTCATATCGCGAATTCATCACCACATATCAAAGCTGTTTTGATCTCAAAAAGAGGCTAAGTATGCTCACCAATATTCGTGCGATTCTTAGACTGCAAGCGGAGAGGTGTAGACAAAGGCCTAGATGAAGCGACGACCTGCTCTGATACCAATTGATGGAGTTAGACGTCTACGAAAGCACGCGAACAACACAAGGAAGAAGAAGAAGCTTGCAGCACAACACACAATACTGAATGTATTACTAGAGAATGTACAAAGATAAGTAGCCCATTAGGGCAATAGGTATATATACAAGCCGGGGGAAAAAACCTCTTAAAGAGGGAAAAAAGTGCCCCGACGGTCTTAGAGTGTTCACACACATCACTACCTAAATATATCAACATTGTAAAGGAAATGATCATATCATAAAGAACGTTCCAAAACTAGATGCTAAAGAGGCAAAGAAGAAAGAGGCTAGAGAGGTTGTTGTAGAGGCCTCTACACCAAAAATAGAGTCTGCTAATCTTGTTAGGAAGAAGAATGGGCGTTTACTATTGCTTGTAGTTTTGAACCATCTTCTCATGACCAATGCATGTCTGCAATAGACTCAGATGTTTGGTACTTTGACAGTGGGGTGACCAAACATATTACCTCGTAGCGCAGTTTCTTCTCTTGACTCAAGCCTGCCCCTACAGGGAATACTGTTACATGCACCAACAACTCCTCTTATCCTATTGTGGGAGTTGGTAAGATCATTTTGACTACTATTGATGGTAGTTCTTTTACTTTGTCAGATGCTTTGTTTGTGCTAGAGATCAAGAAAAATATGTTATCAGTTTCTGTATTAGCCAACATTGGCTTGGTTGTGAAATCGGTTGATGACAAATGTACAGTTCATGATCTGTCAAATGGCGATGTGATTATTGCTTCTGGCATTTTATGTCATGGGCTATATAAGATCATAGACTATGAAAGATCTGTAAAAGATTCGACATGTGCAGTACATGATTCTCAAGCTATGTGAGATGCAAAGCTTTGGCATGCACACTTTGGTCATCTAAATTTTGCTAGTTTTCTATGCCTGTAGAAATCTGAAATGGTGTCCTCTTTGCCCAAATTTGAGGCACCCGGAAAACATGTTTGTGAAGGTTGTATTTTGGGCAAAATGCAACGTTCCTCCTTTCCAAAAGATGGTTCAGTTCGGGCTACTCAGAAATTGCGGCTTGTACACAGTGATGTCTGTGGTCCTATGCAAACACCTTCTCTTGGAAATTAACTTTACTTCGTGACTTTCATCGATGATTTTTCCAGGCATGCATGGGTATATCCATTGAAGGCAAAGTTAGAAGTGTTCATGTGCTTCAAACAATTTTTGATTTTGGATGAAAATCTGTCAGCATGTAACTCCGTTCTGATCGAGGGGGGGAATATATGTCTTCTAATTTTAATGCATTTCTGGCTGAACATGGGATAAAACACCAGTGTACAGTGCCGTATTCACCTCAACAGAATGGAGTTGTTGAACAAAAGAACAAGTGACTCATGGAGATGGCAAGGTGTATGGTCAAGAGTCAGGTTTTACCACATAGTTTCCGGCTTGATGTTGTCATGTGTGGAGCATATGTACTTAACAGGAGTCCCACTAAAGTGTTGTAGTATATCACTCCATATGAGGCTTGGCATGATCGCAAGCCATATGTTGCTCATCTGCATGTTTTTGGTTGTTTGCCATATGCATTAGTGCCTGAACAACATCGCAAAAAATTGGACGTCTACCTCAATGAGAAACTTGTAACAATGATTGAGTGTATTGATGAAGATGGATATGATACCAAATTTTTATGGTAGCCACTTTAGAAGAATTTTTTAAGAGAAGAAAATGAAAGGGGAACCAAATTAACCTAAATTTGACTCTAAGGAAATCTTCTTAAAAGAGATAGGGGAAAATCCTACTACTATCAAGGAATTGGAACATTCACCATTGTTAGTATGGAAGAATATTCATCACACAAGAAGTTGTAAGAATAAGAGATCAAGGATATGAATTAGTAGATTTAAAAGCACTAGAATTTAAAAAATTATGTTGAGGAATGGAAAATAGATATTGCAATGCCTACTAGATCCCACTTTTGTGTTAGTATAAAATAACAAAACAATAAATGAAGAAGGTAGTAGTAACAGTTGTGTTGGAGTTTGAGGTCTGCGGAAGCATGTGAACAACACAAGGAAGAATAAGACGCTTGGAGCACAAAACAAAACTGATGAATTACCAAGTGAAGGTAAAAAGATAAGTGACCAATTAGAGTCATAGACGTATATACAAGCTGTGGAAAAAAACCTCCTAAAATGGGAAAAAAGTTCCCTAGTGGTTCTAAGTGTGTTCACACATATCACTACCAGAATATATCAACGAATCTCCCCTAGGAGTGATGTGGTGAACAAGGAGTTGGCACTCATGTATAACGAAGTGCGAAGCAATTTGGAAAGAGATCAATCCACAAAAGGAAGTAAGCCCAATGCTTTGCGAAAAACTTCAAACCTCTTCCTCGGTAGAGCCTTTGTGAAAAGGTCTGCAATGCTATCATGTGTGGGCACATATGCCAAACTGATCTTTCCAGTAGAGAAACTCTCCCTAACATAATGATAATGAACCTCAATGTGCTTTGTGCAAGCATGGAACACAAGATTCCTTGCAACTGCCAATGCACTCTAATTGTTAGTGCAGATGGTGGTGGCAGAAGACTGACGAACACCCAAATCTGTCAAAGGCTTTTGAGCCACACAACTCAATAGTCACTGCAAAAACTACCCTATGCTCAATCTCATAACTAGAAGTGTCCACAATAGTTTGCTTCTTGCTTAACCAAGATATGCATGAGCTACCAAGCATGAAGCAAAAACCACTAGTGGGCACATGAGTGTCATAACAATTGGCCTAGTCTAAGCTAGAAAAAGCATGTAAATCTAGTGGTTTTGATTCCCCCTTGGGATAAAACAATCCAAGTATCCCAATAGCACTCAAGTAGCAAAAGGTACGCTTAACCATATTCCAATGCTTGACACCCACGCAATGCATAAACTTGCTCATTTGTGAGACAAAAAACTGAAAATAAAGCAAAGTTGTGCATGTGTAAATCAAGCAACCAATAGCTTGTTGATAGAGAACATCATTAAATGCATCTTGAGCATCATGAAGACTCAACGGCAAACTTGTTTCGATAGGAGTGGCAATAGCTTTGCAATCTTCAAGGCAAAAATGCAACAATAATGTTTCAATATATTTTGTTTGACACAAAGCTATTTCATCATCAACATGCATAAATTGAATGCCCAAATAATGATGCAAATGCCCCAAATCTGACATCTCAAAAGAGGCATGCAAGTCAAATTCAACAATATGCTTCTCATTGCGACTAGTGAGTAGCATGTCATCAACATATATAATTATGATTAGAAGTACATCGTCTACACACTTAACGTATAAGGTGCTCTTAGTTGGACTATTCTCAAAACCATGTGCAATCAAGTAGGCATGTACCTTTTCATACCAAGCAGGTGGTGCTTGCTTCGACCCATATAATGCCTTTTTCAACTTGCACACTTTGTTTTCGTGCCCTTTCTGCACAAAACCATGGGGCTGGAATAGATACACTTCCTCATATAAGTCACCATTGAGAAATGCAATTTTAATGTCCAATGCATGTACATTCCAACCATGGTGAGCTGCAAGTGCAAAGTTGCTATGAATTGTGGTCATTTGCCATGTGGGTGCAAAGGGCTCATATAAATCAATGCCTCTCTCTTGAGCATAACCTTTTGCAACAAGCCTAGCTTTATACTTGTCAATTATTCAATTAAATTTATGCTTCAGCTTCTAAACCCATTTAGTGCAGATGGAATTTCTGCCTAGAGGAAAATCACATAAATACCAAGTACCATTCTTCACAAAAGCATCATATTCTAATTGCATAACATCCATCCAAATTTTTGAGTTTTGTGCACGCTTCAGCTTGTGCACCCATTTAGTGCCGATGGACTTTTTTCCTAGAGGCAAATCACATAAATAGAAAGTACCATTCTTCATAATAGCATCATATTCTAATTGCATAGCATCCATCCAATTTTTTGAGTTTTGTGCTTCATCAAAAGAAACAGGCTCATTTTGATCACAAAGACTAGAGGAAGTCATTGCATAGCAATCAGATCATGAGAGCTAGAATCAATACAATATGACAAATATGCATCTAATTTTCTATCTCTCAAAGTCTATACTAACCATTTATCATGTGGAACGTGTTTCCTCATTCATACCAACACTTGACTAACCACATGTTAAAAGAGGCAACAAAGTGCCATACACATCTTTGGAGCTTGTAGATGTCTCCTTAGTACAAAGTAATGGTTGAATTACATTCCTCCACAAAAACAACATCATGGCTAACCAAAATGTGTTTAGTCTGTGGGTGATACGGACGATAGCCTTTCCTTCCAAGACTATACCCAACAAAAATACATTTCACTACTTTATCATCTAATTTCCTTCATTGTTGTTTAGGCATTAATGCATATGTTACACAACCAAAGACACAGAGATGAGAAACAGATGGCTTGCGAGCATGCCAAGCATCATAAGGAGTGATAGATTGTAGTGCTTTGGTGGGACACCTATTAAGTACATATGTTGCACAAATGACATTTTCAAGCCATAAGCTATCCGATAAAGCATGACTTTTGACCAGACTTCACTCTCCGTGAGAGATTGTTCTTTCTTTCTACAACTCCATCTTGTTGACATTTATACAGCATTGTACACTAATGTTTTATCCCATCCTCAACCAAAAATGCATTAAAGTCAAAAGACATGTATTCCCCCCTCGATCATAATAGAGGTTGCCCAATTTACATGCTGACATTTTTTTAGCCATAATCAAAAACTGTTTGAAGCACATAAACACTTCATGCTTTGCTTTTAATGGATACACCCATGCATGCGCAGAGAAATAATGAAAGTCACAAAGTAAAGGTAGTTCTCAAAAGAAGGTGTCTACATATGACCACAAACAATACTATGAACAAGTTGATCAGATCTTGTAGATGCACATACACAAAGATAGTCCAGAAAGGAAATCTCACAAAAGCATAAACAGAATAGAGATAGACAAGAGACTGGACACAAGATTGGGAACAATCTTTTCCCACATACTCTGATGGATGAGTCTATCATAATATGTGTATTTATAGGTATTTCTCAGTATTTCTGGAATAGAAGATACATGAGGGTGGTGATTTGAAAAGACATGTGTTTACAAAAATCTGCTTTATTTACAAAGCATCGCTTTCTAAGTGATCTACTATTTTTACAAGCAACTGATTTCAGTTGATAAGAATAAAATAGAAATGGATGGCCAGTCACATGTCCCATCATTGAACAATCATACACATGTTCATGTAAAAACACATGTATGGAAATGGAAAACTTAAGTTTAATGTGATTGTGAATGATATGCAAAAATCAAATGATCATAATATGGAGTTAGTCATGTCTTATGAATCCATTGAGATTCTTCAAGTGAATGATTTATATATTTAACTAATCATCTATGATATTGCTTAACAGTGCATGTATTATTAAAATTATAATCAAGTATTTTCTCTGGAACTAAAATTTCAGCATCCTCTTCAATATAAAGGAGGATCATCTAAAATAGGTGTGATGGTAAAGTTCCTTTAAAGGATTTCAATAAACTAATATGAAAAGAATTATGTATATTCCATTTAGAAGGTACGTCTAGTTTAATGGCATTATTATTCATTTTTGGAATGATAAGAAAAGTTCCATAATAACATGGTGCGCCAAGTTTAACCTTAGGATGCTGTGAAATATTTTTCAAACATCTTTTAATTATTGTAACCATACCAAGTCATTTTCATTAAACTGTTTAGCTACTCATTTCTTATTAACATTACGCATGTAACATCCTTGACTCTTTTCAATGTGCTCATGAATGTCATGAAGTGTAGAAATATGATCTTGTGTAAAAGAATCAGCCATAGGAATATTAGTTTGAGTGATAGACATGGGAATGGGAAGCTTTTTACCTATACCCAGCAAAAATACGTTTTACTGCTTTATCATCCAATTTTTGATGATGTTGTTCAGGCACTAATGCATATGCCAAACAACCAAAAACACATAGATGAGAAAAAGATGGCTTGCTGGCATGCCAAGCCTTATATGGAGTGATAGACTACAACACTTTAGTGGGACACCTGTTAAGTACATATGTTGAACACATGATAGCCTCAAGCCAGAAACTATGTGGTAAAGCCTGACTCTTAACCATCCATCTTTCGTTTTACTATTGTTTGCAATTTTGACCCATCTTCTCATGAGCAGTGTATGTGTTAGCGGCCGTCGGATTGGGAATGTATAACTGAATCTTGTTCGCACAAGTGAAAAGTTGTTACAAAAAGTTTGTAAAAAAGTTATATAAATCAAAGAAAGACGCGCCAGTGACGGTTCCGTGATGGATCACCAGACTGTCTGTCTGGGTGACTGAGCGGGGCGTTACTGTAGTGTCGTTTGCATAATCTCCAGTATTCTGAGTTTCATGTTCGTCTCTTGTCTTGTCTACCGTCGACATCTGTTCTGTTTGTTAACTTCATTAGACGTTCGAGAGATCACCATACTGTCTGTCTGAGTGATTGGTCTATAGCGTTACTGTGTGTCGAGTTGAGTAATCCAGAGTATCTTGGCAACTTTCTAAGTATTCTGTGTGTATCTGTGTTTTGGCTTATCGGTTGTCTGATGGTATCCATTGCGGTTGTGAGTCTCAGCTAGTTCGCGCATTGGGTTGTTTCTTTTCTTGAAATGTTCTGCAATTAGGTGGAGAAGTCTGTGCAGTCATGGTAACTCTTCTGGTATCCGTGTTGTCTTAAGTTGTCTGTAGTATCTAGGTTCAGGTTCCATACGGTAAAGTTTAAGCTATAGTAAAGAATTCCTGGGTTGCGTACTGAATCTTCAGTACGGTGTATCCGAACACTGGGATTTTCTGTGTCTTCGGATATTGGATGGAGTGTGGTATCCATTCTGTGAAGGTTGAACGAATACTCTTGTTCTGATATGTTCAGTAAGTTATGTGCAGATGCAACATAGCATCTTAGCATATTCAGTACACGTGGTTGAGCTAAGACTGTGAACTGTAATGTCTAACACTAAGTACAGGGCCTTTGTCTAACAGACCCCTTCCACTCTCAAGAACCCAAGAATCGCTTAAACGCACTTCTGACAGTTAGAAGAATAAAAAACGTTTAACACTGGCGCCATCTGTGGGAAGGTGGCAACAGATCAGATTGTTGCAAACCTATTGTGGAAACGTGACTGTAAATTTTTAATCGACAGTAATAGTACGCGATTAGTAGAAAAGATGATACATGCCAGTTACTCGATCCGGTGAAACGTATCCAACGAACTGCGAGCCTGGGGTACTTAATTTGCTAAGAACGACTCCGGGAGATAGAAGTACAACTAGGTCTAACCCAATTGTCAAGAAAGTAAAGAACGTTAGTAGTGATTCCGGTCATATTCCGATGGAACATGCTACGCCCCTGATAAATTTCGGTACAATTTTGACACAGTCTATCGAAGATATAGTAACTCTAGAATCTACCAGGACGCAGCCTGAAGTTAGTTTAACAACATTGGGTAAAGATTCAAATCTGTTTACGACTAGAAACACTTTAGCCAAGGAAATTAGTGAAGGAGAAAAAACACCTTGTTTTGGCGAAGATTAGACACATTCCGATGATATTTCGGTAACAGTTGCTGAAAGATCGCAGTTTTCCAGTGACGATTTACCATTCCTCGGTGAATCTTCAGCCCAGTCACCGCTATTGGGAGTAAGCTTCCCTACATTTCACATCAAGAAGGAAGGTAGCTTGTTCGAAACCGAGATTCAAAACATACTGAACAAGATTATTGAACCGAAAAGTGGTTTATCAATGGCTTGACTCCACAACTTAAACAGATTATGATCATACGTTGTGTAGGAGCTATGACCCTAGATGCAGTGATTGCAATGGCTTTGCAGCTGGAAAACAAGGTTGGAGGATTTACAGAAGATCTGGAGTGGTTAAAAGCAAATAGAAATATCATCGAATACCCGACCAGACAGATGTACTGCACTACATGCAAGAATTCAGGCCATACTAGTGCCACTTGTGCACTTAATCAATTGTTTTGTGCTATCTGTAACACTACCGGACACACCACCGAAAACTGTGCATATAACGCCAAAGTGCAAGGAACAGCAACTGTCAATGCAATTATACAGGAACCAGGGCAGCCAGCCAATCACTATGTACCTCCGCAAATGAGAAACAACCAGCAACAAGGATATCGAAATTACAAAGGATAGAGAAATAATAACTACAATGCAAACCGTTGACAGGCCGGACGAGCACCGGAAAATCCCAATTTGCCACCACCGCGCTGTCATTTCTGTGGTGAATTTGGTCACATTAGAAGATTTTGTAAGGATGCAACTGAGTATGATCAGAGGAAGAAAGAACGTCAAAACCCAATGGCTAATATGATACAAATCACACCAGTAGAAACGCACGCTGCAGTAATTGAGACCCGATCCGGTAAACAACTGCAACTAGCAGCAAAAATATTTGAACCAGGAATACATGAACAACAAAGGATGTATGATAAAGCTAGTCAATGGACCACCGCAGAACCTCCAGTCTTCCCAGATCCTATTCCGGTGACCTAGACTCCGTTAACCGAGGAAGGAACACAACAACAGGATTCTAATTCAGCAGCAGGCACATCATCTTCAGAAGGTGCATCATCTTCAGAATTTGTGGAAAATACAATCCAATCACAAAAGGCCTGGGAAATTTTATCTAAAGCATCCATCACTCTTCCTCTGGGCCAATTACTTGCACTAGTATCGGGAGTTCGACAACAATTCCAACAACAGTTCAGTCCTGTGCCTTCTTGCATTCCAGCAACAGCAACAGTGCAACCGGAACCTGATTCTACGATCGATCATTCAGTTCCTTTAATTACGGTATGGTATAAAAATCATAAAATCACACAGGTACTAATTGATGAAGGATCTGGTGTCAACATTGCTACTGCTGCACTGTGTAAAAAGTTAGGGTGGACCAAAATCGAACCAGTTCAGTTTTTTGTCAGAATGGCCGACCAATCAAGAGTCCATCCCGTAGGACTTGTACAAAATGTACCAATAACTTTACAAGGTACAACATTTAAAATGACTTTTGTCGTACTAGAATTACCGGAATCCACCCTTGATTATAATCTCCTTTTCGGCCGACCTTGTGTAGCTCAGTGATGAGTAGCACCTCCTTTAATGTCAATCCGGGAAGACGTGAGGATGGTATGAAGACCTCAAGCAAGTGAAGGCACAAGTGCGTGAGTGAGAAGCACACCAACATGCACACACATACACACACACACGCACACATAGTAAGACAAAGAGTGAGAAGCAATGGAGTTCTTAGATTACTTTCAAAAAAACTCTTACAAGCTCAAATCACTTACAAGCTACCCCCAAAAATGAGCTCTCTAGCTCCTTTTATAGTTTTTGACTAGCTTTGGCCCTGTCCAGACCTAGTGTCCGGCCTAGTTAAAAATTAGGTTCCAGGGCCAATTTGAGGACTTAAACGGAGTCTAAAAAATACGAAAATTGATATGTAGGTACTTCTAAGGCTCCTCAAGCTCGAGGACTCCTCGGCTTGCACAAAATGGAGCCAGAAAAAGGTGAACATGGTATTTACAGGGGTTGTTAGTGATGAGAATCACTTTTAATTGGTGTAAGGGTTTTGAAAAATTAAAGGTTGCCTTAGTGCTAGATCTGCGTGAATGCTCGTACTTGCTTCTCCATGAACAAAATTATTGGCCTACTTGCCAGATCGTCGTTGACTCCCTTGTCTGCTTGTGCCTTCTCTTCTCTCTTGCCTAGAGAGTCCTTCAGTTCCAACACCCCCCCCTCTCTCGCGTCTGTCGTCCCTGACAGACCCGTGTTGTGTGGGTTTTTGGATGTAGTACTCAACGACATCTTGTGCTAAGTGATGTTCAGCAATCCGCAACCCCTTTGCCAAGTCCGTGAGTAAAGCATCCCAATCTACTGGCCCGGGAACCTCTGGATGTGACATTCGTAACTTTTCTGAGTGGAGAGCTTGTTCTACTGCAAACAATTGTAATAAATGTGAGGGCTTGGGAATGAAGATCTCTGAGTGATATTCCCAGAACCCTGTGACAAACATCTCTTCAAATGTCTGTTTGAAGCAGGCCGGTAGGTATTTGATGCGGGCATGCCATGCATAAACAACATTAATAGAGGGCGTTGTGCTCATGTCATAAACAAGATCCTGATTGCCTTCATTGAATCCGAGCGCAGAGAGATGAGGTTCCTTAACATTCTTGAAGGTCCGGAAGGTGACTATCATGAGTTCAAAAATTTTAAGGCACATCTGTGTCATGACATCTGGTACGTTTTTGAACCTGACACCCCAATGCCGAATTGTCGATATCATATACCCTACGGTAGGTTGACCTTTAGGTGGTGAGAAGTAGACATAGTTGAGCCATTTCTCACATCCTTTGGTTGTCAGCACCATCTTTGTGTATTCCGGCCACGACCTTCTTCGGAAAACAGGACAGTAGCAGGGATTGTACTTGATATACAGGGGCATGTTATTCCATGTACGATTCATTTCCGGGTAGGTTTCAAGCAGCTGAATTCTCCAAGTCGGTTGGTGAATATTTCCCTGCTTGGCACTTTCTGGGATGTCTTCTGGTGCAAACTGTGTGGCAGAGGTTGGTTCCCGTGAGGTGTGGTGCTTGATTTCAGCATTATAATCCGCCATTAAGACACAAAAGGGAACATACAAGTCGTCGGAGGTGCCGATCCACCTGTGATGTGAGAGGTTCCTAAAGTACTCGGACTTTATGATTACCTCTTCCAATCGTGACATGGATGCTATTTGAACTACTACCCTGTCATCATGGGTTGTGGCCACTTTCTCTAATCTCTGCATCCATTCCGGGGCCTCTATCTCAATGGTGTCCATGCCCTCTGTTGTCTGCTTGCCTCCAGGTGCTGGCATCGGAACGTACGGGTCCTCAAAAGTTTCCTCTACTTCCATTGGTACTAGGTCTTCAGGTTTTGGTTCTACCAAGGGGGGTGGTTGGCGTTCATACTCAAGCACTTTCTTTTGTAATTCTTCGAGTTGTGCTTTGAGCGCTGCTACTTCGTCAGTTGTGTCAGCTGTGGTTGGGACTTCTTTGGGTGGTTCTGGTTGAGCTGCCAATTGCCTTAGTAGTTCGTCTCTTTCCTTTTCTAAGGCTGCATGGGCTTCGAGGAGATCAGCATGGGTTTCCAATATGATTTGCATAGTGTCCGAGGGAATGGCCTTAAACTTCTCCGGGTCAATTTCTTGTGGGGAACCTTCCATTGCTACTTCCAAGTTCTCTTCGTTTTGTGTCTGAAGCCGTCTATTTTCTTCCAGGGCTGCAGACATATGCTTCCGTAATAGAGCCATGTTGCGGCGGAGCTTGAGGTTCTCTGTGATTTGGGAGTGTAGCAGATCATCCATTTGTTTTCTTTCTTCTGCATCTGGCTGCGGTGGATTTGCCACTAATTGCTCATGTTGTTCTTGCAATGCACTAAACTGCTGTTGTAATTGTTTCTTCTCTTTCTCTAATTCAATGAATCTTCCTTGTAATGCTTCATGACTCCTGAACAAATTTGTATGTTGAGCATCGAGGTGCTGATAGTGTTGTTGTAACTGAGACATGCACTGATACATGTTATTAAATACATTATTAATGGGGGTGTATGCAGGAAGGGTGTTAAGTGCAGAGGGAAAGGGAGAGGGGAAGGGAAGTGTGAATGCGGTGCTGGAAAATGGTGAAGGGGGTGGTGGGGGAATGGGGGATTGTGGCCGTATGGGGGGAGGGAGAGGTGCAGTGGAGGGTGATATGTCCATCAAATCCACGGTGGTAAGGCCTAACTCTTGACCATACACCTCGCCATCTCCATGAGTGACCTATTCTTTGTTTCAGCAACTCCATTCTGTTGAGGTGTATACAGCACTGTACACTGGTGTTTTATCCCACGTTCAGCCAGAAATGCATTAAAATCAGAAGACATATATTCCCCCCCTCGATCAAAACGGAGGGTGCCCATTTTACATGCTGACAGATTTTCAGCCAAAACCAAAAACTATTTGAAGCACATGAATACTTCAAAATTTGCCTTCAATGGATATACCCATGCATGCCTAGAAAAATCATCGATGAAAGTCACAAAGTAAAGATAATTTCCAAAAGAGGGTGTCTGCATAGGACCAAAGACATCACTATGTACAAGCTGCAATTTCTAAGTAGCCCAAACTTAACCATCTTTTGGAAAGGAAGAACGCTGCATTTTGCCCAAAATATAGCCTTCAGATACATGTTTACCAGGTGCCTCAAGTTTGGGCAAAGAGGACGCCATTTCAGATTTCTGCATGCGTAGCAAACTAGCAAAATTCAAATGACCAAAGCATGCATGCCGAAGCTTTGCATCTGACATAGCCTGAGTATCATGTACTACACATGTCAAATCATTTACAGATCTTTCACATTCTATGAGCTTATACAACCCACGACATAAAATGCCAGAAGAAATAATCATGTTGCCATTTGATAGATCATGAATTGTACATCTATCGTGAACAAATTTCACAACCAAGCCAATCTTGGCTAATGCAGAAACTAATAACAGATTTTTCTTGATCCCAAGCACAAACAAAACATTTGGCAAAGTGATAGAACTACCATCAGCAATAGTCAAAATGATCTCACCAACTCCCATAATAGGATAAGAGGAGTTGTTGGTGCATGTAACAGTATTCCCTGTAGGGGTACGCTCGAGTGAAGAGAAGAAACTGTGTTGCCAGGTAATATGTTTGATCGCCCCACTATCAAAGTACCAAACATCTGAGTCTACTATTGACATGCACTGCTCATGAGAAGATGGGTCAAAATTGCAAACAATAGTAACCGCCCATTCTTCTTCCTGCACAAGATTAACAGACTCTATTTTTGGTGTAGAAGCCTCTGCAACAACCATTCTAGCCTCTTTCTTCTCTGCCTCTTTAGCAGCTAGTTTTGGAGAGTTCTTTATGATATGATCATTTCCTTTACAGTACTTGCAAAACAATTTTTGCTTTTATTATTTCTTTTCATCTTTGTCTTCCCTCTTCGATTGTGCAAAATTAGCAGATTTCTGCTTACTAATTGAAGAGCTCCATTTTCCTTTGCCCTTCTGACTAGTCAAGAAAGCTTGATCTGCAACATGCATAATGGACTTGTTCTGTCTGGACTCATCTTCCTGCAATAGAACAAAGACTAACTCCTTAAATGAGGAGGCGTTTGGATTGTCTTTCATCATCAACCAAAGAGTAGAAGCAAAACTCTGATATGAATCAAGAAGACCATTCAGAACGGTCTCCACAAGTGAGCTATCTGGTATGACCTCATCAGCAGAAATCAATTGTTCCTTCAAGTCTTTGATTTTTGTTAGAAAACTCTCCATAGAATCACCTTCATTCATTCATGTGCTCACTCTCCAATTGTTTTTGGAGGTAAGAAACAAGAGCCTCCTTCCTAGCTTGGTACAATGTGGTAAGTGTATCCAAGCATCCTTAGTTGTTCCGCAAGAGCAAATGTGAGGAATATTGGCACGTTTGACAGACAAAGCTATCAATGCATGTGCGTGGGCATCTCTGCGATCCCAACAAATTTGCTCTATAGTGGGTGTAGCAGAAACCATAACAAGAACAAGAATATGCAGAATATCATCATCTTCAACACCTTCTGCATCAGCTTCAGTACCTGTAGTTGTAGCAATTGTAGGTATGATAGGACGTTTTTCAACACCCTGCACAATGTTCCATAGTCCTTTTGCAGCAATACATGTCGCATCATATAAGCCCACAGCAGGTAGTTGGTACCATCCAACTTATCCTCAACAACCAACATACAAAATACATCACTACTTTTAGCCATGGTGAGTGACTAAAATACCTTGATGCAGAAAATTAATTGTATCTCAAAAAGTTCAATGAAACTACTGAGATGAGTTTTGCTAAACTTGTAGCAGACTTCGAGACGCTTATATTGGCGAACCGAAACAGGTATATACCTTTGGCACAAAAAGATGAAATAGCCTATACAAGCACTGTGATAGTGCATTCGGAGGCCAAAATGAGTTCAGATCATGATTTCGTCACCACATAGCAAAGCTGTTTTGATCTCGAAAAGAGGCTAAGTATGTTCACCAAAATTCGTGTGATTCTGCAACCGAAGAGGTGTAGACAACGCCCTAGATGAAGCAACAACCTGTTCTGATACCAATTGTTGGAGTTAGACGTCTGTGGAATCCATGTGAACACCACAAGGAAGAAGAAGAAGTTTGGAGCACAGCACACAATACTGAATGTATTACTAGAGAATGTACAAAGATAATTAGCCCATTAGGGCAATAGATGTATATACAAGTTGGGGGAAGAAACCTCCTAAAGAGGGAAAAAAGTGCCCCGGAGGTCCTAGAGTGTTCACACACATCACTACCTAAATATATCAAAATTGTAAGGGAAATGATCATATCATAAAGAACTGTCCAAAATTGGCTGCTAAAGAGGCAAAGAATAAAGAGGCTGGAATGGTTGTTGTAGAGGCCTCTACACCAAAAATAGAGTCTGCTAATCTTGTGTACGAAGAAGAATGGGCATTTACTATTGTTTGCAGTTTTTACCCATCTTCTCATGAGCAGTGCATGTCTGTAGTAGACTCAGATGTTTGGTACTTTGATAGTATGACGACCAAACATATTACCTCGCAGCACATTTCCTTCTCTTCACTCAAGCCTGCCTCTACAGGGAATATTGTTACATGCACCAACAACTCCTCTTATCCTGTTATGGGAGTTGGTAAGATCATTTTGACTACTACTGAGGATAGTTATTTCACTTTGTCAGATGCTTTGTTTGTGCCAGGGATCAAGAAAAATTTGTTATCAATTTCTGCATTAGCCAAGATTGGCTTGGTTGTGAAATTTGTTGATGACATATGTACAGTTCATGATTTGTCAAATGGCGATGTGATTATTGCTTCTGGCATTTTATGTCGTGGGTTGTATAAGATCATAGACTATGAAAGATCTATAAATCATTCGACATGTGCAGCATATGATTCTCAAGCTATGTCAGATGCAAAGCTTTGGCATGCATGCTTTGGTCATCTGAATTTTGCTAGTTTGCTATGCCTGCAGAAATCTAAAATGGTTTCCTCTTTGCCCAAATTTGACGCACCCGAAAAACATGTTTGTGAAGGGTGTATTTTGGGCACAATGCAACGTTCCTCCTTTCCAAAAGATGGTTTAGCTCGGGCTACTAAAAAATTGAAGCTTGTACATAGTGATGTTTGTGGTCCTATGTAGACACCTTCTTTTGGAAATTATCTTTACTTCATGACTTTCATCGATGATTTTTCTAGGCATGCATGGGTATATCCATTGAAGGCAATGTCCGAAGTGTTCGTGTGCTTCAAATAGTTTTTGGTTTTGATTGAAAATCTGTTAGCATGTAAAATGGGCACCCTCCATTATGATTGAGGGGGGGGAATATATGTCTTCTGATTTTAATGCATTTCTGGTTGAACATGGGATAAAACACTAGTGAATACTGCAGTATACACCTCAACAAAATGGATTTGCTAAACAAAAGAATAGATCACTCATGGAGATGGCGAGGTGTATGGTCAAGAGTCAAGTTTTACCACATAGTGTCTGGCTTGAGAATGTCATGTGTGCAGCATATGTACTTAATAGGTGTCCCATTAAAGTGATGCAGTATATCACTCCATATGAGTCTTGGCATGATCGCAATCCATATGTTGCTCATCTGCGTGTTTTTGGTTCTTTGGCATATGCATTAGTGTCTGAACAACATTGCAGAAAATTGGATGATAAAGTAGTAAAATGTATTTTTGTTGGGTACAATTCTGAAAGTAAAGGCTATCGTATGTATCATTCACAGAGTAAATGCATTCTGGTTAGCCATGATGGTTTTTTTGTGGAAGATGTTATTGAGCCATTGTTTTCATGTACTAAGGAGACATTTTTTAGCTCCAAAGACATGTATGATACTTTACTGCCTCTTTTTACAGGTGGACAATCAAGTGCTGGTCCTAATGAGGGAACTTCTCAGCCTTTGCAGGTTCCATGTGATGATGAAGATCATCCCATTTCTGATGCAGATTTACATGATGCACTTGTTGATGAGAGAGCTGATATTGAGGAGGCAAAAACTATGCCAAAATGTCTAGTGCATACTTTGTGTGATACCAAATTAGTTTCACCTCTATCTTATCATACTCGATCAAGCTCTCATAGTGCCTCTTTTGCATCAGATTTCTATGCTATGGCTACATCTAGTCTCTATGATGAGAATGATCCTGTTTCATTTGATGAAGCACAAAATTCAAAAAATTGGATGGCTGCTATGCAATCTGAATATGATGCTATAATGAAGAACGATACTTGGTCTTTATGTGACTTGCCTCCTAGCAAGAAGGCCATTGGCACTAAGTGGGTTTAGAACCTCAAGTGTAAGCCTGATGGAACCGTTGATAGCTACAAGGCTAGGATTGTTGTGAAGGGTTATGCACATGAAAGAGGCATTGATTTTGATGAGACCTTTGCACCTACATGCCGTATGACGACTGTTCGGAGCATCTATGCACTTGTAACCCATCATGGTTGGAAGGTACATTAGTTGGACATTAAAACTGCATTTCTAAATGGTGACTTGCATGAAGAAGGGCATGAAAACAAGGTGTGCAAGTTAAAGAAGGCATTATGTGGTTTAAAGCAAGCACCACGTGCTTGGTAGGAGAAGATACATGTCTATCTGATTGCACATGGGTTTGAGAATAGTCCAACTAAAAGAACCTTATATGTTAAGCGTGCTTCTGATGTGCTTCTGATCATTGTTATCTATGTTGATGACATGCTGCTCATGTTGATATATTTAGGTAGTGATGTGTGTGAACACTCTAGGACCGCCGGGGCACTTTTTTCCCTCTTTAGGAGGTTTTTTCCCCCGGCTTGTATATACGCCTATTGCCCTAATGGGCTACTTATCTTTGTACATTCTCTAGTAATACAGTCAGTCTTGTGTGTTGTGCTCCAAGCTTCTTCTTCTTCCTTGTGCTGTTCGCGTGCTTCCGCAGACGTCTATCTCCAACAATTGGTATCAGAGCAGGTCGTCGCTTCTTCTAGGGCGCCATCGACACTCCTCCGTTTGCAGTCTCAGATTCGCACGAAATTTGGTGAGCATACTCAGGGTGTTTCCGAGATCAAAACTGCTTCGCTCTATGGTGCCGAAATCGCGATCTGAGCTCGTTTCAGCCTCCGAACGCACTATCGCAGCGCTTGTGTAGGCTATTTCGTCCTTTTGTGCCAAAGGTATATACCAGTTTCTGTTCGCCAGTTTAAGCGTCTCGAAGTCTGCTACAGGTCTAGCAGAACTCGTCTGGGCAGTTCTGTTCAACTTTTTGAGATACAGTCAATTTTGTGCATCAAGGTATTTTAGTCACCGGCCATGGCTGAAAGCAGTGATGTATTCCGTATGTTGGCTGTTGAGGATAAGTTGGATGGTACCAACTACCCATTATGGGCTTATATGATGCGACATGTACTGGTTGCAAAAGGATTGTGGAACATTGTGCAGGGTGTTGAAAGACGTCCTGTTACACCTGTAACGACAGGTACTGCAAATACAGGTGTTGAAGCTGATGAAGATGGTGTCGAAGATGATATTCCGGAGATTCCTGTTCGTGCTGCTGTTTCTGTTGCACCTACTGCAGAGCAGATTCGTTGGGATGGCAGAGATGCCCAGGCACATGCATTGATAGCCTTGTCTGTCAAACGTGCCATTATTCCTCACATTCGCTCTTGTAGAACAGCAAAGGATGCTTGGGATACACTTACCACTTTGTACCAGGCTAGGAATGAGGCTCGTGTTGCTTACCTCCGAAAACAATTGGAGAGTGAGCACATGAATGAAGGTGATTCTATGGACAGTTTTCTTACAAAGATCAAAGACCTGAAGGAACAATTGATTTCTGCTGATGAGGTTATACCAGATAGCTCACTTGTGCAGACCGTTCTGAATGGTCTTCCTGATTCATATCAGAGTTTTGCCTCTACTCTTCGGTTGATGATGAAAGGCAATCCGAATGCCTTGTCATTTGAGGAATTAGTCTCTGTTCTGTTGCAGGAAGATCAGTCCAGGCAGAACAGGTCCATTATGCGTGTTGCAGATCAAGCTTTCCTGGCTAGTCAGAAGGGCAAAGGAAAATGGAGCTTTTCTACTAGTAAGCAGAAATCTGCAAATGCTGCACAATCGAAGAACCAGGATAAAGATGAAAAGAAATCAGAAAAGCAGAAATTGTTCTGCAAGTACTGTAAAGGAAATGATCATATTATAAAGAACTGTCCAAAACTGGCTGCTAAAGAGGCAAAGAAGAAAGAGGCTGGAATGGTTGTTGCAGAGGCCTCTACACCAAAAACAGAGTCTGCAAATCTTGTGCAGGAAGAAGAATGGGCGTTTACTACTGTCTGCAGTTTTGACCCATCTTCTCATGATCATTGCATGTCTGCAGTAGACTCAGATGTTTGGTACTTTGACAGTGGGGCCACCAAACATATTACCTCGCAGCGTAGTTTCTTCTCTTCACTCGAGCCTGCCCCTACAGGGAATACTGTCACATGCGCCAATAACTCCTCTTATCCTGTTATGGGAGTTGGTAAGATCATTCTGACTACTGCTGATGGTAGTTCTTTCACTTTGTCAGATGCTTTATTTGTGCCAGGGATCAAAAAGAACCTGTTATCAGTTTCTGCATTAGCCAAGATTGGCTTGGTTGTGAAATTCGTTGATGACAGGTGTACAGTCCATGATCTCTCAAATGGCGATGTGATTATTGCTTCTGGCATTTAATGTCGTGGGCTGTATAAGCTCATAGACTATGAAAGATCTGTGAATGATTCGGCATGTGCAGTTCATGATTCTCAGGCTATGTCAGATGCAAAGCTTTGGCATTGTTGCTCTAGCACAATGGTGAGAACCACGTTAAGAAGCTCCACCTCCTTAATGTCAATCCGCGGAAGAGATAGGAGTGATATGAAGATCGTGAACGTGAGATGAAGTGAGAGTGAAGGTGAGAAGCATAGAAATGCACACACACATACACACACACTACGAAGAGACAACCAAGACACAATGGAAGGTGAGAAATCAACTCTATTGCTCAAGAACACTATTACAAGCTCAAAAGAACTCTAACCTCAAAAATGAGCTCTCTAGCTCTTTTTATAGTTTCTAGACTAGTTTTGACCAGTTTCACATCTATTGACTGGCATAGTTAAAAATTAGGTCCTAGATGCTATTTGGAAGGGTAAACGGTGTCTAAAAATAACGAAAATTGATACGCTTGTTCTACCTAAGCTCCTCAAGCTCGAGGACTCCTCGGCTTGCACAAAATGGAGCTCTGGATTACAAAATGGGGTTTTCTATGTTACATATGTTATAATAGTGATGAAAATCACTCTTGAATGTTTTGAAAAGTGATAAAAACATATTTGTTTGAGAAATTGATCCGACTGGCTCCCTGCTCCGTCGTTACATGCTTCCGCGTCGTCTGTGCCTCTGGCTGCTTCCAACACCCCCCTCCCTCTCGCTTCTGTCGTCCCTGACAGAACCTTGTTGTGAGGTCTGCCGGATATATTTCTGTAGGAGGTCTTGAGCGAGGGTGTGCTCGGAGATACGAATGCCTCGGGCCAGATCTGCCTCGAGTTTCTCCCAGTCGATTGGTTGCGGTTCTTCGGGTGGCGGGAGATGATAGTGTGTGGAATAGACCATTCGTTCACAGGCAAATAATTGTAATAAATGTGTAGGCCTGCTTATGAATACCTCTGAATGGTATTCCCAGAAGCCGGTTGTGAACATCTCTTCGAACGTCTGCTTGTAGCACGCCGGTAGGTACTTGATTCTGCAATGCCAGGCATAACACACCCGTAGCGATGGCGTTGTACTCATATCATATACCAGATCGAAATTGCCATGCTCAAAGCCCGAGGTGTTGACATGTGGTGCCTTGACGCGTCGGAAGACTTTAAAAATCATTTGCATAATGTCAAAGATTTTGACAGTCATATGCGCCGCTATATCATCCATATGCTTTAGTCTAGGGAGCCAGTGGTGAATGGTAGCCATCATGTAGCCTACAGTTGGTAACTCAATGGGTGGCTTCAAATAGGGGTAATTCAACCAGTCTTGGCACTGCTTATTGTTTTGTACCTTAATAGCAAAGGCAGTCCAGGAACAGCGTCGTGGTACTGGTCCCCAACACGGGTTATACTTCAAATGCAAAGGTGCCTTTACCCATGTACTCATCATCTCTGGATACTGTTGTAGTAAATTTTTTCGCCACTCTGGTTGATAGATCCTTCCTTGCTGTGCATCTCGTGGCAGATCAACCTCCTCGAATTGAGTTGCATGCGATGGTTTCTTACCTGTTACTTTCTCAATGGCTAACTGGTATTCAGCCATTAACATGAAATACGGTTTATATTGTAGCTCATGCCCAGATATGTATCGTCGCGGGGCCAAATGAGCAAAGAATGGAGACTGTAATATTCTTTCTTCTATCATCGCCATGGCATGTAATTGTGCCTCTACTCGAGCTGAGTGCGTGGTTCCGAGTTCCTCAATAGTTTTCATCCACGCGGGGGTCGGAAGTTCGTACGTCATCTGACCTTCGGCCGTGACGCGTCCGCCTGGGATGGGTTGTGGCTCGTACGCTTCTTCAAATGTTTCCTCCACCGGGATGGTGACAGTTTCTTCCTCAGCTGGTATCTCCGGTGGGGAATCTGGCCTTGGTGGTGCTTCATATACTGCAATCCTTGATTCAAGGTTTGATACCTGGGCTCGTAAGGCGTTGAGTTCCTCTAAGATGTCAGGAGAGGGGTCCACAGGTGCTGGTAAGGCTTGGTGTGTCGGTGCTCGTAACTGGAGTAATTTATGATCTTCTTTGAGTTTCTGTAACTCCTCGTTCATGCGGTCATATTCATCTAGCAATCTTACATGATCTTCTAGCAGCATCCTCATCGAGTCTGAAGGAATGGCTTTGAACCTGCTAGGACTGAGTGGTTGGTCTGGGTGGTCGAGCGCTGCTTCTAAGTTCTCTCGGTTCTGATCCTGTAAACGCTGATTTTCTTCCTTGGCGGCTGCTAGGTGTCTTCGTAGTAAGCCCATGTTTCATGTTAGCGTTGCATTACGGACTGTCTGGGCTCTTAATAAGTTATCCAGATCAGCAGTGGCTTCCTTGGTCTTCTCTTCGCTTTCTAGTTCTAATTTGTGATAAGCCTCGCGTAATTCCTGGTAGCGGGTGTTCAGAGAGGCATTCTCAATAGACAATAAATTAAGCTGCGACTGTAAGTCATTGGTTGTCCTCTGCAGCTGCTGGTAAGTATCACCAAGAGATGTGAACTCATCTCTTACTTGCGTCATACACATGAACATCTGTCGAAATGCATTATCTACAGTGGGTGATAGTATTAATGAGGTGCTAACTGAAGATGCAGTGGGTGTAGATGCAACGGGAATGGGGAATGGGGGTGGGAAGGTGGATGTTGTGGTGATTGTGGAAAATTGGGAGGTGCCTAAATATGTTTGTGCTGTGAGTGAAGTCAGTGATGGTGCAGTTGGTGGTGAGATGTCCATGTCATTGGACGTGTCCAGTGCGGTGACTGTGAATATGGGTGTTACTGTGGGTGCTGGTGCTGGTGTAAATACGGGATTTACAAAGGTTGAGGAATAATTTACAGGGGGGCTGGCTGGAGCAGCTTGGTGGAAAGGGGAAATAGGGGTTACAGTGGGTCAGGGAGGTGAGACGGGGGAGAAGGTTAATGGCGGTGGGAATGGGAAAAGGGGTCGTGGAGTTGTGGGGGAGGATTGAAAAGCTGGATGGAGGAATGGGTTGAATGGAAAGGTGGATGTGTGAGGGGGTAGACTAGGTCTAATGGGTGCAGGAATTGTGGGTTGAGTGGTCGTAAAGACGATTTCTGCTACGCCACCGGTGAAAGAAGATGTTGGTCTGGGGGAAGGAGGGTGAAGAGGGGAGGCTGGATGGACAGGCGGTGATGGGGGAGTGGTTGGGGTGGTCGGTACTTCAGTGACTACTGAGGTATATACAGTTGTAGCGCGGGGTGGGGAATCTACAAGGATGGTTTCTGCTGCCAACGAACTTTCGGGGACGAGGCGGGCCTCCCTGGCTTGTTCTGAAGATTGTGCTCCTGTTGGTACACGAATGTATTCGCCAGGTTTTGAAAGTAGTCGTACCCTGCGGGGGTCAAACTGCGGTAGTGGCTTTCGTTGCAAATACCTGAGCGCTTCGTTGGAGCCTACTAATTTGACTAACTCGCGAAATCCTTTGATGTATGCGTCTTCGAATCCGCCTGTGACAAGTTCCTGTTCTATTATGGCTTGACTTTCTTCCTCGGTCATTTTTTTGCGTGCCCAAACTTTTTCCATAGTTCTATACAGCTTTTTAATGGCCAGTGTGTAAGCTGTTGCTTCGTAAGTTTCATCTTCATGGGTACTTGTATCACCGTGTGTGTCCGTTTGTTGGCCTTGTCCATCTGTCTGCTCATGCTCTTGGGATTCGTGAGTGCCCTGGCTGGCTTCGTCATCACCTTCGTCGTCATCTGTGGCTGTTCTTTCATCATCAGAGCTGGACACGATCTGTCCTTGTGGCTGATCCCTGGGTGTGGTAGGGTAGCTAGGTCTTTCATATTCTTGAGAAAAGAATTGTCCTTCTAAAAACTGGAACTCATTGGAGAATGCATCAGGCATCTCAAAATCAAAAGTTTGGTCCAGTGGCTCTGCTTGTCCTGCTTCCAAATGGGGTATTGGAAAAGAGAAAGCTTCTGCACCAATAGTGGTGGGAATTTCAGCTGCTGTGGTGACAGGTTCTGTGGTTGTGGCTGCTTGGGGTTCAACAGTACTGGTGGCACCCTCCGGCGTAACTAGTCTTGATAACCGTATATGAATTGGTGGTACCGTGGGAGCGGCTGTTGTTGGTGACTGCTCTGGAGATGGTTGTGGTGAGGGTGATTCTGGGACTTGTAGGCACGATATGGTTCCTCTCATGCGTTTGCCGGCTCTGCCTTTGCTAGACTTTCTAGCCTGCTTAGTGGTCCCTTTGAATGCTTTCAGTTCCTCACTTGTCATGGCACGCTCAATCGGTAAGTCATACGCCAAGCACATATATATAATCCTGGTGAGTGTGCAGCATCCATTGATGACTTTCTTTCGTTCCCATCTATGTTGGGCCAAATAGAGCTGATCAATTATCCAGCTGGCTAGATCAACCGTTTGAGGTCCAGTACATGCTAAGTATAATCCAAACCAGATTCTCTTGTGGGGCATGGTAAAACGATCCTGAGCTGGGAAAGCAAAGTGTTGCATGCATATCCATAATGGCTTAGAGAGCTCAGGTGTTATAGCAGAAATATCCTCCCACTTAGTTACGTCACCACGCTTCATCTGTTCTAGGACTAGCCGTTCTTTCTCCGTTGGAGTGTGTGTTCCATGTATTTTGATGGCAGCTCTGATTAAATCCTTCGAAAGATAAAATCTTTTGTAAGGTGGATCATCCACTAAAGAAGGCAAAATAAAGGTTCCTGGGATGTCCTTATTCTCTGAGGCCAGCAAAGTGGTGATTAAATAATAACACCTATAAAAGTCAGGTTTGGGCAGAGGATCATTGAAATACTCCGTGAAGCCGGCTCGGGCCCAAACATGAGTTAAGTCCTGGGTGTTCTATAGGCCTTCGAATTCTCTGGAGAAGAATTGATACTTGCCCCATGTGCGGTCATCAAATGTCATATTTGCTTCAAAAATGAAGTCAGCATCAGCTAATGGTCCTGCTAGGCCTTGGAACCAGTGAGAGTTACGGTGTATCTTCTCTGTGTATCCCATAGGTGGGTTATCGATTGGCATGGGTCCCGGAAATCCTTGGAACTCTGGCGATGGAGCAGTCGGGTGGGGTTCTGCTCGTAAAACATTGACTGGCACTGCAGCTACGCTGGGGCCTGCTTCTGACGGTCTTGCTTCGGTTTGCATGATGACTGATGAACTAATGGAAAAGATCTGCTACAAAAGATTAACACATTAGTATGGAAATTAATTATGATCCCAATAAAGTGAGACCGCAATCCCTTTCCATAACCGATGCGTAACCCGTGTAGCCAAGTGTCGTGAAGTGATTGATGCCATGATCTTTTTGCAGAGCTAATGCAGGTCTCTAGACACCTACATGGTCAGATTATGCATACATTTCTTGATGAGCTTTTTCATGCATGATGTGGGGTTATGGTGTGTGAATTTATACAAGGTTTGGTTGAGGGTGAATTATTACAAGGGTGGAGTTTAAACGGGATGGGAGAATTGTTAGATAATGGGGTACAAGAAGACGTCTGGATACGTTTCGGTATCCATTTCTTAAGAGTCCTTGGGTGGGTGGTGTGGTTCTGCTGAGGTACAGAAAGTGGTATCGGGTTTGGTGGTATTGAAGGATGAAAAGATGTCGGAGGGGTATATATTACATGGCTAGAGGGTTGGGCTATAATACATTGTTTGGGTACCCAAATCTGCATGGGTGTGGGTCTATGGATAAGGTATTTCTTGGCGATCCAAATCTGTCAAGTATTGGTACTTGTAGAAGAAGATCGAGGGGACTTTGAATGCTGACTCTGCTTTGTTTGAAACTTTGTCCTGTTCTGGTTTGCAGAGTTCCCAATAGGCTGTGGTTGCTGTCCTTTTGGCACCCATATTTGTCTCATGCCACTTGTTCTGTGAGTTTGACATTGCTGCTGTCTTTGCCTTATCTGGTGGTGTCATCGGTCTTGGTTCCTCTATTGTGGTTGACTCCTTCGTGGTTGGGTTTGAGAGGTCCATTGGACGCTCTGCTTTGGAAAAGAAGGGAGATCCAACACTTGTGTGACCTACCCATTAGGAAGTGATTCGTTCTTTATCTTTAATCTAGGCCAGTCCGCAGCAAGTTTGGAAGGATGAGCACCGCAGGGTGTTGTGCTCATTTGGTCGCTGATGCAACCCACCTGACCACTGATTGTGTCCATCTGCCCTAGCGGTTGGGTAGCTGCCCCTTCTAGTTTGCAGGAAGCCCCAAGGAAGATCTCCTGTCGTTTTTCTGATGGACAATTGTCTATAACCAAGCCCGAGTGGGTTGGTGTTGACGTAACGTGATTGATCTGACCCAAGATCTTTTGGTCTTCCGTCGCATGTATTTCATAGGGTCTAGGGTTACAAACCTCAGTCGGAATGCCATTAGGGAAGTCAAGCGGTATCACTCGCTTCTGTTCTAAGGTTCCAATCTGTAAGGAGCCTTGTCTAAGATTTAGGTCCACTGAGTGATCGTATAGCCAATATTGGCCAAGGATTAGGGGTTCTATCAGGTCATCATCATGGCACACTAGTAGCTTTGCTGTCATGGTCACATCCTTAATGAGGATAGGAAGGTCCACCTCACCCATGCAAGGGGTTTCCATACCTCCTAGCCCTATGAGGTATGCCTCAATTGGCCGCATTTCTATTCCTGAATCCTTATAGTGGGACCATCTAATCGCACTAGTCGTAGCACCTGAGTCAATTAAAGCCCTGAGCTCTTGGCAAGGGTTGCCATGCTCTAGCCTAACTGTAATGAATGGTCTCCTGTCCACGATACTAGGATGAGTGGTTGACTTTACTTGACACATGGCCATGGGATATCTGGGTGTAGTTTCCAGATGGTTATAATGTTCTCTCCCTAGTCCTTGTCTTCTTAGCTTCATGCGCTTAATGCGTTCTATTGCTTCTGCCTGAGCTTCCGCTCGTATTCTATTTTCTTCCTCCTTACGCTTCTTTGCCAACGTGAGTCGTCTAAGCATATCCTCTGTAAGAGGTTCCTGATATAACCTGACTCTACAGCCACTAATATAATTAGGCATTATGTTTCCTTCTAAGGTGGCTAATTGTACTGCTCCACTTGTCGAGAGTCTGTTAATGATCATAGGTCCATAACCTCGCTTTTCTAACTTCCGTGCGTGTTGTTTCAACGTATATACTAGAACTAAATCTCCTTCTTTTAGGCGTTTATCTTTCACATGTGCATCAAAATATGCTTTCTGTCGCTTCTTCGCTGCATATATTCCTGCTGCTGCCTTTAGCCTGGTTTCTCCTAATCGTTCCAAGTCCATTATTCTTGTTGATAATTCATGGCCGGTCCACTGATGTTCTTGTGCAACCTTAAGGGTCGGTATCAAGAAGTCCAAAGGAAGCACAGCATTCTGACCAAAAACCATCTGAAAGGGAGTGGCATTGAGTACGGTCTTGTAGGCCACTCGATATGCCCAAACAGCGTGGTGTAACTGTTTGTCCCAATCTGAACGTTTGTTGTTCACGAGTTTTGTCAGTACGTTACAAAGGATCTTATTAGTGCTTTCCGCCTGACCATTGGCCTGAGGATGATATGGTGCGGATTTCTTGTGAATCACCATAAAATCCTGTAACAAATATTCAATGACTTGGTTTAGAAAGTGAGTTCCACGATCGCTCACTAACTCTATAGGCAATCCATATCTTGTAAAGACATTTTCAAATAAGAATTTTGCAGTTGTGTGTGCATCATTCTTTTTTGTGGCTTTTGCCTCTACCCATTTCGTAAGATAATCTGTGGCAACAATAATGTATTCAGCATGTGTACCTTTTGCAGGGGGGTTAATGGGTCCTACAAAGTCTATACCCCACTTAGAAAATGCACATCCGCCCATCATGGGTTTCAATGGCATTTCATCTCTGCGAGTAGGAAACTGAGTTCTTTGGCACACATCACATCTCTTAACATAGGTATGAGCATCCATGTGAAGAGTGGGCCACCATAATCCTGCAAAGAGGATGGCTTTGATTATCCTATCGGGTCCAAAATGACCTCCTGCAACACCTTGGTGTGCAGTCTCTAGTATGCTCAGATAATCGCTTTCATGAACACATTGTCTTAGATATCCATCTCGTCCTCTTTTGTATAGATTATCGCCAATAAGTGAATAGTCTTGAGCTTCCTGCTCCAGACTGCGTTGTCGAGCTAAGGTCATTCCTTGAGGGAATGTGTTCGTCCTTAAGTATGTCACTAAAGGTTCACTCCAGTCTGGTGTGAGAGAGACATGATATAAAGTAGCATGCTCTACTGGTGGTCTTTCACAACAAACATGGCATTCTTTACACAACTTGTAGACATCTGCTTCCATTGAAGGCCAATATACTCCTAGTCTATGCAGAGTCTGTAATGTTCGATGTTTCGAATGATGTTGCTTTAATGCACCTATGTGTGCTAATTGCAACCAGTTCGCGTGTTTTGATTCATCTACACAACAAGCAAGAATCTTTTGATTATCCTATTTATATATGCTTCCTGCTAAGATTTGGTATCTCTGAGACTTGGTAATCTCTCCTTCTTTGATCTTTATCCTAGGGTTCTTGGGTCCATATGTGAGAATAGGGACTATAGACTTAGCCCATTCTGGTGCTATCTCAAGATTAAACAAATATGCATCTGGTAGATCATCCATTACTCCTTGAGGAGCTTCTCCTGATGTTAATCTTGAAAGGTGGTCAGCTCTAAGATGTGTCTTTCCTTTCCTGACTACTACTTCAAAATCGTACTCCATGAGTAATAGAAACCAACGTATTAGTCGTCCTGTGTTACATGGTTTGTTGACTAGGTACAATAGGGCTTGATGATCTGTAAAGAACTTGAATTTGTTGGCCAACAAGTAGTGCCTAAACTTCTTTACTGCGTAGATCATCCCTAATCCTTCTCGTTCCGTCGTGGTGTAATTTCTTTCTGCTGCGTTCAATTGTCTGCTCGCGTAAGCTATGGGGAGATCTATGTTACCTTCACTCGTGGGTTGTGCTAACACACATCCTATGGCGTAATTGGATGCATCCACGTGTACATGGAATGGCTTACTCCAATCTGGGGTAGTCAATATAGGTGCCGAGCACAAGCGTCATTTAAGTTCGTTGAATGAATTCTCACATTCTTCTGTCCATTCAAAATTGGTTAAAAGAGAGTACAATGGCTTGGCTATGATTGCATACATGTGTATGAATCTCCTATAATAACCGCAATGGCCCATAAATGCCTGTACCTCTTTCACATTAGTTGGTCTAGGTAATTCTGCAATTACCTTCACCTTTTCTTCATCCGTAGAGATTCCATTTTTTGACACAATGTGTCCTAGAATTCTACCTTGTCTGACCATGAAAACGCATTTTTCTGGGTTCAAACAAACCTGATATTCTCGACATTTGTCAAATATTTGTCTTAACTCTGGGATATGTGTATGTCTTACATTAGAATGAGCACATATGTCATCGACATAAACTTCCAAACTCTTGCGTAAGAATTCCTTAAAAACATGACACATGAGTCGCTGGAAAGTGGCGGGTGCATTTGTTAAGCCAAATGGCATTACACGAAATGCAAATATGCCCCATTCAGTGGCAAAAGCCGACTTGTGTTGATCTTCTGGAGCAATGGCTACTTGATTATAACCCAAAAATCCATCAAGAAAGTTGTAAACTTCCTTGCCCACGACTCTTTCCAATAGATGTTCTGTGATAGGAAGAGGATAACTGTCTCTAATCGTGGCGGCATTAACTTTTTTAAGGTTAATACACACACGCAATTTTCCATTCTTCTTGGGCACTACCACAATGGGGGATACCCATTCAGTATGCTCAATTTCGTAAATGAATCCTGCTTCTATCAGCCGATCTATCTCCTCTTTAATCTTCGCAGCGTAGTTATCATTGTACGTGTATGGTTTCTATTTCGTAGGTTTTGCATCTGGAGTCATAGGGATTCTATGAGAACATATATCTGGGTCTACTCCTTTTAGGTCTTTGTAACTCCAAGCGAACACATCTCTATATTCGCGCAATAGGGCAACTAATTCTTCTTCTTCTTCCTTCGTCAAATCATGCCCTATGTATGTACATTTTTCTTCTTCTCCTTCTATGGCTACTATTATTTTCTTGGTTTTCTCTCGGTTATCATATACTTGTCCGTCATTTGCCTTTCTATTAGGCATTTGTACCATGATTCTTCTATCTTCGATTTCATATTTCTTGAAATTCTCTGGTACTTCAAATAAAGATTCTTCTTTTTCTGACATGGTTTCTTTCTTCTTTCTTTTCTTGCCTTCACTTTTGCTAGTCACTTGAGTGGCTATTCTCACGTCATTCATAAATTCCTGGTGTCTCTGAGGGTGAGTCTCTACTTCGTAGAAATATTCTTCCTCTGATGCAAAGGGTGGGTCCATGATAATGGATTCTAAATCGAAATCGCTAGCATCCTCAAATGCATCAGTGTTAGGTTCACATTCTTCTAAAATTGCATCGCACATGATTGGCTCTATCGTGAAAACTGAAATGTCATAGCCATCCTCGTCACAGTGGGGTGTCCATTGTTCTTCATTGATGGCTACATCCATGGTTGCTAGGATTTCTGCCCAACCATGGGGTTCAAACTCTTCGTCAGGGAATATTACAGGTGCGTAAGCTGGATCTTGAAGGCTTCGTGGATGTTGTTCTACACCTAAGGTCCTTGCTTCTAATCTTTCTTCCTCTTGTTTTGCAACTTTACACATCCATAAATGAGTATCCTCGTGCAACAAAGAAGGATCTGATTCTAATGAGTGCACGGATTCCGTCTCTATTTGTGTCTTATGGATGGTATTCCATTGTATTGGGGGTACGTCTCTATGTGAATAGTCTTTAAGATTGACTTTGGTAGTCACTCCTAAATGTTGCAAGTACAACGAATTAGTTCCCCAATCTTGTACAATTTGCAACTGACGCATGAATAGTCGTCCCAATATCATCTCATATGCATGGTTTTTACTAAAATCACAAATGGCAAAGGTATGCTCAAATTCTACACCACAAGTGGTGTGAGATATTCCTTCTAGTAAGCCTAATGGTTTTTCTATGTGTCCGTCAGCCATTTGTAGCTTCATCCTGGTAGGTTTGAGTGCTGGCTTACCCCAACGTTTCCATAAAGCGGTGGTAGCGATGGCTACTTCGGCTCCTGAATCTAAGATGGCTTTCGTGGTGTAGCCCTGATGGGTTATCGGAAGATAAGTGTTACCTTCCTCTCCTTCGCTTACATCTCCGATCTTTTCCACGGGTATCTCTGGTACCTTATTTTGTGATCCTATTTGTGAGGGAGTAGTAGCAAGCTCGGGGAATTGATTTGCTACATGCTTCCACAATTCTGGTTTTACTTTTAACAACTCCTCTAGAGTGAGATTACACTGTACCTTAGTGTTCTTGATCACTTCCGTGTTTCTAGGGATTACTGATTCTTCATTCCTCACTATTATCGTGGGTGCTCTCATATTAATAGACTTTGCTTCCCAAGGTCCTGTGAACTGAGGTAATTCTTGTAAAGAATTAGATTCAAACCCTGTGTGTTCACTCAGTTGTTCTTCCTCTTCATCATCATATATAGAGGGGATGTCTTGGGGAAATTGTTCCTGCAAATCATCTATTTCTTGAATAGGAGGATGAGTTCCTTGTTCTTTTCTCCATTTCTCTTCTTGGATTTCTCTCAAAAATTCATGTGAGTACCTATGTATGGAAGACAAATTGTCTTGACTTTCTGAGTTGGGTACTTGAGACAGGGATGGTGCATTCCTTTCCTGTGTCTCTGGGATGCTAGGGTTCCTATGCTGATCCTTTTTCTCTTTGCTCTCTATCAAGTATTCTAGCCTCTCCATTAGTCCTTGGAAGTGTAACTCTGGTTTTGCCATGTTATTCCAATTAAGATATCTAGAGGCTTCGAACAAAGCTTGTGCTAATTCTACCATCTTCATGCAAAGTTTAGTTCTCTCAATTTCCAGATTAGCTCGAGGGTAGTTCTTACTCATTTCAGCTACTTGAGGTCCCTCTTTTAATCTAGCCTGATATGCACGAAACATCATGTCTAGATTTTCCGGTATGGGTTCCGCTAAAACTGATCCTGATTTCTGAGCTGGATTCTCTTGATTCAATTCCTTTCGAAGTTAACTCTTGGATTTTGGCTCTAGATTCCTTTAAACTTCCTTCCAACTCAGTTATCTTTTTACTCCATTTTCCCTTAATTCTTTCTCTAGAATCTTTCCAAGATTTTGTCTTTTTACTGCTAGATTCTGCAACTTCACTGGTTCCAGCTACTTTCTCCTGATTAAGCTGTTGGTTCTGTAAGAGCGCCTGGGCTCTTGTTATAGCTTGGATAGGCACGTAGGTAGGGTTGGATCCATCTGCGTTATTTACAATACCTATCACGTTGATCGGTGTCACATTCGAAGCATTAACAGGGTTCTTAGGACAATCTTTGATTATGTGCTCTTTGCCACAATCGGCACAAAAGCCTTGGATGTTATAGTACTGTGATTGCCCTACTATTGGAGGATGTGGACAATCCTTTATGAAGTGATCTCCTTGGCACCTAAAGCATGGTCCTCTAGGACCCTGTGGTCTCTGTTGTCTCAATTGGGGCCGTGGATTTGGGTTTGTGTACATCACATGAGCGTAGTCGGGCTCCCAACTAGGTTCCACTGGAGGACTATCATAATGATATGTCTCCACATGTTCTGGTGACTCCGTGTAATATGCGGGTGGACTATCTACATGCGTAGAGTCAAAACTGTTTGAGTTTGGATCACTCTCTGTGATCAAAGGTGAAGAAGGCACTAAGGTAAAGCAACATATTTGACTGAGATGACATTCGCTGGTGGGGGTGGCTGCTGAGCTAAGACAGGTTGAGGTCTCTGTTGAGCCTGGTATGGGTAGTTCTGAGGAGGCCTATAGTAATAAGGCTGAGCATTGTAATGGCCTTGATACCTACCTGGCTGCTGGTATGCTTGCGGGTAGCTCTGTCTCACGGTTTGTTTGTTGTATGGGCAGTCCTGAGCCGTATGATTCGTGTATCTTCTTTCAATTGTACAGTATTGGCCACTAGGATTGGCTTGTGGTTGTGGTGCATTGGGACACATATTTGCCATATGATCACCACCACAGGTGTAACAACGCTTGTTCATTAGTACCTTAGGTTTACTAGAAACTCCTAGTTTCTGGGCCACTTTCTCTGCTAGGTCCTCTATTGAGGTAGACAATTTCGTGGATGCTAGAGATGAACAATCTGAGTCCTTATAGACCTTTGAGAGTTCCAACTCGTCTCCTAAGTTGTCTTCAATGTCTATGCATATTCTTACGCATTGCTCTAGCGTTCTGGGTTCTTTTAGGTACACATAGGAGCGTAGTTTAGAGCTCAACAAGCCATCTAGGAACAATGACACTTGCTTGGCTTGTGAGGGTAGCTCTTGCATTGGACATCGTTCAACATATTGTCTAAATCTACGTCCTGCGAGTCTAACTGTTTCTTGAGGGGTCTGTTTAAAGCTATGAATCAACGAAGACGTATCATGTCTAATCCCACTTTTAGAGAATTCAGTGATGAATGACTCTAAAAAGTGATGGATGTCCCTAAATTGCCTTTGTTGCAATGGTTGGAACCAAGTTAAAGCTGTATTCTTTAACGTTAGTCCAAATGCGTTGTATTGCGTGAACATGTCTTCGACTTGTTCTGCTCTTAGTACTTGCTTGAATTCTGCGACATGGTCATAGGGATCTCCTGTCCCATCAAAATAATTTTTCATGGATTTCACTAACTGTGTGGGTCTCAACATTCTTGCGTGTTCATGTGGTCTAGGTAGAGGAAAATCATCTCTACCACCTGGTATTCCATGATCTCCTTGTCTATCCGTGGTTGTTCTATCTCTCCCTATGGGATGAGTGAAGCTTACTTCGGGTCTTTCTTTATTCTTTTCTCTTTGATTTCCAAGGGCTGATGATGTTCCTGCCCCTTGTTGACTTGTATTCATGTTCGTTCTAGATGGAGGGAATACCAATTCACCTCTCCATGTGTATGTGTTTTTAGCATGGTCAGGCACCACAAAGACTCTTTCTGAAGTCTCATCCAGGTATACAACCTTTCCAGGTGTATTCAGGTCCTTGAACTCGTATATCGTGATGATACCTACCTCACTAAGTAATTCCGTCTTGTATCTCCAAAAGGTTTCATTAGTTTCTTTATTTACAAACAACTCTATACTTCTATTGTCCTGAGGGATCCATTCCGGGATTAGTACTCGTGTCAGTACAGATTTCCCTCTAGGTGTTCTATGCTCTTCTAATGGTTCTTTTCCTTGAGATTTAGTTTCCATTTCTAATTGAATTACACCAAACTCATTCGTATTGTTTGGCTGTGTACTTAAGATGTACATTGTTCCTTCCTTGTCTATGTACGCGTCTCTCTCGAATTTCACCACTGGACGTTCCAATCCAATGGGTTGATCGAGGTTGTGCATTTGCACCACTTGCCTTCGCAAACCATCCTCATAGATGCGAGCACCTAATCGGTTGGTTCGGAGAAACTCTAGTTGAGTCCTATAGGGTCCTTCTGGTTTTTCTAAGTATGCTACATTTGACCCTACTTCTGGTCTATCTGTGCTAAATGCCATTTTTGATCCGCTGGTGTCTGAGCTCTCGTAGGGATAACTAGTATTCAATTGTTGAGCCCACGATCGAGCAGTAGTTCTTACACTTGCCTCTGATGATCTAAGGCTTCGTCGGTCTGACTTACCTATATGTTTGCCCGATCTAAGGTTCATTAATTTTCTTCCTTGCACACTCAGTACATGCGCAGATCGTCAATGATTCTTTGTTATTACTGTCTTGATTCTTTTTAGATTTCTTTAGATTCTTGTCTTAATGTATGCGTCAGGAATTCGACTTTCCGTGGTACTTTAAGTTCTCGTTCCGTCAGACTTATGTTCTTTCCTTTAGGTTTTTGTGTCACACACCTTTACTTTAGTCTTGAACTTGATAAACTTAATTCTCTTGAACTTGAGGCGTTCCTATCGTCTTAAATCCACAATGCTACCGTTTATCCTAAGCTAAGAATTGACTGAGGGGGTTGAGTAATCTTCCAACCTCGAGTCAGCTTTTCTGGTTGCTCTAAAGCCCAAGAAGCCGCGCTTCCCAAGCTTTATGCCCTTCACTGCCTTGCCTTGGTTGCCCTTGATTGTCCTTGCTAGACCTGGAAAAATCCAATATTAGACCAATTCACAGTTGGATGATCAAGCACTTGAATATATACACCTTTTAAGTCCCTTCCCTTTTGCCCAACTTTTCAATGCTTGCCCCTGGCTTTCTAGTCCCAAACTAGGCCCTGGGGGGTAAAAACTGACAAACAGGTTTTTCTCCAAATATGAGCTAAGGGGTCTCCTATGAGTATAATCACCCAAAAATTTCCCAAAAGTTTTCCCAAAATTGGCCAAAAAATGAAACCCTAAAATTTGCGATGGGGGTGCACAATCACGATGGTCTGAGATAATCGCGATGGTCTGGGACCGTCGCGATGGCGTGAGGGTGCACCGTCGCGATGGCGTGAATTTGCACAATCGCGATGGTCTGAAGTGCACCGTCGCGATGGTCTGAAGTGCACCGTCACGATGGTCTGAAGTGCACCGTCGCGATGGTCTGAAGTGCACCGTCGCGATGGCATGAACTTGCACAATCGCGATGGCGTCAGTCAACGGTCAATGTGGACAATCGCGATGGTCCGAAGTGAACCGTCGCGATGGTCTGAGCGCGATGGCGTGAGCCAATCGCGATGGTCTGAATTTTTGAAGTGTCGCGATGGTGTGAGGGTGTCGTCGCGATGGTCTGAAGTGCACCGTCGCGATGGTCTAGCTTGCCATGTGGCACCGTCGGTGCGATGGCGTGAGCCAATCGCGATGGTGTGACACAATCGCGATGGTCCGGCCGAGCCGTCGCGATGGCGTGAGCCAATCGCGATGGTGTGACACAATCGCGATGGTCTGAGACCGTCGCGATGGTCCACCAAAATGCAAATTTTGTGAATGCAGCTATGGATTCCTGTAGGCACAGGTGTGCTCTTAACGCTGGTGTGGTCGCCTTCTTCAAATTCCGAACTTTGCAGACCATCGCGATGGTCTAACGCAGTCGGAAATTTCTGACAGAAACTGAAAATTTTACCTTTTCCAAGCTTTACTGATGCACTGGAGCACTGTACCTGCAAGAAAACTCAAGAAAACAAAAGTACACACAAGCACAACAGCTCTCTCTCGCTCTCTCGCATGCACAAATGAGGGGAAATGAGGAGAATGGGTGGATATGGTGAATTTTCTGATTTTTTTGGAGATGAAGATGATGATGCGGTGATGAAGATGGAGTGTGGGGGAGGTGAAAAACACTAAAAACTAAGTAAAAACAACAACGAAAACTGAAATTTTTACCTTCCAACGCCACTTCTTGCTATACTCTTACCATCACACATTCGTCCTAGACTCGATCCCCGGCAACGGCGCCAAATTTGGTGTTGCTCTAGCACAATGGTGAGAACCACGTTAAGAAGCTCCACCTCCTTAATGTCAATCCGCGGAAGAGATAGGAGTGATATGAAGATCGTGAACGTGAGATGAAGTGAGAGTGAAGGTGAGAAGCATAGAAATGCACACACACATACACACACACTACGAAGAGACAACCAAGACACAATGGAAGGTGAGAAATCAACTCTATTGCTCAAGAACACTATTACAAGCTCAAAAGAACTCTAACCTCAAAAATGAGCTCTCTAGCTCTTTTTATAGTTTCTAGACTAGTTTTGACCGGTTTCACATCTATTGACTGGCATAGTTAAAAATTAGGTCCTAGATGCTATTTGGAAGGGTAAACGGTGTCTAAAAATAACGAAAATTGATACGCTTGTTCTACCTAAGCTCCTCAAGCTCGAGGACTCCTCGGCTTGCACAAAATGGAGCTCTGGATTACAAAATGGGGTTTTCTATGTTACATATGTTATAATAGTGATGAAAATCACTCTTGAATGTTTTGAAAAGTGATAAAAACATATTTTTTTGAGAAATTGATCCGACTGGCTCCCTGCTCCGTCGTTACATGCTTCCGCGTCGTCTGTGCCTCTGGCTGCTTCCAACAGGCATGCACGATTTGGTCATCTGAATTTTGCTAGTTTGTTACGCCTGCAAAAATCTGAAATGGTGTCCTCTTTGCCCAAACTTGAGGCACCTGGAAAACATGTTTGTGAAGGCTGTATTTTGGGCAAAATGCAGCGTTCTTCCTTTCCAAAAGATGGTTCAGTTCGGGCTACGCAGAAATTGCAGCTTGTACATAGTGATGTCTGTGGTCCTATGCAGACACCCTCTTTTGGAAATTACCTTTACTTCGTGACTTTCATTGATGATTTTTCCAGGCATGCATGGGTATATCCACTCAAAGCAAAGTCCGAAGTGTTCATGTGCTTCAAACAGTTTTTGGTTTTGGCTGAAAATCTGTCAGCATGTAAAATGGGCACCCTCCATTCTGATCGAGGGGGGGAATATATGTCTTCAGATTTTAATGCATTTCTGGCTCAACGTGGGATAAAACACCAGTGTACAGTGCCGTATACACCTCAACAGAATGGAGTTGCTGAACGAAAGAATAGGTCACTCATGGAGATGGCGAGGTGCATGGTCAAAAGTCAGGCTTTACCACATAGTTTCTGGCTTGAGGCTGTCATGTGTGCAGCATATGTACTGAACAGGTGTCCCACTAAAGCGTTGCAGTCTATCACTCCATATGAGGCTTGGCATGACCGCAAGCCATCTGTTGCTCATCTGCGTGTTTTTGGTTGTTTGGCATATGCATTAGTGCCTGAACAACATCGCAGAAAATTGGATGATAAGGCAGTAAAATGTATTTTTGTTGGGTACAGTTCTGAAAGTAAAGGCTATCGTCTGTATCATCCATATACTAAACGCATTCTGGTTAGCCGTGATGTTGTCTTTGTGGAAGATGCTATTCAGCCATTGCTTTCATGTACTAAGGAGACATCTGTTAGCTCCAAAGACATGTATGATACTTTGATGCCTCTTTTTACAGGTGGACAGGCTAGTGCTAGTCCTAATGAGGCAACTTCTCAACCTTTGCAGGTTTCATATGATGATGTAGATCATTCCATTTCTGATGCAGATTTACATGATGCACTTGTTGATGAGAGAGCTGATATTGAGCAGGCAAAAACTATGCCAAAATGGCTGGTGCAGACTTTGCGTGACAGCAAATTAGATGCACCTTTGTCATATCGTACTCGTTCAGGCTCTCATAATGCCTCCTTTGCATCAGATTGCTATGCTATGGCTGCATCTAGTCTCTGTGATGAGAATGAGCCTGTTTCTTTTGATGAAGCACAAAATTCAGAAAATTGGATGGCTGCTATGCAATCTGAATATGATGCTATAATGAAGAATGGTACATGGTCTTTATGTGAATTGCCTCCTGGCAAAAAGGCCATTGGCACTAAGTGGGTATACAAGCTGAAGCGTAAACCTGATGGTACAGTTGACAGGTATAAGGCTAGGCTTGTTGCAAAGGGTTATGCACAGGAAAGAGGCATTGATTTTGATGAGACCTTTGCACCTACATGCCATATGACTACTGTTCGCAGCATTTGTGCACTTGCAGCCCATCATGGTTGGAATGTACATCAGTTGGACATTAAAACAGCATTTCTGAATGGTGACTTGCATGAAGAAGTGTATGTTTTTCAGCCCCGTGTCTTTGTGCAGAAAGGGCATGAAAACCAGGTTTGCAGGTTAAAGAAGGCATTATATGGTTTAAAGCAAGCACCACGTGCTTGGTATGAGAAGATACATGCCTATTTGATTGCACATGGTTTTGAGAATAGTCCAACTGAAAGCACCTTATATGTTAAGCGTGCTAATGATGTGCTTCTGATCATTGTTGTCTATGTTGATGACATGCTGCTCACTGGTCCTATTGAGACACATATTGCTGATTTTAAGGCTGATTTGCATGCCTCATTTGAGATGTCTGATTTGGGGCATTTGCATCACTATTTGGGCATTCAGTTTATGCATGTTGATGGTGGAATGGCTTTGTGTCAAACGAAATATATAGACACATTATTGCAGCGTTTTGGCCTTGAAGACTGTAAGCCTATTGCCACTCCTATGGAGACAGGTTTACGATTGAGTCTTCATGATGCTGGAGATGCATTTGATGCTGTTCTCTATCAGCAGGCTGTTGGATGCTTGATTTACTTATGCATTACTCGGCCAGATATTCAGTTTGCTGTCTCACAGATGAGCAGGTTTATGCATTGCCCAGGAGTCACGCATTGGAAAGCGGTTAAGCGCATCTTTTGCTACTTGAGTGGTACTCGCCTACTTGGGTTGTTTTATCCCAAGGGGGGATCACTACCGCCAGATTTGCATGCTTTTTCTGACTCAGATTGGGCTGGTTGCTATGACACTCGTGTGTCCACCAGTGGTTTTTGCTTCATGCTTGGTAGCTCATGTATATCTTGGTTGAGCAAGAAGCAGCCTACTGTGGCCACTTCCAGTTGTGAGGCTGAGTATAGGGCAACTTTCACACCTACTGTCGAGTGTGTGTGGCTCAGACGCCTTATGGCTGATTTGGGTGTTGGCCAGTCTTCTGCCACCACCATCTTCACTGACAGTCAGAGCGCATTGGCAGTTGCGAGGAACCCTGTGTTCCATGCTCGCACTAAGCACATTGAGGTGCATTATCACTATGTCAGAGAGAGGTTCTCTGCTGGGGAGATCAGCTTGGCATATGTGCCCACGCAGGAGAACATTGCAGACCTTTTCACGAAGGCTCTGCCTAGGGAGAAGTTTGAAGCTTTCCGCAAAGCTTTGGGCTTACTTCCTTTTGTGGAGTGATTTCCACATAGCTTGGCACTTCCTTATACATGAGTGCCAGCTCCTTGTTCACCGCATCACTCCCAGGGGGGATTTGTTGATATATTTAGGTAGTGATGTGTGTGAACACTCTAGGACCGTCGGGGCACTTTTTTCCCTCTTTAGGAGGTTTTTTTCCCCCGGCTTGTATATACGCCTATTGCCCTAATGGGCTACTTATCTTTGTACATTCTCTAGTAATACAGTCAGTCTTGTGTGTTGTGCTCCAAGCTTCTTCTTCTTCCTTGTGCTGTTCGCGTGCTTCCGCAGACGTCTATCTCCAACAGCTCACTCGTCCTATTGAGAAGCATATTGTTGATTTTAAGGTTGATTTGCATGCCTCATTTGATATGTCTGATTTGGGGCATTTGCATCACTATTTGGGCATTCAGTTTATGCAAGTTGATGGTGGAATGGCTTTGTGTCAAACGAAATATATTGCCACATTATTGCAACATTTTGGCCTTGAAGATTGTAAGCCTATTGCCACTCCTATGGAGACAAGTTTACGATTGAGTCTTCATGATGTTGGAGATGCATTTGATGTTGTCCTCTATCAACAACGTATTGGATGCCTAATTTACTTATGCATTACTCGGCCAGATATTCCGTTTGTTGTCTCATAGATGAGTAGGTTTATGCATTGCCTAGGTGTCAAGCATTGGCAGGTGGCTAAGCGCATCTTTCGCTACTTGAGTGGTACTCGGCTACTTGGGTTGTTTTATCCCAAGGGGGGATCACTACCGCAAGATTTGCATGCTTTTTCTGACTCAAACTGGGCTTGTTGCTATGACACTCATGTGTCCACTAGTGGCTTTTGCTTCATGCTTGGTAGCTCATGTATATCTGGGTTGAGAAAGAAGTAGCCTATTGTGGCCACTTCCAATTGTGAGGCTGAGTATAGGGCAGCTTTCACAATGACTATTGAGTGTGTGTGGCTTAGATGCCTTATGGTTGATTTGGGTGTTGGTCAGTCTTCTGCCACCACCATGTTCACTGATAGTCAGAGTGCATTGGCAATTGCGAGGAACCCTATGTTCCATGCTCGCACTAAGCACATTGAGATGCATTATCATTATTTCAGGGAGAGGTTCTCTGCTGGGGAGATCAGCCTGGCATATGTGCCCATGCAGAAGAACATTGGAGACCTTTTCACAAAGGCTCTGCCTAGGGAGAAGTTTGAAGCTTTCCGCAAATCTTTGGGCTTGCTTCCTTTTGTGGAGTGATTTCCACATAGCTTGGCACTTCGTTATACATGAGTGCCAACTACTTGTTCACCGCATCACTGCAAGGGGGGATTTGTCGATATATTTAGGTAGTGATGTGTGTGAACACTCTAGGAGCACCGGGGCACTTTTTTCCCTCTTTAGGAGGTTTTTCCCCCTAGTTGTATATACACCTATTGCCCTAACGGGCTACTTAGCTTTGTACATTCTAGTGGTAATACATTCAGTATCGTGTGTTGTGCTCCAAGCTTCTTCTTCTTCCTTGTGTTGTTCGCATGCTACCATAGACGTTTAACTCCAACAATGTGCATTTTGTAAAAAAAATTGATTTCTCTAGATCCAAGGGCCCAAATTCATTCAAAAAACTATATAAAATCCCCCTCCAAACTCCTAGAACATCATTTTTAGACATCCATAGGGCCCTTGCTAGCACATGGTTTCCTTGAGACGATCATCCTCCGTTGAGCATGTGAGGATCCAAGGTGGGCTAGTAAGAGCGTAGATCCTAGAATCAATTTAAATTTAGACTTCCACTCTAGGATAGGCTCATAAACCTAGTTTTTCTTTCTTTGCTTACCCTCAATGGAGCATGTAAGGGAGTTAGATTTGGTTTTATGAGTCTTATACTTCTTTAGAAACACATTACGATCCTAAAAAGTCATAGTGTCAATGAAGTGAAACCTATCCTCTTACGTGTGACATTCGGTTGAACTATCATGGTGAGAGGGTCATACGGACCACCTTTGACCAGTAGAATGCTTAGCTTGACGTTTCACAACATTCATGTATATGTATGTCATAACAATATCTCCTAATTCATGTCTCTTGTCTCTTGTCTCTTAGTCTCTTATATGTTTTTACATGTCACCTTCTATCTCTTTCTATGTGTGAGAAGGCTCTGCAGTATTGCATTGAACCAGTGAGGATGATCCATTAAGGTTGAGAGAATAATTTTCTATTCATTCATAAATCATGACCCACATGCATTCATACCACCCACAAACACCCATGCGTATGTTTTAGTTACAAAAGTGTATAAGAAGCCCCATTCTTGGACCATTCTTCCTTTCGAGACTGATGAATGTGTGTGGTTTTAGATTTTTTCTCATCATGCATTCGTTCCATCCAAAAGAAACTATGAATATGAATTAAATTTGGAAAGTGTTTAAGAAGCTCCATATTTTTGGACCATTCTTCCTTTTCGAATTGATTCATGTGAATGGTTTCTTTTGTCCTTGTCATTCATGTTCATGTGTTTATCTTGCATTCATATGTACCCTTTCTATAATCAAATCATGACATCTCTTCCCCCCATACCCAACTTCATCTTCACCTTCATATTTTTTATTACATAAACCTTCCAACACTCACTAGCTTCATACACTCTGCGTGTGCCACGATCGGACCCCATCCACCCGGATTGCGATCACTTCCACAACGGTCCTAGTGTGTTGACACACATCACTACATAAATATATCAACAAAGCATTGCAATCTATCACTCTATATGAGGCTTGGCATGGTCATAAGCCATCTCTTGCTCACCTACATGTTTTTGGTTGTCTGGAATATGCATTATTGCTTGAACAACAACATAGGAAATTGGACGATAAAGCAGTGAAATGTTTTTTTTTTTGGGTATAGTTCTGAAGGTCTGTATTATCCACAAAATAAATGCATTTTGGTTAGCCATAATGTTGTTTTTTGTGGAAGATGTTATTCAGCCATTACTTTCATGTACTACAGAGACATCAATTAGCTCCAAAGACATGTATGACACTTTGGTGCCTCTTTTTACCGGTGGACAATCTAGTGCTCATCCTAATGAGGCAACTTCTCAACGTTTACACGTTTCATGTGATGATGCAAATCATTTCATTTCTGATCCCAATTCACATGATGCACTTGTTGATGAGAGAGTTGATAAACTATGCCAAAATGGATGGTGTAGATTTTACATGATAACAAATTAGATGCACCTCTTTCATGTCGTACTCATTTTGGCTCTCATAATGCTTCTTTTGCATCAAATTGTTATGCTATGGATGCCTCTAGTCTCTGTGATAAGAATGAGCATGTTTCATTTGATGAAGCATAAAATTCAAAAAATTTGATGGCTACTATGCAATTTGAATATGATGTTATAATGAAGAATGGTACCTGGACTTTATGTGACTTGCCTCCTGGCAAGAAGGCCATTGACACTAAGTGGGTAAGTTGAAGTGTAAGCCTGATGGAACAATTGACAAATATAAAGCTAGGTTTGTTGCAAAGGGTTATGCTCACAAAAGAGGCATTGATTTTGATGAGAACTTTGCTCCTACTTGCCAAATGACTAATGTTCACAGGATCTGTGCATTTGCACCTCATCATGGTTGGAATGTATATCAATTGGACATTAAAACTACTCTTCTGAATGGTGACTTGCATGAAGAAGTGTATATTTCTCAGCCCCGTGGATTTGTGCAGAAAGGGCATGAAAACAAAGTGTCCAGGTTGAAAAAGGCATTATATGGTTTAAAACAAGCACCACATGCTTGGTATGAAAAGATACATGCCTATCTGATTGCACATGGTTTTGAGAATAGTCCAACTGAGAGCACCTTATATGTTAAGCATGCAAACAATGTGCTTCTAATCATTGTTGTCTATGTTGATGACATGCTACTTGCTGGTCCTTATATTGCTGATTTTAAGGATGATTTTAAGGATCATTATTAGGGTAGAATGACTTTGTGTCAAACCAAATATATTGACACATTATTGCAACATTTTGGCCTTGAAGACTACAAACCTATTGTCACTCCTATGGAGACAGGTTAATGATTGAGACTTCATAATGCTAGAGATGCATTTGATGTTGTTCTCTATCAGTAGGCTATTGGATGCTTGATTTACTTATGCATTACTTGGCCAGATATTTAGTTTGTTGTCTCACACATGAGCAGGTTTATGCAGTGCCCAAGTGTCAAGCATTGGCAGGTGGTTAAGCACATCTTTCGCTACTTGAGTGGTACCCGACTACTTGGATTGTTTTATCCCAAGGGGGGATCACTACCACCAAATCTAAATGCTTTTTTTGTCTCTCACACGGCTGGTTTCTATGACACTCGTGCGTCCACTAATGGTTTTTGCTTCATGCTTGATAGCTCATGCATATTTTGGTTGAGCAAGAATTAGCCTATTGTGGCAACTTCTAGTTGTGAGGCTAAATATAGGGAAACTTTCACAATGACTATTTAGTGTGTGTGGCTCAGATGCCTTATGGCTGATTTGGGTGTTGGTCAGTCTTTTGCACCACCATGTTCACTAACAGTCAGAGCACATTGGCAGTTGTGAGGAACCTTATGTTCCATGCTTGCACTAAGCACATATAGGTGCACTATCATTATGTCAGGGAGAGGTTCTTTGCTGGAGAGATCAATTTGGCATATGTGCCCACACATGAGAACATTATATTTTCACAAAGGCTCTACCTAGGGAGAAGTTTGAAGCTTTCCGCAAAGCTTTGGGCTTACTTCCTTTTGTGGATTGATTCCACATAGCTTGACACTTCCTTATACATAAGTGCCATCTCCTTGTTCATTGCATCACACCCAAGGGGGATTTGTTGATATATTTAGGTAGAGATGTGTGCGAACACACTAGGACCACGAGGAACACTTTTTTCCCTCTTTAGGAGGTTTTTTCCCCTAGCTGTACATATGCCTATAACCCTAACGAATCACTTATCTTTGTACATTCTAGTGGTAATACATTCAGTATTGTGTGTTGTGCTTCAAGCTTCTTCTTCTTCTTCCTTATGTTGTTCACATGCTTTCGTAGACCTCAAACTCCAATAGGCAAACATAGTGTGTAATATCCTTTTTCGTATTCAGCCAAAAGACAATTTCTTTACACATAGAAAAAGTACTTTGTATGCCCCTATGACCCATATATGATGGTTCATGCATCTCTTTCATAACAAATAAAAACTTGTGTGATGCATAACTTTTGTTGGAAATACAGGAATCAATTATGAAAAGTGTAATGATCCTCATTAGAAAGTGTAGAATTATTGAAAGTAGTCCATGTTTATGAAAAATACAAATCAGATGCATAAGTAGGAATCATATCATGAAATGAACGAATATGAACAGCAAAAATATTATTGATTGAAACAATATTCATTTGTGGGGATGGGAAACGACTAAGGGCATCAACTACAACATTAGCTTTGCTAGGTTGATATTGAATTTAAAAGGTAATTTTTTTTTATGAATGAAGCCCATTTAATGTGTCTTTTGGAAATCAATGGTTGTTTAATAAGTTTGTAATAGCCTGTTGGTCTGTTTTGATTAGAACTTTAGAGCCCATAAGGTAATGTTCCCAAAAATTTAAAGCATGCACAACAACTAAGAGTTCCTTATCATATGTACTAGAATTCTTTTTAGAAGATTTAAGTTTCCTATTTTCAAATACAATTGGATGATCATTTTGCATCAATACAACACCTATACCTAAACCACTAGCATCTGTAACTACATGGAAAGATTGTGTAAAATCTTGTAATTGCAAAATATGTGCATGAGAAAGTGCATGTTTGAGTTTTTCAAAAGATTGTTGTTGTGCTAATCCCCATGCAGATTAATTTTAAAAAAATAATAATAGTGCGAGTGGAATAAGAAAAACCTTTTACAAACTTTCTATAAAAACTAGCTAACCCTAAAGAAAAATTGTACATCATTCATAGATTGAGGTACATGCCATTCTTTCATTACTTTAATTTTCTTTGGATCTACATGAATGCCTTGACTAGAAATAATATGTCCTAAATACTCTAATTCTTTCTGGAAGAAAGAACTCTTTTCAAGATTGGCATAAATTTTATTTTTGTGTAGTAAATTAAAGACTGTGGCTAAATGATTTTGATGGTCATTGTCATTCTCACTATAGACAAGTATATCATCAAAGAAAACAAGAACAAAAGCTTGGCAATAAAAAAAAATGTCATTCATCATATGTGCAAATGTAGCAGGTGCATTGGTGAGTCCAAAAGGCATTACCATGAATTCAAAGTGACCAGTTTTAGTTCTAAAGGAAGTCTTATAAATGTCATTTTGTGTCATTCGTATCTAATGATACTCAGATTTAAGATCAATTTTGCTAAAAACACGTGCTCCATGAAGTTTATCTAGCAAATCATCTATCATAATAATAGGATATCTATTTTTAATTGTGATCTTATTGAGTTCTCTATAATCAATGCACATCCTATAAGTCTTTTTCTTCTTCTCCACTAAGAGAACATGTGCTCCAAAGGGAGAAGAACTAGGCCTTATAAGTCCTTTTGTGGAGTAGATCCTTAACTTGATTAGCTATTTCTTTTTTATTTAAAGGTCCATGCCTACAAGGTGCTTTATGGGGAGGAGAACTACTAGAAATTAATTCTATACTATGGTCAAGAGATCCCCTAGAAGATGTTCGTTTAGAAGGAAAATCAGCCATAAAGAAATCCTGATAGGAATCCATAAATGATTTATGTGCATTAGGAAGTGTGTGTGTATACTCAACGATGTTATTGACAAAAACAATACATGAATTGTAGCCTTTCCTAAGTGCACGTTTTGCTAGAGTATGACTAATTAATGGAAATGGTTGGAAGTCATGCATTACAGACAAATAAATATCTTGATTGTTAAACTTAAAGACTAATTGTCTGTGTATGATAATCAATACATGGATTATAATGATGATGATGAAAAGGCATACCGAGTATAACATCATAGGAATACAAAGGAGCAATTAAAAATGTGCTTTCATATATATATGAACCTATACACATCTAAACTTTATGCACTTCACTTGTACCATTATATCTTTTTCCTTGAAATGCAACCTTAACTTTATACATAGAAGGAAGTGGATGTAATTGGAGATCTTGCACTAGTGTTTAAGAAATAAACATGAGAACTACTATCATCATGTAAAATATTAACAACTTTACCATTAATAGTACCTTGCATGCAAAGTAAAGGATGAATAGAAATTGCGTTACCCAAGGTACTTATATCTTTTTCCAATGTTTCTTTGGTCCGATTAGGTTGAATATCTTCATGAAGCACCTCCATATTGTGTACTTGAGCTTCAACATGTTTCATATCATTATTTTGCGACCTACATTTAGCTTTAGTATGAACAAACTTACCACAATGCCAACAAGTGATACAAGACCACTTTTGTTGAGAATCCATTGTTGTAGTTTGAAGGGTTAGAGGTTTGGTAGGGTGTAAGTGGGTTGTCTTGTGGATTGGTGAGAAATTGGATTGAGGATGGCATTGAAAAGTAGGATATCACTAAAAAGTAGTGAAAGTACACTTGAAAGGAAAATTGGGCTTGATTGGTTGTTGTCATTGATGCATTTGTTGTAAGAGACTAGACTTGGTAATGGACTGAAACTTCTTCTCAGCATTATGTGCAAAAGAAATAACTTCATAGAGGATTGTGGGATGTAGTGTGTTGAGCTTGGCTTGGATTCACATCTCCAAACCATCTTCATATTTCCATTGCAAGGTATTTTTAGGAATCGTTTCAAGCCAATGAATAAGTAATAGCCATTGCCAAAAACATTTAGTGTAGGTAGACACAATATCTCCTTCTTTCCATCCAAAAATTGTGCATGATTGATGATCATGTAAGTGGAACTAGGGAGAAAAGAAGGAATCCTTGATCTTTTCTTGAAATGTGATCCATGTGGTGGGTCGGTTGGAGCTATGCTGCAAAACATTCCACCATAACTAGGCCTTACCCACCAAATAAATAATAACAAATTTCACTTTTTCAATTTCGAAATACGATTTGTCAAAATAAAAGTCATGAAATTGGGATAGCCATGAAAGAACAAATTGGCCATCCTTTTTCCCATCAAATCAAGAAAATTGGAAATTTTTGGCACCAATCTTGGAATGCATTCAATCTTCTTGAATGGTGATAATAGTCTTCACCACCCTAACTAGGTTATTTTCATCACTCTGCATTTATTAGAGTGTAGCATCACATTCCTTTATCTCATTTTAAGCATGTTGGAGTTAGTGCCGCAAAAGATCCAACTATTGCTCAATCGGTACCCTGGGTAGGGATGATGTACTGAAATCCTCAGTATTATGGGTAGGGTCCATGGCCTTATATAGAACCAAAACCTAAGACTAGACCGGACGAGAATTAACAAGCCGGAACAGATGCTGAACGTGAATCATGATTGGATGCGGAGAAGTACATCTCCATAGATGTGTGTATAGGCTCTGATACCACTGTTGACTGGATCTTACAGGTGCACGTATGCAAAGATAGTACAAAAATGAAATCTCAGAAAAGCATAAACATAATAGAGAGAGACAAAGAGACTGGACACAAGATTGTGTACAATCTCCCCCCACATACTCTGATGGATGAGTCTATCAGATTATGTGTATTCATAGGTATTTCTCATTATGTCCTGAAAAGAAGATACACGAGGGCAGTGCTTTGAAAAACATGCATTTACAAAAATCTGCTTTATTTACAAAATCATCGCTTTCGAACCGATCTACTATTTTTACAAAAACATTGCTTTCTAAGTGATCTACTATTTTTACAAAAAATATCTAAAATACTATCTTTTAACTATCTTCAAAAATATATGAATACGTCCATGTGCGTTCACGCCCTCATGATTCTTCACCTGCTAAATCAAAACATAATCACATTAAAAACCTCAAGATATTAAATTCCATATAACATTCCATTATTCCATAAAGTATAACAATGGGCAACTCAAATTGAACCATCTTTAGGGAAGGAAGAATGTTGCATTTTGCCCAAAATAAAGCCTTTACAGACATGTTTGCAATGTTTCTCAAGTTTGGTTGAAGAGGACACCATTTTAGATTTCTGCAACCATAGCAAAGTAGCAAAATTTAGATACCAAAGCGTGCATGCCAAAACTTTTTATTTGATATAGCGTGAGAATCTTGAACTGCACATGCTAAATCATTCATAGATTTTGCCTAGTTTATGAGCTTATACAATGCACAACATAAAATGCTAAAAGCAATAATAACATCACCATTTGAGAGATCCTGACCCGTACATCTGTCATTAACAAATTTGACAACCAAGCCAATCTTGGCTAATGTTGAAGCTGACAACATATTTTTCTTGATCCTTGGAACATACAAAGCATCTGACAATGTGAAAGAACTATCATCAGTAGTAGTTAGAATGATCTTACCAACTCCCATTACATGATAAAAGGAGTTGTTAGCACATGTGACGGTATTCCCTGTAGGCATAGGCTCAAGTGAACTAAAGAAACTACGATATGAGAAAATATGTTTGATTGCCCCATTATCAAAGTACCAAATATCTAAGTCTACCACATACATACACTACTCATGAGAAGATGGGTCATAGTTACATATAGTGATAAATGCCCATTCTTCATTTTGAACAAGATTAGCAGACTTTGTTTTAGGTGTAAAGACCTCTACAACAACCATTCTAGCCTCTTTCTTCTTTTCTTGTTTTGTAGCCAGTTTTGGACAACTCTTTATGACATGATGATTACCTTTAGCGTATTTCCAAAATTGTTTTTGCTTTTTTTTGTTTTCTTCTCATCTTTGTCTTCCTTCTTTGACTATGAAACATTAGTAGATTTTTGCTTACCAGTAGATGAGCTCCATTTACCTTTGCCCTTCTGACTAGCTAAGAAAGCTTGATTTGCAACATGCATAATGGATCTGTTCTTCCTAGACTCATCTTCCAGCAACAAAAGAGAGACTAACTCCTCAAATGTTGAGGTGTTTGGATTGCCTTTCATCATCAATTGAAGAATAGAAGCAAAACTCTGATATGAATCTAGAAGACCATTAAGAACAATATGCACAAGTGAACTATCTAGCAAGACTTCATCAATAGAAATCAATTGCTCCTTCAAATCTTTGATCTTTGTCAAAAAACCGTCCTCCTTCATTCATGTGCTCACTCTCCAATTGTTTTTGGAGGTAAGCAACACAAGCTCGATTTCTTACCTAATATAAGTTTGTAAGTGTATCCCAAGCATCCTTTATTGTCTTGCCAAAGCGAATGTGAGGGATAATGGCATGTTTGATAGATAAGGCTATCAATGCATGTGCTTGAGCGTCTGTGTCATCCCAATGAAGTTGCTCTATAGTAGGTGCAACAAGAACCAGAACACGAACAAAAATATGGAGATCATTACCTTCAACGCCATCTATATCAACTTCAATAACTATATTCAGAGGATCTCTCTCTTTTTGTATAGGCTCTATTGAAGCTTTTTTGTTTTGCTACCACTACATGACACATCACATATGTCTACAATGGGTAATTGGTACCATCCAACTTGTCCTCAATAACCAACATACGGAATGCATCATTGCTTTTAGCCATGGTCAGTACTTAAATATCTTGATGCAAAAAATGACTCTATCTCAAAAAGTTGAACAAAACCACCCTACCAAGCTCTGCTTAATTTGTAGCAGACTTTGAGGCCCTTGTGCTAGAAAATCAAAACCTATATACAAATTTGACACAAAAAGACAAAATTGTTTGCATAGGCATTGCGATAGTGCGTTCGGAGTTCGAAACGAGCTCAAATCGAAATTTTGATGCCACACTCCAAAACTATTTTGAACTCCTAGTTGGCCTAAGGATGTTTACCAATTTTTATGCGATTATGAGACTGTGATTGGAGGGGTGTTAACTATGCCCTAGATGGATCGTCAACCTGATCTGATACCAATTGTTCGAGTTTGAGGTCTAAGGGAGCATGCAAACAACACAAGGAAGAAGAAGAAGCTTGGAGCACAACACAACACTCAAGAATTACCAAGTGAATGTACAAGGACAAGTGACCCCATTACGCTTATAGGCAAAAAATCTCCTAAAGAGGGGAAAAAGTTCCCTTCTTTCCATATTGTTGAGAGCCAAAATCATTCATCACATGAGTTCCATAGGCAAAAAATCTCCTAAAGAGGGAAAAAAGTGCCCTTCTTTCCATATTGTTGAGAGCCAAAATCATTCATCACATGATTTCCACTTGGAACTCGTGTGAGAGCCCATGTGTCCAAGGGACTTAGGATGATTCACATCTCCCTCTTATCATGCTCTCACTTAAAAATATACTCTGAACTTTGGCAACAAAGTTGAAGTCTCCAAACTTAATGACTTCATTCCCAAAGAATAGGCCTAACAAGAGCTCCATTTCAAGGGTAACAAATTAGAAGCATAAAGTGAGGCATGGAGAAAATGTAGATGTGCCGGAGGAGACCTATGGGACCATATCTATTTCTTTGATAAGTGATATGCCTTTGAACAATGGGACCATATCTATTTCTTGGATAGGTGATATGAAGAATGGGACCATTCTCATGTTTGGTACTAAAATGGAATTAGTAAGTTCCAAGACTCTTAGGAGTTAACATTCTTCAGTGGTAGGCGCGTTGGCCTCATTTACGTCCGGCCTCATGTGAAAGGAAATGACACGTACAGTTCGACTTCGTTTCGGAGCCTCCAGGTTCCAGAAACGCCTTCACAGGATTTCACAGCGGGTGTGCGAATATGCGGCTGGGATGAATTGAAGTCCACATACTTGAATCGCACGCCATATATTACCTGATCTTAACAACGTTTTCTGCTGTGCACTCTTCACCTCGACGGGCAGAGGAAGCGGCGTACTGTCGACACCTTCGGCGGTGGTTTCTGTTATTTCCTTTTCGTCAATTAAAATTGTAACAGACACGGATACGCCAAAAGGGTGACCCTATATGCTTGAGATATCTCGACAGTGACTATCGTTCGGATCTGCGTCCTCCGTTAATTTGCATGCTTTTCCAGCAAAGTTAATGGAGTTTCAGATCTGGTTATGTTTGAATATTTAAATAAGTTGCGATGCTGGTTTCTCTCATTTCTTTTACCCCCTTTTCTGCGTGGGAGAGTGTGGGTGGGCCTGTGCTTGTCAGGTCCATAAATCCCAACGCATCCATAATTCTTAGTGCAGAAAGCTCTTGTTGTAACCCTCGTCATGGCAGGGCTGGATTTATGCCACCAATTAGAGGATGAAAAACATGTACATGAGACAATTAACAACTCGTCCAAGGTGTCTTGTGAAAGTTCAATGCAGGTCTGTGCGATTTGTCTTAACAGCATCAAGGTCGAAGACTTGGCTGTAATGAAAGGATGTGAACATGCCTACTGGTAGGTTGTTGTGGCAACTTTTTCATATTGAAGTGCCGATTCTTGTGCGTCATTTTTTTTATTTGTTCAACTTGTAGTGTAACTTGCATATTAAGATGGGCATCTTACAAGAAAGACCCATGGTGTCCTCAATGCAAAGTGCCATTTGATTGTCTTTACTCCTATAGAACATTGGATGGCAAGTAAGTAAACATACTTGTTATGAGTGCCCGTAGTAATTATCATTCCATTCCATGGTTAGCATGTCTTTATAAGCCTTTTTGTGCATTTTTTTTCAGATTTGAAGACTATCTGGTGGAAGAAAGTGTCTGCCTCCTTTTGAGGGCTTGCTGGTTTAAGCCTCTTGTTGTTCAAGAGCAGGATGATCAACAGGATTACCATGATGACTATGACTTGTATGAGGAGTCATACCATATTTCTAACCTGCGGTTAGGAAACAGGAGATGGGGTGATTCTGGCTACATTCGTGCAGGTCGACGGGAGGCAAGGCCAGTTGCCCCGTGTAATCAGGATGCTGGATCATCTTCTAGACAGGTGAAAGGAAAGGAGCCTTCTAAGGAAACTATTGGTAGGAGAGCTCGACGTTCCCAGAAGCGGGAACAAAGTGATAGAATTTCTGGTAAAAAGTAGTGAACCTTGTTGATGGCAGTGAACTGTCAATATGAAACAATGACTTCGTAGATGGTTATCGCATGTTACTTTTTCTTCTCTTCTCCAAGGCTAATAAGTGTATAAGACATCTTAAAACTGGTAAGGCACGTTATGTTTGTAAATAATAAGGGACTTTATGTTTGTAAATATGAAATGGATCCCATCTCCTTTTTGACAGATCTGGAAGTGGAATGTAGGTTTCTCTTCATAGCCAGATAGAGTGTCAATGCATTTGGTTTTAGTTTGGATGTTCAAGACCTGCTCTCTGTTTGTCACTGCTTAAAGGTTACTTGGGCCAGATATGAGCATTCTGATGGCTGTAGTATGTATTCATATGGTTTTTTCCTGAGCACTAATTTCTAATTACATCATCAGCAATCCGGTGTTCACGGCTTGCAACACTTACTTCATTATTTAAACAGCTTCGATAATTTGCACCACTAATTTGTAATTACATCATGATCAGTTTCCTGCTCACGTCAGGGGGTTCCAGTGCTTCATTATTTAGTCAGCTTCAGTGGTAGTGATCGTGGTCAATTTATAATAATATGCAGCTTCAGTGGAATGATTAAGGTATATGCAAAATGTTGAGAGCATCAGGCACTTCCGTTCTGCACATTCGAATGAGGATTTATGTTCAGAAAAGGTTGAATATTAGAATCTCAAGGAAAAGTTCTAACATAAGCTGCATCAGTTGTCCATGCCTACAGGGACTGTGCATTAAGTATGATTTTATTGCAGTGACGACTACCATTACTGAGCTGGTGAATCTGATGTTTCACGATCTGACACCAATTTTCGCCAAGGCATTCACATTCTTGTGGCTTGTGCTCAATTCGGTTGTTTTGGCATTCTCTCTGATACAACTGATTTGTTTTCTGGTTCACACATTGAATAAGAGCAGATCTTGGGAAAGGCTGGATTAGGTGAACCATTTGAAGATGAGGAACCCAAGGGACATAGGCAGGCGTTTTTAGTAGTCTAGCTGCTGTGATAGCATGTACATTTGAGGCAGGCGTTTGTAGTATTCTAGGTGCTGTGATATCATGCATATTTGTGTTTATGTTCTAATATATGTATGGCTTATTCAAAGAATTATGGTCTGCATGGAGTTGTTTGACCATGAGTGGATATTAGTGCTGAATGAACTATCTCCGCCAAGAGGACTAACCTATTAGATTGTAGAAGTGGCTGCGCTGAATACACAACAATGTTGTGAACTTTTGAGTACTTTACTGGGTGTTGCAGGGTAGTCGTGAATAGTTTATTGGCTGCTTTTCACTATATGCACATATATTTGGACATTTTGTTTTTCACATGTTCAAGCATGTTGATATTGATATGTATGCCTTCTGTCGTTACAGGTGGATTTATGATGTCATATTTGGTTGCATGAACATGCCAGTGATGACAGAATTTCTGCTGTAATCTAACATTCATCTGGTGGTCCTACTGGTTTTACTAGTATGTTACATGGATTGTGAGTATGTGTGCACTAGGTTTTGTTTATGCTCAAACATATCATGTCATTTTATGCATCTTTTTTTGTTATTTGTTTGAAATTGTTGAAATAGTAAGCAATATCTGTCTTGAAACCAAATTAATTTGGCTCATTTAGGTTTGGTGTTTCAGTGACCAACTTACCATATGCTTTATAGGGACTCATCATCTAGATGTATGTAGCCAGTGTAATTAGTAAAGCATGACTGTCTACAATGCCGATCTAGTTGTAGCATGTTACATGAATTGTGTGGATATTTGTGTGTGAGGTTTTGTTTATGCTCAAACATATCATGTTATTTTATGCATCTTTTTTGTTATTGGCTTTAAAGTACTGGAATGGTAAAGCAATATCTGGCTTGAATGTAATTAGGTTAGTTTACAATCTAATTGGGTTAGTTTAGGTTTCAGTGTTTCGCTTTACATGGAGTCATCATCTAGATGTATGTAGCCAATGTGTACTTGATGAAGCTTGACAGTCTACAATACTATACTATTAGCATGTTTCTATTTACTGTTCAAGTAACCAATATGCATTTAGAATACAATGACCATGGCATGTCTCCATCATGCTCTTTCTTTTAATAAGTGTCATTTGTGATGATTCAAATTTGCCCTTAAGATCACACCACTGAATGTAGCTCCCGTTTTTGTCTGGCCTCCTCTTTCTTATGTTCAACTTGTGGAGTTCTCCATTCACATTTCTCTCCATTTCACTTTCTTTGTTCACTGGTTACCCCCTTTTTTATTGGATACTTCCAATTGTTTTGAGGTAGTTGATTCTATAATTTAATATTGTCTGGATTTCAGTAGATTGATTGTTGATGTGTGCTGTAGCTGTTATCCCTGGTTATCGGTTTTTTTGTTGGTGGTATCTCAATTGTTCAGAGGTTTTGTGACTCTAGAATTGAGCACGACCTGATTTGAGTTTATGTATGTTGTAGCTGCACTCCCAGCTTAACATCTTCAACATTATTATTTCTTTTTTAGAGTTGTAGATCTAAGATGACTTCTTTATAATTTTGAAGGAATACATGGATTAAGATATACTTAGTAATCTTCCAGAACTTTTGGAGAGAGATTTTCAAGTCATTACTCTATCAACTTCATTTTGTTTGTTGCATTCTTTTATGTTTTTGTTTTTTCTAGAACAAATCTCAAATAAATTTAATTTAATCTGCTTGCTGGTTTTATTTTCAGTATTTCATGCTTCAGGTCGTAGAGTAACAAGTATTCTCACGTTTATTTACTTCATCTCACTGACCTCTTTCTATTTATGCCTCGATATCTGTCATTTTCTATATCTCCATGTTTTATCAATTGCTAAGCAGTAGCTTTTATTTTTCATGGTTTCAAGTAAGAAGCTGTAGTTTGTCAGCTTTGTCTATCCTTTATTTAGGTGTTCCTTCTGTTATTGTAGTTGAACAATTTAATAGGTTATACTTGGTACGATCAACTGTCTTTATTCATTTCAACTTCGCTCATGATTGTGTAAAACTACGTCCATTTTTGCATTAAGCCCTTTTTATTGTCCAAGTTTTTTATTTCTCACGCTTTCCTTAAAAATTTAGGATAACGTGTTTATTTTGTTTTAATTCTTTGGTTATTTTCATATGTTTTCTGAATATATCCGTCTGGTGCTTATTTTGGAGGTTCTGAACATTCTTTCTTATATGTCTCGATGTTGGTTTTTTTTGATGATTGCTCCCAGGGTCAGATACATCTGAATTTACTGAGAAGTGGAAACTTGTGCTTTTGTGCCTGTTTTGTTATTTGCAAGAGATAATTCTGTTTTAGTGAAACATCTCTAATGTAAACATAAGCATGAATAACCTTTGGATGTTGACAAGCTCCTACGGGTTAGAGAAACAAATGATTATTATTATCTATTCTAAGTGGCATCCTATGATGTGCTGACATGCTCATTGTTGTTGCCCTTCGGATCCTGTAGATGCACGTACACAGAGGATAGTATAGAAACAAAATCACACAAAAGTACTCTTTGAGAATAGAAAGAGGAGCATCCAATTTCCCTTGAGATATTTTGATGGACGGGTCTATCTTGAGCGCGTGTATCTATAGGTATTTCTTATAAGATACATTTTGTGCCTGTTTTGTTATTTGCAAGAGAGAATTCTGTTTTAGTGAAACATCTCTAATGTAAACATAAGCATGAATAACCTTTGGATGTTGACAAGCTCCTACGGGTTAGAGAAACAAATGATTATTATTATCTATTCTAAGTGGCATCCTATGATGTGCTGACATGCTCATTGTTGTTGCCCTTCGGATCCTGTAGATGCACGTACACAGAGGATAGTATAGAAACAAAATCACACAAAAGTACTCTTGAGAATAGAAAGAGGAGCATCCAATTTCCCTTGAGATATTTTGATGGACTGGTCTATCTTGAGCGTGTGTATCTATAGGTATTTCTTATAAGATACATGAGGGTGACGCTTTGAAAAGCATGCTTTTGTTTTATTTACAAAATCCAGATTGTATATTTTTATAAAACATTGTTTTCTAAAGTGATCTATTATTTTTACAAAATTAACTACAAAATATCAAATCTTCTAAAAATAGCTATATATTAAATTATTCTTCTAAATATCTTCAAAAATATTTGAATAAGGCCTTGAGCGTTCATATCCTCATCTCCTAAATCAAAACAAAAAACACATTAAAAACTTCAAGGCATTAAAATTCATTTAACATTCTAATATTCCGTAAAGTATATTGATTGGTTGTAGTCGTTGATGTATTTGTTGTAAGCGAATGGACTTGATGATGGATTGAAACGTTTTCTTAGCATCTTGTGCAAAAGAAATAGCTTCATAAAGGGATGTCTGACATAGGGTGTTGATTTTAGCTTGGATTCTCATCTCCAAACCATCTTCATATTTCCATTGTGAAGTATCGTTATGAATCCTTCAAGCGAAGGATTAAGTAATAGTTATTGCCAAAAACGTTTAGTATAGGTAGGCACATCATCTCCATCTTTCCATCCAAAAGTTGTCCATGGTCGACGTGCATGTAAGTGAAACTGAGGAGGAAGGACTCGATCTTTTCTTGAAATGCTTTCCATGTGGTGGGGCGGTCGTTGCTATGATGCAAAACATTCCATCATAGTTGGGCCTTACCTATCAAATAATAATAATAAATTTCACTTCCACTTTCATAGTGATTTATCAGAATAGAAATCATCAAATTGAGATAGCTATGAAAGAACAAATTGGCTATCCTTTCATCCATCAAATTGAGAAAATTGGAAATTTTTTGCACCAATCTTGGATTGTGTCTTGTTCTTGGGTGGTAATAATGGCCTTCATCACCCTAACTAGGTTATTGTCATCACTTTGTAGTTTGAGTGTAGCATTGCGTTCTTTTTATTTCATTTTGATCATGTTGAAGTTCTTGACGCAAGAGTTCCAATTGTTGTTCAGGCGTTATCCCAGGTAGGGGTGATGTACTATAATCCTCGCTGTTATGGGTAAAGTCCATGACCTTATGTAGATAACTAAAACCTAAGTCTGGACTGAATGGTCGAGATGGACGCCAAATGAAAGATCCCAATTAGCTACTTGCCACTCTCCTCCCAACTTTAAATAGCCCTTGCCCTTGGCACCTCTAGAATATTCTCTAAGGTCCAAACACGTCTCATATGGCCACTCTGAGGAGATGGAATAACCTCGAAGATCTGTGCTAGAGCCTTGGCTCCCTCGAGCTTTGGTCCTTGACCCGGATAGGGTCCTTGACCAAATGCAGGTAGACCAATGGTAGACCATGGAGGTCTAAATAAATCTAACACTCTCTCCCTCTTGTAGAGATCACTGTCCTCAGTGATCAAGGAAGGAAAGTGTGTGCGAATCAAAGCTTCTGATTCCCAAGTAGCATCTGTGAGTGGACGGCTAGTCCATGCTACTAAATACTTTGGTATGGAGCGATTTCTCAACTTTCGCTCCCTCTTATCAAGAACCTGAAATGGAGCATCTGGTTGAGATGCTCTATTTTCTAAAGCAACTAAACCATCTACACAATTCTCATTGCGAGAAATGTATGGTCTCAACTTGCCAACATGGAAAACTGGGTGAACTTTGCAATTATCTGGCAATTGCAATTGATATGCGACATCACTAATCTTCTTGATTACTGTCCAAGGTCCACAAAATCTAGGGGATAACTTGGGTTTCTGACCCACTGTCAATGATGAACCAAATGGGACCTGTAAAAACACACGATCTCCCTCTTGAAATGTTCGTGGTGTTCGATGTTGATCTACAAATGTTTTCGTCCTTTCAGCAACTTGCTGGAGATTGTACTGAGCTATTTTTAAGTTAGCTTGCATATCTGTCAGAAATTGTGAAGCACTCGGAGATTTCCTAGGTAATCCAATGGGAGCTGGACTATGTGGAATAAATCCATAGATGACCTCAAAAGGTGCAAGCCTAGTAGTCTTGTGCTTCCAACTATTATAAGCAAATTCAACTAATGGGAGAAAACTATCCCAATCTGTTTGCTTTTCTGAAACATATGCCCGTAGCATATCTTCTAGTATCTGATTAACTCTTTCGGTCTGATCATGCTCTCCACTACTCATCTTGAGTTGAACTTGAAGCTTATTGAACACGTGTTTCCAAAAATTTCTTGTGAACCTGGGATCCTTGTCTGAAACTATAGATCTAGGTAGACCATGCAATCTAAAAATATTTTGAATAAATAGTTCCGCGACTTGCGGAGCCTCCACTGATTCCTTTGTAGGAATAAAGTGTGCCATTTTGCTCAGACGATCAACCACTACAAGAATAGCATTCTTCTGTCGTGGTGTTCTAGGTAAACCCATTATGAAGTCCATGGAAATACTATCCCAATAATATTGTGGTATCTCCAATGGTTGTAGCAGACCTGGAGAACTAATTCTCTCTGCTTTATTCACCTGACATTTAAAACACTGACTTACATAATTGTTTACATCTCTGACCATCTTTGGCCACCAAAAGGTACGTCTGATCATCTGCAAAGTTTTCTCAATACAAGGATGTCCTGCACAAGGTACATGGTTCTCGAAAATAACCTCTTTTCTAAACTTCCCTTCTTGGGAATTAGGCACACAAATCTTCCCCTTTCTTTTGAGCAAACCTTGCTCCATTTGAAAATTTGAGAATGCTTGATCTTTATCATTTTATGATAACTTGCTGATTATAAACTGACAATAATCGTCTTGAATCTGTGAATCTTTGATCTCTTGGATCAAATCACTATCAAGAACTGTGAAGCTAATCTGATGCAAAATACGAGATAATGCATCTGCAACTGTATTCATTTTTCCTTTTCTATATAGAATTTCTATATGAAATTCTTGCATCAACTCAGCCCATCTAGCCTGTCTCCCCCGGAGATCAGGCTGGGAACAAAAATACTTCAATGTGTGATGATCTGTGTAAACTTTAAAAGTTGCACCATAAAGATAATGTCTCCAAATCTTCAAAGTGTGAACTATTGCATATAATTCTTGTTCATGGACATGCAAATTTCTCTGAGCTGGAGAAAGTTTCTTGCTTTCAAAATTTACAGGTCTGCCATCTTGAATCAAAACTGCACCAACTGCGATGCCACTACCATCGGTTTCTATTTCAAAAGGCTTTTGGGGATCTACCACCAATAAAATTGGGGCACTTGAAACTGCTTGTTTCATTGTGTCAAAAGCTTTCTGTTGTGCACTAGTCCATACAAACTTTTGATTATTTTGTAATAAATTTGTCAATGGCGCAGCTATGTGCGAATAGCTGGCAATGAATTTCCTATAGAAGCCTGATAATCCTAAGAATGATCGCAACTGACGCTCATTCTGAGGAATCGGCCAACCAAGGATCATAGAAACTTTTCGTGGATCCATTCTAATTCCATCTGCAGAAATTATATGTCCTAAGTATTCAACCTCAGATAAACATAGCTGTGTCTTCTCTGGATTGACGTACAAAGTATTGTCATCCAACATTTGAAATACTGTACGCAAATGACATTCATGTTCTTCCAAACTTTTACTATAAACCAACAGATCATCTACAAAATCAACCACAAACTGACCAATAAAAGGATGAAAAATATTATTCATGAGCATCATAAAAGTAGCTGGTGCATTAGTTAAACCAAAAGGCATTACAAGATACTCATAATGACCAAATCTAGTACGAAAATCTGTTTTATGTACATCATCGTCCTCGACTCTTATTTGATGATAACCACTTTTTAAGTCTATTTTACTATATACAATAGCACCTCCTAGTGCATCCAGAATATCATCAATGCGAGGCATCGGATATCTGTGTTTTATTATAACTTTATTTAATGCTCCTAAGTCTATACACATCCTAAAAGATCCATCCTTTTTGCGAACCAAAAGCACTGGGGCTGCAAAAGGTGAATAACTGGATCTGATAAGTCCTTTGTCAAGATACTCCTCGACAGTACGACGTACTTCTGCCTCCTCTTGAAGACTCATTCGATACGGTTGTCTGGCCGGTGGATGAGCTCCTGGTACTAGCTCAATCCTATGCTCCACTTTTTTGCGAGGCGGAAGACCTGAAGGTAACTCTGAAAGAAACAAGTGGTGGAATTCAGTTTTCATTCTAGAAGCTAGCTTAGCCTCTAGACTAGTTTGAATTTGTAAATTTAACAACTCTTTATGCTCAAAATATAAGAAATACAAATACTTACACTCTGCTTTTACCATCGCAGAGGTAGATATGACGTCCGGCTCTCCACGGATGACAATGCGGCGACCATTATGATCGAACTGATATATGTGGGTCTGAAAATCAATAGTTGGCTTCTTACTTGCATGCCACTGTTTACTGAGGACGATATCAAATCTAGCTAACCTGGCGATCTCGAAATCTAGCTCATCTCTATAAGTCTGTATCTGGACTGCTAATCCAACAACTCGTCGATCCCAGATCTCAGATCCCTTCCCATATGCCAACTCTACCCTATAGGTGTATGCAGATGGAGTAGTCTTCAACTTTAGTTTCTTGACTAAGGAAGAGTTGATAACATTATGTGTGGATCCTGTATCAAATAGAACTTTAACGAGATGTCCATGAACTTCCCCACTCATGACGATCAACTCGGTGTCTAGAAACTGATACCCTTTTTGAGCTATTGGGGATAACACCACATCTGGAACATTCTTAACCTTCTTAGTCACTGCTATATTTAAGATGGGTTGTTTATCTTTAGATGGAGGATCCATCTTAGTGTCTATAGCTAGAAGATCAATATCTGAAGGAGATGATGGAGTGGATGGCGAGGACTGCTGCCTCCACCATCGCTGCAGATATCTTCTTTTTCTTCTTAAGACACATCCTGTAAGGATGCGGACCTAGGCATTCATAACAGACCCTCACGGCGAGCCTTTTCTTTCTGTTGCTGAGTCAAGTTGCATCTCTGAAAAGCTCTATCTTCCATGGATGCACTTACTTTCCTCTTCCCACGATTCGAAGTCTGAATGACGTTCATCTGTCTGTTAGATGCTGGAACTGAAACTATAGGCTTCTTGAATCTTGTCCAAGTATTCTTTTGTCCAGAAGGCTGCAATCGAGAGCGTCGCCCATCCTCCAACACCAAAGCAAGTTCTACTGCCTCATTTAGGGTGTGGCAGTGCTCCTTGTGCACAAGTGGACGCAACGTCTCCCTAAGCCCAAGAACAAATTTATGCACGTGAAGAAAATTAGGCACCTGATCTGGAATCTTCAACAAGATTTCCCTATATTTGTCTACATACTCTTGCACTGAAAGTTCTCTGCTGTAGGAAAAACCATGCATCTAGAGCCCTAGTACGCTCATCTGAAGGAACAAAATTATTGTAAAATATATCTTTAAAGTCTGCCCAAGTGGCCAGTTCTATCTTATCTTGCTCTATTTTCCTCCACCATCGATGAGCAACATCCATCAAACTATAAGTGGCATGCTATATTTTCTGTTTTTCATCCTCAATATTACAAAGTCGAAAACACTGTTCCCACTTACTTATCCATTGCTCCACCGCATCTGCCATCCTGGCACTAACTTGTTCGTGGTACTTCGGTGGGTTTAAATCTTTCACTTGCCATCTAACATCTCTACCAAAAGAAGCTCCCACATCTGGTATTTGTGAACTAGATGGTTCAACATATGGAACTTCCACCTACATAGGTGTATCGATGGGTGGCACCTCTGGTTTGTTAATTGCTTGGAGGATCTTCTGAAGGGTATCCTCCATGCCTCTAACTTTAGCATTGAGATTCGTAATCTCCGTAGTATAAGGTCGCTCAAGCTCGACCTCTTCCATGGGAGTTACAACCTCATCGGATTCATTCTAAAAAGAAAAACATAGGACAACTAATAAGTCATGTGAATGCAAAGAGGTAATACCAAACTAATGATATTCCTAATCGATAGATCGCTCATGTAAAACATGAATTAAAAGATGTACCCTCGATCCTCTCTCAATCCCATACATTGATCACACCACAAAACCCAAGTCCTATACAAGTCTACAAGATGACAATACAAGCAACGAAAAATTCCTAGAATACATCCGGTGATAAGCGCCAAGTATAGGCTATACAAACTAATACATTTTTAAAAATGCTAATAAATGATCCTATACAAACTATCAATCTATTACATGCTAAATCCAAGTGATTTTTCTCTAAAAGTTACAGTTTAAAGTCTTTGATCACTTCCTCTAACTTCTTATGTCAAAAAGTGCAGTACCTGCAAAAAGACCAAAACATTAGAAATACTAAATATATCAAAAAATAATGATTTTTGGTATACATATGGAAGTTAGCTTTCACCTCCAAGTGAAATCAAATGAATTGGAGCTATGCTCATGAATTTATGACCAAAACTCTGCAAACCTATACCTATGTATAGGAGGTCCTGGAAGTGAGACATAGCTCCCAAGATCCACTGAGTAGACCTATCAAATGAACTCCAAATTCAGTGAAATTTAACTCATTTGAAAGATTATCTAAGCACCTATTTGTACACTAAGTTTCACTTGCATAGCACTCTCCAACTGAGAGAAACAAGCAAAATAGTGTCTGCAATACCTGCACATTTTTCACTACTCAAAAATTAGACTAGAGGGAAGATTATAATCATAGATTCCCCAAATGAATTCCAAATGACTTCAAATTTGGTGAGAACTAAGATGACATAGCTACCAAACATGTCCAAAAGATTTTTCCTTGATTGGACATTTCATGAAAGAGAAATGGCATAATGATCAGACCTCTGCGCACTTCTCTGGCGAGTCCTCGCCAGAGGGACCAGAGAGCTAAAATAGCCTTTACGCTCCTCAAAACTTATCCAAATCATATGAAATTTATATATGTCTATTGCAACACTATGCTCCAGCACATATCCAAATTTCATATCATTTGGACAAGTGGTGTGAGAGAAGCACCCAAGTTTCTGCACACCTGCAACAAATTGCTAGAGAAAATTCCCTGCACAATGACCAAAGAGAATTTCAATTTTCTCTTAACTCAAAACTCCAAATGTAATGAAATTTGGAGGACAACAACTACAATAGGTAAGATTTAAAACCCAATAAAAAACTCTCCAAATGGATATTTCCACCAAGAGATATGACTGACAAGACACCCCTGTCAACATTCCAGAGGGTGTTCCAAGAAACAACATCTCTGAAGTATTGGAATCCTTTGACCTACTAAAATAACTCCAAAAAACATAAAAATTGGTGAGTAGATTAACAACTATATCAAGTACCATCATACAAATTTTCATGGAAATTGGAGCTTCCTACATGACTATGATTATCACAACATGCAGCAGTACCATTTTAAGTTGCTCAACCAACAAATTAAAAATACTCTCATGCCTTTCTGTATGCATTTGAGCTATAACTCACGTATAATAAAACCATATAATGAAGTGATATGCATAAATATGCTTCCATGAGTAATAAAAAGATTCATATGCAACAAATCATTTATCATGAATTTATTTATTTACAACAAGCAAACTATGCATTGGTTCTAGTTCTAACAAAACACATATAGCGAATTGTAAATGCTTAAATCAATAGAACTATATGTATATGTAAATTGATTATTAGGAAACTCTTTGGTGAGTGCATGCAAATTAATGTCCATAGATTACCAAAATCTATTTTTCTTTCAATGCATACATCCACTCACTCTTGTGTGAACAACTAGTTGTAATATTAATTGTATCTTCAAATTCATACAACTGAATTTCAATGAAGATAATAATAAATGCATTAATGAATGTCCATGTACAATTGAATATTCACTCTTTATTCAATCATAAACGCATTCAACAAAATCAATCAATGAAGAATTTCAATATCTTATGCATCCTAATAGAGTAGCTATGAACAGAATCCTCTTCCTTTCTTCTACATCGTTTTCTATAAGAAATTTAAGATTTGACATGATTTTTATGACCCTAAATAAAGATAAATATGAGCAAAATTATCTCCTATGGAAAGAAACCATATCCAAAAACATCTATGAAGAAGTAAGAATTCATTCATGCCTAAAGACTCCCTCACGATACTATTCAGTAAACTTCCAAAATCTGTACAGATGGTCATATCTACTAAAAAACTATCAAGTAGTGCACCTAGGTAGGAATTTCAGAGGTCAAAATCAGAGAATTTGCTTCATCATATCTCTCTTCCTTTCTTCCAGTCGACTTCCTCAGCCAAGAAGAGCGCGCGGGCGGTGAACTTATCCCACATAGAACAGAGAGCAGAGATTTGTCATCTATAAAGCAAACTTTGTATTCTATATTGGAGCATCTCTTAGGAAGAGAGAGAACTTGTGTTCTCTTACTCTCTCAAGGCAGTTAAGCCTACGGGCGGCCAATCTCGGCGAGATAAGAACAGGAGTATGAACGCATACCTGCTGGTCATTGTCCCTGACTGTAGATGATGAATCAGAAGGCTAAATTTTGCTCAAAATTTGATCTGTAGACCGTCCCCAAACTGGCGTCCACCAATATCCACACCAAAAAAAAAAACTCATGCTCCTCTCCTCAAGACTCCACGCGAGGTCCACGAGACTTTCCTCCCCACTTTTCTCAAGAAGAAGATGAAGTGGCTTTCTCTCAAAAACTTTCCCCTCTCTCACTCAAGCTCTAATACCAAATGAAAGATCCCAATTAGCTACCTGCCACTCTCCTCCCAACCTTAACTAGCCCTTGCCCTTGGCACCTCTAGAATCTTCTCTAAGGTCCAAACACTCCTCATATGGCCACTCTGAGGAGATGGAATAACCTCGAAGATCCGTGCTAGAGCCTTGGCTCCCCCGAGCTCTGGTCCTTGACCCGGCTAGGGTCCTCGACCAAATGCAGGTAGACCAATGGTAGACCATGGAGGTCTAAATAAATCTAACACCGAATCACGAATGGAACAGATACCACGAATCACAATCGAACGTCAAAACCACCTTCGCGAATGCCTTGGCTCTGATACCATTGTTGCCTTTCAAATCTCGTAGATGCACGTACACAAAGGATAGTAGAGAAACAAAATCACACGAAAGTACTCAGAGAATAGAAAGAGACAAGAGATGACATCAGATTGGGTACAATCTCCCCCCATATACTTTGATGGATGGGTCTATTTGAGCATGTGTATCTATAGGTATTTATTATTATGTTCTGAATAGAAGACATATGAGGATGGTGCTTCGGAAAGCATGCTTTTTCTTTATTTACAAAATCACGATTTTCTATTTTTACAAAACATTGTTTTCTAAAGCGATCTATTATTTTTAAAAAAATAACTAAAAATATTATCTTTTAAAAACAACGATCTTCTAAATATTCTTCTAAATATCTCCAAAAATATTTGAATAAGTCCATGCACGTTCACACCCTCATGGATCTTCCACCTGCTAAACCAAAACACAAAACACATTAAAAACCTCAAGGCATTAAAATCCATTCATCATTCCAATATTCCATAAAGTATAACAATTGTACATCTTGAGGTGGGTTTTGAGAAGTCATTGAGGTTGGATGAGCTTTATTGTGGGTATTCAAAAGTCATTGAGGTTGGATTAGCTTTATTGCAATTTGAGGTTTGTGGGAGCACATGAATAGCAAGAAAGAAGAAGAGCCTTGGAGCATAACACAAGGGTTATAGGTGTATATGCAAGTCGAGGGAAGAAACTTCCCAAAGGGAAAAGAGTGGCAATAGTCATAAGTGTGTTTACACACCACTAGAAATGTATCTACAAATCCTCTTAGGAAGTGATGTGGAGAACAAGAAACTGACACCCATGTGTGAGGAAGTGTCAAGCTATGTACGAAAACAAATCAATTAACAAAAAGTAATCATAAAGCTTTGCGAAAAACTTCAAACTTTCTAATAAATCAATTAACAAAAAGAAGTAATCCTAAAGCTTTGTGAAAAGCTTCAAACTTCTTTTTAATCAGAGCCATTGTGAAAAGGTTTGCAATATTATTTTGTGTGGGCACGTAAGTCAAATTGATTTCTCTAGTAGAGAACCTCTTCTTGACATAATAATGGTGCATACTTCAATGTGCTTTGTGTGAGCATTGAACATAGGGTTCCTTGTTAGAGTGCTCAAAGTATCAGTAAAAGAAGGTGGTGTTTGAAGATTGATAATACCCAAATTAATGAAAAGGTGTCTTGAGTCAGCCACATTCAACAATCTTTGTGAAGCACAAGTTGTTGTGTAAGCTTCCATGTACTCAGCCTCTCAACTAGAAATGGTCACAATAAGTTGATTCTTGCTCAACCAAGATATTCCTGAGTTACCAAGCATGAAGTAAAAACCATTAGTGAACACACCAGTGTCATTGCAATTGGTCCAATTAAAGTTAAAACAATCCAATAGTGGTCCCCCCTTGGAATAAAACAATCCAAGTAGATGTGTGTCACTCTCGTGATTGATGCGCTTAATGGCCCGCCAATGCTTGATACCTTAGCAATGCATAAACCTGTTCAATTTAAAGAGAACAAAGTGAACATGTAGCCGAGTAATGCACAAGTAAATTAAGGATCCAACCTTGCTAATAGAGAACAACATCAAATGCATCTCTAGCATCATAAAAATTGAATCGTAAACTTGTTTCCATGATAGTGGCAATATGTTTGCAATCTTTAAGGTCAAAATGCTGCAAGAATGTGTCAATATATTTTATTTGACACAAAGCTTTTCCTCCAACTTGCAAAAATTGAATGCCAAAGTAATGATGCAAACACTCAATCTAATACCTCAAAAGAGGCATGCAATCAGTGTTAAATTTACCAATATGCTTCTCATTAGACTAATGAGAAACATATCATCAATATATGCATCGATGATCAGAAGTTCATCATCAAGTATATCTGCAAGCTTGACATATAAGACACTCTTCATTTGATTGTGCTCAAAACTGTTTGCCAGCAAGTGGGCATGTATTTTCTCATATAAGCACATGGTGCGTGCTTCACGTACAATGCCTTTTGCAATGTTATCACTTTGTTTTCATGCCCTTTCTACACAAAACCATGGGGTTGAGAAACATACTCTTCTTCATGTAAAGTACCATACAAAAAAACAATTTTAATGTCCTATTGATCTACATTCCAACCGTGATGAGTTGCAAGTGCACAAATGCTATGAACGGTTGTTATTCGGCATGTGGACTAAAGGTTTCATAAAAATCAATGCCTCTCTCTTTAACATAACCTTTGACAACAAGCTTAGATTTATACATATTAACCGTTATATCAAATTTACATTTCAACTTGTATATACATTTAGTGCCAATGGTCTTTTTTGCTTGGAGTCAAATCACATAAAGACAAAGTATCATTCTTCATAATAGTAGTATACCATGAGTGCATAAGAGTCATCTATCTTTTTTGAATATTATGATTTATGAAAAGAAAAAGACTTGTCATCATATAGGCTAGAGACAACTATTGCATAGCACTCTGATGTAAAGAAGCACTATGAGAGCTTGAATGAGTACTATATGATAAAGGTGCATCTAATTTGATCTCTCAAAATTTGCACCAACTATTTAGGAATAGTTTTATTTCTTTTGTCAACAAGTGCATGATGTAAATTTGCATTAGAAATGGAATGATCTGCAACATCATTTGGAAATTGTGAAGTTGAAGAAATTGCTTCAATTTGCCCAAGACTAGTTTCCCATATGTAAAAAGAGGCAGCAAAGTGTCATTCACATCCTTGGAAGTTGAAGAAATTGCTTCAATTTGCCCAACACTTTGACTTCCCCCGTGTACAAAGAGGCAAAAAAGTGTCACACACATCCTGGAGCTAATTGATGCTTCCTTGGGACATGAAAGTAAGGACGAATTACATCTTCCACAAGAAGAACATCTTTGGAGCTAATTGATGCCTCCTTGGGACATGAAAGTAAGGATGAATTGCATCTTCTACAAGAACAACATCATGGTTGACTAGAATGCATTTATTTTGACAATGATACAAATTGTAGCCTTTGCTTTTTGTATTGTACCCAATAAAAGTACATTTCGTTGGTTTATTGTCTGATTTTGTGAGTTGTAGTTCAGCCACTAATGCATATGCCATACAATGAAAGATACATAGACGAGAAATAGATGGCTTGCAATCTTCTGAATCCTCATACGGAGTGCTCGATTGGAGTGCTTAAGTAGGACACTGGTTATATACATATGTTGCACACATAATAGCCTCAAGCAGAAAGTTGTGGTAAAGCCCGATATTTGACCATACATCTTTTCATTCCATGAGAGGTTTTCTCTTTCTTCCAGCAACTCCATTTTGTGGAGGTGTATATGAAATTGTACATTGATGTCTTATCACTCGGTCAGTAAAAAAATGCATTAAAATCAGAACACATGTATTTCCCCCTTGATTAGAACGAAGGGTTGCCTAATTTACATAATAGATTTTCAGGCATAGCTAGGATTGTTTAAATCATAAATTCTTCAGACTTTTCTTTCAATGGATGTGCTAATGCATTTTTGGAAAAACCCTTAAAATCACAAAGATAGATAGTTTCCAAATGAAGGTGTCTGCATAGGAACACAAACACCATTATGAACAAGCTGGAATTTATGAGCAACTTGAATTGAATAATCTTTTGGGAAGAAGAAACACTGCATTTTTGCCAAAATATATCGTTCACAAAAATGTTTAAAAGATGTCTCAAGTTTGGGCAGCAAGGATACCATTTCAAATTTCTATAGACATAGCAAACTATTGAAATTTAGATGATTAAAGCGTGCGTGCAAAAGCTTTATGTGTGATATAATATGAGAATCTTGAATTACATATGTTGAATAATTTGTAGATTTTGGATAGTCTATGAACTTATACAATCCACAACGTAAAATGCCAAAAGCACTAATATTATCACTGTTTGAGAGAGCATGAATTGTACATCTATCATAAAAAAAAAATTGACAGTCAAGCTAATCTTGGCTAATGTTGAAACTGAAAATATTTTTTTTTTTGGATTTCAGGCATATGCTTTATGACATTGTGAGCGAACTATCATTAATAGTAATCAAAATGATCTTATCAACTCCCATTACAGGATAAGAGTTATTATTACATGTGATAGTGTTTCTTGAGTGGTAGACTCTCGAAACTAAAGAAATTGTGTTGTGCAATAATATGTTTGGTTGCATGACTTCGAAGTACCAAACATCCAAGTCTATCACATATTTACACTAATGTGAAGATGGTTGATAGCTGCAAACAATAGTAAATGCCCATCTTCCATTTTGAACAAGATTAGCAGACTTTGTTTTAGGTGTAGTGACCTCTATAACAATCATTCCAGCCTCATTCTTCTTTGGCTCCTGCACAACTAGTTTGGGAAAAGTCTTTATGACACGATCATTTGCCTTACAATACTTGCATAATTGTTTCTTCTTTTATGTTTTCTTGTGATCTTTGTCTTCCTTCTTTGATTATGCAACATTAGTAGATTTCTGCTTACTAGTAGACGAGCTCCATTTACATTTGACCTTTTGACTAGCTAAGAAAGATTGATCCTACATTATGCATAATTTACTTGCTTTGTTTGGACTGATCTTCTTGCAACAAAACAGAGACTAACTTCTCAAATGCTAAAGCCTTTGGTTTGCCTTTCAACATCAACCAAAGAGTAGAAGCAAAACTCCCATATGAATATGGAAAATAATCAAGAAGAGTTTGAACAAGTGAAGAGTGAACTATCTTGCAGGGTTTCATCAATAGAAACCAATTATGCTTGTAAATCTTTGATCTTTGTCAAAAAATGTCCATAGAATCTTCTTCATTCCTATGCTCATTCTTGAACTATTTTTGGAGGTAAGTAAAACGAGTCTTATTTATTGCTTGACATAATGTTGTAAGAGTATCCTAAACATCTTTTACTGTCTTGCAAGAGCGAATATGGCAGATAATGGCACGTTGATTGGTAGGACTATCAATGCTACCAATACACAACTCATCATATATGCCATCCAACTTATCCTTGATAGCCAATATATGGAATATATCATTGATTTTATCCATGGCCAATGAGCAAAATACTATGATGTGAAAAATTGATTGTATCTCAAAAAGTTGAACAAAAATACTACTATTGAGCTTTGCTAGATCTCTAGCAGTATTCAAGGTGTTGTATTGATAAATCGAAGCATGTATGTATTTTTAGCACAAAAGAACAAAATTGCCTACACAATTGCTATGATAGTGGGTTTGAGGGCCGAAATGAGCTCAAATAAGAATTTCAACATGACAGAGTGAAGCAGTTTTGAATTTCTAATCGCCTAGAGTATGCACATCAATTTTTATGTGATTTTTTGACTATGATTGGAGGGGTGTTGACGATGCCCTAGATGAATCGATGACTTGCTCTGATACTAATTGTTGGAATTCAAGGTCTATGGAAGCACATAAATAGCACAAGGAAGAAGAAGAAGCTTGGATCACAACACAATATTGAATGTATTACCAAATGAACGTGCAGAGAGAAATGCTCATTAGGGTTATAGGTGTATATACAAATCTAGGGGAAAAACCTCTTGAAGAGGAAGATAACTCGATGGTACTAAGTGTGTTGAAACACGTCATTATCGAAATATATCAACAAGCTTGATTTATGCAAGGAGTTATTATTTTAGAAGGTGAGTATTATAAATCTAAATTAAAATATGCTACGTCTTTGGCTCTTTGAGATTTAGATCATTATTTTTTCTCTTGCCTTTGAACTTAATTATATGGATCATATGGATTCTTTCACTTTTCTACTTATTGAAGCGTATTGTGCATATTCATCCACATGCTCTTGTGTGTGTGTTTTAGAACTTCTCAAGGTCATGTTTGTATCCTACATCCTAAACAAGAGAGGATGAGAACTTTGAGCATAAGCTAGCAATCACATATCAGGGTTCTATATAGCATTACAAAAACTTGAATAATAATGTCCAGTAATCCTTATGTGACAAAGAAACCATTTGATCTCAACTATAGCTAGATTAAGACCTTGTTATAGATAAGGTACTATGATTATACTTTTGGTAAAAACAAGAAAAGCACAATTTTTGTAAGCATGTCTCCATGTATCTACAAGGAAATAACCAAGCCTCTGAAAATGATAAGAAAAAAAAATCGGTTCCATATTGAACTAATAAAATGCCTTTGTATACATATACTACTTAGAAATCGGGGTCAAATCACCCTTCAAACAAAAAACAATAATTTACATTGATTTGAGAATGCAAGTTCATTATTGTAACTAACCTAAGGATACAAAAAACATTTAATTGAAAAGTTCTTTTGTAGAGAGCTTGTCAGAACTTTTTAAGGAAATGTTTTTCATATCCTTAGGTTATTTATAATAATGATCTTGCATTCTGGAATCAATGCAATTTTTTTCTCGTTTGAAGGGTGATTTGACCATGATTTCTAAGTGTTATATGTGTCATATGTATGTTGGAGTTAGACGTCTACACAAGGAAGAAGAAGAAGCTTGGAGCACAACACACAATACTGAATGTATTACTAGAGAATGTACAAAGATAAGTAGCCCATTAGGGCAATAGGCGTATATAAATGCCGAGGGAAAAAACCTCCTAAAGAGGGAAAAAAGTGCCCCGACGGTCCTAGTGTGTTCACACACATCACTACCTAAATATATCAACAAATCCCCCCTGGGAGTGATGTGGTGAACAAGGAGCTGGCACTTATGTATAAGGAAGTGCCAAGCTATGTGGAAATCACTCCACAAAAGGAAGTAAGCCCAAAGCTTTGCGGAAAGCTTCAAATTCTCCCTAGGCAGAGCCTTCGTGAAAAGGTCTGCGATGTTCTTCTGCGTGGGCACATATCCCAAGCTGATCTCCAACAGAGTGATAATGCACCTCAATGTGCTTAGTGCGAGCATGGAACACATGGTTCCTCACAACTGCCAATGCGCTCTGACTGTCAGTGAAGATGGTGGTGCCAGAAGTCTAACCAACACCCAAATCAGCCATAAGGCGTTTGAGCCACACACACTCAACAGTCGCTGTGAAAGCTTCCATATACTCAGCCTCACAACTGGAAGTGGCCATAGTAGGCTACTTCTTGCTCAACCAAGATATACATGAGCTACCAAGCATGAAGCAAAAACCACTAGTGGACACACAAGTGTCATAGCAACCAGCCCAATCAGAGTCAGAAGACGCATGCAAATTTGGTGATAGTGATCCCCCCTTGGGATAAAACAACCCAAGTAACCAAGTACCACTCAAATAACGAAAAATGTGCTTAACCGCCTGCCAATGCTTGACTCCTAGGCAATGCATAAACCTGCTCATCTGTGAGACAACAAACTGAATATCTGGTCGAGTAATGCATAAGTAAATCAAGCATCCAACAGCCTGCTGATAGAGAACAACATCAAATGCATCTCCAACATCATGAAGACTCAATCGTAAACCTGTCTCCATAGGAGTGGCAATAATCTTACAGTCTTCAAGGCCAAAACGCTGCAATAATGTGTCAATATATTTCATTTGACACAAAGCCATTCCACCATCAATGTGCATAAACTGAATGCCCAAATAGTGATGCAAATGCCCCAAATCAGACATCTCAAATGAGGCATGCAAATCAGCCTTAAAATCAGCACCATGCTTCTCAATAGGACCATTGAGTAGCATGTCATCAACATAAACAACAATGATCAGAAGCACATCCTTAGCACGCTTAACATATAAGGTGCTTTCAGTTGGAAATGCATTAAAATCAGAAGACATATATTCCCCCCCTCGATCTGAACGGAGGGTGCCCATTTTACATGCTGACAGATTTTCAGCCAAAACCAAAAACTGTTTGAAGCACATGAACACTTCGGACTTTGCCTTCAATGGATATACCTATGCATGCCTGGAAAAATCATCGATGAAAATCATGAAATAAAGATAATTCCCAAAAGAAGGTGTCTCCATAGGACCACAGACATCACTATGTACAAGCTGCAATTTCTGAGTAGACCAAACTGAACCATCTTTTGGAAAGGATGAATGCTCCATTTTGCCCAAAATACAGCCTTCACAAACATGTTTCGAGGTGCCTCAAGTTTGGGCAAAGAGGACACCATTTCAGATTTTTGCAGGCATAGCAAACTAGCAAAATTCAGATGACCAAAGCGTGCATGCCAAACCTTTGCATCTAACATAGCGTGAGAATCATTTACTGCACATGCCAAATCATTTACAGATCTTTCATAGTCTATGAGCTTATATAGCCCATGACATAAAATGCCAGAGGCAATAATCACATCGCCATTTGACAGATCATGAACTGTACACTTGTCATCAACAAATTTCACAACCAAGCCAATCTTGGCTAATGCAGAAACTGATAACAGGTTCTTCTTGATCCCTGGCACAAATAAAGCATCTGACAAAGTGAAAGAACTACCATCAGCAGTAGTCAAAATGATCTTACCAAGAGGATAAGAATGTAACAGTATTCCTTGTAGGGGTAGGCTCGAGTGAAGAGAAGAAACTACGCTGCGAGGTAATATGGTTGGTCGACCCACTGTCAAAGTACCAAACATCTGAGTCTACTGCAGACATGCACTGCTCATGAGAAGATGGGTCAAAACTGCAAACAGTAGTAAATGCCCATTCTTCTTCCTGCACAAGATTAGCAGACTCCGTTTTCGATGTAGAGGCTTCTGCAAACAACCATTCTAGCCTCTTTTGCATCCAGTTTTGGTGATTCCCTTTACAGTACTTATAAAACAATTTCTGCTTTTTGGATTTTTTCTTATCTTTGTCTTGGTTCTTTGAATGTGCAGCATTTGCAGATTTTTGCTTACTAGTAGAAGAGGCCTATGAACACAGATATGCATAGTGTAATCTAATTGCAAAAGTTTGGCTTCCACCTCTAAAAATGAGGTGAACTATTTGCATGCGTTAGTTCAAGTGGTTGGGCCCTTCACCTCTCAATACTCGGGCGGAGGGTTCAACCCTTGCGGACAGTAGCCAAACAACCCCTCATCACTTGGTGAGATATTGCCAACCCCTTTGGGGGACTGCTAGGCCTTTGGGATATCAAGTTTAAAACCAGTTATCTCGTTTGGAATCAGGGTTATCCCTTGCCAATGTCTACCTTAGAGGGCCATGGAGCTTTTGTATCCTAGTAGTTGCTAAGCATCATAAGCCTTGCTTTTTGACATTTGGATGGTCCCATGGATGCTATGCTTGCTTTTCATTGTACTTCCAAATTAATTCAAGCTAATCTAGAAGAGTAGATCTCAATGATTGACTTTCCTTAAAAAAAAAGGAGGTGAACCATATGAACTATGTGATTCCCAAAGATTTAATGAGAGTATGACATGGTTGAAATTTTTTAGTTTAGAGAGAATGACTCTCAATTGCTTTTAGACTAGGTTTGGAACTCTATAAAAGATTAAAATTGTTGGTATTAGGGATGATTAAAGTTAAAGTTTATATATAAACTCCTTTTGAGTTTATGTAATAGAATCTATGGTCGAGGAACTACATAAACCTTTTGTTCTGCATGTACATCTCATATATAAGATTTCCATGGAAGCAAGTAGTGTTCAGTTTAATATGGGCCAAGTCTAAGTAATCCAAGGAACAATGTAATGTATTGATCTTGATGATTGGATAGAATAATTCTTCAAAATTAAGTCTTGGCTATCGTATTCCTTGATATCAATCATGCTTATAATGTAACGTACTCCTTGAAATCCATGTTTGGAATTTGTATCATGGGAAATAAGTTTATGTACAACTACTTTTTGCATGTTTCCATGGGCTAACTTGTGTGCATGTGCTTGTGATTGAAATAGGAGTCATTTTTGCATGGTTCCATGAGTTAACTTGTAGTTCTTGATGAGAGCTTCACAACGAGATGAATGTTGTGTAATTTGGTGCAATAAGTTATGGACATATTTTGTATTCTCGTAATTTGTGTGTTTGACTATGATTAAGGGTAGATTAATGTTAATCTTTTGTTTTTTCATGCTATTTATTGAAATGCCTCACGTTTTGATTTTATTCCACTGTGGTCGTTTTATTGGGTTGGCAAAATTATTGGTGTCTCTTACTCTATTCCAAGCAATGTGACACTTGTTGGTGTTGTTGTGTAAGAGAAATACCTCAGGGGAAGCTTGTATGATAGTAAGATTGGCAATGGGAGCTTGGAAAGTGTTTTGTTTTCATCTAGTGTGGGTACTCCCATAGTACAAGAGACACAAATTTCTATATTCGTTGAGTGAAAGTCGATTTGGAAGTAGGTGAAACATAGGCTTAGAATAGGTAAAATAGGGAATCATAAGTGAAAGTGTGAGACTAAGCGACTTCAATCCTTTTTCTTCATTATTTTCATTCATTCTATGCTAATTAAGAAGATTTTTTGTTTTGCGTTCATTTTTCTTGAGCTTCAAGTAAGATTTGGAGAGAGAGAGAGAGAGAGAGAGAGAGAGAGAGAGAGAGAGAGAGAGAGAGAGAGAGAGAGAGAGAGAGAGAGAGAGAGAGAGAGAGAGAGAGAGAGAGAGAGAGAGAGAGAGAGAGAGAGAGAGAGAGAGAGAGAGAGAGAGAGAGAGAGAGAGATGTGAGAGAATTCGTGATATGGGAGGGTGACCATGTGATGATTAAGTTGGTTGAAGCACTATTGTGGATAGAGGCACTATTGTGGGACATTAGTGCGTATTGCTAGGGTTGCAAAGTAATCAAGAGATGGTGGGTGGTGTGTTTGAAGTTAGGGATTGATATATGCATGATTGAAGTTAAAGGTTGATATCTGTATGCATTAGCTCAATTGGTTGATCATTGGCTTCTCAAGGGTGGTTGCAAGGGTTCAACCCTTGTGGCTTGTTTTTGGATATCTATCATCGGTTGGATGGTGAGCTATCAAACCAATGCCTTTCGGGGATTGTTGGGATTTCGGGCGACATGATTCAAACTAGTCATGTCATCTCGTCTTAGGGTCATCCCTTCCTAGTGTCTACATTAGTGGGCCTTTGGGAGTGTTAAGCTTTAAAGCATGGGTGCGATTAAGTTTTTTTTGTTTCATTTTTGAAAGCGCGAGTGTTTTTTTTTTATGATCATAAATTGGATTTTATAATACTTGCCATTTTTTATGATCATAAATCGGATTTTATAATACTTGCAATTTTTTATGATCATAAATTAGATTTTATAATTTTGTATTGAGTTTGGATCAAAATTTATAAATTTGGAGTTATGTTTCTCATGGGATGTGGTAGAAACCTAATGCATATACGATCTCCTTGGTTTGTGTAAAAATAATGAGGCAATATGTGCGATATTTTTTCTTATGTAATCAAAATTTAACTTAAAAGTACAAAACTAACATGTCGAAAGTTCGTACTTAGGAAGAGTACTAGAAAAAAGTAATTGAGATGAAATTGGTAATTTTTTTGGTAAAGCAAGCCCAAATGTGGAAAAAGAATTAAAAGATTGCTTGGAAAGACACACAAATAATTGCATGGCGAGAAGAAGATTGAAATAAGATTTTGAAATCCTATCTCTTTTCATATATATCTCTCTCTCTCTCTCATTTTGGGATAGGGCGATTGCATCACATGTGGATCCACTCCATCTAGTGCTACCCCTACCAAAAGCTACCTATATAAGGAAACTGTGTCAAAATTCTTTTAGCTAGTGTGATATTTTGGCCAACTTGAAAACAATTGAGTGTTTCTTATGTGCAAAGACACACCTTCATTGTTTTCAACCTCCCTCTGAGCTCACTTTGAGCACATACATGCACTTTATACCATACTGGGATTCACTGAATGAGCTATCAAACAAAAGTGGAACCATCACAAACGGATAACGGAAGGAGGAGTTACAATTGAAAACAAGATTGTGCTAGAAACTAGCTCACTGCATACAAAAGCAGTGAGTGATGGCCAACTACATAGAAGTACAAGCTAACAAAATGACCAAGTGAGCAGGGGGCCCACTCTAAACTAACTTAGGAAGAGATTAGAGGTTGCAGACTTCAACTCATGACTTGGATTCATGCATATATAGGCTGTCAAAAAGTGCTCCTATAAAATTTCAAGGATTTCTCAATCAACCACTGAACTTTTTGGTAAGCTATGACTTAGAAAAGTGGTTGAAATTCCTTGATAGCTGAGATTAATGAAATGAAGCCTTCAAATGATAGGTCCACTTTTCATCCACAACCTTGAGCTTTTTGCTAAGGTTCAAGGCTTGATTTTTAACAAAAGGAAGTCAAAATATATACACTATTGATGAGGTTGTGTCCCTTCCTTTGCAAGAAGACAAATCAAGAGTGAATAGAAGTGGTTTTGTTGAGGGAATGCAAACACTTGCTATTACAGAAAAGGGTAAAACTATTTTTAATTGTGGTTGAAAATTCTTATGGAAATAAGCTTTTGACCTTTCACACAAATGCCATATAAACCTTAACAAAATGCTAAAATAGAAAACTTCTTGAAATGGTACAATGTATGGTTACAGGAAGCATCTTCCAAATAAGTTTTGTTTGTGAAGCGCTCATGTGTGCAAACTATGTATTGAACCAATTTCCTACAAAAGCATTGAGAGTCATGACTATTTATGAGGCTTATAATGGACGAAAGCTAATGGTTAATCATATGTGCATTTTTGGTTTTTTGGCATATGCTCTTGTGCCATCACAATGTCATCACAAACTTGATGATAAGGCAAAGAAATGTATATTTGTTGGATATAGTAGTGAGAGTAAAGGTATCGATTATGTCATTGATTGACAAAAAAAATTACTAGTAAATATGTGTTTTTTATTGAAAATTCAGGTTATCTCATGGAATCATGCAAAAATGACTCCTACCTTAGTTATCTCATGGATAGGCTATCTTAGTTGTGCGCATTGCTTCAAGAAATAGGCTATCTCATGGAATCATGCAAAAATGACTCCTACCTTAGTTATCTCATGGATAGGCTATCTTAGTTGTGGTATTTATTTATCTCATGGATAGGCTATCTTAGTTGTGGTATTTATTTATCTCATGGATAGGCTATCTTAGTTGTGCTCATTGCTTCAAGAAATAAAGGAAGCACAAGTGGAAGATCCACATTTGTCATATTATTAGATCCATCAGTGATGACTCTATTATAGGAGATGAGGTAGTTATATCTGTTTCTTCCCCTAGTAAAGCAAACAAGTCAAGTATGTATGCCAATTTCTCAATGGAGAATGGAATACTTAAATGGAAAGGAAAGGTTTGAATACTAGATTCCCGAGATTTGAGAAGAAAAGACATGCATGATAACCATAATGTTCCTTGTGCAGGGCATCCGGGTGTTGAAAAAACCATTCACCTAGTTAGAAGAACATTGTGGTGGCTTGGATTAACCAGAGATGCCCACATTTATGTTCAATAACCCTTTCTGTCTTATTGACTTGACACATAAAGCATTATTGAACATATATATAGAATCTTTGGTCGAGGAACTATATAATCCATTTGTTCTCCATGTACATCTCATATATAAGATTTTCATGCAAGCAAGCAGTGTTCACTTTAATATGGGCCAACTCTAAGTAATCCAAGGAACAATGTAACGTATTGATCTTGATTATTGGATAGAATATTTTTTCAAAATCAAGTCTTGGATATCCTATTCCTTGATATCAATCATGCTTATAATGTAAAGTATAACTATTGAGTGAATCTATTTAGACCATAAAGCTTTATTGTCCCCTGATGTTGCATGACCAACATTTATTAGGTTTCACAAGAGCTTCTATAAATTATAACTTTACGTTTTTTTTTGGGTAAAAGGGTACTACTACTAGAGGGGAACACAATAAGATGACCAACCTCTCTCACTAAGACACTTTTTGAAATCCATGTTTGGAATTTCTATCATAGGAAATAGAGAGATGTTCTTATAAAGTTTATGTACAACTACTTTTTGCACGTTTCCATAAGTTAACTTGTGTCCATGTGCATCCCATCAAAATTCTCTACCTTATGGATCTCCTTTCTCAAATTAAGTTAGAAATTTTCCAAACCATGTGATCCAAAAACTCTTGAAGTAGTCAATAAAAAAACCATAGGCATGCAACCTTTGAGTTTTTCATCATGTTATCAAGACCAAAGAACAATTGGTACCATTGGAATCTAGTATTGTAATAAGACCATATTAAGACCACAGATCACCGGACTAGACCAGAGTCTTTTAAGATCAATCACTTTGTTGGCTAAAATCTATATCTTGTGTTTGGCTAGAAACAACCTTGACTAAAATTAGATTTCGTCATACTTAAGGAACAACATGAATGCTCCTACTCGCACTGCAATCCTCTAGGTTTCTCCATAGATTCTCAAGTACTCACAACACAATATTTGTTGTAGACAACTCTCATGAGAGGTAAACCAACCCAAGCTTCTTTAGTCTAAGGTTAATTTCTTCCCCTCTTTTTGGAACCACCTATTTTGACTACATTGATGATCCATAGTCATGCTTTGATTGCCTCAAATTGACTTGACATTGTTAGCAATAAAACCTTCGTTTTGCTCTTGATAGAACTTATCCTTGAGCATTAAATGTGAACGTTCTTCCAAATGTAGGATGAGGAAGCAATGGAGCTCTGGTATCACTAATTTTGATACAACTTGTTAGATACTCCCATAGGAGATACAATAGCCATTAGAAAAACTGAACCATGGGTCAAGTAATAGGAATCACCAGAAAGATATTAACATGAATAGATGCCTTATTCACCTTAGAGTAGATTGTATGGTAGATAGTAGACATGTATCCCACATAGATTCTAGTAGAGGGAGAAATCAAGGAGAGAACTTGAGTCAAAGACACAAAGTATTTGATTGATTTTTTGGAGCTTCACTCAATAATTGAGCATGAAGACATGAAGTATATGAAGAGAAGTAATGAAGACATAAGTGAAGAAAGGTAGAGCAAAAAGACTATGAAGCTTGGACATTCAAGATCATGCCTATGTGAACGAAAAAATTCACATGTGTGATATATACTTAGAATTTGGATCCAAAATAGTTCTAGAAGTTTCAAATTCACAAGTTTGAGTAGTAAAAACATAAGACCTGAATGTATATAAGTCAATTATAAGCATAAACACAGAGTTAACTCATGTGTAGGAAGCCAGGGCTCTTAGGGTGATAGATTGTGAAGAAAAGTTCTTTACTCTTAGATTCTTTTACGTGGTTATGAGTAGAAGGAAGCCAAACCACTTTGTACACATCTTCCTTGATAGTAAATGAATATTTTTATAGAAGGAATTGAGCCAATTCTTAATGTGTGAAGATTTCAAAGTCATTTTGTAGCTATATGTATGACAATTGATAGTTACGAGGATTATACACAAAATTACATGAATTTCTTAGAGTCAGATCTTGAAATATACTGTAAAGTTTTCAATGAGTGATAGATCATTTGAAATATAGGATCCTCAACTACAATTGAGCGGAAGATCTTTACAAAATAGAATGTGTGATAAAAGAGAAGATCTTTACAAAATAGAATGTGTGATCAAAGAATCAAGCTTAAGACTATAGGTGTGTCAAACTAAAGAAGGTAGAAGACATTTTAAGACATAGTACAACTTCTGAAGAATAATGGAGTTATTTACGAGGTAATGCTTCAAACTATTTTTTTGGAATCATTCAGTGATTATATGAGACAACTTCTACTATTCATTGTTCATAAGAATCTTGAGTATTCGTACAAATCAGAGACAAAATTGAAACTAAACTTCAGAAGAAGCTAATGATGATTGTAGAGGACTTCTAATATCACATTAACTTAGTTCTTGTGGTGTTTCACACATCAACAAGTGGTATCAGAGCAAAAAGGCCCTAAAGAGCATAAAAGGCCCTAAAGAACATAAAAGGAGTTGCAAACATACAAATTCTTGGAAGTTCTCATTAAGATAGAGGTTGAAGCATTTAACATCAAAAGCATCACAAGATTACTTTGAAATAACTTTCTAGTGTAGAGATCTACAAAAGGTAACACTCTTTAAACCTTAAACATACAACTTGTAGTAGAAGCAAGGAGTTCATTGTAGATCATATATCCATTGCTAAATTGGACATAGATAATTATTCTGATTGGGTAATGAGAATGGAGGCCTTACTTATGAGCAAGGATCTCATGGTTTATATAAGAAGTGAGGAAGACACACATATGTTTGAAGATTATAGTCGACCTAAAAGAGAAGGGTTAGAAGCTTTAAAGTTATGGAAAAAGAAGGATGCAAGTACAAGAGCTTATATTTACAACACAATTTCAGATCACTTATTGCCACACATAAGAGGATTGGAAATAGCTGACAATATATGGAGTGCATTGGCAAATCACTTCCAAAACACTACTTAAGCTAGGAAATCTAGCTTATGATTAGATTTTACAACATTAAAAAGGAATCAGAGTCAAACTATTAATGATTATCTCACTAAGATGAAAGACTTGAAAGATAGCCTTGGATCTATAGATGAAGTCATCGAAGATCATATGTTGGTTGCACAATTTCTTATAGGTTTAAGAGGAGATAAAAGGCGGAAACCTTTTGTATTATCAACTAAAATCTCATTAAATCATTTTGTACTAGATCTAACTCAATTGCTTGGGATTAATGCTCACATTTGAGCAAGACTTGAAGTCAGATGGAGATAAAGGACAAAAATCTGTTATGTATGCAAAGAAGAAAAATAAAGGAGATAGAGAATTAACAACTGAGGCCAATTATGTAAAAGGAAGAGCCAATGGTAGAGGTAAAGGTAGAGGAAATGGAAGAGCAAGAGGTAATTAAAGTAATAACAAGAAGACATGTTGGATAAGGCCTATATTGTGGTGGCTGAAATGACCTATATTGTCTATTATATGGGCAATTTTGGTAATTTTATTGGCGTATCTTTGCTTAAGATGACAATAGAGATTTGTTCCTTGCATTGGCTATCTATTGTATTGATATGGCTGTGGGGGAACAAGTCATCCTCTTGCACACACATGAGATGGGTGATCTCTTCCGCAATGCACATATCTTCTTAACATTGGAATTCATATAGGTTGAGCATGATAGGTTTTTTCCTTGTTGGTTTTGAACTCCCATTTTTTTGGCCACTAAGTCCGCTAATTTCTCAACACTCTTAGATTGGAAAGATACACTACTAACAGTGGAGTTTGAGGGATCTTCAAATCTTCTACAAAGTTATCTTCCAAATATATGCACTCTCGTAGGCACTCGTCTAATGGTTTTAAGCGCTACTCATACACCAAGCTTCTCAAATTTCCATTTGTTAAACCATCTAAGAATAATGATATCATCTTTTTTTGGGTGGGTCTCTCAGCCATAGGACATCGGTCTATGTAGTGATTAAATTGCCTAGCTGCCAATCTCACTGATTCATTAGGTGCTTGCTTGAAACTATGAATGAAGGAAGAGGTATTGTGTTTGATTCCTCTCTTTGTGAATTCACCAATGAATTCTTCTAAGAATTTCTCTATATTAGTAAATTGGTTGGGATCTAGGGGTTGGAACCACATCAAGGCTATTCCTATGAGGTTGGGTTCAAAGGATTGATATTGAATGAAAAAATCATCTATTTGTTCAGCTTATAGAACCTGTTTAAATTAGACAACATGATCATAAGGATCTCTTGACCCGTCATAGTGATTCCTTAGACACTTTTCCACTTGGTAAGGTCTTATTCTTCTACCCACTTCAAGAGGTTGAGGAACAACTTGAACCATAGGAGGCACACCCGGTCTTCTTCTTGGTGGAGATCTTAATGGGAAGGGTGGTCAGCTCATCGTCTCACTTCCCAAGTGATTTTTGGACAATGTACTAGCATTTGACTGTGGGACACTTTGCCAACTAGCTTAAATTTTAAAGGGGCCTTCTTGGCTTTGTTGTGGTCCTGAGGATTTTGGGAAGTGGTTTCTTGATCACTTGGGGGGAATAGTGAAAATCCGAAGTACTGACTACTGTAGTCTAGATCTTTCTACTTTAGTAAATTCCCAATATCTTCTTTTGTTTTGATCCAAATAAGTGACTCTGGAAGAGTCTTCATGATCATGTAATTCATAGATGGTAGCAGGGTTGACACTAGTTCCCACTGTGGGTGAAGTGGCTTGGAAAATTTACCAATTCTCGCTATTAGATAGATATCCACCAAACCTCATCTTGAGGAACTTTATCTCCTCTCCAAATATTCACCACTATCGATCTTCCTCTTGGGGTAGTCATGGCTTCTCTATCATCAGTCCCACTTTGGTTATTAGGTTCCCCAATTTCTCCTCTTTCATTGATCCTATTAGTATGCTATAATTGCCCTTGCTTATCCATGTAAAATCCTCCCTCAAATTCTACAACCGGTCCTTACAAAACCTCAAAGTCAGTAGAGTTCCTAAGTCTTGCAACTAACCTATTGAGACCATCTAAATAAATGGGACCTCATATAAGTTTGTAGAGACATATTGCAATGAAGTCCTATATTCTCCTTCTATCAAAGACATGATCTCTATTGAATGGATAGAGCTATGCATGTCTTCAGAGGAAATGATTCGTTCACCTTCCAAATCACTAGACGTGCCTGAGTAAGTGGAGTGAATACTCTTTTGAGTTACACTCCTTATATTGGATATCACACTTCTTCAGCTCCCTAGGACATGTCCAGAATGTAGGTTCATTCAAAATCTATAGGCCTCTTCACATTATTGTAGCTCTATGATGATTTTTGGTTTTTTTCACTGACTTCCTAATCTACTCCTAAAGAACTTGTCACACACACACACACACAGTGTATGAAGAAACATGTTCAAGTGATTTGTGACTTGCCAAGCTTCTAAATTTACTTCCTCATGAACACTACCTTCACAAGGACACTTTAGCCATCACGTAGGCACCTTGACTTAGGTCCTCATCCTTGGCAATGGCACCCAAGATGTGTGTACCTAGACTCACAAAGGTCTAGGGATTTGCGATGATCAAGACTATACCTCACACATCCAACGAATGCATATAGTGCTCGCTTGATACACACATTAAATTATCAAACTGAAAATATGACCTAGCCAAGTGCATGTAAATGTGAGCTTAACTAATGGTTAATGTGGTCATGGGACAAGTAATGCATGTAAAAAGGGAACATCTATCTCACACAACACCTCTTATACAAAAGTGTCTATCGCGATACTTGGTGTAGTGGCAGACACACATCAAGTGATATCTCCTAGCTTCGATATCTGAATATAGTCAATAGTGGGCTGATTTTGAAGCTCTCGATGAGACACATTGAATGGTGCATATTTTTCAGCTTGATTGGATATTTATGCTTCAAGTCATGCCCAAAAAACACAGTGAGGTGAATCTCCTACACTTAATTAAAGACTCCCTACACTTCCTACACACACAATAACACAAAAAGAGATGGTGAAGGGGTAGAAAACACCTCTAGACATAGATTCCATGCATTAGCCACACAAATAAGCTCAGGAAGAAGAAGATACACAAGCAAGAAGAAGAAAATTCAAAAATTCAAAAAGTTAGCTCTTCATTATGGCACAAGTCTTTACAAAATTATCAGAAGTGACTTATACACATGTGCGCTAAATTTGGTCCTTTCATGCAAGAGATTGGCACTTTCTCTAAAGATTTCTAAGTTCTTACTATTGTACAAAAGTAGTATTACAATCTTCAAGAATTATACATCTACAGGACTCCTGTAGTGCATTTACAAAGCTTTTCAGTGCTTTATCATAGATTTTAAGAAAAGAAAATGGGCTAGTTTTTGAAAATTTTGTGGGCCCACTTCTCTTCTCTTCTTTCCTCTGTTCTCTGCTCTATCTTGTCTTTGGTCCTCTGCAACATCAATAAATAACTAGAAGCAAGAAACAAATTCCATTATACTATGGGATATGTTGATATATTTAGGTAGTGATGTGTGTGAACACACTAGGACCGCCAAGACACTTTTTTCCCTCTTTAAGAGGTTTTTCCCTTGGCTTGTATATATGCCTACAAACTTAATGGGTCACTTATCTTTATACATTCTAGTGGTAATACATTCAGTATTGTGAGTTGTGCTCCAAGCTTCTTCTTCTTCCTTGTGCTGTTCGCGTGCTTCCGCAAACCTCGAACTCCAACAATTGGTATCAGAGTAGATCACCACTTCATCTAAGGCATCGTCGGCACCCGTGCAATCACAGTCTCAGAATCACATGAAATTTGGTGAGCATACTCAAGGTGATTAGGAGATCAAAACTACTTCACTCTATGGTGCTGAAATCATGATCTGAGCTCCTTTTGGCCTCCGAACACACTATTGCAATGCTTGTGTAGGCAATTTCATCTTTTTGTGCCAAAGATATATACAGGTTTTGATTTTCTAGTATTAGCATCTCAAACTCTATTATAGGTTTAGTAGAACTTGACAGGGTGGTTCTATTCAACTTTTTGAGATAAAGTCATTTTTTTGCATCAGGGTATTTTAGTCAATGGTCATGGCTGAAAGTAGTGATGTATTCTGTATGTTGGCTTTTGAGGATAAGTTGGACGGTACTAATTACCCATTATGGGCTTATATGATGCATCATGTATTGGTTGCAAAGGATTGTGGAATATTGTGCAGGGTATCGAAAAACATCCTATTACACCTACAAACACAATTGCTGAAGGTGATGTAGACGACATTGAAGATGATGATATTCTTCATGTTCGTGTTTGTGCTGCGGTTCTTGCTGCACCTACTATAGAGAAAATTTGTTGGGATGGCAAAGATGCTCAGGCACATGCATTGATAGCCTTGTCTATCAAACATGCCATTATTCCTCACATTCACTCTTGCAGAATAGCCAAGGATGCTTAGGATACACTTACCACTTTATACCAAGCAAGGAATGAAGCTCGTGTTGCTTATCTTCGAAAACAGTTAGAGAGTGAGCACATGAATGAAGGTGATTCCATGGATAGTTTTTTGACAAAGATCAAAGATTTGAAAGAACAATTGATTTCTGCTGATGAAGTCTTGCCTGGCAGTCTACTTATGCAGACTGTTTTGGATGGTCTTCCCAATTCATATCAGAGTTTTGCTTCTACTCTTCATTTGATGATGAAAGGCAATCCAAATGCCATAACATTTGAGGAGGTAGTCTCTGTTCTATTGTAGGAAGATCAATTTAGGCAGAAAAAGTCCATTATGCATGTTGCAGATCAAGCTTTTTTGGCTAGTCAAAAAGGCAAAGGTAAATGGAGCTCTTCTAGTAGCAAGGAAAAATCTGCTAATTTTGCACAATCAAAGAAGGATGACAGAGACGAGAAGAAAACAAAAAAGAAGAAATTGTTTTGCAAATACTGTAAAGCAAATGTACATGTCATAAAGAGTTATCTAAAACTAGCTGCTAAAGAGGCAACAAAGAAAGAGGCCGGAGTGGTTGTTGCTGAGGCCTCTACACCCAAAACAAAGTTTGCTAATCTTGTGCAGAATGAAGAATGGGCATTTAATACTATTTACAATTTTGACCCATCTTCACATGAACAGTGTATGTCTGTAGTAGACTTAGATGTTTGGTACTTTGATAGTGGGGCAACCAAACATATTACCTCACAGTGTAGTTTCTTCACTTCACTTGAGCGTGCTCCTAAAGGGAATACTATCACATGCACCAACAACTCCTCTTATCCTATTATTCGAGTTGGTAAGAGCATTTTGACTACTACCGATGGTAGTTCTTTTACATTATCAGATGCTTTATTTGTGCCAGGGATTAAGAAGAATCTCTTATCAGTTTCAGATTTAGCCAAGATTGGCTTGGTTGTGAAATTTATGGAAGAAAGATGTACAGTTCATGAATTTTCAAATGACGATGTCATTATTGCTTCTGGCATTTTATGTCATGGGCTGTAGAAGCTCATAGACTATGAAAAATCTGTGAGTGATTCAACATGTGAAGTACATGATTATCAGACTTTGTCAGATGCAAAGCTTTGGCATGCACGCTTTGGTCATTTGAATTTTGCTAGTTGCTATGCCTATAGAAATTTGAAATGGTGTCCTCTTTGCCCAAACTTGAGGCTCCTAGTAAACATGTATGTGAAGGCTGTATTTTGGCAAAATGCAGCATTCCTCCTTCCCAAAATATGGTTCAATTCCAGCTACTCAGAAATTGCAGTTTGTTCACAGTGATGTTTGTGGTCCTATGCAGACACCCTCTTTTGGGAAGTACCTTCACCCTCTTTTGGGAAGTATCTTTACTTTGTGACTTTCATCGATGATTTTTTGAGGCATGCATGAGTATATCCATTGAAAACAAAGTCCAAAGCGTTTATGTGCTCCAAACAGTTTCTAGTTTTGGCTAAAAATCTGTCAGCATGTAAAATGGGAAACCTTCATTCTGATGGAGGGGGGGAATATATGTCTTCTGAATTTAATGCATTTCTGGCTGAACGTCATCCACAGATTAAACACATTTTGGTAAGCCATGATGTTGTTTTTGTGGAAGATGCTATTCAACCATTACTTTCATGTACTAAGGAGACATCACTTAGCTCCAAAGACATGTATGACACTTTGCTACCTCTTTTTATAGGTGGACAATCTAGTGCTGGTCCTAATGGGGCAACTTCTTAGCCTTTATAGGTTTCATGTGATGATGCAAATCATTCCGTTTTTGATGTAGATTCACATGATGCACTTGTTGATGAGAGAGCTGATTTTGAGGAGGTAAAAACTATGCCAAAATGGCTAGTGCAAACTTTGTGTGACAACAAATTAGATGCACCTTTGTCATATCATACTCGTTGAGGCTCTCATAGTTCCTCTTTTGCATCAGTTTGCTATGCTATGGCTGCCTCTAGTCTCTGTGATGAGAATGATCCTGTTTTGTTTCATGGAGCAGAAAATTCTTAAAATTGGATGGCTGCTATGCAGTTAGAATATGATGCTATCATGAAAAATGGTACCTGGCCTTTATGTGACTTGCCTCTTGGAAATAAGGCCATTGATACTAAGTGGGTATACAAGTTGAAGCGTAAGCATGATGGAACAATTGATAGGTATAAGGGTAGGCTTGTTGCAAAGGGTTATGTGCAGGAAAGAGGCATTGATTTTGATGAGACCTTTGCACCTACATGCCAAATGACTACTGTTCATAGCATCTATGCACTTGTAGCTCATCATGGTTGGAATGTACATCAGTTGGACATTAAAAGTGCATTTCTGAATGGTGACTTGCATGAAGAAGTGTATGTTTTTCAGCCCCATGGCTTTGTGAGGAAAGGGCATGAAAACCAAATGTGTAGATTGAAAAATGCATTATATGGTTTGAAGCAAGCACCACGTGCTTGATATGAAAAGATACATGCCTATCTGATTGCACATGGTTTTGAGAACAGTCCAATTGAGAGCACCTTATATGTTAAGTGTGCAAATGATGTGCTTCTGATCATTATTGTGTATGTTGATGACATGCTGCTCACTGGTCCTCATGAGAAGCATATTGCTGATTTTAAGGCTAATCTACATGCCTCATTTGAGATGTCTGATTTAGGGCATTTGCATCATTATTTGGGTTTCAATTTATGCAAGTTGATGGTGGAATAGCTTTGTGTCGAACAAAATATATTGACACATTATTGTAGCATTTTGGCCAAGAAGATTATAAACCCATTGCTATTCATATGGAGATAACTTTATGGTTGAGTCTTCATGATGCTGGAGATGCATTTGATGCTGTTCCCTATCAGTAGGCTATTGATTGCTTGATTTACTTATGCATTACACAACCAGATATTCAGTTTTCTATCTCACAAATGAGCAGGTTTATGCATTGCCCAAGAGTCAAGCTTTGGTAGGTGGTTAAGCACATCTTTTGCTACTTGAGTGATACCCAGCTACTTGGATTGTTTTATCCCAAGGGGGGATCATTACCGCCAAATTTACATGCTTTTTGTGACTTTGACTAGGCTGGTTGCTATGATACTTGTGTGTCCAGCAGTGGTTTTTGCTTCATGCTTGGTAGCTCATGCATATCTTGGTTGAGCAAGAAGCAACCTATTGTGGCCACTTCTAGTTGTGAGGCTGAGTATAGGGAAACTTTCATAGTGATTGTTTAGTGTGTGTGGCTCAGATGCCTTATGGCTGATTTGGGTGTTGGTCAGTCTTCTGCCACCACCATCTTCACTAACAGTCATAGTGCATTGGTACTTGCAAGGAATCCTATGTTCCATGCTCGCACTAAGCACATTGAGGTGCACTATGTCAAGGAGAGGTTCTTTGTTCGAGAGATCAGTTTGGCATATTTGCCCACACAAGAGAACATTGCAGACCTTTTCACAAAGGCTCTGCTTAGGGAGAAGTTTGAAGGTTTCTGCAAAGCTTTGGGCTTACTTCCTTTTGTGGATTGGTTCCACATAGCTTGGCACTTCCTTATACATGAGTGTTAGCTCCTTGTTCACCACATCACTCCCAAGGGGAATTTGTTGATATATTTAGGTAGTGATGTGTGTGAATACACTAGGACCTCCGGGCACTTTTTTCCCTCCTTAGGAGGTATTTTCCCCTGACTTGTATATACGCCTATAACCCTAATATGTCACTTATCTTTGTACATTCTAGTGGTAATACATTCAGTATTGTATGTTATGCTCCAATCTTCTTCTTCTTCCTTGTGCTATTTGCGTGCTTTCATAGACCTTGAACTCCAATAGGACATATGTCTTAAAGTTACATGCCATATAACAATAACAGGATTCTCTATAACCATAATGAAGTATTTTTTATGATATATAGACATATATGGATACACCAAAACATTGAATGGATAAGTCTATCTTGTATCACAAGTGATTAAGTTGAGTCTTATCCAATTAACATGAAATCATGAAGTTCAAGTAGAAGAATATTATGCATAGGGAATTGTGAACCATATGAAAATTCAACTATGATATCTTAAATTATAAAAATGATGTCATGGTCATATGATTCTCTAAGTTTGCTTGCTCCAAGGGATTTTTTTCATAAATAATTGTTAAAAAATAAAGAAGCAAGGTCGTATATATTTTTGCAAAAAGGATTTTTTTTCAAATGGAAGGAAAATACAAAAAAATGAAAAATGGAAGCATTTACTTCAGCAAGTAGTGGAGGTCAAAAGAGAATCAATCAAAAGAGAATCAAATCCAAAAAAGCTGAACTGGAAGAGGAGTGGCTACTCAAAGTAGTGGAAGAGTTATGGAAAAGAGCTCTCAAACTCATCATGAGAGTTTTTGGACACTTGTCTATAAAAGAGGCAAGGGAGGACACTCAAGAATAGAGGAACAAGGCATGGAAGTCCCCTTGTAGTTCATTTGGTTTGAATCATTTCGTTCTCTTCACTCTCATAGACTATATCCAATCACATACCAATTTTTGGGTAGCTTGATTGTGAGAGTCATATCTCTCAATATGTGTATTGAATTTTAGAGTTTAGAAATTCATTGGAAAGTGCATCTTGAGTACATCCTCTATCTAGGATAGTTTTATCAGAATCATTATGATCTATGAGTTATTTAGTTTTTAGTGAAGTCTAGTTTTTAGCCTAATTTGAGCAGACAAGCAGCCTGTCTTGAGGCAAAGAATTGCCAAGACGAAACTACTCCAAATTGAGTGTTTGATAGCTCATTTAAAATCTATGTGTGTCTAAATTGAGTGACCAAAGTTTCAAGTTCATTGGATTTTTCAGTTGATATCAGTTTTCATTTGAAGGTTCAGCTATTGGTAAAAGTCTTGATCTTGAGAAGGTCTTCTACACTTTCTGCTGCGTGAAGGAGACAAGCAAACCATGCTTGCCATGAAGCATGAGTACAACAACCTGAGAAGTGATGATAAAAAATGGTTTATAGATTCAGGTTGCAGCAATCATATGACATGCCAAGGAGATTTATTCACAAAGCTACAAGCTCCAAGTGGAAAAGGATGTGTGGAGACTGGTGATGAAACTTAACACACAATTGAGCATGTTGGAGATATCAAGCCTGGAGACAAGAAGGTATTGACTGATGTTCTTCATGTTCCTACTATTGCAAAGAATTTGATTTCAGTAGGACAAATAGTAGAGAAAGGATATCATGTTATCTTCAATGAAAAAGGTTGCTTTATAAAGAATCCAAAAGAAGGATTCAAGGTCGTTGCTCAAGGAAGGAAAGAAGGTAGGATGTTCACTTTGGACATTCAACAACCACATGGAAAGGTCATGTATATTCAGTTTGGAAACAAGAGGATTGCTGAAATTGATTTGTGGCACAAAAGGTTTGGACATATCAACATTCCCAAGCTCAAGGACATGAGCAACTATGCAGTGGTAAGAGGTCTTCCAAGATTCAATGATGCTGGACTACATGAGTTTTGTGAAGCATGCCAACTAGGAAAAAAAACTCGACAACCATTCAAGAAGAGCAACTATGTGGCAAGGAATGTCCTCGACTTGATACACACGGATGTATGGGGACCATCACAACAACCATCGGTGGTTGTTAATAGATATTTTGTCACTTTTATTGATGATCATTCAAGAAAAGTATGGATAATCTGCATAAAACAAAAAACAGATATGTTCTCCATGTTCAAGAGATTTAAAGCACAAGTAGAAATGGAAACAAGACACTACATAAAGACCTTGAGGTCCGATGGAGGAAGAGAATATTTCTCCAAAGAATTTTCAGATTTTCTTAATGAAAAAGGCATCAAATGACAATTTACATGTAGGCACACACCTCAACAAAATGGAATAGCTGAAAGGAAAAATAGACATATCATAGAAGTTGCAAGATGCATGCTCAATGAGATGAAGGTGCCACTAAACTATTGGGCTGAAGCAACTAGTATGGCTGTTTATTTGATGAACAAGTGCCCAACGGCTCAAGTGCATAATCTAACTCCCGAGGAGGTTTATTCTGGTAAGAAACCTGACCTTACACATCTCAAAGTTTTTGGATGTGTGTGTTATGTTCACATCCCTCAAGAACTAAGGACAAAGATGGAGGTAAAGTCAGAAAAATGTATTTTCATTGGATATTCATTGGAGCAAAAGGGATACATGTGCTACAATCCGATGACAAAGGAGCTAGGAGCCTCATGAGATGTGGTATTTGATGAGCGAAGACCATGGTTTGGAGAGAAACGGAAAGAGAAGATCCTTGAAGAAGATTGCGAAGATGATGGAGGTGCTGTCCAAGAAGAATTTCAGCAAACAAGCACTCAAATGTCAGGTTCAAAAGCTTCTACATCACATGGAGAAAGCTCAACATGGAAGGGGAGACTAAAGAGTATGAAGATTGTTCCAAATAAATGGGTGTTTAAAATAAAGAGAAATGATGCTGGTTCTCTAGCTAGGCATAAAGCTAGACTAGTAGGAAAAGGATTCAAGCAAACTCATGGCATCGACTATGAAGAGACTTTTAGCTCGGTTGCAAAGATGGGAACAATTAGAACCTTGATTACAATGAGTGAAACAAGGAGATGGCCATTGTATCAACTTGACATAAAAAATATTTTTCTCAATGGTGAACTTCAAGAAGAGGTATACATGAGTCAACTGATTGGATTTGAAGATAAAAAGCATTCAGATTTTGTTTGTAGATTGAAGAAAGCTTTGTATGGGCTGAAGCAAGCACCATGTGCTGGGAACCAAAGATTGGTTGAGTACCTCACAAGATGTGGGTATAGTCCAAGTAGTGCAGATCCCTCTCTCTACATGAAGAAAGAAGAAGGAAAGCAAGTATATATTTGCATATATGTTGATGATCTCATCATAACAGGAAATAATGTTATAAGAATACAAGAGATAAAAAGAAAACTTGGTAATGAGTTTAAAATTTCAGATCTTGGTGAGCTGAAATACTTTTTAGGCATTGAGGTAGTCTATGGGAAAGATGGCATCTACTTGATGCAAAGAAAGTACATGCTGGATATTATTTTCAGATTTGGAATGAGTGAATGCAAACCACTCACTCAACCTATGGACACAAATGTGAAGCTATGATCAACTGATGGAGAGAAGTTACATGATGTAACTACATATAGGAGTATTATAGGTTCATTGATCTATGCTATTATCACAAGACCATATTTGTGTTATATTGTTGGAGTTCTTTCTCAATTTATGCAAACTCCAACAAGTGAACATTTAAATTCATCAAACGAGTGTTAAGATATGTGAAGCACACAATCAATCATGCCTTGTTTTATAGATATGATGAAGAATTGCAGGTAAAGGGCTTCAATGATGCTGATTGGGCTGGTTCGAAGGAAGATAGAAGATCCACTTCAGGATATGTATTCATGATAGGTAGCAAACCTATCACATGGAGCTCAAAGAAGAAACCTACTATTGCACTATCATCTACAGAAGATGAATATGGAGGATTAGCCTTTGCAACTTGTGAAGCTATGTGGATTAAGAAGCTCCTGGCTGATCTTGATGTGTAGGTAGAGACCATTCCAATTTATGGTGACAACATTTGAAGCATTCACTTGACAAACAATCCAATGTTTCATGCACGAATTAAACCTATAGAAGTGCATTATCATTATGTTCGAGAAAAAGTTTTGAGCAAGAATGTGGATATAAAGTTCATTAGAACTAATGATCAGGTTGCAAACGTGTTTACAAAGTCCTTAGATGCTTCTAAGCTAAAGAGGTTCAAGGATGAAATCAACTTGCAGGATATGGCTCAAGGTGCAAGCTCACATGTGAGGTTGAGGGGGAGTGTTAAAAAATAAAGAAGCAAGGTTGTATATATTTTTGCAAAAAGGATTTCTTTCAAATGGAAGGAAAATAAAAAAATGAAAAATGAAAGCATTTACTTCAGCAAGTAGTGGAGGTCAAAAGAGAATCAACCAAAAGAGAATCAAATCCAAAAAAGCTGAACTGGAAGAGGAGTGGCTACTCAAAGTAGTGGAAGAGTTATGGAGAAGAGCTCTCAAACTCATCATGAGAGTTTTTGGACACTTGGCTATAAAAGAGGCAAGGGAGGACATTCAAGAATAGAGGAAGAAGGCACGGAAGCCCCCTTGTACGTAGTTCATTTTGTTTGAATCATTTCGTTCTCTTCACTCTCAAAGACTATGTCGAATCACATACCAATTTTTGGGTAGGTTGATTGTGAGAGCCATATATCTCAATATATGTATCAAATTTTAGAGTTTAGACATTCATTGGAAAGCCCATCTTGAGTACCTCCTCTATCTAGAACAGTTTTATCCAAATCATTATGCTCTATGAGTTATTTAGTTTTTAGTGAAGTCCAATGTTCAGCCTAATTGAGTGGACAGGCAGCGTGTCTTGAGGCAAAGAATTGCCAAGACAAAACTACTCCAAATTGAGTGTTTGATAGCTCATTTGAAATCTATAAGTGTCTAGTTTGAGTGACCAAAGTTTCAAATTCATTGGATTTTTGAGTTGATACTAGTTTTCATTTGAAGGTTCAGGTATTAGTAAAAGTCTTGATCCTGAGAAGGTCTTCTACACTTTCCGCTGCGTGAAGGAGACAAGCAAACCATGCTTGCCATGAAGCATGAGTACAACAACCCAAGAAGTGATGATAAAAAATGGTTTATAAATTTAGGTTGCAGTAACCATATGACATGCCAAGGAGATTTATTCACAAAGCTACAAGCTCCAAGTGGAAAAGGATCTGTGGAGAGTGGTGATGAAACTCAACACGCAATTGAGCATGTTGGAGATATCAAGCTTGGAGACAAGAAGGTATTGATTGATGTTCTTCATGTTCCTACTATTGCAAAGAATTTGATTTCAGTAGGATAAATGGTAGAGATATGATATCATGTTATCTTCAATGAAAAAGGTTGCTTTATAAAGAATCCAAAAGAAGGATTCAAGGTCATTGCTCAAGGAAGGAAAGAAGGTAGGATGTTCACTTTGGACATTCAACAACTACAGGGAAAGGTGATGTATATTCACTTTGGAAACAAGAGGATTGCTGAAATCGATTTGTGGCGCAAAAGGTTTGGACATATCAACATTCCCAAGCTAAAGGACATGAGAAACTATGCAATGGTATGTACCTAAGGACAAACCTAGGGACTTGTGGAGAAAGAGACTATACCTTGATCCCCCTCAGGTGCATATAGTGGGGATTCACGCTTTATTTATCAATCCGAGGAGTATCAAAACCTAGCCGACTGTATGAAGAAATGCATTCAAATGATGATCAATGCAAATGAGCTTCCCAAAGAGTGCAAACAAGGCTAACACTATTCCAAACAAGCTTCAATTGTCAGTCATGGTGTCACGATACTTAGAACAACATCCAATAGTAAATTGAGCTTTTCTCTTAGCTCTGGACTCCGAATATAGGAAATAGCATATGCATTTGGAAGCTCTCGTGAAGATGCATCTAATGGCGGTAGTTTCACTCAATTCTGACGCTCGTACTTTAAGTTATGAACAAAATACTGAGTTGCGAGAATGACCTTCCTACAGTTTAGCACTTCCTACACTTCACACATACCTTAACCACAACAAACAAACAGTTTCATGGATAGACAACACTTCCTAACACTCTTTTCAAGCAACACACATGCACACAAGCTCACAAAGAAGATGATACAGAGAGGAGAGAACACAAATTCGAAATTATGTGCTCTTGATTCTCACAATGGCAAAAAGTCTTTACAAAGAGTCACAAATTGACTTATATACATGTGCCCTAAAAATGGTCTTTTCACACAAGAGACCAGCACTTTATTCACTAAAAGGTTAATTTCCTACTAATTTACATGGGTAAGCTACTAAACTTCTGGGGTAATGCATCTAGAGGACTCCTCTGGTGCATTTACATCGGAAACTATATTACAAAATGATTATGATACAAAAAATAAAGTGTCCAAATCGGAAAAATTTTGGGGTCCTTCTTTTTCTCTGCGTTTTGCTCTTCTTAGCTCTGCAACACTCTCCCCCTCTTTGTTTCTGCTATCCCTTGACAGGCTTTACTTCTTGTCTTCAACTTGTTTAAGAAGTCTGAATACACGCACCCAGCGGTTGAAGCGGTAACAAAGACTGTCAGACAATTGGTTATCTTATCCGAGGTATGTCCTTTGCTTCTGTTTGCCCCTTGGTATTCCTTATATCACATATCTGGGTTGCTGTATTTAGTTGGGCTATCGCGCACGCCATCAGTGACTAGGAATGTGTTGTTCTTAGTCATCCTCTTCAACTTTTCAGCCTCTACCTCTTTCTAACTTTTCGTCTTTTGATTTGTCTTTGTCTTCATATATCTGACCCTGTTGTATTGCTTTGAGCCTGTTTAGTTTTTTTCCACCGCACGTTGTCAGCGGGAGGATTATTACTTGCCAAGTATTGTCTTGCACTTCTTCATGGATAGTTCCTGGCCTTGGTCCGTCCTTCCCATGAAATGTCCTGGTTCTGATTGTTCTTTAATTCCATTCCTCAGGACCTGGATGTATTGCGTTGTTGCCTGATGCGTGCCCCTGCGGGGCTCTGTGCAGATATGTCTCTTTAGATATGATCTTTTTAGTGAAGCTTCTTTCTTTTTCTTCTTCTTTTCTTCTTTTTGCTTGACTCTCCCTCAACACTGCCCCCCTCTTGAAATATGTCGTCCCCGATAGGCTTTGGAAGTCGACGTGAGTATGTTCTGTACACTTTTTGCTCTATTTCATTAAGCAGATTAGCTTCACGTATCATGAGTTGCTTCCACTGTTCTGCTTTCACACCATCATGTGGTGGCTGTCTGTGGTCAGCGAAGAATCTTAGCTCATATGCCACTAATCTGGCATTCAAGTTGGATGACATCTTTAAAAAGATTTCTGAATCAATTTCAAAAAAACCCGTGAAAAAGGCTTCTTCGAATGTTTGCATATATATACTCGGTAAAACATCAGCCTAGAATAATATGCCATTATTGTAGGTCGACTAGGCATAATAGACAAATAAAAAATGAGGATATCTGTTCCTTGATTAATACCAATGAAATTCAAAAATGTGTAAGCCGCGTGCTTGAACACCTTCAAAACTGTGAGTATCATGCTGAGAATTTTATTCGTCATCTTGATAGTTAGGTCAGGTACTGTTGCATAGCAATGCAGCCAAAATTCGATGGTTTTTTACCATGTAGTCCTCTGTCGGTAGATAGTTATGAGGTGGACTTGGAAGTAGCGGATAATTCAACCACTGTTTATTGATTACACCATTCTTTTGCATATCCAAAAATTCTCTTGCTTCTCTGTGGCGGGGTGTCGGACAAAAAGAAGGATTTACCTGTAGTAAATACGGTGTTGCGTGCCAGTGCACCCGCAATGTAGGATTTTTCTCAAAAAATTTCCTTCTCCATACTGGCTGTGCAGCTTCAAATTCTTCTTGAGTATAATTGAATGTGTCATCTTTGAAGTGCAATTGCTCATCTGGACTTCTCTGTGTGATCTTCTTTATGTATTGCCTTGTTTTCTCTTTCAATAATCCGTATGGAATGTTGAAAGGCTTCATTATGGTATCCAAGTCTTTACCCTTTATTTTTGCTTCCTTCATTACTTTGATCACTTCATTTTCAAAATTCTCTGTCAACCAGGACACCAATAGTGCCCGTTCCTTCTGACTTATTTCTGCACTATATGGCATTGGATGATCATCATGTGGTTCCGCGATCTGCTCTTTTATTGGAGAATTATAACTCGGGGGAGATAGAGGATGTACCTCTACCTCGTCAGTAGGACTCCTTGGTCTTGGCTCTACTAGTGTCCCCCTGAGTACTTTCTCTTCTGCTTTGGTTTCTAATTGTGCCAGACGTTCAGTCTTCTCTTTAACTTCTTGCATGGCTGCCCTGAGAGTCTCTTTGGCTGCAAGTAGCTCATTACTGATTTCTGCTACTTGGTCTACATTTTCGCTGTAACTCTTTACAAGTTTGGCATTCACATTTTGTAATTGCGTTTTAAGTTCATTCGTTTCATTGATATACCTGCTTTCCCATTCTTGTCTTAAGGCTTGCTCTTGCTTCAGCAAATCTGCATATTTCTCAATCTGATCTCTTAGTTCTTTCTGATCAATAGCTGTAGTCTCTTGTTTTTCGATAGGCTGGTCATACAGTAATGCCTTCATCAGTTCTTTATTGTGGCCGCTTAAGCTATCGTTTTCTTCCATTTATACTTTCAGTTGTGTTTCGAGCAGGTTGCTGCGAGCTTTCATCCTCTCTTTGTCTGCTTCGCTGGCTTCATGTTGTCTTTGTAAGTCTGTCAGTTGTGCCTGGAGTCGATGATGCTGCTTCATCAACATATCACATTGTGCTTTGACAGCGAGTAACTCCATTCCTTTGGCAGAAATCTCTTTGTAGCTCAGTGATGAGTAGCACCTCCTTTAATGTAATTCCGGGAAGACATGAGGATGGTATGAAGACCTCGAGCAAGTGAAGGCACAAATGTGTGAGTGCGAAGCACACTAACATGCACACACATACACACACACGCGCACACACAGCAAGAACAAAGAGAGTAAGACAATGGAATCACTTCTATTGCAACAAAGTTCTCATACAAGCTCAAAACTACAAGAAGCTCTCCTCAAAAATGAGCTCTCTAGCTCTATTTATAGTTTTTGACTAGCTTTGGCCCTGTCCAGACCTAGTGTCCGGCCTAGTTAAAAATTAGGTTCCAGGGTTTATTTGAGGGCTCAAACGAGATCTAAAAAATATGAAAATTGCCAGGCAACTACTTCTAAGGCTCCCCAAGCTCGAGGACTCCTCGGCTTGTACAAAATGGAGCTACTAAAAGGTGAAATGATATTTACAAGGGTTTTTAGTGATAAGAATCACTTTTAAATGGTGTAGGGGTTTGGAAAAAAATAAAGGGTTGCCTTAGTGCTAGATCTGCATGTATGCCCGTATTTGCTTCTTCCCGTATACTGCCAACACTCTCCCCCCCCTAGCGTCTGTTGCCTCTGACAGACCTCTGCTCCATTGTTTGATCAATGTACCTCTGCAGGAGGTCGGTTTCCACTTCTTGTTCCTTGATGCGTAGTCCCCGGACCAAATCTCTCTGAAGGGCATCCCAATTGACTGCTCCTGGCAGATCAGGGTGTGGTGTGGTGTAGAGTTCCGAGTGCATGGTTTGTTCACACACAAATAGTTGTAGCAGGTGGGTTGGGCGTGGTGCGAATACTTCTGAGTGTGACTCCCAAAACCCCGTGGTGAACATATCATCAAAGGTTTGCTTGTAGCAGGCAGGGAGATATCTTATTCGTGCATGCCATGCGTAAGCTACTCGAATGCTCGGGGTCATGCTCATGTCATACAGCAAATCATAATTACCATTGATGAAGCCTGGAATTGAAGGCTGGATGTTACGTACATTTCGAAAGGTCTTTAGCACCACTTGCATCATGTCCAAAATTTTGAGCATCATTTGAGCGGCGACATCCGGCATGGGGTGGAGGCGTGGCATCCAATGTCTGATGGTGGCTATCATGTATGATACTGTAGGTGTGCTGGTTGGGGGTGCGATTGCGGGGTAATTGAGCCATTCTTTACAATTTGCGTTGTTTTGAACCTTGATGGCGAATGCTTTCCATGATCTTCTTCTTTGTACTGGACCAAAGCAAGGGTTATACTTTAAACGCGTGGGAGCGTGATCCCATGTTCGTAACATCTCCGGATAGGTCTCCAGTAACTTTTGCCTCCATATGGGTTGGAATATGGCCCCCTTTCTGGCCGCCTCTGGAATGTCCTCGGGTTCGAACTGTGTTGCGAACGTAGGGTACTGGTTGGTTATGCGTTTGATCTCAGCATTATAGTCAGCCAGCAGTACAAAATAGGGCTTATATTGTAACTCTGAACTGGTGATCAACCGCCTAGGAGCCAAGTTCGAGAAATATTCAGACTTGAGTATAGACTCCTCAATGGTTTTCATGGCCAGCATCTGAGTTGCTACGCGCTCTTCGTGAGTGTGGCCCATCTCCTCTACCTGCTTCATCCATGCCGATGGGGGCTCCTCATATGTGTCTTGGCCTTCCTCCGTAATTCTGCCTCCTAGAAGGGGTTGAGGCTCATAATTGTCTTCAAATGTCTCCTCCACTAGAATGACTACTGGTTCTTCTTCTATGGTTTGATCAGGTGGAGAGGGAGGTCGTTCATACTGTAACAACTTGATTTTTAGTTCTGCAACCTGTTGTCGTAGCTCAAGTACCTCACTGTTGGTTGAAGGTTCAGGTTCTGGCGAAGTAGCGGCATCAACCGTCTCTTTAGGTGTGGGTGGGTGTGTTGTCGGTACTTTGGATCCTTGTAGTTCCTTTATCTGGTCTGCCAACTGATCATGGGCTTCCAAGAGGGTCGCATAACCTTCTAAAACCTGTTGAATATGCTCTGAGGGGACAACCTGGAATTTTGCAGGGTCTATAGGTGCTCCCGGGGTGTTTTCCATGGCCGCTTCTAGGTTCTCCTGGTTTTGTTGTTGTAGCCTTCGGTTCTCTTCTTGAGCCGCTGCTAGATGGCGACGTAGTAGGGCCATGTTGCGTTGAAGTCTCGCATTGCGGCCCATTTGTTCTCTGAGTTGTTCCTCCATAGCTTTGCCTGTCTCTGCATACTTAGCTTCGAGTTCTGTCTTCGAGTGTTGGAGGGCAATCACCTGGTGTTGTAGTGCTGTATTACCTAGTTCCAAGGCATCGACTCGTGCTTGGAGTTGAGCCGAGAGATTGCACAGCTCTGTGTTATTTTCTTCTAATAGCTTATACTCTTGCTTAAGCTGAGTGGCCGCTTCAACCATGGTGTCTAGTGCATTACTAAATGATGTGGATGCATGGGTAGAGGTGGAACGTGCAAAGGGTCGGGAGGTGGGAAAGGGAAAAGTGGATGATGTGGCTATGAGTGAAGTGAGATGTGCTGATGGTGGGACAGACGTGGTGGTGGGTGCTCCTGTGGATGGTGAAATATCCATGGGATCGGATGTGAGAGTGTGTGGAGTGTGAATTGTGAATACGGGAACGGTAGGTGGTGTGTTAGTGGTGGCAGTGAATGTGGGGGAGTGGGGTTGGGAAAGGGACTTTTTATTATAGTTCTCGACCTGTTGGAGTATATTTACAAGGTTTGTCCAGAACGACGGTTGTGTGACTTGGGTTGAGTATGAGGCAGTTACTAGGGAAGTGGTGGATAGGGTTTGGGTGTGGGTGAATGGAAAAGGATGGGATAAGGTCTGGCTAGTGGCAAGTGGTTGTCCAAGGGCGGGGAGATAGGAAGGGTGACCTATTATGGTTTGATCGGTGGCAGGATGACCGGTGTGAGGTTCAAAAATTTGGGTGGAAGTGATGGATGTGGGTAAAGGGAAGGATGTAAAAACAGAGGTGTGTACAATGGTTTCATGATGGGTGGATATCGGTTGTTCAGAAAGACTAGTGGAGCAGGGTTCGAAGGGTTGAATGGAAGGTGACGGTGGAGATGGTACCTGTGTATTTACATCTTGTTCGTCAGTGGTACTTGGGCTCGTCATGTGAACATCCTCTGAAATTATGGTAGGCAACGCAGTAGAGACTTCCATTTGAATCATTTTTCCTCGTCGTGGCCGTGTATCAATCCTTCGTTGATCATAGGTAGGGTTCTCCTGATAGACCATTGTCCTCAATGCTTCCCCGATCCCACATGTCTCCGCCAATAGATTCAATGATTCAACAAAATGTGAGTCGACATTCTCGGCCTGAAGCATTTGGTTCACTAGAGCTCTATTCGCCTCTTCTGTCATCTTACGTCTTCTCTGTACCTGCTTGACTGTCTTGTATAGCCGTTTGAGTTGTGCCGTGTAGGCAGGGGCCTCCTCTTCACTCTCCTCTGGTTCATTTCCCCTTTCTTCTTCCTGATTTTGTGTGCTTGGACCATGAGGGTGTTGTGCCTCACCTTCCCTATGTACCCTGCTTGTCTCGCCCTATGGCTGTTCTCTTTGGAATGATGATCCCGGATCGACATTGTTAGGAAAATCTTCACTATCAGATAAGTGGGTCATCTGTAGGAATCTTTCAAAATCAAAATTGGGATCCTCAGTTAAGGTGGCCATAGATGCAAACTCGGCATCGGTCGGTAGTGGAGGGGTGGATGGAGTGGGCTGTACTACGCCCCCTGATTGAGTTCCTTGGAGATGTACCGTGAAAGGTGCTACATGGGCTTCTTCTCTAGGGGGAGTTTCGGCTGTGGCCTTGTGAGGGATCATGACCTGGGAGAGTGATCCACGCATTCGTTTCGCAGGTTGATTCCCTGACTTCCGCCCCTTGAAAAACTCCAGTTGTGAATATTTAAGGGCCCTGGCTATTGGCACGTCATATGCAAGACATCTATAAATAATTCTGGTAATCGCACAACAACCGTCTAATGTATGCTTCCTCACACCCCGCTTGCCTTCTTCATACAATTGATCCAGAATCCATACAGGCATCTTAATTGGCAAGCTTCCAGTCTCTGCTAAATATAATCCATACCATATTTTCTTGTGAGGTTGGGCAAAGCGGTCTTGAGCTGGAAATGCGAAGTGTTGAAGGCACATTCACAGGGGTATGGTGATGTTAGGGGTGAGGGCACACATGTCCTTCAACTTCTTGATTCTATTGCTCTTCATTGACTCTGGTATCAAGGGATCGTGATCGGAAGGCACATGGGTGCCATACATCTGAAGAGCTTCCCTGATTAAAGTAACATTTAACTCAAACTTCTTCATTTCCTTCTGGTTTGATAGGGAGGGCACCCAAAATGTGCCTGAATGATCTTTATCTCTTGTCGGCTTCAGTGTGGCAATCAAGTAGTAGCACCTAAGAAAGTCTGGTCTAGGCAAAGCTGCACTAAAGTAATCTTGCAATCCTGCTTTCTGCCAAATATCCTGAAGAGGAGCTGCATTTTGCAATGCTTCAAATTCTCGTGAGAAGAACTGGAAGGTCCACCACACTCCTCCACATTCCATCTTGGATTCCCAGATATGATCAGTGTCTCCCAAATCTCCTGGCATCTTCTCCAAGTCTCCTCAATGTTTGTAGGGTTCATTGTTTTGAGTAGTGTTGCTCTAATGCACCTACATGTGCTAATTGCAACCACTTTGCGTGCTCGTCCTCTTCCACACAACAAGCCAAGATCCCTTGATCCGTGTGCTTGTACATACTTCCTGCCATGATGTGATACTTTTGGGCTTTTACTACCTCTCTATCCTGTGTGGCCATTACTGAGTGGTTAGGCCCGTAGGTTAATACTGGCACTAATGGCTTAGCCCACTGCGGTACAACTTCCAAGTTAAACAAGTAAGCATCAGGTAAGTCATCTGACACTCCTTGTGGGGCTTCTCCTGATGTGAGCCTTGAGAGATGATCTGCTCTCAGGTGAGTTTTGCCTTTCCTCACTACTACCTCAAAGTCATACTCCATTAGTAAGAGAAACCATCTTACTAATCTACCCATATTACATGGCTTGTTTACCAGGTACAGTAGAGCTTGGTGATCAGTAAAAAATTTGAACTTATTTGCGAGCAAATAATGTCTAAACTTTTTAACTGCATATACCATGCCTAGTCCTTCTCTCTCTGTAGTGGTATAATTTCGTTCAGCTGCATTCAACTGTCTACTAGCATAGGCAATTGGAAGATCCATATTACCTTCACCGGTAGGTTGCGTGAGTACACACCCAATAGCATAATTGGATGCATCCACGTGGACATGGAATGGCTTATTCCAATCCGGTGTGGTCAAGATTGGTGCTGAACACAATCTTCGTTTAAGCTCATTGAAGGAATTCTCACATTTGTCAGTCCACTCAAAGTTAGTCAAAAGTCCATACAGAGGCTTTGCTATGATGGCGTACATGTGTATAAACCAACGGTAGTAACCACAATGCCCCATGAAAGCCTGTACTTCCTTGACGTTCTTTGGCCTAGGTAGTTCTGCGATGGCTCTCACTTTCTCTTCGTCAGTGGATATGCCGTTCTTAGACACTATGTGTCCTAGAATTTTGCCTTGCCTGACCATGAAAACACACTTTTTTGGGTTCAAGCAGACTTGATATTCTCTGCATTTATCAAAGATTTGTCTGAGTTCAGGTATATGGGTCTGTCTAATGTTGGAATGAGCGCACAGATCATCAACATAGACTTCCAAATTCTTCCTCAAGAACTCTTTAAACACGTGACACATCAATCTTTGAAAGGTAGCAGGTGCATTAGTAAGCCCGAATGGCATTACTTGAAAGGCAAATATGCCCCACTCCGTGGCAAAAGCCGTCTTATGTTGATCCTCTGGAGCAATGGCTACTTGATTGTAGCCCGAAAACCCATCTAGGAAGCTGTACACTTCCTTGCCTGCTACCCTTTCTAATAGATGCTCAGTGATAGGAAGCGGATAACTATCTCTAATAGTGACTGCATTAACCTTCTTCAAGTTAATGCATACTCGTAATTTGCCGTTCTTCTTGGGCACCACTACAATGGGGGATACCCATTCAGTGTGCTCAATTTCATAGATAAATCCGGCTTCCACCAAGCGGTCTATCTCTTCTTTGATCGTAGCAGCATAGTTATCATTATATGTGTATGGCTTTTGCTTAGAGGGTTTAGCATCTGAGGTCATGGGAATTGTGTGTGAGCATATGTCTGGGTCAACACCCTTCAAATCCTTGTAGCTCCAAGCGAATACATCTCTGTATTCTCTTAGCAAGGCTATCAATTCGTGCTCTTCGTCTTCCGTCAGGTCATGTCCTATGTAAGTACCTCTCTCCTCTCCCTCTTCTAGGGCTACCACTATTTTTTTGGTGGTTTCTTTGTTATCATAGGCCGCTCCTGATTGTGCCTCCCGTTTAGGAATTCTTATCGTGACTCTTCTATCATCTATCTCATACTTCTTAAAATTTTCCGGGACCTCAAACAAAGATTCTTCCTCTTCTGTTGTGACTTCTCTCTTCTTTCTTTTCTTTCCTTCTTCCTTCGAGGTCACATGTGTGGCTAGCCTTACCTCATTTGTAAGCTCTCCATGCCTCTGGGGTTGAAATTCTACTTCATAGAAGTATTCTTCATCTGATGCAAAGGGTGTGTCCATAATGATTGACTCTAGATCAGAGTCACTTGCATCCTCAAATGCATCAGGGCTAGGTTCACACTCTTCTAACACTGCCTCTCCCATGATTGGCTCTATGGAGAAGACTGAAATGTCATAGCCATCTTCATCACAGTGAGGTGTCCATTGTTCTTCATTGATGGCTACATCCATTGTTGCTAGGATTTCTGTCCAGCCGTGGGGTTCAAATTCCTCGTCAAGAAAGACTACCGGTGCATAGGTTGGGTCTTGAATTGATCTATGTGTTTCTTTTGCACCTATCTCTCTGGCTCTTTCCCTTTTCTCTTCTTCTACTGCCACTTTGCACATCCATAAGTGGGTGTCTTCATGCATCCATGAGGATCCCGATCCTATGGAATGCACAGATTCCGTATCATCTTTCGCTCTATGGATGGGATTCCATTGGATAGGAGGGACATCTCTATGAGAGTAATCTTTGAGATTCACTTTGGTCGTAACACTTAAGTGTTGCAGGTACAAGGAGTTGGTTCCCCAGTCCTGTACCACTTGCAACTGTCGCATAAATGGTCTTCCCAAGATCATTTCATAGGCATGATTTTTGCTAAAATCACATATAGCAAATGTATGCTCGAACTCAACACCACATGTAGTGAGAGTTATTCCTTCTAACAATCCTAAGGGCCTTTCAATATGACCATCGGCCATCTGCAATTTCATTCTCGTTGGTCGGATGCTGGCTTGCCCCAACGCTTCCAAAGGGAAGTTGTAGCAATTGCAACTCCTGCACCTGAGTCCAAAATCGCCTTGGTTGTGTAACCCTGATGGGTAACTGGGAGATAGGTATTTCCTTCTTCTCCTTCACTCATGTCTCCTATCTTATCCAATGGTATTTCAGGCACTGTTCTATGAGATCCTACTTGGGAGCGTGATTTCGCTATGTCTGGCACTTGTTTGGCTACATGTTTCCACACTTCTGGCTTAACTTTGAGTAGCTCTTCTAAAGTGAGATTGCACTGCACTTTAGTGTTCTTTACTACCTCTGTATTCCTAGGTATGATAGAATCTTCATTTCTTATCATGACTGTGGGCGCTCTTAGACAAGTAGACTTGGTTTCCCATGGGCCTGTCAAATGTGGTAATTCTTGTAGAGAATTAGACTCAAAGTCTAATCTCTCTTGAGAGTGGATGCTCTCATGCTCCTCATAAATGGATGGGATGTCCTGTGGGAATTGCTCGTGTGCATCATCCACAAGTTCAATGGGAGGAGGGACTTCACTTTCTTTAGCCCATTTGTCTTCTTGAATCTCTCGTAGGAATTCTGGTGTGAACCGATTCATAGAAGATGATGTGTCTGGCTCCGTAGAGTTAGGCACGTAGGCTTCCTGGGGAGGTAGGCTCATGTTCTCACTTGCCTTGCCCTTATTTTGAGAGGCGGGTTCCTTTTCTGATTGTGCAATTAGCCTCTCTATTCGTTCTAGTAATCCATCAAAGTGTAACTGCGTCTTAGCTGAACTAGAGATGTTAAAGAGGCGACTGGCTTCAAACATAGTCTGAGCCCATTCCACCATCTTAGCACAAATTTTGGTTCGTTCTAGCTCTAGTTCTGCTCTAGGGTAACACTTTTCATGATCAGTTACGTTTGGCCCTTCTTGGATTCTGGCCTGATATGCTCTAAGCATCATGTTTAGGTCCTTGGGAGTGGGATCGGCTAGGACGGATCCTACTCTGGGTGGTGGGTGGGTTAAGGGTGGTGTATTGAAAGGTTGGGGAATGGAAGAAGGTGGATTGGCGGGTAAAGGGAGAGGTGGTGGAGGGGTGGTGTAAGAGTGGTTTTGAGATGCGAGTTCACTTATCTTTGCTTTGGTTTCTCTCAAGCTTTCTTCAAGTTCGCTCATCTTTTTTGCCCATTGCCTTTTCATTCTTTCACGACTATCCTTCTAGGCTCTAGTCCTCTTTTTGGTTATGCTCTCTGTTTCACTCACCTCGGGGCTTTTTTCCTGACCAACACCTTGGTTTTGTTGTAGTGCTTGGGCTCTTGTGATCACTTACACAGGTGCAGTGGAAGTCACACTCCCTGTGGAGTCTACAACTAACCCAACAACATTGATAGGAGTGATTTTAGGCATGTTATTGGGGTTCTTTGGGCAATCTCGTAGGAGATGCTCTTTTTCGCAGTCTTGACAGAAACCCTGAATTGTCACTGGTTGGGGTTGTGTAGGGGCAGGCAGTGGACAATCACGCATAAGGTGATCTCTGACATCTGAAGCATGGTCCTCTAGGAAATGGGGGTCGTACCTACCTAGGTTGAGGTCTAGAGTTGGGGTTTGTGTACAAGACATTAGCATACTCAGGCTCCCCACTATTTTCACTTGGCTCCTCATAATAGTATGACTCGTTATGCTCGGGTGATTGCATGTAGTAAGCCTGTGGGCTATCAATATGTGTGGAGTCAAAACTATGGTCACTTGGATCACTGTCTGATAGCAATGGGGTGACTGGGACTATGGTTCTGTTCGGATTTTCTTCAACAGATGCATATTTCACTGGGATCACATTGGTTGGTGCGGTGGGTTGCTGTACTAGGACTGGTTGAGGTCTCTGCTGCCCTTGATAGGGTGGTTGATAAGTTTGCTGTGGTCTGTTGTATTGCTGTGGTGGGTATTGATTCTGGTATCTACCCTGTTGTGGATATGGCTGAGGGTAATTTTGCCTAACAGTTTGTTTGTTATATGGGCAGTCTTGTGCAGTGTGGTTGGTGTACCTTCGCTCTATGGTGCAGTACTGGCTATTGGGATTCGCCTGGGGTTGCGCCATAATGGGGCATACATTTGCCATATGGTCACCTCCACAAGTGTAGCACCACTTAGCTGGTGCAAATCTCGGAATTTGTTTGCTAGAGACACCTAGTTTTTGAGCTACCTTCTCTGCAAGTTCCTCAATGGATGTGGATTGACCAGATGTAAGACTACTAGAGCTATCAGAATCCTTATAGATTTTTGATAGTTCTAATTCCTCACCTAGATTATCCTCAATATCTATGCACATACGCACCCACTCTTCTATAGTTCTGGGGTCCTTCAGATACACATAAGATCTGAGCTTGGTGCTCAATAGTCCATCTAGGAACAAAGCCACTTGCTTGGCCGGTGTAGGTAACTCCGGCATCGGGCATCTCTCTAGGTATTGCCTAAACCATCTTCCCGCTAGTCTGACTGTCTCTTGAGGTGTTTGCTTGAAGCTATGAATTAGTGAGGAAGTGTTGTGCCTTATGCCACTCTTAGAAAACTCAATGATAAAGGCTTCTAGGAGCTGGTCTATGTTTCTGAAATGCCTCTCGTTCAATGGTTGAAACCTCGTGAGGGCAGTGTTCCTAAGGGTTAGACCAAAAGCATTATATTGTGTGAATAGGTCCTCTACCTGTTCAGCTTTCAAGACTTGCCTAAACTCTTCCACATGGTCATAAGGATCACCCGTGCCATCGAAGTAATTCTTCATGGACTTCACCAGTTGAGTTGGCCGCAGGGTCCTAGGGTGTTCTCTCGGCCTTGGCAAAGGAAAATCATCAGCATTTCTTTGGTTTCTTGGGTCTCTAAATCTCTCGGTTTCCTCTCTGTCCGTCCCTGTTCTCCTTCTTTCTCTTCCCTGGGGGTCGGCAAAGCTTACTTCAGGTCTATCTCTACTTCTATCTCCTTGGACTCCATGAGCCTGGGAGGTCCCGGCTCCTTGGTGACCAAAGGACACATTAGACCTTGGTTGGGGAAAAACAAATTCACCCTTCCATGTGTAGGCATGTCTGCCATGCTCAGTGACCATGAAGATTCTCTCTGATGCATTGTCTAGGTAGGTTACTTTTCCTGGGCTATCAGGGTCTTTAAACTCATAGATTGTGAGGGCACTCACTTCCTGAGGTTGAGCAGATTTATATCTCCAAAAAGCCTCATCGTTTTCTCAGTTTAAAAGTAGATCTATGCTTTTATTATCCTGTGGAATCCACTCTGGAGTCATGATTCTGGTCAAGACAGATTTACCACGGGGGGTTCTTGGCTCTCTCTCTACGTTCCCTTGCTCTATATCACCCATGTCGGTGTCCGCAATCACATTTCCAAACTCATCTGTTCTATCAGGAAGAGTGGTGACTACATACATAGTCCCCTCTTTATCTAGGTATGCTCCATTCTCGAACTTAACTACCGGGTGTTCTAGTCCATGGGGTTGATCGAGGTTCTTAATCTGGACCACAGATCTTCTCAGGCCGTCTTCGTAGATGCGAGCACCTAGACGATTAGTCCTGATGTATTCCAATTGAGTCTTCTAAGGTCCTTCTGGCTTTTCTAGGTACGCCACTCCTGAACTACCTACTGGTCTCTCCATGTTATAGGACATCTCAGAATCACTTGTTTCTGATCTGGGAGTGTATGGATAATCACTCAACTGCTGGGCCCAAGACCTAGTAGTGTGATTGACACTAGCTTCAGAAGATCTGAGGCTTTGTCTGTCTCAGCCTAAGTGTCTGCCTGATCTAAGGTTCATATGCCTGATTTATCTACCCCCTTGGAACCAAGCACACTCTCGTTGCAGGTTAATTTGCACCAATCACCTTGTTCTTTTGAGTTGAATATTATGTTTATGATCTTGTCTGAAATCGCGTCGTCAGGAGTACTTAAGTGAATTTCGCACTTGATAAGTGGTCGACTCCAGTTTACTTTTTGTCCCTTAGGGTTTTCGCACTTAAGACCTACTTAATTCTTGCACTTGGTTGATTAATTCTCTTGGACTTGATTCGTGCCTAACGTTGCCCTAATTAATTACCACACCTAAGTCGTACTTAGCCTAGGCTAGGAATTGACAAAGGAGGGCTGAGAGAACTTCCAACCTTAATCCTCTGGTTGCTCAAATTGCTGCACAAGCCCAAGAAGTCTTCTCCCAAGCTTGGTACTCACCCTTGCTAGCTTGCTTTGGATTGCCTTGAGTGCACACAATGTTCCTGCAAAAGCTCACCAGTCAGTATAGCTCTATTACCATAAGTAATTGAAAGACACACATCAATATTTGCAGTCCCCCTTGGAGTAACTCACTGCACCCCCTCAATCTTAGGACCACGTAGGATTTTCAACAAGCTTTCCAACGAGACCAAAATCTCATCAATCGGAGTTCGTATGGTGAAGTTATGACCATTCAGGCACTTAGGGGTCCAAACAGGCTCTCAGGGTTCAGGAAATTCCTCCCTGGTTTCTAGGTCTTTTGCCCACTCCTAAGGCTCTTATATCCTCCTAATGTGTCCAAGATTAAGCCCCAAAAAGTACCCCAATTTTAATCATTCAAGTTATCCTAAAAATTTATGCGTTAAGCCTGTGTATCGCGATAGGTCGGGTCGAGGTGTCGCGATAGGTGGAAGTGTCGCGATAGGTCGGAGTGTCGCGATACTTCGAAGTGTCTCGATACTTCGAGGTGTCGCGATACTTGGGAGTGTCGCGATAGTTCGAGATGTCGCGATAGGTCGAGGTGTCGCGATAGTTCGAGATGTCGCGATAGGTCGAGGTGTCACAATACTCCGAGGTGTCGCGATACTTGGGAGTGTCGCGATAGTTCAAGATGTCGCGATACTCCGAGGTGTCGCGATAGGTCGTGGGGTCGGTGTGTCGCGATAGGTCGAGGTGTCGCGATACTCCAAGGTGTCGCGATACTTGGGAGTGTCGCGATAGTTCGGGGTGTCGCGATAGTTCGAGATGTCGCGATACTCCGAGGTGTCGCGATAGGTCGTGGGTCGGTGTGTCGCGATGGTTCGGGGCATCGTGATACTTCGAGGTGTCGCGATACCTCGAGGTGTCACGATAGCTCGGGATATGGTGAATTTTTCAGTTCTGTCTAGTGATCCTAGGAGCTCTCAACCTGCGCAGTGTCGTGGTGCACTCAGAATTGTGATTGGGTGAAGTTTTCGAGGTGTCACGATAGCTCGAGCTTGACGCCTCGGGACCTGTGCAGAGGAAATCCATACCTGCTGAGCTTGCTGGAGATGATGATGAAGCTAAAGCCTGCAAGAAACATGCAAAAACACACAAAAACAAGCACACACACTCGCTCTCTCTCAAACTTGCACACAACAAATGAGGGGAATAACAAGGAAGAGGGAATATGTAGTGGAGAAGGAGGTGGAGGTGGAGATGAAGAAGGAGGTGAAGATGGAGATGGAGATGGAGAAAAATCAGAAATTTACCGACTACTTACCATTCCAACGCGTCCTCTCTACGTCTTACCATCACACGCTCGTCCTCAAAGCTCGAATCCCCGACAACGGCGCCAAAATTTGGTGTAGCTCAGTGATGAGTAGCACCTCCTTTAATGTCAATCCGGGAAGACATGAGGATGGTATGAAGACCTCGAGCAAGTGAAGGCACAAATGTGTGAGTGTGAAGCACACTAACATGCACACACATACACACACACGCACACACACAGCAAGAACAAAGAGAGTAAGACAATGGAATCACTTCTATTGCAACAAAGTTCTCATACAAGCTCAAAACTACAAGAAGCTCTCCTCAAAAATGAGCTCTCTAGCTCTATTTATAGTTTTTGACTAGCTTTGGCCCTGTCCAGACCTAGTGTCCGGCCTAGTTAAAAATTAGGTTCCAGGGTTTATTTGAGGGCTCAAACGAGATCTAAAAAATATGAAAATTGCCAGGCAACTACTTCTAAGGCTCCCCAATCTCGAGGAATCCTTGGCTTGTACAAAATGGAGCTACTAAAAGGTGAAATGATATTTACAAGGGTTTTTAGTGATAAGAATCACTTTTAAATGGTGTAGGGGTTTGGAAAAAAATAAACGGTTGCCTTAGTGCTAGATCTGCATGTATGCCCGTATTTGCTTCTTCCCGTATACTGCCAATACTCTTGCTGGGCCTGGATGAGCTGTGCGGACAATTGCTCACTCATGATTTGAAATTGATTCTTTTCCCTCATGGCCTTGTGGTAATCCGCGTCTGTTTCCATCATTTGCTATTGCGTGTCCATGAACGTTTGTATCATTTGCTTGACTACTGGTTTTAAGTGAGTAACATCAATGTTTAACTAGGTGGTAGGGATGCTAGGTTCTTCACCTGTGGTAGCATCTTTCCCTTGTGCCACATGCAATGTAGTATCATGGGGCTACCGAATATGGAGTTGTATCCTTGGCTCAGCCTCCTTGTGGTCAATCTTGCCTTGAGGGGTATCATCAGTTACTTCAATCACAACTTGTTCTGGACTTTGCGGGAATCTTTCTTCTTCATCCTTGCATGTTTGTATTTCTTCTTTTACGGGTGCACTACATCCTTATTTGTGATTGGAGCTTCTTTGATGCTGATCTTGGACTGATCATTTAATCGAATAATATGTACTAGTTCAGTGGGTGCTTCTTGGTTTCTTTCCTTTGACTGTTGATTGTCAGGTGTGACTTCAACCTGATTTATTTCTGTCCATTCTTCGTTGTTCATTTCAGTTCGTATATCAGTGTCTAGGGTGTCCTTCTCTGGGCTGGATTCTTCATTAGAGCTCAAATCTTCTAATCCCAGTTCTTTGTATATGGCAGTTTGTTCTAGAGTATGTTCTTTATCTTTTGGTTTCTTTTCCTGGCTTGCCTATCTGTAATGATGACCTTGAATGTTTAAATTTACTTTCCCCCGCATATATTGATGTGTTTCTTCTAGAGCTACCGAGAGGTCTCTTTTCGTGATTGGTTGTTGTGTCACATGAATCTTTGGAAATATATGTGTCCTATTTGATTGTGGTGTCTCTTGAGCTTCTTCCTCTCTTATGCATTTTGTCCCTCTCATGGGTTTCTTTGATCTGGTTCCGACGTCTTCGTTGGAGAGTACCATTTTCTTTTTCTTTGGAACAGTCGCTGACTTTGCATATTTGGCTAGCTCTGTTGAGCTTGGCATCAAGCGTAAGCAATTCTTCATGTCAAGTGCCTCATAAATGAGTAGGGTCAAGGCCGAACTGCCATTCAAAAACTTTTTCTGACCCCACTTTTTCTTTGCTTCGAATAGGCGATCCTGAATGTAAGGAGTCATATTTACTTTATTTCCTACTTGCCTCATAGCATGTGAAAGCAATTGCACTATGATCTTTTGAGGTGCTATATATCTATGCATACTCGGAAAGCAAAAATGCTAGTGCACTAAGCGAACAGAGTCTTCAATATCCGTTCTGTTGATTTCCAAAAATGTTCTCTTTTTCGGATCATGACACTCATCTTTGACATTGGTGAGTCCATTTTGGTTCCATCCAAAAGCTCTGTTAATTAGATCATGAGTGAATTGAATTGTTTTCCATGTACCAACTTTTTCAAGTACTCTTGCTTCTGGGACTGATGCCTTATTCGGTACCGACTAGAGTGTGTTCATCACTTGTGTACATCTCTGAAAATCAGGCAGATATATTGGAAGTCTCAGGAATGCATCAATTCCTGCTTGTGTCCAGACATCTATCATGCGCGATAATCCTTGTATGATAGTCTTGAAATCTTGTGACATGATCGGAAAATAGTGATCCCTATCCATGATCTTGATGGTCGCCATGGAAATGAGTTCGGACACTAGTTGATCATCAAGAAACCAATGGCCTCTTGCTTTCGTGATTGATTCCAAGGGAAGAAGCAGGACCTCTTCCTCTTGCGTAGCCTCGGAATTGGAAGATGCCATCTGCACTCAATATAGAGCAGTAATTAGTGGCAAGCTAGTATCAAGAATCATTCTTCACTTATCCTCATTGAATTTGGCAACTCTTTGAGTGGATTGTGTTGTCCCTTCCCCATGGGTGTGAGAAAGGTAATACCTAGAATTTTTCATACTTTTCTATATTTTATGTCTTTGTCTGGAAGAAAACAATAAAGTTAGTTCATAGCCAAAGCGGTTATTGAATCTTGAATTATTTTCTTAGATTATATACAAGTGCTCTCCTATTCTCCAAGAGGGAAATGTGCTTCACTATCCTGAAGTAGAAGAAGAATGTGCCAAATGCTTGGCCTTGTATTGTGGCCCTATCATGCATACTTTGGGTTCTGGTAACTCCAAATGTGTGCAACTCAAATTACTTGGTTGATGCATACAGATTCTCTTGCCTTTCGGCATCCAAATCTGCTTTACTCCCTTGGGATAGTCTGTATCCCTAGCATTCTTGTAGAATGTCGTACTTTTCATGTAGTCCTTTTGCTTCGTCTTCTGTTCGAATCTTTGAATGATTTTTGTTGCATGTTGAGTTTCTCGCTTTGTCTTGTAGTGGTTTATCTTCGGTCGTTTTGCCTTTAGATCATATTGATTCTCCTTGTGCCTTGGCTCCTCCTTTTTTATGATTGTCACTCGGTCACATGACTTGGGAATCCATATTTGCGTTCGGGCCGGCTGGGTGGCTATCACCTTCTTCGGAATCCATACTCTATCAATTCTTTGTGGAACTGGGTGTCCAATGTGACCTACATTCTCATTCTGTTGTTGTTTCCGATGTCGAGAGTAGTCCTGTTGTTGAAGATATGTTGTCACTTGATCTTTTCTGATCCAAGCCTTTCTAGTGTAAGGAATAGGGTATATTCTAATGTGTGCAGTTGTTTGACAGTCGTGCTGACTAGTCTCTCTTGTGCTTGATTCCTTACTGAGGCTGTTATTGGGTAAGACACTAATGCGGTGATTTATTGGATTAGAAGATTGTGCATAAGCAAAATTCGGTGTATCCTCACATGAAGTACTTGATGAAGGGTTTTCCATAGTGTGAGTGAACATACATTCATCATCATGCTCTTTTGAGTGAGTTCTCGGGTCTATACCTTTAGCTTTGATCGGCCGTTCATCTAACATGCTGAACACCTCACGATGTCCTATCTTGGCTGAGATGTATCCTAGGGCAACTGAATAGTCACTTCGTATTCGTATATCCAATCTTGACCTAACACAAGCTCTTCTAATAAGTCCTGATCATGACATACTAAGAGTTTTTGTTCCATCGTGTTGTTTCCGAGATGTAGAGGTAAGGTAATCTCACCTATACATTGAGTAATTTTTCCTCCTATTCCAATGAGTTGTGCCTTAGAGGGCCGTAGTTCTTCCTTGAGTTTCTGGGTCAATGAAAATTTGATACAGCTTATGGCGGCTCCTGTGTCAATAAGAGCATCCACCAAGTGATACTCTTTTGTTCCAGCACCCAAATTCAAATATGGTTGCATCATTTGCACTCCTAGGTTTTCAGTGGCTCTGAAGTTAGCCATTGGGATGAGATCTTCTCCTTGTCGATATCTGTCATCTCTCTCTCTCATCCACTCTTTTCGTTTCCTGATTCGCTCTAGTGCTTCTTGTCTAGCTTCTTCTCGTATTCTTTCTTCCTCTATGCGCCTACTCTTACCCATTATTAGTCGTGACATTATCTCTTCAGTCAATGGCTCTAGATATTTTTTCACTCGACATCCACTGATATAGATAGTTTGGCAATACTTCTCCATCTAGGGTTGCTAAGCTGATGGCTCCGCTGATAGATATATGATGATGATCAACGGACCATATCCTCGTTTCTGCAATTTCTTTGCGTGTTGTTTCAAAGTATAAACCAAAACTAAATCTCCTTCCCTCAGTTTTTTGTCTTTAATATGAGCATCAAAATAGGCTTTCTGTCGCCTTTTAGCAGCATAAATCCCTGCTACTGCGTCTAACCTAGTTTCATGTAACTTTTCTATTTGATCCAATTGAGCTGACAGTTCATGTCCAGTCCACTCATAAGTTGTTGCTACTCTGAGAGTGGGTATTAAGAAATCAATTGGCAAAATCGCATTCTGTCCGTACACTAAGTTAAAAGGAGTAGTTCCTATGGTGGTCTTGTAGGCTACTTGGAATGCCCATAAAGCATGATGTAATTGTTTATCCCAATCAGATCTTCCATTGTTAACAATTTTAGTGAGGACTGTGCACAAGATTTTATTTGAACTTTCGGCGTGTCCATTGGCTTGTGGGTGATATGGTGCAGATTATTTATGAATTACTAAGAATTCATTCAGTAGGGCTTCTATCACTTCATTCACAAAGTGCGTGCCTCTATCACTCACAATTTCTATAGGCAATCCAAATCTAGTGAAGACGTTCTCAAAAAGAAACTTGGCCGTAATCTTTGCATCATTTTTCTTGGTTGCATTGGCTTCAACCCATTTGGTCAAATAGTCAGTGGCTACAATTATGTACTCGGCATGGGATCCTTTAGTTGGGCTAATAGGTCCTATGAAGTCTATTCCCCATTTAGTAAAGGCTCTGGCGCTCATCATGGGTTTCAGTCACATTTCATCTCTTCTAATTGGATATTTTGTTCGTTGACAAGTATCACATCGTTGCACATATGTTGCTGCATCTTGATGTAGAGTTGGCCACCACATTCCAGCAAAGAGAATCATTTTTGCAGTTTTATCTGCAGAGAAATGTCCTCCTGTAGCTCCTGTATGTGCCATCTCTAAGACAGCAAGATACTTGTCTTCATGAATGCACATTCGTAAATGATTGTCTCTTCCTCGCTTAAAGAGTTGTTTTCCTATAAGGACATAGTCCTTGCTTTGTTCTGTGAGTGCATGTTTCCTTGCTAGACTGGCTCCTTCCGGGTACTCTTGGGTCTTCAAGAATTTCACCAGAGGCATGCTCCATCTTGGTGCCATTGTGGAGTAGCATTGAATAGAGTTCTCTTCTGTATTTCATTCTTGACAAGTTGGGCAGGCTGATACATAGTTATATGTATCCCTCTACATGGTTGCCCAATATATGCCTAATCTCTTCAGTGTTTGCCATGTTCCGTTCGCATTTAAATGAGTTTTCCATTGATTTATATGTGCCTTTTGAAGCCACATTTCTTGTTCCTCTTCTTCCACGCATCTCATGAGTAATCCACTTGAGTCTTGGTGATATAGGCTTCCAGCAAGGATATGAAGGTTTTTGGTCTTCCATAGATCTTGGTTTCGGTTTAGTGTGATCCCATGTTTAGGTCCATATGTGAGTATAGGGATCAATTTTTCTTCCCATTGGGGACATACTTCAAGATTAAATAGGTACCTATCTGGCAGATCATCCGGTACTCCTATGGGTGGTTCTCCATGTGTCATTCTTGATAAGTGATTTGCTCTAATGTGGGTATTCCCTTTCTTGACTACTACTTCAAAATCAAATTCCAACAACAATAGAAACCAGCGTACTAGTCGTCCCGTATTACAAGGCTTATTGACTAAGTACAGTAGAGCTTGATGATCGATGAAGATTTGAATTTATTTGCCAATAAGTAGTGTTGAAACTTCTTCACTGCGTACACCATCCCTAAACCCTCTCTCTCAGTCGTGGTATAGTTGCGCTCCGCTTGATTTAGTTGTCTACTGGCATAGGCTATAGGGTGGTCTAACTTCCCTATGTCCGCAGGTTGAGCTAAGATGCAACCAATGGCGAACTTGGAAGCATCCACGTGAATGTGAAATGGTTTATTCCAATTTGGTACTCGAAGGATTGGTGCTGAACTCAATCGACTCTTTAATTCGTTAAAGGCATTTTCACATTCTTCTATCCAATTAAACTGAGATAATAATGCATAAAGAGGTCTAGCAATTATGGCATACATATGTATAAATCTTTGGTAGTATCCGCAATGTCCCAAAAATGCTTGTACTTCTTTCGCAGTCTTTGGTCTCGATAAATCCAGAATCACTTTGATTTTGTCTTCATTAGTTGAGATTCCATTCTTAGAGACAATATGTCCTAATATCTTTCCATGTCGAACCATGAAGATGCACTTTCTAGATTGAGGCATACTCTATATTGTCGGCATTTGGCAAAGATCTTTCCTAGTTCAGGGATATGTTCTGATCGTATAGCCGATTAAGTACATAAATCATCCACGTATACTTCCATACTCTTTCTCAGGAACTCCTTAAATACATGGCACATCAATCTTTGGAATGTGGTTGGGGCATTGGTTAGACCAAAAGGCATAACCCTAAAAGCGTATACTCCCCATTCCATTGCAAAGGCTGTTTTATGTTGGTCCTCAGGAGCAATCGCTACCTGATTATACCCTAAAAAGCCATCCAAGAAACTATAAACTTCCTTTCCTGCCACTCTTTCCAAAAGATGATCCGTGATGGTTAATGGGTAACTATCTCTTATGGTGGCAGCATTTACCTTTTTCAAATTAATGCATACCCTTAACTTGTCATTCTTCTTTGGCATGACCACCAAAGGTGACACCCATTCTGTGTGTTTGATCTCATAAATGAACCCAGCATCTAGCAACTTATTGATCTCTTCCTTGATTTTTGCTGAGTAAACATCGTTATATGTGTACGGTCTTTGTTTGGAAGGTTTAGCTTCAGATATCATGGGGATTCTATGTGCACAAATAGAAGGATCTACTCCTTTCAAATCCTTATATGTCCAAGCAAAGACATCCCTGTATTCTCATATGAGTCGTATCAACTCTTGCTCCTCTTCCAATGAGACATCTTGACCTATAAAAGTACATCGTTCTTCTCCTTCCTCTAAGGCTACTACTATTTTTTTGGTCTGTTCTTTGTTGTCATATGCTATTCCTGGTTGTGCTTCTCATTTTGGCATTTGAATAGCAATTTTCCTCTCTTCTACTTCGTATTTTTTGAAGTGTGCAGGCACGTCAAATTGATCTTAAGGCTTGTTTTCTCCGTCATCTTTTTCTTTATCTAATCCAAGCTCTTCTTCTTGTGTCATTTCTTGATTTATTTCATTGGTTATGACACTTACTTCTTGATTTCCACTTTGTGTTTCCAGTTGCTCTTGCTCCATTTCAATGCTCTCATAATCCTCCTTCCATTCTTTTTCGATTACTTATCCTTCTTCAGCCTCTTGAAGAACTATCACATATAGGCTCACGTCATATCCTTCCTCGTCAATGCATTCGTTCATGGTTATCACTTCTTCGTTTACACATACATCGAGAGTAGCTAAAATCTCCATCCAACCATGAGGTTCAAATTCTTCGTCTAGGAATATTTGAGGCATGTAAGCTGGATCTTGTACAGACCTAGCAACTCCTTGCCTTTGCTGCCATCCTTTCCTTCTATCCTCTTCCTTTTTCGCAGTTTGGCATATCCATAGATGAGTGTCTTCGTTCATCCACGATTGGTCACTTGAACCTATACTGTGAATTGACTGATCGTCTCCCTCCTTATGAATCTGATTCCATTGCAAGGGGGGAACATCTTGATACGTGTATGTATGGAGATTTATTCTGGTCGTAGTTCCTTCATGCTGTAAGTATACCGCGTCTTTTCCCCAATCTTGCACTACTTTTAGCTGTCTCATGAAGGGTCTTCCAAGTATCATCTCATAATTGCTAGCCCTTTCAAATTGACATATCGCTAAGGTGTGCTAGAATTCAACTCCGCACGTGGTAAAAGTTACTCTTTCCAATAATCCCAAGGGTTGTTCGGTGTGTCCATCTACCGTTTGTATCTTCATGCGTGTTGGTCTTAAAGCTGGTTTTCCCCATTTCTCCTAGATTTCTTTAGTAGCGATTCCTACTCCAGCTCCAGAATCTAAGATGGCTTTAGTGGTGTAACCCCTATAGGTAATTGGAAGGCAAGTGTTTCCTTCATCTCCTTCGCTGAAATCTCCCACCTTATCGACTGGGATTTTGACTGTGGTCACTTCATCAGGCATTTCCTTCTCTTCAGCCTTGGTCTCCAATTGACTGGTTAATTTCTCCTTCAAATGTGGTTTGACCTTCAACAGTTCTTCCAATGTCAGAGTACAAGGGATTTTTACATTTCTAAGGTGTTGGATGATGTCCGATGTTTGAATTGAGGGGTTCTGCTCTTTTTTTCTTGTTGAGGGAATGCAGTATAACTCCGAATTATGTTCATATTCTCCTGTGTAATTTGGCAAGGCCTTTATACTGCCATTTTCCTTATCACTCTTGTCAAATTGTACTAAAACTTTTGAGTTCAACTCCGGTATTGATTATTCCAATTCACCTTCTGCTTCTAGCTCTTCAAAGGGTGGTTCAATTCCTTCCACTTTCTTCCATCTGTCTTCTTGGACTCTTGCCCACAAGTCTTTAGGCCATTCCCCATCTACTTTGGGGACAATGGATCCTTCCCTTTTATCCTCGCAGTGATTTCCATTATGTGGCTCACCTTCTCTTCCTTTCTCTGGATCATTAGGGATGACACACTCTTGGAATTCTTTTTTGGGAATTCGTGAATTGGGTAGTTGAAGAACATGTTTTTCTAAGGTCTGTTGAGCTACTTCAATTAATTTCTTACATATCTCCAACCTCTCCCTCTCTAAGTCACCTCTAGGATATTCTTTTTCATGTTGTTCAATGGTAGGTCCTGCTCTTATTCGTGCCTTGTACGCCTAAATCCACATGGCTAATTCTTCAGGCATGGGGTCTGCTAAAACTGATCCTACCTCTTCTTTTTTATATTTTCCCTTCTGATTTTCTCCTTCAAGTTTCTGTTTTTCTTCTTGATCCCTTTCATTCTTTTCATTCTCCTTCTTTTGTTGTAATTTCTTTTCCTTCATCCTGTCTCTACGATTCTTCCATCTTTGTGTTCGTTTACTTGTAACACTTTTCTCAGGCTCTTTCGAGTCTTCAACTATTTGAGGTGTAGGTATGTCCACTTTTCTGTCAACTTGATTATTTGCTCCAATCTTTTCTGGTGTCACTCTAGCTTTTTCTCTCGTTATTGCTTTCAATGGTACGGTGTACTCCTTATCACTCCCTGATGACTCTACTACTTCTATCACATTAATTGGCACGTTCGAGTTAACTTTGTTGGGGTTCTTGGGGCAATCTCTGAAAAGGTGTTCTTTACCACAATCACTACAATATCCCTCCCAGACTCGCTGTGGTGGTAGTGGGTTTGGTAGTGTACATTCTCTGATATAATAATCACCATCGCATCTATAACATGGTCCTCTAGGTACAGGTGGTCTGTTCATAGGTCGGGGGGGTATGGGTGCTCTGGGAGCAGTATACATCAATGACACATAATCATGCTCATATCCGTAGGAACTATCTGGTACTTCCATGCCATATGTATATGGTTCGTATATTTGTCCATATTCTATCATAGAGCTCTCATAAGTGGAATAGTTTCCTTGACTATGGTCATAGGATGAGTCATATGGTTCATTACTAGTCAAAGGTGTGGCTGGAACTATTGCTCTCTCTAAGTTTTCTTCAGGTTGAGCCATTTTCACTGGGACAACATTCTGAGGATGAGACGGTTGTTGCCCTAACACCGGTTGTGGTTGAGTGTAACTTTGATAAGCATAAGGTCGTGGTAATGGTGCCTATTGCTGATATGTGGGATATCTGAAGGCTTCTCCTCCTTGATCTCTCTGAGGGTATCCATAAGGTCTCACTGGCAGTTGTGCTGGTCTTGATTGCCGATTGTAAGGACAGTTTTCTGTGCTGTGATTTGTGTACTTTTGTTCCATGCTGCAATATTGTAGAGGCCCCAGGACGGGTGGTCTAGTGTAAGCATAAGCAGGTGGTGGGACTATTCCCCTAGTGCACATATGAGAAGGATGATCACCTCTACAATGCATACATCTTCTAAGCATGGGTACTCTCATTGGGTCGTTGGGGTAGTTCCTCTGTCCTTGAACGTTCAGTTTCTTTGCTACTAAGTTGGCTATTTCCTCCACATTGTTCTTAGGGTTTGATGTACTGTTGACAGAATCTTCACTTCTTACGCTCCCTTGAGGTATTTTCAGATCTTCTGCTAGGTTGTCCTCTAGATCAATACATTCTTTCATACACTCTTGCAAAGTTTGAACTCTTTTCACATATACCAATGATCTTAATGATCCATTCACTAACCCTTCCAAAAATAATGACACCATTTTGTTTTGAGTGGGTCTCTCTTCAACTGGGCATCTATCCACATACTGCTTGAATCTTCTTGTTGTCAATCTCACTGATTCCGTCGGAGCTTGCTTAAAGCTATTGATCAATGATGACGAGTTGTTTTTAATCCCAGATTTGGTGAATTCTTCAATTAATTCTTGATAGACTTGTTCCATGTTTTTAAAATTATTAGGATCTAATGGCTAGAACCATGCTAAAGTTGTGTCTGTCAGAGTTAGACCAAAGGATTCATATTGGATCAAGAAATCTTCCACTTGTTCGGCTATGATAACTTGCTTGAATTCAGCTATATGATTGTAAGGTTCACTAGAGCCATCATAATGGTTTCTCATGCATTTGGCAACTTGAATAGGTCTTAATCTTCTTCCTGCTTCAGGTGGTCTAGGCATCACAGGGAAAACTGGTCTTCCGATAGGTATACGTGGTCCCCTTACTACAGGTGGTCTATATGGGATCGTAGCTCTATTCCTTGGTTCAATAGGTGGTTGCGGCCGATAATTAGGGTTATTTGCCGGCATAGAAAACTGCACATGTGGTCTGACAGGTATATCCATTTGTTGAGTGTGTCCAAAATGCTGATATGAATTATCTTGAAAGGTTGCTTGAGGGTTCTAAGAAGTATTCGCTTGATCCCTAGGAGGGAACACTGGAATGTTCTGATATTTCAACCCTGTTCTTTCTAACTTCGTTAGAGGCCAGTACCTCCTTTGGTTTTTGTCCAAATATGTGATGATGGTGGGGAATTCAGGATCTTGTAACTCGTAGACAATATCTGGGTTAGGGGCTACTTCCCATAATGAAGAGTGGGCTCTGAGGAGATGCTCCATTCCATTGATCATACACATCCATTAAGGAGTCATCTTGGGGAACTAGGTCTCCTCTCCAAACCCTAACAACAGTAGATCTCCCTCTAGGGGTGGTCACTTGCTCTTCATGTCCCTCTGCATTAAGGTTATGAGCATTATCTTCTTCCCCTTGTTCGTTGATACCTTCAGGGTGTTCCATAACAACATATTGAATATCCCTTTTGTCCATATAAAACCCTCCTGCATACTTAACTGTTGGCCTAAGCACTATGTAAGCATCTGAAGCTTTCTTTAGTCTGGCCACTGATCGGTTTAGACCATCTAAGTAGATAGGTATCCCATGTTGGTTAGTGTTCACATATTCCAAATATGTCCGATATTCACCCTCAATAATTGACATCATGCCAATTATTGGTACAGAACTCTGCATATCCTCGGAAGCCATGGGAATGTCTTCTTCAGACTCACTCGAGGTTTCAGAGTAATGTGAACGGCTACTTTGTTCGGCTACACTTCCTACAGAAGAAATCACACTTCTTTAGCTTCCTAGGGTTCTCCCTGACCTTAGGTTCATTCACTTAAAAGCTCTGATCAACCTTAGCCAACCTACAGCCCCTGGAGTTCTTTACTAAGGGTCAGAATTCTAGAGAAAATTTGGTTGGACTAAGACTGACAGTGAATCCATAACTCACGATACTTGACCCAAAAAAAATCCACGATACTCGATATTTTACTGACTGGAAATTTACCACGATACTCGATATTTGAGCAAGATGATACACGATACTAGACACCTGAGAAGGTCATGATATACGATACTTATGGGTGACGATACACGATATTCAAGGAATACATGATATACGATATTCGAAGGAACACGATACACGATACTCCAGAAAGGGAATTTCCACGATAATCGATACTTGATAGATATCGTTTTCTAATCCCACGATAGTCGATACTTGACAGATATCATTTTCTAATCCCACGATACACGATACTTCACCAGTATCGCGAGAAATTTTTGACAATACTCGATATCCACCAAGTATCGCGAAAGCTTCGTCCATGATACACGATATTGGGCAGGTATCGCAAAAAATTCACGATACACGATATCTGGAATTTCCTTGATATCCGATATTCAACAAGTATCATTTTTCAGGTCTCCACGATACTCGATATGTGTTCAAATGTCGCGAGAGTTTTCCAACGATACTCGATCTCTACCAGGTATCGTGAAGTTAATTGTCACGATACATGATATTCATCAAGTATCGCTGAAAAAAATCACGATATACGATACACGATATCTGGTTAGTATTGCGAGTGTTTCTCAGCGATACACAATGTTCGACGACTTGCAAGTATCGCGATACTCGACCACAGTGAGTTCACGATACCTAGGTATCACGATACCTCAACCGCGGGAGAACACGATACTTGGCCTTTTTCCAATTTTTTGCAAGTGTTTTTTGGATTTTGAGTGCATACACGTGTTCTTAGAGTGCATCTACCCTCTCCCCTCAATCTGTATCACCAAATAAACTCTCTTTACCCCTCTCTAATCTTTCACGATACTTGGCGCAGGTCGTTTTACTGAAGCACTTAATTTGAAAGGGTGTTATGAACAAAAGATTAATGTGCTCACCTTGGAAGCTATTTTTCAACTCCCCTATCACTCTTGCTTGCTTTGCGTAGCTCAAAAACCCTGATTCTCAGCTCACGATACCCGACTGCTGAATCTCACGATACTTGTTCTAAAGACAAGTGATTTGAAAAAGGACAGTTTTTGGGTTTTATACTTTTTTGAAAAGTTCTCCTCACTATAAAGACTCACAATACTAAAGTTAATGACTACTCTAACTTCCTAACTACTCCCTTGTTCCTCCTACGCTACTCTCTCCACTCACTTCCGTAAATTAACAACTCACTACACACACACTCCAAGAGCAAGAAGTAGTAAGTGCGGATGAGTGTGACTTACCAAAGAAGAGAAATTCACAAATCCACTACTCGCTTCAATGCTAAGAGCTTCTTACCATCACACGAATGCCTCGGTTTGATTCGACTCCCCGGCAACGACGCCAAAAACGTGTGTACCTAAGGACAAACCTAGGGACTTGTGGAGAAAGAGACTATACCTTGATCCCCCTCAAGTGCATATAGTGGAGATTCATGGTTTATTTATCAATCCGAGGAGTATCAAAACCTAGCCGAGTGTATGAAGACATGCATTCAAATGATGATCAATGCAAATGAGCTTCCCAAAGAGTGCAAACAAAGCTAAAACTATTCCAAACAAGCTTCAACTATCAGTCATGGTGTCACGATACTTGGAACAACAACCAACAGTAAATTGAGCTTTTCTCTCAGCTCCGAACTCCGAATATAGCAAATAGCATATGCGTTTCGAAGCTCTCGTGAAGATGCATTAGTTTCACTCAATTCTGATGCTTATACTTCAAGTTATGAGCAGAATACTGAGTCGCGGGAATGACCTTCCTACACTTCGGCACTTCCTACACTTCACACACACCTTAACCACAACAAACAAACACTTTCATGGATAGACAACACTTCCTAACATTCTTTTCAAGCAACACACATGCACACAAGCTCACAAAGAAGATGATACAGAGAGGAGAAGACAAAAATTCGAAATTCTGTGCTCTTGATTCTCATAATGGCAAAAAGTCTTTACAAAGAGTCACAAATTGACTTATATACATGTGCCCTAAAAATGGTCCTTTCACACAAGAGACCGGCACTTTATTCACTAAAATGTTAATTTCCTACTAATTTACATGGGTAAGCTACTAAACTTCTACGGGGATGCATCTAGAGGACTCCTCTAGTGCATTTACATCGGAAAATATATTACAAAATGATTATGATAAAAAAAATAAAGTGTCCAAATCGAAAACATTTTGGGGTCCTTCTTTTTCTCTACCTTTTGCTCTTCTTAGCTCTGCAACAAGTGGTAAGAGGTCTTCCAAGATTCAATGATGCTGGACTACATGAGTTTTGTGAAGCATGCCAACTAGAGAACAAACTCGGCAACCATTAAAGAAGAGCAACTATGTGGCAAGGAATGTCCTGGACTTGATACACAACGATGTATGGGGACCATCACAACAGCCATCAGTGGTTGTTAATAGATATTTTGTCACTTTTTTTTATGATTATTCAAGAGAACTATGGATGTTCTGCATAAAACAAAAATCAGATATGTTCTCCATGTTCAAGAGATTTAAAGCACATGTAGAAAAGGAAACAGAATGCTACATAAAGACCTTGAGGTCCGTGGAGGAAGAGAATATTTCTCCAAAGAATTTTCAGATTTTCTTTATGAAAATGGCATCAAACGACAATTTACATGTAGGCACACACCTCAACAAAATGGAATAGCTGAAAGGAAAAATAGACATATCACAGAAGTTTCAAGATGCATGCTCAACGAGATGAAGGTGCCACTAAACTATTGGGTTGAAGCAACTAGTACGGCTGTTTATTTGATGAACAAGTGCACAATGGCTAGAGTACATAATCTAACTCCCGAGGAGGTTTATTCCGTTAAGAAACCTGACCTTACACATCCCAAAGTTTTTGGATGTGTGTGTTGTTCACATCCCTCAAGAACTAAGGACAAAGATGGAGGCAAAGTCAAAAAAATGTATTTTCATTGGATATTCATCGGAGCAAAAGGGATACAGGGGCTACAATCCAGTGACAAAGGAGCTATGTGTCTCACGAGATGTGGTATTTAATGAGCTAAGACCATGGTTTGGAGAGAAACGGAAAGAGAAGATCCTTGAAGTAGATTGCGAAGATGATGGAGGTGTTGTCCAAGAAGAATTTCAGCAAACAAGCACTCAAATGTTAGGTTCGGAAGCTTCTACATCACATGGAGAAAGATCAACATAGATTGGGAGACTAAGTAGTATGAAGACTATTCCAAATAAATGGGTGTTTAAAATAAAGGGAAATGATGATGGTTCTCTAGCTAGGCATAAAGTTAGACTAGTAGCAAAAGGATTCAAGCAAACTCATGGCATCGACTATGAAGAGACTTTTAGCCCATTGCAAAGATGAGAACAATTAGAACCTTGATTAGAGTGAGTGCAGCAAGGAGATGGCCATTGTGTCAACTTGACATAAAAAATGTTTTTCTCAATGGTGAACTTCAAGAAGAGGTATACATGAGTCAACCGATTGGATTTGAAGATAAAAAGCATCCATATTTTGTTTGTAGATTGAAGAAAGCTTTGTATGGGCTGAAGCAAGCACCACGTGCTGGGAACCAAAGATTGGTTGAGTACCTCATAAGGTGTGTGTATAGTCCAAGTGGTGCAGATCCCTCTCTCTACATGAAGAAAGAAGAATGCAAGCAAGTATATATTTGCATATATGTTGACAATCTCATCATAACAGGAAATAATGTTATAAGAATACAAGAGATAGAAAGAAAACTCGATAAGGAGTTTAATATTTCAGATCTTGGTGAGCCGAAATACTTTTTAGGCATTGAGGTGGTCTATGGGAAAGATGGCATCTACTTGATGCAAGAAAGTACATGCTGGATGTTATTTTCAGATTTGGAATGAGTGAATGCAAACCACTCACTCAACCTATGGACACAAATGTAAAGCTATGCTCAACTGATGGAGATAAGTTACATGATGTAACTACATATATGAGTATTATAGGTTCATTGATCTATGCTACAATCACAAGACCATATTTGTGTTATATTGTTGGAGTTCTTTCTCAATTTATGCAAGCTCCAGCAAGTGAACATTTAAATTCAACCAAACGAGTGTTAAGATATGTAAAGCACACAGTCAATCATGCCTTGTTTTATAGATATGATGAAAAATTGAAGGTAAACGGCTTCAATGATGTTGATTGGGCTAATTCAAAGGAAGATAGAAGATCCACTTCAGGTTATGTATTCATGATAGGTAGCAAACATATCACATGGAGCTCAAAGAAGCAACCTACTCTTGCACTATCATCTACAGAAGCTAAATATAGAGGATTAGCCTCTGCAACTTGTGAAGCTATGTGGATTAAGAAGCTCCTGACTGATCTTGATGTGTAGGTAGAGATCATCCCAATTTATGGTGACAACATTTGAAGCATTCACTTGACAAACAATCCAATGTTTCATGCACGAAGTAAGCACATAGAAGTGCATTATCATTATGTTGGAGAAAACGTTTTGAGCAAGGATGTGGATATAAAGTTCATTAGAACTAATGACCAGGTTGCAGACATGTTTACAAAGTCCTTAGATGCTTCTAAGCTAAAGAGGTTCAAGGATGAAATCAACTTGCAGGATATGGCTCAAGGTGCAAGCTCACATGTGAGCTTGAGGGGGAGTGTTAAAAAAATAAAGAAGCAAGGCCGTATATATTTTTTCAAAAGGATTTTCTTCAAGTGGAAGGAAAATACAAAAATGAAAAATGGAAGCATTTACTTCAGCAAGTAGTGGAGGTTAAAAGAGAATCAATCGAAAGAGAATCAAATCCAAAAAAGCTGAACTGGAAGAGGAGTGGCTATTCAAAGTAGTGGAAGGGTTATGGAGAACAGCTCTCAAACTCATCATGAGAGTTTTTGGACACTTGGCTATAAAAGAGGCAAGGGAGGACACTCAAGAATAGAGGAAGAAAGCGTGGAAGTCACCTTGTAGGTATTTCATTTGGTTTGAGTCATTTCATTCTCTTCACTCTCATAGACTATGTCCAATCACATACCAATTTTTGGGTAGCTTAATTGTGAGAGTCATATCTCTCAATATATGTATCGAATTTTAGAGTTTAGACATTCATTGGAGAGAATATCTTGAGTACCTCGTGTATCTAGAAGAGTTTTATCAAGTTCATTATGCTCTATGAGTTATTTAGTTTTTAGTGAAGTCCAGTATTTAGCCTAACTGAGTGCATAGGCAGCTTGTCTTGAGGCAAAGAGTTTCCAAGACAAAACTACTCCAAATTGAGTGTTTGATAGCTCATTTGAAATCTATAATTATCTAGTTTGAGTGACCAAAGTTTCAAGTTCACTAGATTTCGCAATTGATAGACCACAATAGCAATATCAAACACAATATAGGCCACAACCAGTCCTAGGAAACCAACTGCCACTCCCTGCCAATGGAGTTCTAGTTAAGTATGTAGTGGCAGAAGAGAACCTTAATAGAGCATTGGTGCCACTAACCCCATTCGTCTTGGAAAATGACTCTCATGCTCATAGTTCAGACTATTCCCATGAAGGTAGTCCACATGCTTATTACACAGAGTCACCTGAGCATAGTGAGACTTACTTATATCAGTACGAGGCACCACCTATGGAACAAAATTGGGAGCTTGAATACTCTAATATCATGTATAAAAATCCTAACCCTAGGCCCCAGTTGAGACAAGTAAGACCACAAGCCCCTAGAGGACCATACTTTAGATGCCAGGGGGACCATTTCATTCGTGAATGTCCCCACTCACCAACTCTGGGACAAGGACAGAGCATCACAATACAAGCCTTTTGTCCTGAGTGTGGTAAAGACCATCTCCCCAGAGATTGTCCAAGAAACCCCTCTAGTGTGCCCAAGGTTACACCCATTAATGTGGTAGGCTTAGTGGCGGATTCAAGTGCGAGTGGTAGTAATGTGGCTCCCATACAGGCAGTTACTAGGGCCCAAGCATTAAAACAGGATAAACCCGCTGAACAATTAGAGTCAAGTGAATCAGGAGAGCCTACTAAGAGGAAAACAAGAACATGGAAAGATACTAGGGAGAAGGCCAATTGCAAGTGGAATAAAAAGTTATCGAAACTAGAAGAAAGCCTGAAAGAAGCGAAAACAAAAATAGAAGACATTGCATCTCAAAGTCCCTCACATGTCGACACTCCATCCACACCACCTCACTCCAACCCACCACCCATTGTAAATAAACCACAACTAGGGTCTGTTCTTGCAGATCCAACCCCAGAAGGCTTGGACATGATGTTCAAGGCCTACCAGGATCGACTTCAAGAAGGGCTAATAGCTGCAAACCTAGACAAGAGTTATCCTAGAGCAAATTTAGAGATTGAACGAACAAAAATGTGCATGAAAATGGTAGAACTAGCCCAAGCTATGCTTGAGACTAGTCAAAAGTTCAATCAGACAAACTCTGTTAAACCGGATTTGCATTTCCAGGGCTTACTAGAAATATTAGAGTAGTTGGTGAACAAACCACAAGTTTCTTTACCTCTAGAGGCTCAACCAGTTATTGAGGGAGGAAGCTCACCATCAATGGGAGCTTATGTTCCTAATTCCACGGATGTTGGAACACCTCTTTCAATTCAAGAATACTCTCAAGAGTTCTTGCGGGAAATACAAGAGGAGAAATGGGCCAAGGAGAAGGGTAATTCCCCTCCTATTCATGAGATTGATGACCTTCATGATCAATTTCCCCAAGACATTCCATCTATTTACGGAGATGAAGCAGAACAACAAGAAGACGAAAGATTATATTTTGAATCTAATACTTTAGAAGAGCTTCCATAATTCACTGGCCCCTGGGAATCTGAATCTCTTCAGATTAGAGCTCCCACAATACTGGTAAGTCACGAAGACTCATTGGTTCCAAGGAACACGGATGTCGTGAAGAACACTAAGGTTCAATGTCATCTCACAGTAGAAGAACTGCTCAAAGCAAAACCTGAGCTATGGAATCATGTGAAGGATCAGGTCCCAGAACTTGAGTCCAATATGCCAAAAGTAGGCTCTAAGAAGAAAGTACCAGAGATACCTCTAGACAAAATAGGGGACGTGTGAGGGTGAAGAAGGTAATACTTATCTTCTAATCACCTACCAAGGTTACACAACCAAAGCAATCATAGATTCAGGTGGTGGTGTTGCTATTGCGACCACTTCATTGTGGAAGCGATGGGGCAAACCCACATTAAGACCAACTAGAATGAAGCTTCAAATGGTGGACAGTCATTTTGAAAGACCTCTAGGATTGCTCGAAGGGATAACTCTAACCACTTGTGGTGTAAAGTTTGAACACATATTTTCTATATGTGACTTTGAGAAAAATAATGTCTATGAGTTGATCCTAGGAAGGCCTTTCCTACGACAACTGCAAATATTACAGGATTGGGGAACCAACTCCTTGTACTTACAGCACTTAGGGGGTACAATCAAGGTCAACTTGAAGGATTACACCTTCAGAGATGTACCACCCCTACAATGGAATCCTATCCACAAAGCAAAAGAAGATTCTATCTCTATGCATTCTGGAAGCTCACCTGATCCATCTTGGATGCATGAAGATAGTCATTTGTGGATGTGCAAGGTCACGGAGGAAGAGGAAAAATGCTTAAAGGTGAGAGAAGAAGGAACTTTGCTAGGAGATAAACCAGTTAGAGACCTAGCCTACACACCGATGATCTTTCCAGATGAGGAATTTGAGCCTCATGGATGGCCAAAAATCTTAGCCACCATGGACATTGTTGTCAACAAAGAACAGTGGACACCTCATTGTGACAAGGAGGGTTATGATATCTCAGTGTTCATGTGTCAGCCATTGCTAGAAGAATGTGACCCTAGTGATGTCGTAGAAGAGGAAGAGGACGATGACGATCTAGAGTCCATTGTGATGGATAGTTGCTTTACCTCGGAAAAGCACTATTTAGAGGATGTAGGAGTGTTTAACCAAAAAGAAGAAGAACCCCTCACAAGCATCAAAACTGTAAATTCAAAGAACGGAAGTGAAGGTAGTCAAAAGAAAAAGAAAAGAAAAGCAGTGAAACAAGAAGAGGAGGAGTCATTGTTTGAAGTACCAGAGAATTTCAAGAAATATGAAGTTGACGACCAAAAAATTTTGGTACCAATGCCTAAGAGGGAGGCAATTACAGGAGAAGCATACGATGTACATACATAGGAGATGACCTAAGTGCACAGGAAGAAGTGGAGCTTGTAGCTCTATTAAGGGAATATAGGGACGTGTTTGCATGGCACTATAGAGACTTGAAGGGGATAGATCCAAGAATATGCTCTCATATAATCCCCATGATAGCTGATGCCAAGCCCACCAAACAAAAACCCTACACATATAATGACACTTATGCAGCCAAGATAAAAGAGGAAAGTGATAGGTTGATTGAAGCTAGATTTATCTATGAGATTGAGCATACTGAATGGGTGTCCCCCATTGTAGTGGTGCCCAAGAAGAATGGGAAGTTGCGAGTGTGCATTAACTGTAAAAAAGTTAATGTTGCTACAATTCGAGATAGTTATCCACTTCCAATCACTGAACATCTTTTGGAGCGTGTTGCAGACAAGGAAGTTTATAGTTTCCTTAATGGATTTTCAGGTTACAATCAAGTAGCCATTGCCCTAGAAGATCAACACAAGATGGCTTTTGCCACCGAATGGGGAATCTTTGCATTTCGTGTGATGCCATTTGGGCTCACCAATGCACCTACAACATTCCAAAGGCTCATGTGTCACATTTTCAAAGAGTTCTTGCGGAAGAGCTTAGAAGTATATGTGGATGATTTATGTGCTCATTCCCAACAAAGAAAATACCACATCCCTGAGCTCAGACAGATTTTTAACAAGCGTAGAGAATATCGAGTGTGTCTGAACATTGAAAAGTGTGTATTCATGGTACAACAAGGTAAAATCTTAGGTCATTGTTTCCAAGAACGGAATATCAACAGACGAGGAAAAAGTAAGAGCCATAGCGGAGTTTCCAAGAACAAGTAATATTAAAGAGGTACAAGCCTTCATGGGTCATTGCGGATATTATTGCTGGTTTATCCACATGTATGCAATCATAGCTAAACCTCTTTATGGTTTGTTGATAAATTTTGAGTGGAACGATGAATGCAAGAACTCCTTCAATGAGCTAAAAAGATGTTTGTGCACAACACCAATATTGACCACTCCTGATTGGAACAAACCATTCCATGTCCATGTGGATGCATCTAATCATGCAATAGGATGTGTGCTAGCACAACCCACAAGTGAAGGAAATCTCGATTTGCCCATAGCATATGCTAGCAGACAACTAACTGCAGCTGAACGAAACTATACCACAACAGAGCGAGAGGGCTTAGGCATGGTATATGCTGTGAAGAACTTTAGACACTATCTCTTGGCCAATAAGTTCAAGTTTTTCACAGATCATCAAGCTTTGTTATATTTGGTCAATAAACCTTGCAATACAAGACGCTTAGTAAGATGGTTCCTCTTACTAATGGAATATGACTTTGAAGTGGTTGTTCAAAAAGTTAAGACCCACCTTAGGGCGGACCACCTTTCTCGCATCACTTCAGGCGAGTCACCGCACAGAGTGTCTGATGAATTGCCCGATGCTTATCTATTCAATTTAGAAGTTGTTCCTAAATGGGCAAATAAGTTGGTACCAGTCCTAACCTTCGGACCCGCAAATAAGAATGTGAAAACATCACAAGAAGAAATTGTAAAATCACAAAAAATATCACATATTGGCAGGAAGCATGTACAAACAAGATACAGAAGGTGTACTAGCTTGTTGTGTTGAGGATGATGAAAATAGTAGTTGGTTGCAACAAGCTCATGAAGGATTGCTAGGAAATCACTATTCTAAACCACGAACATTGCAGAATCTGAACTGTTTAGGAGTGTATTGGCCTAGCATGGACAAAGAAATACATGAGTGGATTAAGAATTGTCCAGTGTGCCAAGAGAGGCCCCCAGTGGAGCATGACACCCTTTATCAAGTGTCGTTAATTCCAGATTGGAGTGCTCCATTGGTAGAATTTATGCAATCGGGAACATTACCCAAAGAGGCTAGTCTAGCAAGAAGACAAAGCATGGAGCAAGAGGCTCAAGACTATGCCCTTAGTAGGAGACAACCTATACTGAAGAGGCAAAGATGGTTACTTAAGACTATGCATTCATGAATCACACTATTTGAAAGTCCTAGAAACTGCACACAATGGTGTTGCAAGTGGACACTTTGGCCCTGATCGAGTAATCAAGACCATTCTATTCTCAGGACTTTGGTGGCCCACTCTTCATATGGATGCACATACATATGTGAAGAAATGTGACACATGCCAACCTGCACAATATCCGGTTAGAAAAGACGAGATGCCTTTGAGGCCAATGATGGGAGGACGTGCATTCTCGAAGTGGGGCATAGACTTTGTAGGTCCTATTAACCCCCCAACTAGAAACTCCCATGCAGAGTACATTATTGTAGCCACAGGTTACCTTACCAAGTGGGTAGAAGTGAATGCCACGACAAAGAATGATGCTCAGACTACGGCTAAGTTTTTATTTGAGAACGTGTTCACCAAATATGGATACCAATAGATTTAGTTAGTGATAGAGGCACGCACTTCTTGAATGAAGTAATTGAAAATATTCTCCAAGAATTCTTGGTGATACATAAGAAGTCTACCCCCTCTCATCCCCAAGCTAATGGACAATCCGAGAGCAAAAATAAGATCCTATGTAATGTATTGACAAGACAGGTAAACAATAAAAGCTCTGATTGGGATAAACAATGTCATCATCTGTTTGGGCTTATCGAGTTGCCTACAAAACAGTACTCAATGCCACCCCATTTTCAGATGGTCTTTGGCCAGAACGTTGTGCTACTATTAGATTTCCTAATCCCAGCTTTAAAGGTCGCACAAGAGCATGAGTGGAATGGACATGAGTTGTCCTCCAGGATCTTTGATTTAGAACGCTTAGGTGAGACGAGGCTACGAGCAGCAGTAGGTATCTATGCTGCAAAGAAAAGGCAAAAGGCATACTTTGATGCACACATCAAGGATAAGGGACTGAAAGAAGGAGATCTAGTGTTGGTGTATACACTAAAGCATCATGCCCCTAAGTTGGAAAAAAATAGATATGGACCTATGATCATAAATAGAATTTCCACAAGTGGTGCGGTTCAGTTAGCCACTCTAGAAGGAGATATCTTGCCAAACTATATTAGTGGATGTAGAGTCAAGTTGTATCAAGAACCTCTTACTGAGGATATGCTAATGAGACTCAACACTGCTAAGAAGCGAAAAGAAGAAGAGTTAAGGGTGAGAGAAGAAGCACAGGCAGAGGCCAGAGAGCATATTAGGCAAATAAGTTAAGACGACTAAGCCTAGATGTCAACTCAAAAACCCCAAAATATCACATGGATATGTGCCAAAAATCAGGCATAATTACTTCACAAATCATTGATCGACGTCCATTTGTGACCATAGAGATAGGACAAGGAAAGAGTGCAAGGACTGCGAAAGCATTGATTGACTCAGGTGCAGCAACTAGTGTAGTTAGACTTTCCTACTGCCAAGACTTGCAGTTGAACATCAATCCCATAGAAGCTTATCTCATAGGATTGGGAGGTGTGGAAACCCCTTGTTTGGGTGAGGTGGAATTTCCCATCTACCTTCAAGATGTTCCAATGAAAGTCAAAATGCTAGTGTGTCGCGATGAAGACCTTACATAACCACTTGTCTTGGATCAAGATTGGATTTATGACCATGCAGTCAATTTGAACCTGAGAAGTCAACTTCTTCAAGTTTGGGTACAAGAACAATTCATTACATTAGAATTAGAGAATTGCATGCTCAAAGATCATGGCACCTCACACTCTCTTAGTCCTTTTAAGATTGTTCTTCACGAACAAGATGTTGTATGTGTCAAAAGCTCTGTATTCAAGAAGAACTCAATCATGGAAGAACCGGCTCAAGGACAAGCGGAATCCTCCTCTCGTGCAAGGACTAATGCTGCAACCACAACTCAACCAAAAAGGCAAGCAACACAGTATAGGACAACGGCTACATCAAATACACAAAGAGATGTCAGGAAGCAAGTAGTGCCAGGCATGATGTAGATCTGGGTACGAAAAGGAGAGCAACCACCACCCTTGCCACAACAATTCCCACTTGGGCAAGCCAACCATGCCAGAAGACGAACAAAGAAGCTAGGACAAGCTTAATCACAAGGTATCCGACATGTTTGGGTGTCTAAAGAATTAGCTGCAGCTCAACAAGGGCAATCACACATGTGGGTACCCAAGAAACTCTTACATGCACATAAGCCTATACCCTCCACCATGCAAAAGGTCTCAACCAAGAAGCCAAGGAGAGAAAAGGGAAAGAGGCGAGCACAGAGACCACAAGAGGATAAACTCACCTCTTCGGCAATAGTCAAAAGACCAACAACAATGGTATGGGCATGGAAGCCAAAAGCACCAGTAGACCCCACAGAACCAAAGAGCCAACCACAAAGGATCAAACCCTCAAGAAACCATCCAAACATGAAGAAGCCAAAGGAGATCACTAAACAGTTGAAGACCATTCTCAAATGGATCCCCATAAAGAGGAAGGATCAGTTGTCATTCAACAATCACGGGCTTACATCATTTCAAGATTCTAGCAAAGACCACATCAGCATCTGCAAGCAAGATTGATGGCCTCGACGAGCGACGACCATGTGCTCCTTGCACAACCCTGTCTTTTGCACCATTCAGGTTATGCATTTCCAAAGTATGCATTAATATAGGGCCACATTACACTTTGTCAACTATTTTTATTGTTTCTAACATCTTTCTTCTTGTTTTGTGCCATTGTTCAATAAAAAAAAAGGGAAAAAAATAAAAGAAAGAGAGAGAGAGAGAGAGAGAGCTTGTTTCCAGGTTTGGCTCATGGAACATGAATGAGTCATGCTTAGTTGAAGGTGGAACCGGTTATGACTGAGCATTTATCAGTTTTGAGAGAAGTATATCTTGGCTAGCAGATGATATTATTGTTGCCTTAACTAGTAGATGTCAAGAATGTGGCATGAACATGGCATCCACAACTATTGTTTCCCCTTAACATGGTAGGAGGGAAGAGCTTGAAGGTCCACAACTTGAGCGATGCTTAACTACTATATGTACGAGAGAATCCAAGGAGATATCTGCAAGGGGTAGTTTGGTACCCTGAAAATCCTTGTCTGTATATTGGGTGAGAAGACTCCTGCTTATGGTAAGCTAAAGAGAATATGTGAAACTAAGCTTGGTGTAGTTACCCAATGTTGTTTGTCAAGGAATATAAAGAAATTCAGTTCTCAGTATTTGGAAAATGTTGCTTTGAAAAGAGGAGACAGAACCAGGCACTCAAAAAATTTCATCAGTGGACCATCAACAGGGACATTCATCAACAATGTTCCATCACAAATGCCGGGTGTGCAACATGAAGAGATAAACACCGATCGACCCTTGACCATGGTAAGTATGTTTACTTTGGCAACAACATAGCCATGATAGATTAGGAAACCTCTTCATCGGCATACCCTTGAGCACTTAGCTCAAGATCCCCCATTTTTGCACCATATTTCTTCCAATGCATTTTCCAAGTACGCATGCATAGGGCTACATTACAAGGCCGTGCACAAGGCACATATTTTCCTCAACCCATGCACGAACACACTTACCCATCATTCACTATGGGTTACAAGTACTTGGCATGCCTACTATTAACATCACCTTTGGCGGTCTAGAGGACATCAATGGAGACTCACAACGACACAGTCATGTTGGAATCCAAGGAAGAAGCACATACCAAGGGACTACAACTTGCAAAGGCTCGTAGTGAAAAATGAAGAACCGGACAACCTACCTTGACACATTTGGAAGATAAACAAAATGGACACTACCTCTCAACTTACTACATGGAACAACCACTCCAACAAGGGTCTGTCAGGGACGACAAACTCAAGAGGGGGGGGGTTGTTGAAGATCAAGGTCAAGTGACTTGCATGAAGAAGTGTATGTTTTTCAGCCTTGTGGCTTTGTGCAGAAAGGGCATGAAAACCAGGTGTGCAGGTTAAAGAAGGCATTATATGGTTTAAAGCAAGCACCACGTGATTGGTATGAGAAGATACATGCCTATCTAATTGCACATGGTTTTGAGAAAAGTCCAACTGAGAGCACCTTGTTAAGCGTGCTAATGGTGTGCATTTGATCATTGTTGTCTATGTTGATGACATGCTGCTCACTAGTCCTATTGAGAAGCATATTGCTGATTTTAAGGATGATTTGCATGCCTCATTTGAGATGTTTGATTTGGGGCATTTGGATCACTATTTGGGCATTCAATTTATGCAAGTTGATGTTGGATTGGCTTTGTGTCAAACGAAATATATTGACACATTATTACAGCGTTTTGGCCTTGAAGACTATAAACCTATTGCCACTCCTATGGAAACAGGTTTACGATTTAGTCTTCATGATGCTGGAGATGTATTTGATTCTGTCCTCTATCAGCAGGCTATTGGATACCTGATTTACTTATGTATTACTCAGCCAGATATTCAGTTTGTTGTCTCACAGATGAGCAGGTTTATGGATTGCCCAGGTGTCACGCATTGGCAGGTGGTTAAGCGCATCTTTTGCTACTTGAGTGGTACTCAACTACTTGGGTTGTTTTATCCCAAGAGGGGATCACTACCACCAAATTTGCATGCTTTTTCTTACTCAGATTGGGCTGGTTGCTATGACACTCGTGTTTCCACTAGTGGCTTTTGCTTCATGCTTGGTAGCTCATGTATCTCTTGGTTGAGCGAGAAGCAGCCTACTATGGTCACTTCTAGTTGTGAGGTTGAGTATAGGGCAGCTTTCACACCGACTGTTGAGTGTGTGTGACTCAGACGCCTTATGGCTGATTTGGGTGTTGGTCAGTCTTCTGCCACCACCATCTTCACTGACAGCCAGAGCGCATTGGTAGTTACGAGGAACCCTGTGTTCCATGCTCGCACTAAGCACATTGAGGTGCATTATCATTATGCTAGGGAGAGGTTCTCTGTAGGGGAGATCAGCTTGGCATATGTGCCCACGCAGGAGAACATTGCAGACCTTTTCACGAAGGCTCTACCTAGGGAGAAGTTTGAAGCTTTTCACAAGGCTTTGGGCTTACTTCCTTTTGTGGAGTGATTTCCACATAGCTTGGCACTTCCTTATACATGAGTGTCAGCTCCTTGTTCACCGCATCACTCCTAGGGGGGATTTGTTGATATACTTAGGTAGTGATGTGTGTGAACACACTAGGAACGCCAGGGCACTTTTTTCCCCTCTTTAGGAGGTTTTTTTCCACGGCTTGTATATACGCCTATTGCCCTAATGGGCTACTTATCTTTGTACATTCTAGTGGTAATACATTCAGTATTGTGTGTTGTGCTCCAAGCTTCTTTTTCTTCCTTGTGTTGTTTGCATGCTTCTACAGATGTCTAACTCCAACAGTAGGGTGATGTGAAGATCATGAACGAGTGACATGCGTGAAGGTGGAGGTGAGAAGCACACAAGCGCACACAACATACACACAGATGGTTAGACAAGGGGAGACACAATGGAAGGTGAGGATCAAACTTGTATTACTCAAATTATCTCTTACAAAACTTAATCACACTAGCTAACCTAAAAAATGAGCTCTCTAGCTCTTTTTATAGGTTTTTTACTAGTTTTGACCGGTTTCAAACCTAGTGTTTGGCCTAGTTTAAAAATACATTCTAAGGGTCATTTGGAGATCCAAATTAAGTCTAAAAATTATAAAATTTGGTATGAGCATTCTACCTAAGTTCCTCAAGCTTGAGGACTCCTCAGCTTGCAAAATGGAGTGGCTCGTTATAAGATTGATTTTATATCTTACATATGTTACATGAGTGATTAAAATCACTCTTAATGGTTTGAAAAAATGATAATGAAAACATATTTCTTTGAAAAATAATGGTTCTAGTCCCTCGTACTTCTTGCATTTCCCCTTTACATGCTTCCTCTACACCGATGTTTGTAGCTACTACCAGTTGCACTACCAACACCCCCCTCCCTCTTGCGTTTGTCATCCTTGAGAGATTCTAGTTGCAAGTCTTGGGTGATGTAATTTTGCATGATATCATTGGTGAGGGTTTGTTATGTGATGTGGAGACCTTGTGATAAAATTGCTTCTAGCTTTTCCTAGTCAACTGCCTGAGGCTCATCATGGGGTGGGAGTCTGTAATGTGTTGAGTATATCATCTGTTCACAGGCAAAAAGTTGTAACAGGTGTGTAGGCCTACTGATGAACACTTCTTAATGATACTCCCATAAGCATGTAGTAAATATCTCTTCAAACGTTAATTTGTAACATGCTGATGAATACTTAACCCGGTAGTGCCAAGCATAACACACCCTAAGCAATGACATTGTACTCATATCATAAACTAGATCACCATTACCGTGCTCAAAAATCGGGGTGGACACATGTGGGGATCTGAGGCATCTAAAGATCTTAAACATGGTTTGCATTAGATCAAAAATTTTGATGGTCATTTGGGTAGCCTCATTGGTCATTCAGTGAAGATGGGGGAGAGAGTGTCATATGGTAGCCATCAGACAACCAACCATGGGGGGACCCTATGGTGGTGCAAAATATGGATAATTGATCAAGTCCTTGCATTGCTTATTATTCTGTATTTTTATAGTGAATGTGGCCCAGGAATGATAGCGAGGTACGGGCCATAACGTGGATTGCACTTTAAATGTAGAGGGGCCTTTTTCCAAGTATACATCATCTTAGGATATTCCTGGAGTACTTCCTCTAGGTGGGTTTAAAATATTTCCTCGCTTAGCATCGAGTGGTAGGTCGGCTGGTTCAAACTGAGTGGCATGTGTGGAATTATTGCCCGTGACTTTCTCGATCGCAAGATTATACTCGGCCATGTATATAAAGTATGGTTTATACTATAGTTCATTAATAGATATGTACCTACAAGGTGCCAAATCTACAAAGTAAGGAGATTGAAGAATCTTCTTCTCTATAGCAGCCATAGCTTGAAACTGAGCTTCTACATGCATTGAGTGAGTCTTACCCAATTCTTCTATAGGCTTCATCCAGGCTGGTGTGGGGAGTTTGAATGTATCCTACCCTTCCTCTGTCACTCTACCACCAAGGGAAAGTTGAGGTTCGTATTCGTCCTCAAAGGTAGCCTCCACAGGGATGGTGACTATTTCTTATGCCATGGGTATGTCAGGTGGTGATTCTAGTCTAGGGATTTCCAAGGGATCTGGTATTTGAGCTTGAAGTTCTAATACATGCACCATGAGTGTATTCAATTCTTCCAAGATTTTGGCTGGTATGACTTCTTGGATGGTAGGTGGTTGAATGGGTGCTTTGAGTCATAAATTTGTGTTGTCTCTTTTAAGTATCTAACACTCCTCTATCAGTCTATCATAGTCTTCTAATAGGCATGCATGATCATCTAGAAGCATCCACATGGTTTTCAATGGGACCACCTTGAACGACTTGGGCTGATTGGTTCATCGGCTTTGTCTAATGCGGCTTCAAGACTTTCCTTGTTTTGTTCTTGTAGATGTTGATTCTCTTCTTTGGCTATTGCTAGATGACGTCTTAAGAGTTCCGTGTTGTGTCTTAGAGTGGCATTTCTAACAACCTGTATTCATAAATGTTCTTTTGCATCCATGATAGCTTCCTTGGTTTTCTGCTCCAACTCAAACTCCATTGAGTGATAAACATCATGGAGTTGCTGATGGCGTGCATTCAGTGATGCATTCTCAATTATTAATGAATCAAGGTTCACCTCCAGTTTAGTGGTGGTCTCATGTACAACTTGATAGTGATTTCCTAATGAAGCAAACTCTTCACGAACTTGATGCATGCATGAAAACATTTGTTGAAAGGCACTGTCTATAGTGGATGATGAAAATAATGATGGTGTGCTAAAAAATGATTGTTGTTCGATATGTAATGTAGAGGGGATAGGGGTTGGGTGAGGGAGTGTGGATGTTGTGGTGATAGTGGAGAAGTGTGTGGATGTGAGTGGGTGAGTTGTGGAAGTGGATGTGAGTGGAGGTGTGGTGGGTGATGAAATATCCATGTCGTTAGAGCTATGCTCTAGTGAACTGATGGTGAATAGTGGCATGATTGTGGGTGATTGTGTAGGTATAAACACTATATTGACAAATGTAGATGAATATGTTACATGACCTAATTCAAACATCGATTGATGAATATGAGACAGTTGTGGTAGTGTGGTGGGACTAGGTTGTAATACAGATGAAAGATTAAATGGACTCTGTCGACTGAATAAATGTTGTTGGGGGAAAGGGGTAGATGGAATGGAAGGAGTTAGGAAAGGGTTAACAAAAGTTTAGGTGGTGACAGATGTGGGGGATGTTGTGGATGGGTTGAGAAAAGGAGGAATTGTTGTTGGAGATACTACACTGGAGATTGGGGGGTCGAGTGAAGACAAGCTAGGGTGCATGGGTGAAATTGGATGTACTGGTGATTGGAGGGTGGATTTGGATGTACAAGCAAGGTCCACAATGGTGGTGGGCATGGAGGTTGATGGATGTGGTGGAAAATCGATGATGATGGTGTCACCCTAGGGTGCTGAATCTACAATGACCCTTGTTGCTTGGTGACTTGATGATTGTGCTTCGATAGGTACGCATATGTACTCACTAGTCCTTGAGATTAATCGAACACGTCGAGGGTCGAACTAGGGTAGGGGCTTTTGTTTTCGAAAATGTGGCACTTCAATGGTGCCCACTCCTTAAACTAGTTCATTAAAAGCATTGACAAAAGAAGCTTTGAATCCACTATTTGCCAATTCTTGTGGTAGAATCTCTTTACTTTGTTGTTCGGTTATTCGACTCCTCTCTCAAATTGCTTGCATGTGCTTGTACAACCTTTGGTTGTCTAAGCTGGAAATGGCTGGGTAGAGAACAACATCATTCAAGATATTTGGTATTGCCCTAGGGCTAAATGCTTCAAGAGTTGGTTACTTCCTCTATTATTCTAGCTATGCACTGGGTGAAGATGTCTCATATGTAAAACATACTACTGGCTACAGGAGGAAAAAGTATCTTAGATAGGAGATTTTCTAGAGTCAAGCTCATTCAAAAGTCTCAATGAAGAATAATGCCTTTTTATGTCATCAATTGTATGGTTTCAAAAACTATATGTATGGTTTCAAAAATTGTAAATACATCCATATGTAGTTTTTGGTCAGAAAAATATCAAAAGATATTCCAAATCCTATTTCATACCATCTTTGTACCTTTAGCTTCACATTAGAATGAGATTTCATTCTTCTTGTATTTAATCCAATTTTTTCCTAGAAGGATTTTCCTCCTCGCATTGATATTTTCAGTTTGTTGATAAGCTTTGGCATGTGTTCCTTTGTATTTTTCTTCTAAAGAACTAATCAAAAAGTTCTTTCAATGGATTACTTTTTGTCACTCCTCCTTTTCTTGTGCACTTGAAGAAGCTTGTTCTTGCTTCATAATGAAACTTTTCCATCCCTTGGATGTTCCATGTGGCAAGTGTTCCCTTTTTTGTAAAGAATGGATCATGCAAAAATAAGATATGTTGTAAAAACATAAAGATTATGTTTATTTGAAAAAGTAATAATAGAATAAATAATCTCTTTAAAGCTTGTCAAGTAGTAAGTTGTGTCTTTGACACTCCAAGCCTTTGTGATGGCTTCTATAAGATTTTTGATTGCCCTTTTGAAATCAATCACATACATATAAGATATAACATGTTGCCTCATGATCTTCAAAAATTAACTTGTTTTATGTATTGCATGTAGTTGTTGAAAACTCCCAAAGCTTTGAACAATATCCATGTAAGCTAACATCAGCATCTCCTACAAATATGATCCCATCCTTGTTGCATAATCAAGAGTTGAAATGGTCCAAATTAACATTGAATTTCGTTTGAGAAGCCATGAATGTGCACAGAATGCATATTCCATCAGACAAGGAAACCCTCATACTAGATCCTATGAAGAGTGGGATAGTGGTAAAGATTAAGGACATGGAATCCATAACCCCAAATCTATATGTGTCACTTAAGATGTGCATGCAACACTTTGCTTTTAAGGGGTAGGACCGATTCATGCAACCTCACAAGAAGATTTGATTCAGTTTATACTTGGAAAACATTATAGGGCTCACCAACAACCTTCCCCATTGGATCATTGATTAACTTCATGGAGAAAATCCGAGATGGATATGCAAACCTTCACCAAATGGATGTTATGTCATCACTTGTATTATCTACAAATGCCTATCATATGATGTACCAATTGAAAGAGCCCTCACATGGTCACATCTTCAACTATTTAGAAGTCAAAAGGCATTAGTGCCACAACCCAAAAGGATGGACACTTCCATGTGCACAACCATGAGGTGCAATCATGACCCCACACATCTCACTGATAGGGGAAAGGCATGTACCACCATCACAATCCATCTTCCTAGGACAAGTACAAAAGGGATATCCATGGTAGAACCATCAGCCCCTCCCCATCCATCATAGCTTGAATTTTGAGTGACAAGGAGTTTAGAGGAATTGTGAACATTTGACTGTGAACAACTATTACAAGGCATCCAATTTTCAAATGTGGACATCTATTCAGAGACAAGCCACTCCTCAACCAATAGGCAAAATGGGAAAACAACAATAGATAGAAGAATGACACGTTACACTGGGAACAAGAAAAACAAACCCCTAATACACAAGAGTAAGGAAGACCCGAAGCAAAGAGGAAGAAGAAGAGCCCCAAGGAGCTCCCGCATACATCGCTACTCTTAGAAGATTATGAGCCACGATGGAGAGCATGGAGGCTCATAGGAGTCTTTAAGAACATAGAATTCGAGTAACTATGGAACAATATTAGAAGCAGAGGAAGTTGATCAACAATTTATAGCCTTTTCAAGCACTTTTTGAAACTATCGTCATTAGCAAAGCAACTGATCACATCTTACAAAGGGCATGCATACAATACAATGAGCGATGCCTCGACACATGACAAGAGTAGGTAAAAACATTCAAAATCCACTCAGTTCAATGGATACAATGACATCTATCCCCATCACCACTGAAGTCACCACTACCTTTGTACAACTAATTTTTGTAGAAACCATAAATCTAATCGATGAAACTACTATACAAAGTCCCCCAGTTTCACCCATTAGAATCACTAAACCTCATACCATAGAAGCCATTCAAGCCGAGGAAGCCATCTTCCATACTCCCCCTAACTCACACCCCAAAACAAGTGAACCCATTCCAATCACACTCATTGAAGATGTACAACTCGTTTTCGACCCAACCACTACATTCTCGAGTTTCACGTAATGTAGTCCTATCTCACAATCCTAGTTTCTTTCCTTCATTCCCAACCCCTTGTACCATTTTCAAACACCTTTGCAACCACAAACTTCCTATGTGAACCCATTATAGGTCATCTTGCCACTTAGCCAACATTAGCTTCATTGTGACCTTGTCCCCAACCATCTTTTGCTTCCTTAACCAGCACACACCATCATCTCTTTCCACTCATGTCTCATTTTTTCGCCATATTCTGTCAACAACCCCCACTTTCTTCTTGGTGGGATAGGTCTTCACAAAGTCAACAATATCTAGCTCCTGATAGTTAACCAACCTTTGCATCATCTCAATTTTTGTCAAGCACCACAGGCATTGCACCCACCATCCCAATATTTGTAGTGGCCATCTCACTCACAAGCACGTCTGACCCTATGGAATTTTCAACACTAGTCACTACACCTCCACCCCCCACAATTCCACCATTGTCTATCCCCCCTTCACCAACATCACGTTCAATCACAACATCCTTCTCCATGACATTCACTCTCCCCATCCCCCATCCCCCCTGCATTAAACACTGTGAAAAACTATACACCCCCATAATAGATTCTACAATCACCTCTATCATCAAATGTGCCAATCAATTACGCACAAGTTTCAACAATGGTTAGATCACAATGAAGCCCCTCAAGATTGGTGTACACATGTGTAGGAAAGGATTTCCAATTTAGGGGCCAGCAATTTTGTACTGCAAGATCAGTACAATGCTTTACAGATCTCCCACAATGAGCCAAAGTTGGAGATACAAAACATGGAACAAGAGTCTATCACAGTAATGGAATTCCATTTACATGCACACATGGAACACAGTGTTTGAGGCCCTCAAAGCTTCATTCTTTGCTTTCAAAACCTATTTTGGAGCATTTTTGGGATGATTCTTGGAGCCATTTTGGAATACTTTCATACACTTATCTTTACACAGGTTTAAGAACATCAAGAAGAGTGCTCTTTGTATTTCTTCGACAATGAATATTCATCTTTTGGGGCTATGTTTTCAGCCACATTAGTAATTAGATAGGTTTCTTGAAAGGTTTTAGTTGTGGTGGGAACAACCACCATAAGTCTATGCACATTTTTTGAGCCCAAATAATAGAGTTGACAGACACTTACAGGTGTTGTTGGCCAATGTTTGGGCTATGAATTTAGCCTTTTAGTGTCATCTTATTGCATATATTGAGCACATACACACTATGTATGATTTTGTGGATACTGCTTATGTATGTCCATGTGGTCATTGATATAGCGGTTATGTTTTTGCATAAACCATTTTATGTTTAAAAAAGACGGTTGTGGTGAGGTTTTCTCAACTGGAGACACTTAGATGTCAGGGTTTCTTTGATGATGCACGTGGAAGACTTACCTAGCCTCACCACAGATGTATGATAGTTGTTCATAGGTGCTTGATAAGCCTAGTTGTCTTCTTTCAGGTAACTAATTATATGAAATGGAGTCAATGATTCACTATGCAGGTTAACATATTAGTACTTGTAGTTATATGAGATTTTGACACTAGCCATGTCCTCATTTTGTAAAGGATATTCTCACATAATCCTTTTGGTTGGTCATTATTATTGATTAATTCATTTTTTTGGGAAAACTGTTGAATTTTCTCCCAAAATCTAACACCTTGGTGATCCTTCTTTTAGCCTTAGTGGTGTTTGGACTCTTCTAGCTCCATTATTATTCTATTTAGTTCTCTACCATCATGGCATCAGAGGTCTCAAGCACGTCTGGTGGACCAGGGTGTGTTCCAAGAAGGAGCTATAACTTGTAGGGCAAAGATCTTTTTAAGGTCTAAAAATTTGATGGCACAAACTTTTCTCTATGGAAGAATCAAAATAAAGATGTGCTGATTCAGAGGAGGTAATGGAAGCCAGTAATGGAATCTCAAAGAATCTTGCTGACATGGATGAAGATGATCAGGATGAGTTAGACAAGATGGCGAGGTCTACCATTCGAATGGCAGGTAATGTTAAGTATAGTATTACACTGTGAAAGTGTTGAGGAGCTTTGGAAGAAGTTATGAAATAACTCTAGTTAACATGCATAAAAATGTTGCACATAGGGATGTTCAAGAGAATTTCCGATCATATCAATTTGCAAATGTTCGTGTTCAGCAACCATTGAGATGCTTTGCACGTGTCTAACATCCACTTGATAGATATGTTCCAAGTTTGGATTTTGTCATGCTAATACATGTTGGTGAGTTGTCTTGCTACAAAGAGGTCATTGAGACAAAGGATCGTGTCAAGTAGGAGAGTGCCATGAAGAGTGACTTGGATTCTATTCACAAGCATGGTACTTTGGATTTAGTACCTTTGCCAAAGGGAAGGAAAGCTTTACCATGTAAATGGGTATATAAATTGAAATTCACATCAGACAGAGCTTCTCCAAAGTATAAAGCACAAATTGTTGCAAAGCGTTTTAAGCAACAACACAGTGTTGATTTCGAGGAAATCTGATCACTACCCTTCAAATGTTGCTTGGATTCATTGCA
>CM035415.1:97265137-97280137 GCA_020310875.1 Ceratopteris richardii | reverse complement strand
GTGTAATCGTGACACCCAAACAAACCAAATATGTGTGTGCTCTTATTATGTCTCTCTTTCTTCCTTTCTATAATAGTAGGACGTATGATATTGCTGCTGCAGATAGTCGTTTGCTCTTGCATATAGAAAAGATGAGGGAGATGTTGAATTTATGGCGACCCAGAGTGGAGCTTCTCTCTCTCTCTCTCTCTCTCTCTCTCTCTCTCTCTCTCTCTCTCTCTCTCTCTCTCTCTCTCTCTCTCTCTCTCTCTCTCTCTCTCTCTCTCTCTCTCTCTCTCTCTCTCTCTCTCTCTCTCTCTCTCTCTCTCTCTCTCTCTCTCTCTCTCTCTCTCTCTCTCTCTCAGGGGGGCACATGAAGCTCCAATTCCTTGAAGTCCAGCATATCATCCTCTTTTTTGACGGCGTGTCTGATGAACTTTACAGTGAACCTGATGACTTGTACGGTGAAGTGGGGGTGAGCCAAATGAACTGGCGCCCTTGGGCACCAATCCGTTCGGGTCACCCAATACTAAAAAAATTTGACATCTTTTTTTTTCACTGTTATCGTAAGGCTTTTGTTGTTTTCATTTGCAGTTGTGGTTGAACTTCTAAATGATTCATCTTGATCTGATCCAGTATGGTCTCGTTGCATCCAATGTACAAAAATCGTCTCGTTCCATGTACAGAAGTCGTCTTCTGCAAATAGAAAAAAGGAAGGGAGATATTTTTTCCATTCAAAATACGTTTAGTTGAGAAGGTTAAGAGCTTGTGAATACATGTAAATAAGAATAAGAATAAATCCTCTACATTCATGACTCAATTGTGAATCACGTCGACATTTTATGCATTCGTGACTCAAACTTAGCATCCACATTAATTAATCAATTTAGCATCCACATTAATTAATCAACTGGTGTCTGAATATGAGAAAGACAAAGTTGCATATAACATGATATATTACAGTGTTACAAGGTCTTCAAAGTGTTACAAGGTTGTGACAAGTTGTATCTTCACCAAATTCCATTGTGATATGTTGCAACTTCATCGAATTGATACTCGTAGTACGAATAATCCACTTATGCCAAGATGGAAAAATTACGAAATACTCTCATTATCTATAGTAGTTTGAGAGAGAGAAGATGTTGCATCATTGCAAATGTCGCACCAATGCCGATTCAAGAGTGAGCAATATAACATGGCATTGCAAGTTATGGTAAACTCAGCCCTCTACATAGAGAAGTCAACTTATGGTGGGAAAGGCTATCAATCTATATACTCCATGTACTATGTAGCCTCACATTGGCCATGAAAAACTCACTTTTTCATGAGACTAAATAAAATAATGAGAACTAAAACATAAGTCATGGAGGAATAATCATTAGAGTTTTTACATTATTGTTAATTGCAAATAACATTGTTTATAATTATGTAAAAAATCTGAAGATCAGACTTATAATTTGCACAATCTTAAAGGTCAAATATGAGCAATTCACTGTAAATTTTCTATTGAGAAATATGAAATGAAGATAGTTCATGTGTCCCTAATTCCGATCGTCAGAAGTTAGTTGGCCATCTTACATGTGTCCATAATTTCGATGACCGGAGGTCACCAGATTTAGTTTACATGTGCCTCTAATGCTCTGTTCGGTCACCCAAAAAGTGTCAAGAAAATACGCATGTGCCCTCCCTATCTCTGTGTGTATGTGAGAGAGAGTAGTGAAAATATGCATGTGCCCTCCCTATCTGTGTGTGTGTGAGAAAGAGAGAGAGAGACAGAGTAGAGAATTGCCTCTCTGGAGTAATGTCCACGCAGACTTTTAGAAGAATGAAGCCGTAGATCAATTCACGAATCTCGTCTTCACATGCACGCAATAACTTGTATCTCTTGTTCGTTATTTGTCAGGGAGATATCGTGTTCTCGCTCAATCTCTTACTCGTTACAAGAACTGCTTTCTAAAGGGGACACGCACTGCTTTCTTTCTATGCAACTAGTCTGCGTGCTCATAACTCGAGAGAAGTTTGAAGGCGCTTTTACTTAGACCCAGAGTTGTGACACTTGAAGGAGCTCACCACAGAGGCAAGCCTTTTGAGTGCGTAGGGAGATGCACAAAAGGGCATCACAGGGATCTTTGATGCATCCAGACATGTATATGCTTTAGCCGACCGAGAAAATACAAATGCTCAGAAACCATAGCTCGCACAGCTCTGCTATAGGAGAAAGCCTGTTACCACGTCGCTCTAGACAGTAATAAAACGAAGAAGAGCCGAGATAGAAATCGGGACGAGCAAAAACAAAACCGACCTGTGCGCGATGGAAGTTGATGAATCAAACTCAAAACCTATGTCTGCCAAGGAGTGTTACCAGTCGTGCCATTGTCGATCGTCAGACATAGACTTTATAGGGGAAATAAATTATTTAAAGCATCACGAAAGACACTATATTTTTTATCTTGCAAAGATCGAGAGTGAGTTGCAAGTGATATCCTTGCGGATATGATGACTCCTACAATGGAGATCAACAAAATACCACAACCAGCACCACAATGCGGAGAGAATGAACCACCACAATGGAGGAAGAGTTGCCAAAATGGCATCAAAATTAGGAGAAAACTTCGACATCGGCACCAAAATGATGGAAGAAGCACCAAGGAACTCCACAAAAGTGTTTATAAACACTTCACAAGTAGAGATTTGCTACTACGAGAGGGAGATCTAGGAATAGGGATGAAAAAGGGTGGAAGGGAGGGAAAAAATGGTTTATGAGCATTCAAAAATGCTTTCCAAGCAAAAGGATGACAATGAATAGCTTCATTACGATGACGAAGACTACCACTACAAAAGAATGCCACCAAGACTTCCAAGATCACCACCACCAAGCAAGATTACCACGAGCACCACCAAGACCTCCACCTAAAACTATGATACCATGTTGAGAGTACAAATGTGAAAGTGAAAGCTAAAACATGTAGTCACAATGCAAAGAGTGTGAGACTCAAAAGTGTGAGTAGACCATGATATGGAAAAACTCACATATGAATTAGAGTGAGCTTGCCAAGAGCATGGAGTAGGCTCTCAAGCTTCTAACGAGTTACAAAGTGAAGAGAGGCCCTCCTTATATAGATTTGGAGGAAGGTTATTCAAAGTACATCAAATGTGGGATGATTCTCTTTGAAAGAGAATGAATACAAAAGTAGAACCTTTGTAGCAAGAGTCCCAATTAGAAATAAGGAAACACAAAATGGAGAGGCTCTTAAAGAAACAAATTACAAATAGATAGATGAATGAAAATGTAAAAAACTAGAAGATTAATTCTTCAACACAAACATCTTCTCCAAGCATACTTTTATAATTACGTTTTTCTATAGTAGATGCCATTATGTGGGTGGAATATAGACATAATTGGATCAAGATATTGAAAAACTTGGTGAAGATCCAACATATGGCATTTATATACTTTTGGATCATGTAATCTCAAAATTATGAAGGTAAGATCATTATGCATACATCAAAAACTAAAACTAGACCTTAAAAAGAGAGAGATTGAAGTCGTAAATGATTTCAATTTTTATTGATGAATGTTTTCTCACTTTAAATAAATATCCAAACATTTGTTACAATCCTCAATCAAGATGGAAAAGCAAATTTTGTGCAAATATACACCAAAAAGTAAATTAAAGTTCCCACCTATCAATGACTTGGAATCCCCATGATTCATAAGGATGAATATTTCAAGTGCTATCAACAATTTAAAATAGGTACATGAGAAAGGGGTGTATGCATTAGGGTACCCATCCTTATCATGAATAGTCTACATTCTTGGGTATCAAACATACATTGAAACTAGCCAAAAACATTGGATGGAAGAAAAAAGAGGAGTAGCCTTCAAATATAATCCCCTTCCAACGATGAAAAAGCGATATTTTGAATAGATTTATATGTTAGAGCTACGTGCTCATTTCAAATTATACTAAACATAGTCACATTGGATAAGGAAAAGATGATTTGAGATAAGGTTCTGATAATAATGTGATGCTAAAATTAAATATCATTTTGAATATTTTCCATTTTATAAAGCCTCTCTTTGTATCCTTCTCTTGCTATTATGACACTTCTCTCAATATGGAAAACTCATTATTGCCTTATAAACCACACTAATAGATTATGTATGAGTAAACCCACTACTAGAATTTGTATGCCCTAATGTTTCTCAGACTGCAAGATGTGTTAATTCTTGTCCATTGACACCATGTTGTGTTTTTTGCCATATAAGCAAACAGACATCAATTTATCACTTAATTCATTCTTGTGGCAAATTTGAATCCGATTCTAAATTATCAAGTAACACTCTTCTTCCCTACTTAAGAACTTACATTTGTGTTATGTCAATCTTGAATGAGGACTCAACCACTCATGTTATATTTGAAACTCATGGTAATAAGGATCTTGTGATGAGAATATGGAACCTTAAAAATTTTGGCAATAAGTGGGATATAGAAAAGCCTAGAAAAGTGATGGATTGAGATAAAGGGATTCAATATGATTTTAAAAACTTGGCATGCATATAGGAGCAATCAAAGTACAATGTTTGAAAGCTCTAGAGGAATTCATGTTATGTTATTGGGAAAACTTACAAGACATTGTTATGCTAGCATATAATGAGCAGTGGAGTCTGGCAATAATGCAAATCAATAGTAAAGAGGGTGTTATAGTCTTAATCCCAAAGAAGAGATTGTTCCCTCTTGAGTGATTGGAATCACATCACATTGGTATGAATTTTATACAATCTTTTAAGGTCTTGGCAAAAGGAATGTAGAAGCCTATGGCCATATTTGTCAAAAACATGTCAATCTATAATAATGCTTCGATTTTCATGGTTACTAGAGTATGCCCAAAATATTAAATAAATATGGTTATGCATGTTGACTTTGCTAAAATATTTGATAATATCTCAGATTTTGAACCAGTAAACATCTCTAAAATAGGCTTTAGAAAAGGAAAAATTCTCATTGATCATTTACTTTTATTTCAAGTTGTGATCTCCACTTGTCTAATGATGCTTTGACAAGGCCCATTCAGATTTGTAAACAAAGATGGAAAGGTTTTCAACTCATGTTTTTACTCTTTGCCATCACTACATGTCAATTGTTTTGTACGTTGGATAAGAAATCGCAAAATTTGGCCTATCCTTGGCTTACATCTCATATACTTGAATTTTCCAACAACTATATTTGCATATGATAGATTCTTGTTTTGTGAGCCACAATTTCTAATTTACATTGATTCTTTGATGTAGCGTATATATTCTCTTTAGCTTTTGGACTTATTAGTCAATGTTGCCAAGTCCAATCTACTTGTGCAATGCATCCCTTCTTTTTAAAAGCTCCCATCCATGGCAAAAAAATCAATGGGGAGTAAGTGCTACAAATAAGCAACAAGCTACATGGGTAAATCATTTGGAAGATGGTTAGACATTAGTTGTAGAATGGAACATACATTTTAATCTTCATATTGATCGAACTATTTTGATTCCATACATAATGTATTACTTGTTGCTTGCAGCTAGAGTGCTTCCTCTTTTCACCCTCTCATTTCTTTGTTGAAGAGACTTCTATGGTACAGAACAAAAGCACGAGATCTAAAACTCCTTGTGCTTTGTCCATGGTAATGCGACCCAAAGACTTTGTGGATTCTTAGCTTGAATCTTGTTACTCATGCCAAGGCTTGCTAGACTGCCTTCTTTGCAACCTTTTAAATCATAACGTAACACAAGTCCACATTCCTTGATTTCTTCACGGATAATTGCTGTACTTAGTACGAAGGAGCATAATATATATATATATATATATATATATATATATATATATATATATATATATATATATATATATATATATATATATATATATATATATATATACACACCATATTTTTCCGTATTATTTTGTGATCTAATTCTAAAGTTGCGACATTGTCAATATACTCTTGTAAAGATTTCATAAGTTATTTGGCATGTGATTTCACACAAAAGATGCTCAATAGTTCTGTTTTATGAAAATCTTCTTTTGGTATCAATTAATAAAACAACCCATTACCAATTTTATTGCTTCAGTTTCTATATTCATATATGAAAAGGCATTCCAGGCCTTTTTTTGTCATGACGGAAAAGGGAATCGGCTTCCATGCACACAAACCAACCGTGATTCTCACTTGAATTCAGCTTATAAGAAATATCGGTTGTGAGGGGTATCTATACATTGTGATTGCTCCTCAAAGGTATCAAGATTGTTCCTTGGACACTCGTAAAACATGGCTAAGAAGCCAAAACATCATTTTATGTGGATCTCAATACTAAATATAACAAACGATAAAGATTTAACAGGCCTAGTAAGTGGAGAACAGATTGAGCTGGATGCATTAGAGATAAAAAGCACGTCTACGAAAAAGACTTTTCCTTTGAAGGATAACACTTGATTAAGTCGTCCGTTTTCGCAAGGTGACTAGTAACCACGTTCATGGTTCCTGCTTTCACAACCTTCATAAAACCATGCGGTGTCTATTTTGGACCTAAAGATATATCAAGGGATGATGGGAAAAGCTGTCTGATGCCATACAAGTAGATACCTATGATCAACAAAAGTGATCTATGCCCTCTATACTAATCTTCATGAGGAGATTATTCAAATCTAGAGAGATTGCATGTGGATAACCTAGTACATTTGACAGTTGAAGAATGATCCTCTTCTAAAGCCACACAAAAAAGAATAGAGGAAAAAAAAAAGGAAGAGGGGGGGGGGGGCATAGTACAAAAGGAGAGATTTAAATCGCGATTAAAAATCGTGTTTTAAACGATTTAATCGTTTTAATCGTTGGGAATAAAAATAAAAATTGCGATTTTTATTTTCTTTGCAAATTTTGAGATTTTTTTTTTGGGGGGAAATTTTTGTACATACACATGTAAAACATTCTATACTTTTATATAATGCATGTAATATGGATAAAATACATGATAATATCTCAAAATAGAGCCCAAATAAATAAATAAATAAAAATCAGAAAAAAATAAAAATCACGAATAAATCGTTTTGAGATTTAAAAGGTTTTTATTTTATGAAAAAATCGTGATTTTTTCGTACTTTTTTTTTTTTTGGGGGGGGGGGGGGGGTGGGGGAGAGACCTCTTCCTGAAAAGCCACCAAATTCATATCCTTCAAGATTCAGGACCTCTTCCTGAAAAGCCACCAAATTCATACCATCTAGACACTAAGCTTAGAGATGACGTGCAACAACTAATTACTTTGATTCTATCTCTATTTTGAAAACTTAGATGATCTCTAAAGATCCATACTCTCTTGTATAACATGATAATAAAGAGCCATCCCAAGCCCCACCCACCCGAAAAAATAAAGAAGTAAGAAACATGCACAAACCTCTTAAGTTGTAGAGTGATTGAAGGTATTCTAAAATGTTCCATGGTGACAGCATCAAGGATGCAGACAGTGACAATATAATTACATGGCAGTGGCTTCATATAGACATCTATCTACCTAGTATGAGTTCACACATCAGTTTTTGCTAGAACTAGTCCATGTGTTGATTCAAGGTGTTTGGGTACATCAACAATGATGTGGTTCAGGACAAGAGCAATGATGTAAGCAACGAGCACTAGAATCTTTCATGAGTAACCTTTAATGTTTGGGCTAGACTACATGGATTCTTAACCAAGCACAAATGAGAAACACAAGAAATTCCATATAATCTTCAACTGAATGAAACTTTCTATGATTGGAGGATGATTCGTGAATAACCAAGGAAAACGATTCCTCGAATTTTACAAGACCATGCCAAGCACACTGTCAGCCCCAAGTAATCACTAGACCATAAGAAACAAAGAAAAAAACCAACACAAAAAGAAATGCTAAAGCTAGTACATAAACATAAAGAGTTAAGGAGGTACAGCTACCAGAATCTCTCTACCAAGTATCCAGAATCATCTGAAATTTTTCAAAAAAATGTTTTACCATACCATCAGGTGTTCTTGCTTCTACATGATTTACAAAGATTGACAATTCAAAATCTCTGCTGCACAGACATCATACACCCATGCTGATTACACAATTTGAAGGTAGTTTGGAGAGACTTCAGTTAAACTGTTTACAATGGGCTCTTTTACAAAGCCAACAATGGATGAGGATGTTAGGTCAGAATATTCAGAGAGTTTACTGGAGCTTTTGTGAGTTCCCCCCTTAAACCTGCGTTCACAGGCCTTTGGGGGTCATAATGCATGTACAGGAATCCAGCATTGACAAAGCATCGCCCTTGTATTGATTGCCTAGACATATGCCTTCCCCACACATGGAAAATTTTATGGCCAACCATGTTATGCAATCATATGAGTTACCCACTTCAGTAGATGAAGGACTCGTATTTTGTTCCTTTAAGGTGCTCTGAAACTTCCTTCCAGTTCTCCACCTGCTCAGAGAGAGGAAGGGTGTGTATCTTCACATGTTTACTCTCTAGCTCTTCAAATGGAAGATGCAAGAACTTCTGAACCCGTTTAAGTGCCTGCATAAATTTGTTGAAGAAAAATTTTTCCTCAATGCTTTGGACATAATAGATGGCTGATCTTTAGCATGTAACGTAAGCACATTCTGAAATAAAAGTAGAGAGCGTAATTTGCAGCTAACATGCATACATGTTTTGTGAAGAAAAATGAATATAACATATACAGTAAGTGCAGGGACATTAAAAATGCATACATGGATAATGTCTTTTTTAACCTGTGTAATACATCCATGCAATTATCTCCAAATATGCAATGCATCTGTAGATGCACAAGATAATATTATTATATGCATGCACAAGGACATATGAACTCACAGATGGCCGCTTCATAAGGTCCTCATAAAATAAAATCATGTGCCTTGTCCCATTGAAGGTTAACTGTGCATCCATCATTATCTGCTCAATACGCTCCATATAGGGAATTAAAGATGTTAAATTGACAATTGGCTTATACGCTGCCAGCAGGTCTGCCTGTACATCAACAACATGTAGAGTCATTGGTTAAGGAGGTTATTCATTAAGGTTCATCTGAAAAACTTCAGACAACTGGCCTCTTCCTTGGAATGGACATGAGCACGATGTGTTCCATTCAGCTGTTTCTTCTCCCGATCAAATACATTGGCCAGAATCGATACATATCGGCCCAAGATGTTTCTGCGAAAAAGGAAGATGACAGATACATGGTTTTGCTTCAGATATGTTGCAATTTCCCCTTTGTACTCCATCAAACCCTGGAAGTACAAGTGAACTTTCAGAAGGTTGCAAAAGATTTTTTTTTTCAGAAAGCACATTCTCTTTATTAATAATTACAGGAAAACAAAGTTCCTAAGCAATAATATACAAATCTCTTGAGAGGTTTAAATAATGTGATTAGTAAAGTACATGGATTCTAAGACCAACAGGAAGAGTATTTGCAGAGTCCAAGCTTCCGAGGAAGAGCCTGTGAAGCAAAAGTTTTGACCCCAAAAAGTTAATGCATTCTAGGATTCCCATATGTAAGAAGAATCCGATATCTCAGCTGATCTAAAATCCACATCAGTCCATCATCTGCAATTGAATTGGTTCAAAACATAATAACAAGTTGACTGGCTCTTGGCAGCCATGTGCAATTACAGTTCCAAAATGTTTTCTAAATGCTTGGGCAATGGGGGGGGGGTTTCCTGTTCCCATTTTTTATGCCTTCACACTGCTCCAAAATCCCTTGATGAAGGATAAGCCGTGTTAACATAAATTTTTTACCCTATTAGTGGATCATAAAAGCTTCATAATTATTTTCCCATGATGCGATCTTATGGAAACTACAGAGAGGCCCCATATATACCAGAATGAATCCAGGCAAACCCCAAATTCACCCTCATTGGCCATGGTAGTCAGCAGATCAGCTCCATTATGCATAGTATCGACTCAATAGTATAACATCCCTGTTGGAAACAATGTCACATTGAGTGCATAAAACCCTGATTTCCAGCAAACCCTAATTTCAGCCAAAATTAGGGCTTGCTAGAAATTAGGGTTTCATGCACTCAATGTTACATTTTTCCAACAATCGTCCCCTCGGTATTGTTGGTTTTTAGGCCCACAATAGATATAGAGACAAAGAGAGAATAGAGACAGGATGAACCATAGACAACATGCAGAAGATATTACAGGAGCAAAGCTCCAGATACATTCATTACATTTCATGATGAAGTACATGAAATTACAAGAAAGCTTAGTGAATTCGCATGAAGTACAAGCTGCCCATAACTCCACAATCTCCAAAACTTCACAATCTCCAAAGCTGAAGATGATCTCCTCCAAATAGATAAGCTCCAAGCTGCTGCACACCTTGTTGATGATGAAGAAGAAACAACTCCACCTCTCCAAGTTGAAGGGAACACCTCCTACAAGCAAGCTCATCAAAAAAGTGCTCCAAAGTGATGCAAAGAGTGCCTGTAAGCCTATGTTTGTATAGGCTGTCAAGTTGCTTGCACAACAAGTCTTACAAAAGCCCAAAAAGCACTTTCCGTAAAGCCCAGCAAAATTTCTGCTGTGATTTATGGGAAGGATTTTTGTGTCACAAGTCATATTTACGACCGTTGGACATGATTTACATATTTTACAAGATTTTGACACTTGTTTGATTCTTTTCTCTCATAAAATCTTCTTTTCACATAAATCTGAGAATTAGGGTTTGTATTTTGACTCAACAAATAATGTCAAATACACAAGTATTACATATCATTGGATAGCTCTTAATGAATACTATCACATTATTTTTACCACCATTTCTTACCATTTTTAGTTCGTGACCATAAATTTTAATGTCTTTAGACTTTAATGCATTGTAATTTGAGCTCCCTAGTGGACGGTTGCTCTTTTCTAACCATCCCCTCTACTGGGGGAATATACCAGATAGGTATATCTGTTAGCTTTTGAAGTTATTGTTAGTAATGATTTAGGTACCTGTTTAATTTTCATAAATCATGCCAATATCCACTAGCACACACAAAGACCTTAAGACATAAAGAGTGCTCTCATAACACACATCACAAAGAGAACTCACACATCCCTCACTCTTCTCAACCAAGTACTACTTGAAGGATATACACAAACATAAGATGCAATGTAACTAAATAGGATACAGACTCAAACATACTCCCAACATTGTCAAGATTGGCCAGTCCTTTTCAAATCAAGGTTACATGCTCACATCTACATTGTACAAGCACACATGCAAATACAAGAAGGTATTATAATTCCACCATAAGGTTTTGAATGTAGAGATAAAACACCTCCTTGCTCACATAGTCTTCCATCATGACCACCAAATTGTAGATGCAAGCTCCCATAAACATGGTTGAATGACTAATTTCAAGGAGCACTAGAAGGTTGACTAGTAATTTGAACATCACTTCACAAGTACACAAGGAAGCAATACTCTCCAAAATTATCTTCGACTATTTAAATCCAACAAATTCAGCAATTAATGAAATTCAAGTAGATATATGATTTCTATTGTTGCTATAATAGTTGCAATCTTCTATGTTCTTCTTTGATGTGACCCCTCCTTGAGTGTAACTCTTCAACATGATATTCAGCATCTTCATAAAGATTGATCACCTCCATACCACTTCTAAATATGTAGTTGAGCTTGATATACCTTCCATGAAGATTGAATTCTTCTACATGTGGTCAAATTCTCACTATACTCTAATTTTTCCTTCTCATACCAATGGTTGGTTTTTAGCCCTAGAATAGATATAGACACAAAGAGAAAATAGAAACAAGATGAAGAATAGACAACACACAAGAGATATTAAAGGAGCAAAGCTCCAAATTTATTCATTACATTAGATGATGGAAGTACATGAAATTACAAGAAAGCATAGTGAATATGCATAAAGAACAAGCTTCCCAATAACTCCACAATTTCCAAAGCCAAAGATAATCTCCTCCAGACAGACAAGCTCTAAGTTGTTGCACACCTTATTGCTGATGAAGAAAGACCAGCTCCACTTCTCCAAGTTAAAGGTAACACTACCCTTCAAGTTAGCTCATGAAAAGAGCACTCGTAAGTGATGCAAATAGTGCCCATAAGCCTATGTCTATATAGACTATCAAATTCCTTGCATAAGAGGTCTTAAAAATCCCAAAACACACTTTGGATCATAATTTAGATATTTTATATGATTTTGATACTTGCTTGATGCTTTTCTCTTATAAAATCTGCTTTCACATAAATCTAAGAATTAGGGTCCATGTTTTGACTTAGCAAATGATGTCAAATCCCCACTTGTTCTATATCATTAGATAGCTCTCAATGAAACTCGCATTATGTAATAAATTTTTTTATCATCATTCCTAAAAATGGGACCATTTCTAGTCATTCCTAATTTGTGACCATCAATTATGTCTTTAACCCACTGCAATTTGAGCTCCCTAGGCGAAGGTTGCTCTTTTTCTAGCAAATGTCATATTGGGATAAGATTTAATAATCTGCATAACTTATGATGTTTTTATCTTGATAATGCTTTTATAAAAATATATGTCACATTCTCACTTGTAGAAACATAAGTTTAATATGCTTCTTTGCAACTTGTTTACATATGTAGTGATAGTGAACATAAATCTCAATTTTTATCATAAATCTGATTTTCAATAATATAAGCATTGCATTAGAGCATAACTTTACATGTATTTCTTGTTATAGTGGATAGATTCACAAAGATGGCACACTTAATTCCAACTACATGTCAGGGGAGCACTAGATAGACTAAACAAAATTTCAGAATTACACTTTTGATTACAAGTTCACCCACGTAAGGAAAATAATACAAGAATATACAAGATATACAAGAATATACAAGACGTCTACAAACCAAGGAGTCATAGCTATGGATAATTGGGCTAGAGATGATACACGGGATCCCACAACCCCGGACCGTGGTCCGTATGTATGAAGCAAGATATCTAGATTACAAGAACTCCCTTCGAGGAGATGAACTAGATACAAGGAGTAACTGGAAAGGATCTCGTGCTACGAGATTACAACAAGACACGACAAGATGTCCAAGCTACTAGACTAAAGAAGACTAGAACAAAGCACAAGACTATGACTGGAACTGGAACTTGGAAAGTACTTACTTGGAGATCGCATTCGCATTGGCAAGACTAAGTATATATGTGGCCAACCCCTCCTTAAATAGGTTTTCAAGGGCAGTTCATCAATGGCGGTTACCAATTGATGATGTTATCGATGACGTCATCAATTCGAAATAAGACCTCCGAGTGTCAAAATCAGGCAAATAGACAACCGATCTTAGGGTTTTGGCATGTTCGGAATGCAATGGAAGCATTAATTTCTCCAAACTCTAAACCAATCATGAGATATAGAAAGTCACATGGAATATGAGGTTCAGGATGGTTTTCTTTGTCCATCACATCACTCCCCCTCGAGCAACAAGTTCCACGAGGAGCGGTCATGTTCTCTGGTCTCGACTTCATTGGATTTTTCTTATGAAATTCTTGAACCTTGATTGCCACTCTCTGAAGGTTTTCTGCAGGTCCCAAGCACGATCACTAATGTCATACCCTTTCCAATGAACAAGGTACTCCAATCTTCCTCTACAAATTCTAGAATCTAGTACATGCTCGACTTCGAATTCTTCATGATCATCAATCTCAATAGAGCATGAAGGACTAGGTCTCTCTCCCCTCGATGGTGAAATCTGATATGGTTCCAACATGGACACACAAAAAACTAGATGTATTCTCATAAAGTGGAGCTTGAAAGTGACTAGATTAATCTCAGCCAAGATAGTGAACGGATCAAATCTCTGATGGTCTAGCTTTACACAAGGTCTTGATGTCTGCAAATTATAACCCCAATGTGATAGGCTAGATTTTGAAGACGATGCTGATCTGCATAATACTTATATTGTTCTTGGGCTCTATGGATCTCTTCCTTGAGTTCTTTGTGGATATACATGAGGTATTGGGTCTAATCTCTGGCAACTTGGTTCTTGACATGATTTGAGAGTTGTATATCCATCCTTGGATGTTGTCCATAATTTGCAAAGAAGAGTCTGCCTGGTAGATGTATGAACGCTGTTGTTATAGGCAAACTCTGCAAAGGGTAAAAAATTCACCCCCTCTCTTTATCCATCAGTCTGTGGATGATTGGTTGTAGACAGTTTAAATTGAATGCCAAGTAACTTGCAAAGGTTGTTCCAAAAGCTGGATATGAATTGTGGACCTCGATCACTGACAATATCATCAAGCAATCCATGAAACCTAAAGATGTATCTGAGAAAAAGTCTATCAATGGTTGCACTTGTGATTGCCTTGGTAGTTGGAATGAAGTCTATCCATTATAATAAGAATGGCATCGTACTTATCCGACTTTGGTAGATCTGTGATGAAATCCATAGATAATGAAGCCCATGGCCTTTCTGGAATAGGTAAAGGTTGCAAGAGCCCATGAGGTTTATGTCGTTGTACCTTAGATCTATTGCAAGTGTCACAGTTCGGATATATTCTTTAACCTCCTTCCACATTTGGGGCCACCAAAAATCCCTTGATATCATTTCTATCGTTTTATTCACTCCAAACTGTCTTGCTGCAAGGTTCTCATGACGTTGTTGAAGTACTTGGATTCTGGGCTTTCTTGTAGGGCATACAATAGGTTCTTACAAAATAGTAACCCATCCTTTTTCCTAGAACTCATTTACTTCATGAACTTTTCTTTCTTGAATTTTTTGCTCGACATTACAAAACAATTCATCATGGTAGAGTCTCATGAATCAAATGAGTCAAAGCAAAATCTTCATGGTGGCTTGAAGAGACAGCTGCTAAATGGAGTTGTTCAAGCTTACACTCTCTTGTTGATCAAAGACCTCTTCGCCTTTCTTTGGTGCAAGGTAAGATCTTCTTGACAAGGCATCTGATTGACAATGCTAGCGTATTGGACGATATGTGA
>CM035415.1:96870137-97255137 GCA_020310875.1 Ceratopteris richardii | reverse complement strand
CTCTCTCTCTCTCTCTCTCTCTCTCTCTCTCTCTCTCTCTCTCTCTCTCTCTCCGCCCCCCCTCCCTCTCTCTCTCTCTCCCTCCCTCTCTCTCCCTCCCTCCCTCCCTCCCTCCCTCCCTCCCTCCCTCCCTCCCTCTCTCTCTCTCTCTCTCTCTCTCTCTCTCTCTCTCTCTCTCTCTCTCTCTCTCTCTCTCTCTCTCTCTCTCTCTCTCTCTCTCTCTCTCTCTCTCTCTCTCTCTCTCTCTCTCTCTCTCTCTCTCTCTCTCTCTCTCTCTCTCTCTCTCTCTCTCTCTCTCTCTCTCTCTCTCTCTCTCTCTCTCTCTCTCTCTCTCTCTCTCTCTCTCTCTCTCTCTCTCTCTCTCTCTCTCTCTCTCTCTCTCTCTCTCTCTCTCTCAGAGCGTAGGGCATGGATGCAAGCACAGGGGACTCGGGAGAGCTCTGGACTGGAAAGAATGTGAAATGCCCTCCCCCGCAAGCCCAAAACTTTTCAATATTCATGGGATGCCAACATGACATTTACATATAAGTCTGAATCTAGCAAAAATTGATATTTGAACTTTTTTCCAAAAGGTATGAAATCTCATTTAAAATGCAGGAAAATGCATTAATTCCATGTGCATGATTCTAAATCACACAAGTAACAAAAAATGTACTTTTTTTAAACTGGGTCCATAGGTATTCTCCTGGGTATGAGCATGTATAGGCAAGCAAGTGGGTTTCAACTAGATCAGGGGATATACATTAGATATATAGGAGGCAATCCCATATATTATATGACTGCATTTAATGTAGAAATTACAAAATAAAAATCCTAAACATCTTAAGGTTTGAGAAGATTCATCGCTCAAAGTTGAATGCAAAACATCAACTCGATAAACATTTGAGCTGAGATGCAATGCAAACAGCACATACATTTTAATCATGTTAAACAAAAAATTAATTGAGTATAGTGGGGAATTGACCTATCCCTTTCCCCAATTATTTAAGACGCACAATAGAATTTTCAAAGTAGGAACAATTTCTCAATCAACAATGGTCCATCAGGCCTGAGAGTTTTATAATGCTCCCAATCCAACAGCATTCAAATTCAAACATGAAAGCAGAAAATTGTATACTGAAAACCATAAATGAAAATGCCATCTTGTAATTATAAAAATTGCAATAACCATAACTACCATGCCTAACATTAGACATACCTGATTAAACATCCACTTAAACCCAACCGCAGCTGTGCACTCATTTTTAGAGGCACTACTAATCCAGTCAAGGTTATATAAATTATCCAAGTTCTTCTTGATCCTCTTGATGTTCTCCCTCCTCTTCTCTACAGAGAAAATTTCACCATGTGAACTCAAATTTGGATGGCTGTTCAGTAGTGCCTCAAACCACCCACTCCCTGTTCTTTGCATAGAGAAGACTACAAACCTCTGAACAGGTGTGCATTTACACTCCTTCCTGCAGATAAATTATGTGTCATCACAATGCAATCCATACCTTTCAGCATTAATATTCAATCTAAAAAGTGCTACCTGTTAAATGTTAGAGGCTGTGGATAATATCTATACTTGACCACTGGGACATCATTTTTGAGGCAAAGAGCCCCTGCCTTTGACATTGGATGTGGAAGCACTGCTCTGTACTGTGGCAATTGTTTCTCTGTCCCAGACATGCACATGTATATTCCACATGACCCAAGGAAAACAAGGAAAACAAGTTTCCACACACAGTTCGTCTTTCTATAAAGCCATCTTTGGGAGAGATCCTGCCATGAAGAAAAAGTTTCGTCATCTTCAATGTCTCATTAGACACATGAAATACGGTCTCAATTGAACAAAAACTAAATGTGCTAAAGCTCTTCATTCATAGTCACTTCTAAAGGGGCATTTCGACATTCACCATCACACTAACCCCTCTTAAATTCAACTTATGCATGTTTCATTTACTGCAGCTCTTGCAATACGCTATTTTGGTGATTCCTATTTGAGCAGATTTAAGAGAGGACATGGCAGTGTAGTCCAGCCTCTTCACTTTTCTCTCTGTTACACTCTATTGATCATCAAACTCCGCAGACGGTCGGTGTGAATGCTAACATAAAGAGAGGAGATAACTGCAACTTTGGGCATGTGCGTATGCCCCATTTTTATCTGCCCCAAGATCGTCCTAGAGAAAGTAATGCATGTGTTCTCAAGGTTTGTACTGTACGCGGGAATGTTTCCCCATAGGTTGGTCGGTGATTGAAACACTGCCAATATGGACTAACTGCGAGAAAGGCAGATTACGCTTATACAAAACGGTAATGTAATGCAGCCTCGAATAAGTTTTAACCGGATCCACATTACAATTCCATCGGGCAAGGGATTAATTTTTGCTGGGAAAACCACGGGAAGATTGTTTCCTATATGAATGATGACGATAGTAAGCCATATCACACTATCAACATACATGCCAAGGAGGCGGAAAAATGAGGTTGTAAGCTGCACGACCAAAATGTGAGAAAGACCTCGGTCTATGCATGCCCCACTTTGGATGAAGCACCCATTGGTGATTTCATTTCGTAAGAATCAAATTGAGTTTTCAGATCTTTGAAGTTCAGAGAATTACTGAAGCTACTGCAAGGCAGATACCTCGAAGAAGACCTTGCGGTCAGCGAAAGCTGCCAGGAACGGTTGCTTTATCATGTGCGCACTCTCCAATTCAAGCATTATCGGTGTGTCAGGTGCGCACTGACAATGTGCAGGTACGACGGGGGAGGAGCCTGCTGTTGACGAAGGACTATGGACGTCCTTCGCGAACTACATAAAAGGACGGCAAGCATAGCTGGAACCTGCTCAGAAGACTCGGGGCGTCTTTGGGAAGCGCGCACACCAGCACATGAAGTCGAGGAATTGACGCGTGATTGCGATTCGCAACTCGGAGTGGTTACTGCGATCAGGTCAAATGTGAGTTCTCGGAATTGCCAATGAAGTCGATAGTCGGACTACCAACTCCCGTGCTCGCACAGTACACTTCACTTTCGAATCTCGATATGTACGCACAGAGGCTTCCAAGACATCCATCATCCATGCACGTAAAAAACAAAGAACTCTTTATACAATATTGTTTTTTCTGCTGAAAGATCCAGAACTGAGCAGACTCTGGATTCCCCATCACCACTAAGCTCCTCTGTCACGAGTATGGACATCTGACATTCATTATCGTATATTTCATAACTATGAGACGAGCGCCCACCTATCATCTCCTACTTGAACATCGAATTGAACAGGGCATAACTTGAACTAACAACACTGTTCAACAACACTGTATCATAAGTATGAGACAAGCGCCTCTTATCATATCCTACTTGAACATCAAATTGAACAGAGCACGGTACAACTTGACCTAACAACGGTAACAATATTCGAACTAAGATATGGAAAGAAAGATGTGCGATCAATTTTGGGGAAAGTATGAAAGAATCTTTGATTGTTAAGTTTTTTTTTATAAAAATGGAGGTTCGGCTGAGGCTTACTCTTCTAGGCTTTAACTTTGAAATTGCAACTGCACAAGGAAGGGCATAGTACCCATGGGACCCCCCTTATCCCACAAGAACAGGGGTTTATATAGCTGAGTTAAATTGCGGTCACAACTACTGCGAGGCAAGACAGATGGTGGTACATCAGCCACAAGATACAACTTTCCATGTTAAACATGTCCCTTACATGATGCCAATGGAGGTTGAACCCTCGCCCCCACCTCAAGAAGCGAGAGGCCCAACCACCCGGACAAACAGCTTGAGACATTGTTAAGTCTTTTGCTTTCTTTGGCAAAAGAATACGTAATTCTAAGAACTATATATCATAGGATCTTCATTTTGGAAATGGATTGCCCAGGAGAGTGATGAAAACATCATTGACTTCCTCTGTAACTTGATATAAACCCTTGGTTTTCCCCATGCGGATTGCTCTTTACCTTTGCCGCTACTATCGTTGATCCAATTCTTCCCCTTCTTTGTGAGATACGGAGGATCCCATGGGTGATTTGGCTCTCCACTATATTATTAAGTTCTTTGTTTAATTAAAGCATGGGAGATTAGGCCTCAACAGAACTTTCTTTTGAAAAAAAAGAAACACTCACATTATTATTGAGGAAAAAGTTAAATTTGCATGGGGATTAACACAACAACAATCTTTTAAAAACTCAAATATGCACTTTCTCATGCACCTATTTTGTAATTACCATCTTTTGCACAATCTTTCCATGTAGTTAGAGATGTCAATGGCTTAGGTATAGGTGTTGTATTAATGCAAAATGATCATCCTATTGCATTTGAAAGTAGGAAACTTAAACCTTTTAAAAAAGAATTATTTTACATATGATAAGGAACTTTTAGCTGTTGTGCATGCTTTTAAAATTTGGAAACATTACATTATGGGTTTTGAAGTTCTAATAAAAAAAGATCAAGAGGCTATTAAACATTTATTAAATCAACCATTGATTTCAGATAGACAGATTAAATGGGCTTTCCTCATACAAAATTTTTAGCATTTAATTCAATATCAACCTGGCAAAGCTAATGTTGTAGTTGATGCCCTTAGCCTCTTCCTATCCCCACAAACAAATATTGTTTCAATCAATAATATTTTTTCTATTCATATTCATTCATTTCATGGCAGGATTCCTACTTATGCATCTGATTTGTATTTCTCACAGACATGGATTGCTTTCAATAATTCTACACCATCTAATGAGGATCACTACACTTTTCATAATGGATTCTTGTATTTCCAACACAAGTTATGCATCACACAAGGTTTTAAGGAATTTGTTGTGAAAGAGATGCATGAACCACCTTATATGTGTCATAGGGGCATACAAAGTACTATTTCTACATGTAAAGAATTATTCTTTTGGCCAAATATGGAAAAGAATATTGCACAATATGTTTCCCATTGCATTGTGTGTCAACTTGTGAAATGCCATCATGGTAAAGCATTTGGATTATTAATGTCACTTCCCATACCTAATGGACCATAGGAACAAATTTCTATGGATTTTAGTACTGGGCTTCTTACAACTTCATCTCATAATGATATGATTTGGAAAATTGTTGATAGGTTTAGTAAAGTGGCATATTTCATTCCTTGTAAAAAGATTATTTCTGCACCTCAAGTTGCTACGTTATTTATTAAATGCATTTTTTCGCATCATGGTTTTCCAAAAGTTATTCTTTTAAATCGAGATGTTTGATTTTGTAATCACTTTGGGTTGCATTATTTCAAATTTAGGTTCCAAAATAGACTTTAGCTCTGCATTTCATCCTAAAAGTAATGAGAAAAGTGAAGCTACGAATAGTACTATTTTAGATTTATTATGCTATTATTCTTTAGATAATCCAAGTAATTGGGATGAGAAACTTCCTTTATTATAATTTGCATATAATAACACAACACATACCACTACTCAATGTGAATCGTATGAAACTATGTATGGTAAAAAGCTTCCCACTCCCATGTCTATCACTCAAACTGATATACCTATGGCTAGTTCTTTTGCACAAGATCATATTTCTACACTTCATGAGGTTCATGAGCACATTATAAAGAGTTAAGAATGTTACATGCGTAATGTTAATAAGAAACTAGTAGCTAAACAAATCAATGAAAATGATTTTGTATGGTTAAGAATAATTAAAAGATGTTCGAAAAATATTTCACAACATCCTAAGGTTAAACTTGCACCATGTTATTATGGACCTTTTTGCATTATTCAAAAAAATTAATGAGAATGCTTTTAGATTAGACATACCTTCTCATTGGAATATACATAATTCTTTTCATATTAGTTTATTGAAATCCTTTAAAGGAACTTTACCACTCACTCTTATTTTTAGATTATCCTCCTTTACTTGAAGAGGATGTTGAAATTTTGATTCTAGAGAAAATACTTGATTATGATGTTACTACTACATGCATAGGTAACCAATATCATAGATATTTAGTTAAATATAAAAATCACTCACTTCAATAATCTCAATGGATTCATAAGACATCACCAACTCCACATTATGATCATTTGATTTCTGCATATCATTCGCAGTGACATTAATTTCCAGTTTTCCATTTCCATGCATATGATTTTACATGGAACATGCTTATGATTGTTTAGTGATGGGACATGTGACTGGCCATCCATGTCTACTTTACTCTTATCAACTGAGGTCAGATGCTTGTCAATTGGGAGGCACTTTATACTTTATGGAATAATGGAATGTTATATGGATCTTAATGTCTTCACGGTTTTAATGTGATGTGTTCTGATTTAGCAGGTGAAGACTCGTGAGGCCATGAACGCACGTGGACTTATTCAGATATTTTTGAAGATAGTTAAAAGATAGTATTTTAGATATGTTTTGTAAAAATTATAGATCGCTTAGAAAGTGATGTTTTTGTAAAAAATAGTAGATCGCTTAGAAAGCAATGGTTTTGTAAATAAAGCAAATTTTTGTAAACACACGCTTTTTGAAGTGTCACCCTCATGTACTTCTATTTAGGATGTAATGAAAAATACATATAAATACACATACTCTGATAGACTCATCCATCAGAGTATGTGGGGGCAGATTGTACCCAATCTTGTGTTCAATCTCTTATCTCTCTCTATTCTGTGTATGCTTTTGTGAGATTTCATTTATGTACTATCTCTTCGTACGTGTGTCTACAAGATCCGAGAATTATTGGCAAAATAGTGCGAGATACAACCGAATGGAATATGACATTAAGTTCATCCTAAGGTTTGTGAGCTTAAGAACAAAGCTATATAATTACATATTTGGCACATGATAAATGAATTATTTTTTACTTTAGTAATTAGAAATAGACCTCATGCATTCAAGATCAAATAATTTGGATGATATATAGTCCTTTTAATCTATGAAGCATGAAAAAAACATATAATCATGATAAAGCTTGTATTAATTGTCCATAAGGAGATAGCCTTCATCATTTCGTGAGGTTTGCTAATGAGGAAGAATCCCATTTATATAATATGGCGAATGCTAAACAATCCTATCAACCAAGTTCTTTTCTCCACACGAATGCAAGCTTTAATCATGATAAAAGGAAGAAAAGTACAAAAGGATCATAGAGAGGTAGAAAGCAAGTTGATAAACATGTTGTTCCATGTGCTAGGGATCCAAGTCTCTCAAGAGATGTTCCTTTCCATAATCGAGACAAAAGCCTTGAATGACTATGGGTTGAGGTTGTCCTTGTGGTTCACTTCTCGAAGCACGTACATAATCGAGTGTTGAAACGGATGTTTAATTTTGGTCGTTCTTGATCCTTTTGCATGAGAGGGTTATGATCTTCTCTCCAAGGTATTTACAGTGTATCTCTCTTTCCAAATTTTTCAAATGGTTGCCTTTCCACAAATAGCACTCCAAAGGGAGGATGAGCATCCTGCAATTTTACTAAGAATAGCTTGCTATCAAACATCTAGTTTAGCAAAAGCCATTTTTTCACACTAGACAAAGTCCCGGTGCTTTTTCACACCAAGTTACATCGTATCGGTTAGAAAGGTTCAATTAAAGTTGTGAAAACTTTTTGCACTAAAATAACATGAGAGTTCCACAAGTGCTAGCATAATTGGTTGGTGTGGCGTCTGCCTCTTAGGCTAGAGGCACACTTTCACTTGTACCTTTCAATTAATTCGAGCTTAACTAAAAGAGTAGATCTCAATGATCAAACTTCCTTTTGTAAAAAGTAACATGGGAGCTCTGGCATTGGCCACTCTTGAGAGGGGTATGGATTCAAACTTGGTTAGTTGCACTAGAAAGACACTCCTCATCACATGCTATGATAAGATCTTGAAACTAGCTCCTCTAGGGGAATCATTGGCCTTCGGGCACTCTTGTTGGACTATGTCAATATTGGAAAGGGTCGGGCTTGTTGCAGTAAGGTTGGCTTCAACTCAAATGATTCTTCTCATCTGACCTTAGGGTCATTGCTACCCTCTTTTCTACCCTTAGCAAGCCTTTGAGTTTTATTCATTTTTAGTATGTGCTAGGCATCCATTGGGTTGTACTCCCCTCAATTTGTACTTTCAATTCATTTATACTATCAACTAAGGGTATAATAATAATAATAATAATAATAATAATAACAACAACAACAATAATAATATAACATGGGAATGGAGATCATGATCTTGAAATTGAGTAGAAAAGAAGAGAGCATTCATAATCGATCCCATGTGTTATCAATGTTGGCATTCAAGAGCAACCATGAAAGCTTATAAGAGCTTATAAAAGCTTCCCTTTTCAAAGCACATTCAATGCACACATAGCTATGTTCGAGATATGTGAGTGAAACTAGTTTTTAATAAAGAGAACTAAATTTTTTAATTAACTTTAACATTGGAAACTAAAGCATAGAAAGCAAATCAAGGCATTATTGCGAGCAACACCAAAGTCTAAGGGGATATGTCTACACAACACCATCATGAAATCGTTGACCTTCAATCCTTTGAGTACTACTCTTTATTGACTTTCCTATGTGGGTATTTGTGTCGTCTGAATGGAAGACACGATGTCCAACTTTATCATACCATGCCACTGGCTATGATATCATGTCAAAACATTTCTATGGCTTTGATTACATGTAATAATAATGGGATCTATACTATGGACTTGGTCTTGAAGGAAGCAATTATGTTATATTTCATGCATTGTTCCTCCACTTATGCATGGTGAACACTTTTAGATGGAAATAAGATGGTGCATTGTAAGAAGGAAACGTTTATAAGTGTAAATAAGCGAAGCAGAGAATTTAAAACGAGGATAGGGCCTATATATAGGGATCACACATGAGTGTGGGTTATATATAGGGCCTAGTGCATCTTTAGTGCCCTAAAATCACACATGTATTTTGTTAATATGTTTCGGTAGGGATGTATGTGAACACATTAGGACCATTAGGAAAATTTTTTCCCTTTTAAGGAGATTTTTCCTTGGCTTGTATATAAGCCTATTACCCTAACAAACTACTTATCTTTTGTATATTCACTTACTAATAAACCCACTGTTGTGCTCCAAGATTCTTCTTCTTCCTCATGGATTTTGCACGCTTCTATCGTCCTCAAATTCCAACGATTGGTATCAACATAGGTCACCACTTTCTATAGAGCATCATCAACACCCTTTCCACCATTGTCTCATAATTGCATGCAATTTGGTGGGCATGTTGGGGGCCATTATTAGCTCAAAACAAGTTTTTTATGTGGCATTCAAAAATTGGTTTGATCTCATTTCAAACTTCGAATACAATATCACAATGATTGTGTAGGCAATTGCATCCTTTTGTTGTTGGAGTTTGAGGCATGCAAAAGCATACAAACAACACAAGGAAGAAGAAGGAGCTTGGAGCACAACACACAATACTAAATGTATTGCCAAGACAATGTACAAAGATAAGTGACCCATTAGGGTTATATGAGTATATACAGGCCAGAGGAAAAAAACCTCCTAAAGAGGGAAAAAAGTGCACCAGCAATCTTGATGTGTTCACACACATCACTACCAAAATATATCAACAAATCCCCCCTAGGAGTGTTGTGGTGAACAAGGAGTTGGCATTCATGTATAAGGAAGTGCCAATCTATGTGGAATCAATCCACAAAAGGAAGTAAGCCCAAATATTTGCAGAAAACTTCAAAGTTCTCTCTAGGTAGAGCCTCTTCTGAAAAGGTATGCAATGTTCTCCTGTGTGGGCACATATGCCACACTGATCTCTCTAGCAAAGAACCTGCACCTCAATGTGCTTAGTGCGAGCATGGAACACAAAGTTCCTTGAAATTGCAAATGTGTTGTGACTGTCAGTGAAGATGGTGCTGGTAGAAGATCGACCAACACCCAAATCATCCATACGGCATTTGAACCACACATACTCAATACTCTCTGTGAAAGTTTCCCTATACTCAGCCTCACAACTAGAAGTGACCACAATAGGCTGCTTCTTTCTCAACCAAGGAATGCATGAGCTACCAAGCATGAAGCGAAAACCATTGGTGGACACATGAGTGTTAGAGCAACCAGCCTAGTTAGAGTAAAAAAAAGCATGTAAATCTAGCGGTAGTGATCCCCCTTGGGATAAATCAATATGAGATGAGCACCCACCTATCATCTCCTACTTGAACATTGAATTGAACAAGGCACAACTTGAACTAAAAACACGTTTGGGCACTTGAACATTACCTTATGTATCATAAATATGAGATGAGTGTCTCTTATCATTTCCTACTTGAACATGGAATTGAAAAGCAAGGTACAACTTGACCTAACAACGCTAATAATATTCAAACTAAGAAAGAGAGATGTGTGGTCAATTCGGGGAAACTATGAAAAAAATGGTCGATTGTTAAGTCTTTTGCCCTCTTTGGCAAAAGAATGTGTATTTGGAAGAAATCCCCTTCCTTCAGACACCATAGGATCTTCATTTTGGAAAATAACAAGATGAAAAGTAAATGGAAGGTCCATGAGAGTGATGAAAACATCTTTCTCTTTAACTTGATATAAACCCTTGCTTTTCCCCATGCGGCTTGCTTTCTACCTTTGTCGCTACTGTTGCTGGTCTAATTCTTCCCCTGCTTTGTGGGATATGAGGGATCCCATGGGCGCTTTGCCCCTTCACTGTATTATTGAGTTCTTTGTTTAATTAAAGCATAGGAGATTAGACCTTGGTAGAACTTTCTTTTGAAAAAAAGAAAACACTTTTGGGCACGCACTTCTGGAGTGTGCAACTCCTATATGTTGTTGGACATACCTTGGCCAATGTGGTCAGTCTATCTATGTAATGTCTTCAAACCATTAAAATTAGATGTCATCAACTAGCCCTTTCCTTGTAATGCTTTGGCAATTCAACCTCTGCTTTATGGAATAAGAGGGGTCCCATGGTACTATGCCCTTCACTTGTAAAATTATCTTTTCAATACATTCAAACCTTAAACTTCAGCCAAACTTCCTTTAAAAATAAGAAAGCAATCCACGTGAATGCATTCTATAATAAAGTGGAGGAATATAGGAATATATTCATAGTCATACATTAGGAATAATTATTGGCAAAATTGAAAGCGATACAACCGAATGGAATAAAACATTAAGTTCATCCTAAGGTTTGTGAGCTTAAGAACAAAACTATATAATTACATATTTGGCACATGATAAATAAATCATTTTTTACTTCAGTAATCAGAAATAGACCTCATGCATTCCAGATCAAATAACTTGGATGATATATAGTCCTTTTAATCTATGAAGCATGAAAAAAAAACATGTAACCATGATAAAGCTTGTCCACAAGGACATAACAACTTCATCATTTCATGAGGTTTGCTAATGAGGAAGAATCCCATTCATATGATATGGCAAATGTTAAACAATCCTATCAATCAAGTTCTTTTCTCACCATACGAATGCAAGCTTTAATCATGATAAAAGAAACAAAAGTACAAAAGGGTCATAGGGAGGTAGAAATCAAGCTGATAAACATGTCCTTCCATTTGCTAGGGATCCAAGTCTCTCAAGAGATGTTCCTTTCCACATCCAGGACAAAACCTTTGAATGATTATGGGTTGAAGTTGTCCTTGTGGCTCACTTCTAGAAGCACCTACACAATCGAGTGTTGAAAAAGAGGTTTAATTTTGGTGGTTCTTGATCCTTTTGCATGAGAGGGTTAGGATCTTCTCTCCAAGGTATTTGCAATGTATCTCTCTTTCCAAATTTTCCAAATGGTCTCCTTTCCACAAATAGCATTCCAAAGGGAGGTTGAGCATCCCACAACTTCACCAAGCATGGCTTGCTATCAAGAAATCCTCTAGCTTAGAAAAAGCCATTTTTGCACACCAGACAAAGTCCCGATGCTTTTAAGTCTTGCCAACCAAGTTACATATTATCGGTTAGAAAGGTTGAATTAAACATGTGAAAAGATTTTGCACTAAGATAACATGAGAGGTCCATAGGCGCTAGCATAATTGGTTGGCCCACCTGCCTCTTAGGCTAGAGGCACACTTTTACTTGTATCTTTTGATTAATTCAAGCTTAACTAAAAGAGTAGATCTCAATGATCGAACTTCTTTTTGTAAAAATTAACATGGGAGCTCTACCATTGGCCACTCTTGAGAGGGGTATGGATTCAAATTTTGTTGGTTGCACCAGAAAGACACTCCTCATCACATGTTATGATAAGATCTTGAAACTAACTCTTTTAGGGGAATCATTGACCTTCAGGCACTCTTGTTGAGCTATGTCAATAGTGGATAGGGTCGTGCTTGTTGGAGTAAGGTTGGCCTCAACTCAAATGAACCTTCTCATCTGACCTTAGGGTCATCACTACCCTCTTTTCTACCTTTAGCAAGCCTTTGAGTTCTATTCATTTCTAGTATGTACTAGGCATCCATTGGATTCTACTCTCTTCAAATTGTACTTTTAGTTCATTCATACTATCAAGTAAGGGTAAACTAATAATAATTATTAGCAAGCCTTTAAGTTTTAGTCATTTCTAGTATGTGCTAGACGTCCATTGGGTTCTACTCCCTTCAATTTGTACTTTAAATTCACTCATACTATCAACTAAGGGTAAAATAATGATAACAACAACAATAACAACAACAACAATAATAATAATAATATAACATAGTATTGGAGGTCATGATCTTAAAATTGAGTAGAAAAGAAGAGAGCATTGATAATCCATCCCATGTGTTATCAATGTTGGCATTCAAGAGCAACCATGAGTAAGTACGCTTTTGCTATGAAAGCTTATAAAAGCTGCTCTTTTCAAAGCACACTCAATGCACAGAGAGAGCTATGTTCGAGATATGTGAGCGAACTAGTTTTTAATAAAGAGAACTATTTTTTTTGTTACTTTAAAATTGGAAACTAAAGCATAGAAAGCAAAGCAAGGCATTATTGCGAGCAACACCAAAATCTAAGGGGAGATGTTTACATAACACCATCAGGAAATCGTTGGCATTCAATCCTTTAAATACTACTCTTTATTGACTTTCCTATGTGGGTATTTGTGTCTTCCGGATGGAAGAGAGGATGTGGAATTTTATTACACCATGGCATTAGCTGTGATATCATGTCACAGCATTTCTATGGCTTTGATTCCATGCAATAATAATGGGATCTATGCTATGAACTTGGTCTTGAAGGAAGCAATTATGATATATTTCATGCATTGTTGCTCCATGTATGCATGGTGAAGACTTTGAGATGGGAATAAGATGGTGCATTGTAAGTAGTAAACATTTGAGCATAAGATGGTGCATTGTAAGTAGGAAACGTTTGAGCATAAGATGGTACATCTAGGATAAAATGTGTCTAACATATGAGAAGAATTTTAAGGTGGAAACAAAAAAAATCCTTGAGCTATTCAAACAAAATTATAATCTTCGGGATGAAAAGTACAACACCTTGAAAGACAATAACATCCTAGAAGAGATACGAAAAAGAGACAAGGACGAGGAAAGCAAAAGTATGAGTAATTATTGTTACATCCTAGAAATCTTGGGTGGGTCAAATACCATTAGTGACTTTGGAATAAACACACATCATTGATCACGTATGCTTTTAACAAAGGGTATAAGTGTATATAAGTGAAGAAGCGAATTTAAAATGGGGAAAATGGATCCATGATTGTGGGCTATATTTAGGGCCTAGTGCATCCCTTAAGTACCCTAAAATCACACATATATTTTGTTAGTATGTTTCGGTAGGGATGTATGTGAACACATTAGGACCATTGGGAAAATTTTTTTCTCTTTTAGGAGATTTTTCCTTGGCTTGTATATAAGCCTATTACCCTAATGGACTACTTATCTTTTGTATTTTCATTTAGTAATAAACCCACTGTTGTGCTTCAAGCTTCTTCTTCTTCCTCGTGGATTTTTTAAGCTTCTATCATCCTCAAATTCCAACAATTGGTATCAGAGTAGGTCACCGCTTTCTATAGAGCATCAATGACACCCTTACCAGCATTGTCTCAAAACTACATGCGATTTGGTGGGGATGTTTGGGGCCATTATTAGTTCAAATCAACTTTTTTATGTGGCATCAAAAAATTGGTTTGATCTCATTTCAACTTTTGAACGCAATATCACAATGATTGTGTAGGCAATTGCATCCTTTTGTGTCAGACATATATACATTTTTTGGTTCATTAGTGCAAGCACCCCAAATTTTTTTATATGTCTAGTAGAGCTCGATTAGGTATTTTTGTTCAAACTTTTTGAAACATTCAATTTTCTACATCACCATATGGTCACTCGCCATGGCTAAAATCAATGATAAAAACTACCCATTATGGGCATACATGATGCATCATACATTGGTAGCAAAAGGATTGTGACATAATATGATGTTAGATATGCTCAATACTCCACCCTCAAGTGACCACAAATGATCCATGGTGCTCTAAGTTATAAGGCCCCCATTATGAGGAGAAGCCATTGTGAGAGCCAGAACATTTGTGGAATCCTAACTTCTAAGTTAGATGAGATCTATGTGTGACTGTTGATGGTTATAGATTATCTATGTGAGCCTAGCCATTAGGTTAGGTTGGACATAAACTTCCGGCCATTGGGTTGCCATTCAAGGTGAAAATAAAGGTCCTATGGCATCGTGCAGTTTCCCCATAGAACCTTAATGGGGAGAGTGCAGAGGGGGGGCTTGCCCTCTTCTATAGGTTTCAGGGGGCCTATCCCCTTGGCGTGTAGAACTAGGCAGTAGGACTTATGGTCATGGAGATATTGTCGGATTGTATATTTTGTCGACTATTGTGTATCTCTTGATTGTGTTTATCTATACTGACTCCCCTTGTAAAAGCTATATAAGAATGGCTCAGGTTGAGCTTTACATAGCGTTGCGCACTAGTAAGCCCTTCATCTAGAGTCTGTCTAGATTGCCATCTAAGCTCCACATTGGGAGTGCATGGGTGGACAACACCATCATTATAGCTGCATTACTCTTGGAAATCTAAGAATTTGAGTTCTCTATCTCTTAGTCTACATCTATCTTTGTCTGCATTTTTCTTTCAACTCTGTCTATTGGTCTATTCTACTATGTTGTCATTTTCTTACATGGTATCAAAGCTCAGGAGGCTCTGAGTGGTGCAAAAGTAGAAATGCAGAGGTCTCAATGATAAAAGAGAGATGTCAAGCAATGCATCATCATCTACGACTGGGAATCAAGGTGGTTCATCAATAGGAGTAGGTGGCGCACAAGGAGGAGCAACAATAATGCCATCCATCCCAACGTTGCAGATATGACCACCAACCTTCATGGAAGGTAAACTTGATGGTACAGATTATACCTTGTGGAAGTTTAAAATTACTTCTATCCTTGATTCATATGAGCTTCTGTAGATTGTTCTTGGGACTGATCATGAGCCCCAAGAAACACCTGATCCAAATAATCTTGGCCGAATGATTCTTCCTGATGTTGATCTTCTACATGCTTGGAAACATAGAAATGTAAATGCACTCTGCACTCTAGTTAGAAGTACTACTGATAGTGTTCTGACTCTAATTCAGCATACTACCAAGGCTTGTGAAACATGGATCATATTGAGAAATCAATATGAAACTTGTAATCAAAAACGGATTTAGAACTTGGAGAATCTCTACCAACAGAAAGGTTTGTTGATGGGGAGATTGTTGAGGTGTTTATCACTCACATAAAGAATCTATAGGATCAAATGGTAGGAGCAGGTGTACAGAAGTCAAGTAAAGATCTAGCTGGACATTGTCTTTGAATCTGTCCACCTAAGTTTGATGGTTTGGTAATTGCTCTTAATACTCAAATCAGACCTCAACCACTAACTTTTGAAGAATTCAATGCCTTACTCATGGAGGAGGAGCTTCGGCTCAAGGCAAGGAGTGGTGGCAGCAAAAGAGACATTGCATTTCACAGCAAATGCCAAAGGAGTTTTGGAAAATTCCTCTCCTATGCATAACAAAAAGTGTAGAAGATCTTCTCAGGATGAAGTCTTTTACCTATAGCTGAACCTTAGAATGAAAACTAGTATCAATTAAAAAATACAATGAACTTGAAACTTTGGTCACTCAAACTAGACACTAATATCTTTGAAATGAGCTATCAAACACTCAATTTGAAGTAGTTTTGGCTACTCTTTGCCTCAAAATAGGCTACCTATCCACTTAGTTAGGCTGAAACTTGGACTCACTAAAAACTGAATAGCTCATAAAACATAGAAAATATCACAAAAATTGTCTTAAATACAAAAATTACACAATATAAGCTTTCCAATGAATGTTCAAACTCTAAAAATGGATACATATATTGAGAGATATGACTCTTGCAATCAGGCTACCAAGAAATTGGTATGCTACTGGACATAGTCTATGAGATTGTAGAAAATGAAATGAATGAAACCAAATGAACTACCTACAAGGGGACTTCAACACCTTGTTTCTTTGTTCGTGAGTGTCCTCCCTTACCTCTTTTGTAGCCAAATGACCACGAGCTCTCATGATGAATTTGAGAGCTCTTCTCCATAACTCCTCCACTACTTTGAGCTGCCACTTTTCTCTTCTAGTTCAATTTTTTGATTTGATTCTCTTTTGGCCTCCACTACTTGCTAAAGTAAATGCTTCCATTTTTCATTTTTGTATTTTCCTTTTATTTGAAGAAAATACTATTTTGCAAAATATATACGATCTTGCTTCTTTATTTTTAACACTCCTCCTAAAGCTCACATGTGAGCTTGCACCTTCAACCATATCCTGCAAATTGATTTAATCCTTGAACCTCTTTAGTTTAGAAGCATCTAAGGACTTTGTAAACATGTCTGCAACCTGGTCATTAGTTCTAATGAACTTTATATCCACATCTTTGCTCAAAACGTTTTCTCGAACATAATGATAATGCACTTCTATGTGGTTACTTCGTGCATGAAACATTGTATTGTTTGTCAAGTGAATGCTTGACATGTTGTTACCATAAATTGGAATGGTCTCTACCTACACATCAAGATCAGCCAAGAGCTTCTTAATTCACATAGCTTCACAATTTGCAAAGGCTACCCTCTATATTCATCTTCTGTAGATGATAGTGCAACAATAGGTTGCTTCTTCGAGCTCCATGTGATAGGTTTGCTGCCTAATATGAATACATAACCTGAAGTGGATCTTCTGTCTTCCTTCAAACCAACCCAATCAACATCACTAAAGCCCTTCACCTGAAATTCTTCATCATATCTATAAAATAAGGCATGATTGATTGTGTACTTCACATATCTTAACACCTGTTTGGCTGAATTTAAACGTTCACTTGTTGGAGTTTGCATAAATTGAGAAAGAACTCCAACAATATAACACAAATTTGGTCTTGTAACAATAGTATAGATGAATGAACGTATCATACTCTTGTATGTAGTTACATCATGTAACTTCTCTCCATCATTTGAGCATAGCTTCACATTTGTGTCCATAGGTTGAGTGAGTGGTTTGCATTCACTCATTCCAAATCTGAAAAGAACATCCAACAAGTATTTTCTTTGCATCAAGTAGATGCCATCTTTCCCATAGACTACCTCAATGCCTAAAAAATATTTCAGCTCACCAAGGTCTGAAATTTTGAACTCCTTACCAAGTTTTCTTTCTATCTCATGTATTCCTACAACATTACTTCTTGTTATGATGAGATCATCAACATATATGCATATGTATACCTGCTTGCCTTTTTCTTTCTTCATGTAGAGAGAAGGATCTGCACTACCTCGACTATACCCACACCTTATGAGGTACTCAACCAATCTTTGGTTCCAACACATGGTGCTTGCTTCAGCCGATACAAATCTTTCTTCAATTTACAAACAAAATATGGATGCTTTTTATCTTGAAATCCAATCGGTTGACTCACGTATACTTCTTCTTGAAGTTCACCATTGAGAAAAGCATTTTTTATGTCAAGTTGGTACAATGGCCATGTCTTTGCTACACTTAGTGCAATCAAGGTTCTATTTGTTCCCATCTTTGCAACCGGGCTAAAAGTCTCTTCATAGACAATACCATGAGTCTGCTTGAACCTTTTTGCTACTAGTCTAGCTTTATGCCTAGATAGTAACCATCAATATTTCTCTTTATTTTAAACACGCATTTATTTGGAACATTCTTCATACCTTCAACCTTGGAACTAGCTCCTATGTGTGATTGTCCTTGAGATCTTTTATCTCTTCTTGCATAGCTCGCTCCCATTCCTTTTGTGTATATGCTTCTTTATATGCATCCGGTTCTTTTGTCTTTGACCACTTGTGTCATATATGCAAAATGCTTTGCAATAAAACTATCATAGCTTAGCCTTTGAATTGGATACCTTGCTCTTGAAGACCTCCTTACATTTCCTTTTGAATATTGCTTCTTCATCTGGTTCAGCTTTACCTTTGGTGTAATCACCTCTTCATACTCTTCTTCACTTGCATTTGAATCACTATTTTGGGCAAGACTTTCATATTCAATTCTTTCATAACCTAATCTTGGTGATGAGGAATGACTCCTTAGTCTTCCCTTCCATTTTGAGCTTTCTCCATGTGATGTAGAAGCTTCTGGACCTGACATTTGAGTGCTTGTTTGTTGAAATTCTTCTTCGACAACACCTCCATCATCTTCATAATCTTCTTTAAGCATCTTCTCTTTCCCTTTGTCTCCAAACCATGGTCTTAGATCATCAAATACCACATCTCATGACACTCATAGCTCCTTTTTCACTGGATTGTAGCACCTATATCCTTTTTGCTCTGATGAATATCCAATGAAAATACATTTTTCCGACTTTGCCTCCATCTTTGTCCTTAATTCTTGAGGAATGTGAACATAACACACACATCCAAAAACTTTGAGATGTGTAAGGTCAGGTTTCTTACCAGAATAAACCTCCTTAGGAGTTAAATTATGCACTCCAGCCATTGTGCACTTATTCATCAAATAAAGAGTTGTACTAGTTGTTTCAACCCAATAGTTTAATGGAACCTTCATCTCGTTGAGCATGCATCTTGCAAATTCTGTGACGTGTATTTTTCGTTTCAGCAATTCCATTTTGTTGAGGCATGTACTTACATCTAAATTGTTGTTTGATGCCATTTTCATAAAGAAAATCTGAAAATTCTTTAGAGAAATATTCTTCTTCTCCATCAGAACTCAAGGTCTTTATGTAGCATCCTGTTTCCTTTTCTACATGTGCTTTAAATCTCTTGAACATGGAGAACACATCTTATTTTTGTTTTATGTAGAACATCCATACTTTTCTTGAATGATCATCAATAAAAGTGACAAAATATCTATTACTAACCACCGATGGTTGTTGTGATGGTCCCCATACATTTTTGTGTATCAAGTTGAGGACATAGCTATCTATCCAAGCTAAGTAGTTTCCAAGTTGATGTTTTCATTTCAATACTTGCTTTGCTCTTTAGTTCTATCTAGATTGCATCTAGTTATCATTAAATCATAGTAGCAATCTTCATTTTTCATAATGTTTAAGCGAACGTGTTGGAAGAAGCCAGAGGCACAGACGACGCGGAAGCATGTAACGATGGAGCAGGATGCTAGTGGAATCTTTTTTCAAAGAATCATGTTCTAAAAATACTTTTCAAAAACCTCCAACAGTGATTTTCATCACTATTGTAATATATGTAACATAGAAAACCCCATTTTGTAACCCATAGCTCCATTTTGTGCAAGCCGAGGAGTCCTCGAGCTTGAGGAGCTTAGGTAGAACAAGCGTATCAATTTTTGTTATTTTTAAACACCGTTTACCCTTCCAAATAGCCTCTAGGACCTAATTTTTAACTATGCCGGTCACTAGATGTGAAACCGGTCAAAACTAGTCTAGAAACTATAAAAAGATCTAGAGAGCTCATTTTGGAGGTTAGCTTGTTTGAGGTTAGAGTTCTTTTGAGCTTGTAATAGTGTTCTTGAGCAATAGAGTTGATTTCTCACCTTCCATTGTGTCTTGCTTGTCTCTTCGTAGTGTGTGTGTATGTGTGTGTGCATTTCTATGCTTCTCACCTTCACTCTCACTTCATCTCACATTCACGATCTTCATATCACTCCTATCTCTTCCGCGGATTGACATTAAGGAGGTGGAGCTTCTTAACGTGGTTCTCACCATTGTGCTAGAGCAACACCAAATTTGGCGCCGTTGCCGGGGATCGAGTCTAGGACGAATGTGTGATGGTAAGAGTATAGCAACAAGTGGCGTTGGAAGGTAAAAATTTCAGTTTTTGTTGTTGTTTTTACTTAGTTTTTAGTGTTTTTCACCTCCCCCACACTCCATCTTCATCACCGCATCATCATCTTCATCTCCAAAAAAATCAGAAAATTCACCATATCTACCCATTCTCCTCATTTCCCCTCATTTGTGCATGCAAGAGAGTGAGAGAGAGCTTTTGTGCTTGCATGTGCTTTTGTTTTCTTGAATTTTCTTGCAGGTACAATGCTTGAGTGCATCAGGAAAGCTTGGAAAAGGTAAAAACTTCACTTTCTGTCAGAAATTTCCGAGTGTGTCAGACCATCGCGATGGTCTGCAAACTTCGGAATTTTTGGTAAGCGACCACACAGGCGTGTAGGCGACCCTTGCGCATCTACGAATCCATAGCTGCATCTCAAAAAATCATACTTTGGTGGACCATCGCGACGGTCTCAGACCATCGCGATTGTGTCACACCATCGCGATAGGCTCACGCCATCGCGACGGCTCGGCCAGACCATCGCGACGGTCTCACGCCATCGCGACGGTTCATTTGGACCATCGCGACGGTTCGCGGACCATCGCGACGGTTCGCTGACCCCACACCATCGCGATTGGCTCACGCCATCGCGCTGACGGTGCCACGTGGCAAGTTGGACCATCGCGATGGCTCGCACCCTCAGACCATCGCGACAACCCGAAATTTTGGATCATCGCGATTGGCTCACGCCATCGCATTTGTGACCATCGCGACGGTTCACTTTGGACCATCGCGACGGTTCACCGTTGACCGTTGACTGAAGCCATCATGATTGTCCGCTTGATCGAGCCATCGCAACGGTTCACACTCACGCCATCGCGATTGTCTGCTTTCACGCCATCGCGATTGCTCACTTTTGGACCATCGCGACGGTTCACTTTCACGCCATCGCGACGGTTCACCTGGACCATCGCGATGGTCTGGGCATCTCAGACCATCGCGATTGTGCACCCCAAATGCAAATTTTAGGGTTTCATTTTTTGGCCAATTTTGGGGCTATTTTTGGGAAATTTTTGGGTGATTAGACTCATAGGAGACCCCTTAGCTCATATTTGGAGAAAAACCTGTTTGTCAGTTTTTACCCCCCAGGGCCTGAACGGTCATAACTTTTTCATCCGAAGTCCGTTTTTTGAGCTTAATAGCTTATTAGAAAGCTCTTGATGAGTACTACGTGACCTCAACTGTTTTTTTCTTAAAGAATACAGATATTTTTAGATAAGCTATTTTGAGGTTGACCTAGTTTGGGACTAGGAAGCCAGGGGGCAAGCATTGAAAAGTTGGGCAAAAGGGAAGGGATTTAAAAGGTGTATATACTCAAGTGCTTGATCATCCAACTGTGAATTGGTCTAATATTGGATTTTCCCAGGCCTAGCAAGGACAATCAAAGGCAACCAAAGCAGGGCAGTGAAGGGCATAAAGCTTGGGAAGCGCGGCTTCTTGGGCATTAGAGCAACCAGAAAAGCTGACTCGAGGTTGGAAGATTACTCAACCCCCTCAGTCAATTCTTAGCTTAGGATAAACGGTAGCATTGTGGATTTAAGATGATAGGAACGCCTCAAGTTCAAGAGAATTAAGTTTATCAAGTTCAAGACTAAAGTAAAGGTGTGTGACACGAAAACCTAAAGGAAAGAACATAAGTCTGACGGAACGAGAACTCAAAGTACCACGGAAAGTCGAATTCCTGACGCATACATTAAGACAAGAATCTAAAGAAATCTAAAAAGAATCAAGACAGTAATAACAAAGAATCATTGACGATCTGAGCGTGTACTGAGTGTGCAAGGAAGAAAATTAATGAACCTTAGATCGGGCAAACATATAGGTAAGTCAGACCGACGAAGCCTTAGATCATCAGAGGCAAGTGTAAGAACTACTGCTCGATCATGGGCTCAGCAATTGAATAGTAATAACCCCTACGAGAGCTCAGACACCAGCGGATCAGAAATGGCATTTAGCACAGATAGACCAGAAGTAGGGTCAAATGTAGCATACTTAGAAAAACCAGAAGGACCCTATAGGACTCAACTAGAGTTTCTCCGAACAAACCGATTAGGTGCTCGCATCTATGAGGATGGTTTGCGAAGGCAAGTGGTGCAAATGCACAACCCCGATCAACCCATTGGATTGGAACGTCCAGTGGTGAAATTCGAAAGAGACGCGTACATAGACAAGGAAGGAACGATGTACATCTTAAGTACGCAGCCAAACAATACGAACAAGTTTGGCGTAATTCAATTAGAGACGGAAACTAAATCTCAAGGAAAAGAACCATTAGAAGAGCCTAGAACACCTAGAGGGAAATCTGTACCGACACGAGTACTAATCCCGGAATGGATCCCTCAGGACAAAAGAAGCATAGAGTTGTTTGTAAATAAAGAAACTGATGAAGCCTTTTGGAGATACAAGACAGAACTACTTAGTGAGGTAGGTATCATCACAATATACGAGTTCAAGGACCCGGATACACCTGGAAAGGTCGTATACGTGGATGAGACTTCAGAAAGAGTCTTTGTGGTGCCTGACCACACTAAAAACACATACACATGGAGAGGTGAATTGGTATTCCCTCCATCTAGAATGAACATGAATACAAGTCAACAAGGGGCAGGAACATCATCAGCCCTTGGAAATCAAAGAGAAAAGAATAAAGAAAGACCCGAAGTAAGCTTCACTCATCCCGTAGGGAGAGATAGAACAACCACGGATAGACAAAGAGATCATGGAATACCAGGTGGTAGAGATGATTTTCCTCTACCTAGACCACGTGAACACGCAAGAATACTGAGAACCACACAGTTAGTGAAATCCATGAAAAATTATTTTGATGGGACAGGAGATCCCTATGACCATGTCGCAGAATTCAAGCAAGTACTAAGAGCAGAACAAGTCGAAGACATGTTCACGCAATACAACGCATTTGGACTAACGTTAAAGAATACAGCTTTAACTTGGTTCCAACCATTGCAACAAAGGCAATTTAGGGACATCCATCACTTTTTAGAGTCATAGACATGACACGTCTTCGTTGATTCATAGCTTCAAACAGACCCCTCAAGAAACAGTTAGACTCGCAGGACGTAGGTTTAGACAATATGTTGAACGATGTCCAATGCAAGAGCTACCCTCACAAGCCAAGCAAGTGTCATTGTTCCTAGATGGCTTGTTGAGCTCTAAACTATGCTCCTATGTGTACCTAAAAGAACCCAGAACGCTAGAGCAATGTATAAGAATTTGTATAGACATTGAGGACAACTTAGGAGACGAGTTGGAACTCTCAAAGGTCTATAAGGACTCAGACTGTTCATCTCTAGCATCCACAAAATTGTCTAGCTCAATAGAAGACCTTGCAGAAAAAGTGGCCCAGAAACTAGGAGTTTCTAGTAAACCTAGAGTACTAATGAACAAGCGTTGTTACACCTGTGGTGGTGATCATATGGCAAATGTGTGTCCCAATGCACCACAACCTCAAGCCAACCCTAGTGGCCAATATTGTACAATTGAGAGAAGATACACGAATCATACAGCTCAGGACTGCCCATACAACAAACAGACCGTGAGACAGAACTACCCGCAAGCATACGCACAGCCAGGTAGGTATCAAGGCCATTACAATGCTCAGCCTTATTACTATAGGCCTCCTCAGAACTACCCATACCAGGCTCAACAGAGACCTCAACCTGTCTTAGCTCAGCAGCCACCCCCACCAGCGAATGTCATCTCAGTCAAATACGCTGCTGCAGAAGAGATCCTAAGTAGGGCCTTAGTGCCTTCTTCACCTTTGATCACAGAGAGTGACCCAAACTCAAACAGTTTTGACTCTACGCATGTAGATAGTCCACCCGCATATTACACGGAGTCACCAGAACATGTGGAGACATATCATTATGATAGTCCACCAGTGGAACCTAGTTGGGAGCCCGACTACGCTCATGTGATGTACACAAACCCAAATCCACGGCCCCAATTGAGACAACAGAGACCACAGGGCCCTAGAGGACCATGTTTTAGGTGCCAAGGAGATCACTTCATAAAGGATTGTCCACATCCTCCCATAGCAGGGCAATCACAGTGCTATAACATCCAAGGCTTTTGTGCCGATTGTGGCAAAGAGCACATAATCAAAGATTGTCCTAAGAACCCAGTTAATGCTTCGAATGTGACACCGATCAACGTGATAGGTATTGTAAATAACACAGATGGATCCAACCCTACATATGTGCCTATCCAAGCTATAACAAGAGCCCAGGCGCTCTTACAGAACCAACAACTTAATCAAGAGAAAGTAGCTGGAACCAGTGAAGTTGCAGAATCTAGCAGTAAAAAGACAAAATCTTGGAAAGATTCTAGAGAAAGAATTAAGAGAAAATGGAGTAAAAAGATAACTGAGTTGGAAGGAAGTTTAAAGGAATCTAGAGCCAAAATCCAAGAATTGACCTCACCGGAATTGAATCAAGAGAATCCAGCTCAGAAATCAGGATCAGTTTTAGCGGAACCCATACCAGAAAATCTAGACATGATGTTTCGTGCATATCAGGCTAGATTAAAAGAGGGACCTCAAGTAGCTGAAATGAGTAAGAACTACCCTCGAGCTGATCTAGAAATTGAGAGAACTAAACTTTGCATGAAGATGGTAGAATTAGCACAAGCTTTGTTTGAAGCCTCTAGATATCTTAATTGGAATAACATGGCAAAACCGGAGTTACACTTTCAAGGACTAATGGAGAGGCTAGAATATTTGATTGAAAGCAAAGAGAAAAAGGATCAGCATAGGAACCCTAGCATCCCAGAGACACAGGAAAGGAATGCACCATCCCTGTCTCAAGTACCCAATACAGAAAGTCAAGACAATTTGTCTTCTATACATAGGTTCTCACATGAATTTTTGAGAGAGATCCAAGAAGAGAAATGGAGAAAGGAACAAAGAACTCATCCTCCTATTCAAGAAATAGATGATTTGCAGGAGCAATTTCCCCAAGACATTCCCTCTATATATGATGATGTAGAGGAAGAACAACTGAGTGAACACACAGGCTTTGAATCTAATTCTTTACAAGAATTACCTCAGTTCACAGGGCCTTGGGAAGCAAAGTCTATTAATATGAGAGCACCCACGATAATAGTGAGGAATGAAGAATCAGTAATCCCTAGAAACACAGAAGTGATCAAGAAAACTAAGGTACAATGTAATCTCACTCTAGAGGAGTTGTTAAAGGTAAAACCAGAATTGTGGAAGCATGTAGCAAATCAATTCCCCGAGCTTGCTACTACTCCCTCACAAATAGGATCACATAATAAGGTACCAGAGATACACGTGGAAAAGATCGGAGATGTAAGCGAAGGAGAGGAAGGTAACACTTATCTTCCAATAACCCATCAGGGCTACACCACGAAATCCATCTTAGATTCAGGAGCCGGAGTAGCCATCGCTACCACCGCTTTATGGAAACGTTGGGGTAAGCTAGCACTCAAACCTACCAGGATGAAGCTACAAATGGCTGACGGACACATAGAAAAACCATTAGGCTTACTAGAAGGAATATCTCTCACCACTTGTGGTGTAGAATTTGAGCATACCTTTGCCATTTGTGATTTTAGTAAAAATCATGCATATGAGATGATATTGGGACGACCATTCATGCGTCAGTTGCAAATTGTACAAGATTGGGGAACTAATTCGTTGTACTTGCAACATTTAGGAGTGACTACCAAAGTCAATCTTAAAGACTATTCACATAGAGACGTACCCCCAATACAATGGAATACCATCCATAAGACACAAGTAGAAACAGAATCTGTGCACTCATTAAAATCAGATCCTTCTTGGTTGCACGAGGATACTCATTTATGGATGTGTAAAGTTGCACAACAAGAGGAAGAAAGATTAGAAGCAAGGACCTTAGGTGCAGAACAACATCCACGAACCCTTCAAGATCGAGCTTACGCACCTGTAGTATTCCCTAACGAAGAGTTTGAACCCCATGGTTGGGCAGAAATCCTAGCAACCATGGATGTAGCCATCAATGAAGAACAATGGACACCCCACTGTGACGAGGATGGCTATGACATTTCAGTTTTCACGATAGAGCCAATCATGGGTGATGCAATTTTAGAAGAGTGTGAACCTAACACTGATGCATTTGAGGATGCTAGCGATTTCGATTTAGAATCAATTATCATGGACCCACCCTTTGCATCAGAGGAAGAATATTTCTACGAAGTAGAGACTCACCCTCGGAGACACGAGGAAGTTATGAATGACGTGAGAATAGCCACTCAAGTGACTAGCAAAAGTGAAGGCAAGAAAAGAAAGAAGAAAGAAACCATGTCAGAAAAAGAAGAATCTTTGTTTGAGGTACCCGAAAACTTCAAGAAATATGAAATCGAAGATAGAAGAATCATGGTACGAATGCCTAATAGGAAGGCGAATGACGGACAAGTATATGATAACCGAGAGAAAACCAAGAAAATAATAGTAGCCATAGAAGGAGAAGAAGAAAAATGTACATACATAGGGCATGATTTGACAGCTGAAGAAGAAGAAGAATTAGTTGCTCTATTGCGCGAATATAGAGATGTGTTTGCTTGGAGTTACAAAGATTTGAAAGGAGTAGATCCAGATATATGTTCTCATAGAATCCCTATGACTCCAGATGCAAAACCTACGAAACAGAAACCATACACGTACAATGATAACTACGCTGCGAAGATTAAAGAGGAGATAGATCGGCTGATAGAAGCAGGATTCATTTACGAAATTGAGCATACCGAGTGGGTATCCCCCATTGTGGTAGTGCCCAAGAAGAATGGAAAATTGCGTGTGTGTATTAACCTTAAAAAAGTTAATGCTGCCACGATTAGAGACAGTTATCCTCTTCCTATCACAGAACATCTATTAGAAAGAGTTGCGGGCAAGGAAGTTTACAGCTTTCTTGATGGATTTTCAGGCTATAATCAAGTAGCCATTGCTCCAGAAGATCAACACAAGACGGCTTTTGCCACTGAATTGGGCATATTTGCATTTCGTGTAATGCCATTTGGCTTAACAAATGCACCCGCCACCTTCCAGCGACTCATGTGTCATGTTTTTAAGGAATTCTTACGCAAGAGTTTGGAAGTTTATGTCGATGACATATGTGCTCATTCTAATGTAAGACAGACGCATATCCCAGAGTTAAGGCAAATATTTGACAAATGTCAAGAATATCAGGTTTGTTTGAACCCAGAAAAATGCGTTTTCATGGTCAGACAAGGCAAAATTATAGGACACATTGTGTCAAAAAATGGAATCTCTACGGATGAAGAAAAGGTGAAGGTAATTGCAGAATTACCTAGACCAACTAATGTGAAAGAGGTACAGGCATTTATGGGCCATTGCGGTTATTATAGGAGATTCATACACATGTATGCAATCATAGCCAAGCCATTGTACTCTCTTTTAACCAATTTTGAATGGACAGAAGAATGTGAGAATTCATTCAACGAACTTAAACGACGCTTGTGCTCAGCACCTATATTGACTACCCCAGATTGGAGTAAGCCATTCCATGTACATGTGGATGCATCCAATTACGCCATAGGATGTGTGTTAACACAACCCACGAGTGAAGGTAACATAGATCTCCCCATAGCTTATGCAAGCAGACAATTGAACGCAGCAGAAAGAAATTACACCACGACGGAACGAGAAGGATTAGGGATGATCTACGCAGTAAAGAAGTTTAGGCACTACTTGTTGGCCAACAAATTCAAGTTCTTTACAGATCATCAAGCCCTATTGTACCTAGTCAACAAACCATGTAACACGGGACGACTAATACGTTGGTTTCTATTACTCATGGAGTACGATTTTGAAGTAGTAGTCAGGAAAGGAAAGACACATCTTAAAGCTGACCACCTTTCAAGATTAACATCAGGAGAAGCTCCTCAAGGAGTAATGGATGATCTACCAGATGCATATTTGTTTAATCTTGAGATAGCACCAGAATGGGCTAAGTCTATAGTCCCTATTCTCACATATGGACCCAAGAACCCTAGGATAAAGATCAAAGAAGGAGAGATTACCAAGTCTCAGAGATACCAAATCTTAGCAGGAAGCATATATAAACAGGATAATCAAAAGATTCTTGCTTGTTGTGTAGATGAATCAGAACACGCGAATTGGTTGCAATTAGCACACGTAGGTGCATTAAAGCAACATCATTCGAAACATCGAACATTACAAACTCTGCATAGACTAGGAGTATATTGGCCTTCAATGGAAGCAGATGTCTACAAGTTGTGTAAAGAATGCCATGTTTGTTGTGAAAGACCACCAGTAGAGCATGCTACGTTATATCACGTGTCTCTCACACCAGACTGGAGTGAACCTTTAGTGACATACTTAAGGACGAACACATTCCCTCAAGGAATGACCTTAGCTCGTGTAGCTCAAGCGTAAGCACCACCTCCTTTACTTGTCAATCCGCGGAGATGTGAGGACCGGTATGAAGACCACGAGCAAGTGAAGGCACAAGTGCGTGAGTGAAAGCACACAAACATGCACACACATACACACACACGCGCACAAGGTAAGATCAAAGAGAGGAACAATGGAAAGCTTAGATTGCAAAAGAGTTCTCTTACAAAAGTTCTATTCTCTAACAAGCCAAACTCAAAAATGAGCTCTCTAGCTCTTTTTATAGTTTTTTGACTAGTTTTGGCCCTGTCCAGACCTAGTGTCTGGCCTAGTTAAAAATTAGGTTCCAGGGCTTATTTGAGGGCTCAAACGAAGTCTAAAAATTATGAAAATTGGTACGATGGTACTTCTAATACTCCTCAAGCTCGAGGACTCCTCGGCTTGAACAAAATGGAGTTACTAAAAATAGATGATGGTATTTACAATGGTTTTTAGTGATGAAAATCACTATTTTTGTAGGGGATTCTTCTGAAAATTTGACATACACTTCTTGGAGCTCCCTACTTGCTCCCTTTCCTTGTGTGTCCACCTTTTGATGTGCTTCCGTGCTTTGTCCTTGACTTTGAGCTTCAACACTCCCCCCCCTCTCGAGTCTGTCGTCCCTGACAGACCCTTGTTGGAAGGGCTGTTCCATGTAGTGCTTTGAGAGGTGGTGTCCATCCGTTGTATGAGCTGGTTCCTTGGATCCCAGCAAGAATGTGTCGTTGTGAGCTTTCAAAACTACAAGTTGCTCAAAAGAGGTTGTCAAGAGTGATTTGGAGCAACTACTGGCTTCAATTTGCTTCCGAGATATGGATGTTGGTCCCAAAACGTCCGCTAGCTCTTCCAAAGATGATGTTGAGAGCAGTCATGCCAACTACTCATAACCCATAATGAATGATGGGTAAGTGTGTTCGTGCTTGGGTTGAAAAAATTATGTGCCTTGTGCACGGCCTTGAAATGTAGCCCTACGCATGCTTACTTAGAAAATGCATTGGAAGAAGCATGGTGCAAAAATTGCGGGTCTTGAGCTAAGTGCTCAAGGGTATGCTGACGAAGAGGTTTCCTAAACTATCATGGTTATGGTGTGTCCAGAGTAAAGATACTTACCATGGAGAAGGTTGATGGATGTTTGTCTCTTCGTGTTGTACACTCGGCCTTTGGGATGGAACATTGTGATGAATGTCCATGTTGATTGTCCACTGATGAGATCTTTTGAGTGGGGGATCTCCTCTCCTCTTTTCAAAGCAACATTTGTCAAATACATATGCAGGAGTCTTCTCCTCTAGAACTACCCTTTGCAGATATCTCCTTGGATGCTCTGGTACATGAAGTAGTTAAGAATAATTCAAGTTGCGGACCTTCAAGCTCTTCATTCCTACCATGGTAAGAGAAAATCATAGTTGTAGATGCCATGTTCATGCCAAATGCTTGTCATCTACCAGATAAGGCAGCAATAATCTCACTGCTGGCCAAGACACACTTCTATCCAAATTGATAAATGCCTAGTAATCAACAGTTCCACCTTCAACTAAGCATGACTCATTCATGTTTCATAAGCCAAACCTGGGAACAAGCTCTCTCCCGCTTTTCTTTCTCCCTTTTTTTTTTTTTTTTTTTGAGGAAAAGGATATCACAAAACAAGAACACAAAAGTTAGTATCAATCGAAATATTTGACATATGTCACTGTGCTCTTGTGCGTGGGATTCTCAAGTGTGTCTATGCACGGCCGTGTAATGTGGCCCTATATTAATGCATACTTTGGAAATGCATGACCTGAATGGTGCAAAAGACAGGGTTGTGCAAGGAGCACATGGTTGTTGCTCGTTCGAGGCTTTCGATGTTACTTGTGGAGGTTGATGCCGGCCTTGGTGGAGGTATCCATTGAGTCTCGAACTGATGTAGTCCTCCTTATTGGAGTCCATTTTAGAACATCATTTGGCACTGTAGAGATCACTTCAGGCGTCTGTCTCTTTGGATGCTTTCTGAACTGTGGTATCCAGTGTGGTTGACGCTTTGGTTCGGTGGAGGCTACTTGCACTTTTGGCTTCCAAACCCATATCCTTTTTGCATGTCTTCCTATTAATGTTGAATAGCTGATTTGATCTTCCTTTGGTCTCTGTACGTGGTTCTTACCCTTTTGCATGTGGGAGAACAAAGGTTGTTGTGGATGTAGGAGCTTCTTAGGTACCCACATCTGTAATTGCCCTTGTTGAGCTGCAGCTAACTTCTTAGGCACCCAAACTTGTTGGATACCTTGTGATTGAGCTTGTCTGAGCTGCTTCCTTCGTCTTCTGGCCTGGTTGGTTTGCATGGATGGAATTTGTGGGGGCAAGGTTGGTGGTTGCTCTCCTTTGTGTACCCATATCTGCTTCATGCTCGGAACTGCTTTTTTATCGAATGGTGTCTTTCTATTTGATGTAGCAGTTGTCGTGAACGATTGTGTTTGCTTGTATGGTGGACTCACTACTGTGGCTACTTGATTCTTTGGAGAAGAAGAAAGATCCACCCGCCTTCGAACCTGGTCTTCCACGATTGACTCCTTCTGCATCATAGAGCTTTTGACACATACAACATCTTCTTTCATATGATTAGTCTTGGAAGAACTAAGAGAGTGTGTGGTGCCATGATTTAGGAGCATGCAGTTCTCTAATTCTAATGTAATGCATTGTTCATGTACCCAAACTTGAAGAATTTGACTTCTTAGGTTTAAGTTAACTGCATGGTCATAGATCCAATCTTGACCCAAGACAAGTGGTTCTGTAAGGTTCTCATCTTGACATACTAGCACTTTGACTTTCATTGGAACATCTTGAAGGTAGATGGGAAGTTCCACCTCGCCCAAACAAGGGGTTTCCACACCTCCCAATCCTATGAGATAAGCTTCTATGGGATTGATTTTCAACTGCAAGTCTTGGCAGTAGGAAAGTCTAACTGCACTGCTTGCTGCACCTGAGTCAATCAATGCTTTCACCGTCCTTGCACCCTTCCCTTGTCCTATCTCTATGGTCACAAAGGGTCTTCGGTCAATGACCTGAGAAGTTGCTATGCCTGACTTCTGACACATATCCATGTGATATTTTGGGGCTTTTGAGTTGACATCTAGGCCTAATCGCCTTAACTTATTTCGCCTAATACGCTCTCTGGCCTCTACCTGTGCTTCTTCTCTCACTCTTAACTCTTCTTCTTTTCGCTTCTTAGCAGTGTTGAGTCTCATTAGCATATCCTCAGTAAGAGGTTCTTGATATAGCTTGACTCTACAGCCACTAATATAGTTTGGCAAGATATCTCCTTCTAGAGTGGCCAACTGAACTGCACCACTAGTGGAAATTCTATTAATGATCATGGGTCCGTATCCTCTTTTTTCCAACTTACGGGCATGTTGTTTTAGTGTGTATACCAACACTAGATCTCCCTCTTTCAATCCCTTATCCTTGATGAGTGCATCAAAGTATGCCTTTTGCCTCTTCTTTGCAGCGTAGATGCCTGCTGCCGCTCGTAGCCTCGTCTCACCCAAGCGTTCGAGATCAAAGATCCTAGAGGACAATTCATGCCCATTCCACTCATACTCTTGTGCTACTTTTAAGGCAGGGATTAAGAAATCTAATGGTAGCACAACGTTCTGTCCGAAGACCATCTGAAATGGGGTGGCGTTGAGTACCGTTTTGTAGGCAACTCGATAAGCCCAAACAGCATGATGAAGTTGTTTGTCCCAATCAGAGCGTTTATTATTTACCAGTTTTGTCAATACGTTACAGAGGATCTTATTGGTACTCTCGGCTTGTCCGTTGGCTTGTGGGTGATAGGGGGCAGATTTCTTATGTATCACCAAGAATTCTTGGAGAAGATTTTCAATGACTTCATTCAAGAAGTGTGTGCCTCTATCGCTCACCAACTCTATTGGTAGTCCATATCTCGTGAACACATTCTCGAATAAGAACTTAGCCATAGTCTGAGCATCATTCTTTGTTGTGGCTTTGACTTCTACCCACTTTGTAAGGTAATCTGTGGCTACAATGATGTACTCTGCATGGGAGTTTCTAGCTGGGGGGTTAATAGGACCTATGAAGTCTATGCCCCACTTCGAAAATGCACGCCCTCCCATCATTGGCCTCAAGGGCATCTCGTCTTTTCTCACTGGATATTGTGCACGTTGGCATGTGTCACATTTCTTCACATAGGTATGTGCGTCCATATGAAGAGTGGGCCACCAAAGTCCTGAAAATAGAATGGTCTTGATCACTCGGTCAGGACCAAAATGTCCACCTGCAACACCGCTGTGTGCAGTCTCTAAGACCTTTAAATAGTCTGATTCATGAACGCATAGTCTTAAGTAACCATCTTTGCCTCTTCGGTATAGGTTGTCCCCTACTAAGGCGTAGCCTTGAGCCTCTTGCTCCATGCTTCGTCTTCTTGCTAGACTAGCCTCTTGGGGTAATCTTCCCGATCTCATAAACTCTACCAATGGAGCACTCCAATCTGGAATTAATGACACTTGATAAAGGGTCGCATGCTCCACTGGGGGTCTCTCTCTGCACCTTGGACAATTCTTAATCCACTCATGTATTTCTTTGTCCATGCTAGGCCAATACACTCCTAAACGCTTTAGATTCTGCAATGTTCGTTGTTTAGAATAGTGATTTCCTAGCATTCCTTCATGGGCTTGTTGCAGCCAACTACTATGTTCATCATCCTCCACACAACAAGCTAATACACCCTCAGTATCTTGTTTGTACATGCTTCCTGCTAATATGTGATATTTTTGTGATTTTACAATTTCTTCTTGTGATGTTTTCACATTCTTATTTGCAGGGCCAAAGGTTAGGACTAGTACCAACTTATTTGCCCATTTAGGAACAACTTCTAAATTGAACAGATAAGCATCGGGTAATTCGTCAGACACTCCTTGCGGTGACTCTCCTGAAGTGATGCGAGAAAGGTGATCTGCCCGAAGGTGGGTTCTACCTTTCCTGACAACAACTTCAAAGTCATATTCCATTAGTAAGAGGAACCATCTTACTAAGCGTCCAGTATTGCAAGGTTTATTGACCAAATATAACAAAGCTTGATGATCAGTGAAAAACTTGAACTTGTTGGCCAATAAATAGTGTCTAAACTTCTTCACAGCATATACCATGCCTAAGCCCTCTCGCTCAGTTGTGGTATAGTTCCGTTCAGCTACAGTGAGCTGTCTACTAGCATATGCTATGGGCAAATCTAAGTTTCCTTCACTTGTGGGTTGTGCTAGCACACATCCTATGGCATGATTGGATGCATCCACATGGACATGAAAGGGTTTATTCCAATCAGGAGTGGTGAGTATTGGTGCCGTGCACAAACGTTTCTTCAGTTCGTTGAAAGAGTTCTCGCATTCGTCGTTCCACTCAAAATTAGACAACAAGGCATAAAGGGGTCTAGCTATGATCGCGTACATGTGGATAAACCTACGGTAGTATCCACAATGGCCCATAAAGGCTTGTACCTCTTTAATATTCCTTGGCCTTGGTAGCTCCGCTATGGCTCGTACCTTATCTTCATCTGTTGAGATTCCATTCTTAGAAACAATATGACCTAATATTTTACCTTGACGCACCATAAACACACACTTTTCTGGGTTCAGACACACTCGATATTCTCTACACTTGTTGAAGATTTGTCTGAGCTCAGGGATGTGAAACCTTCTTTCTTGGGAATGAGCACATAAATCATCCACATACACTTCTAAGCTCTTTCGCAAGAACTCTTTGAAGACATGACACATGAGCCTTTGGAATGTTGCAGGTGCATTGGTGAGCCCAAATGGCATCACACGAAATGCAAAGATTCCCCACTCTGTAGCAAAAGCTGTTTTGTGTTGATCTTCTGGGGCAATGGCTACTTGATTGTAACCTGAAAATCCATCAAGGAAGCTATAAACTTCCTTGCCTGCAACACGCTCCAATAGGTGTTCTGTGATTGGAAGTAGATAACTATCTCTAATCGTAGCGGCATTAACTTTTTTAAGGTTAATACACACTCGCAACTTCCCGTTCTTCTTGGGTACCACAACAATGGGGGACACCCATTCGGTATGCTCAATCTCATAGATGAATCCCGCTTCAATCAACCTATCAATTTCTTCTTTTATTTTGGCTGCATAGGTATCATTATATGTGTAGGGCTTCTGTTTGGTGGGCTTAGCATCAGCAGTCATGGGGATAGTATGAGAGCAAATTCTTGGATCTACCCCTTTCAAGTCTCTATAGTGCCATGCAAACACATCCCTATATTCCTTTAATAGAGCTATGAGCTCCATTTCTTCTCTTGCACTTAGGTCATCTCCTATATATGTGCATCTCTCTTCGTTCCCTTCAATGGTCACTACAATCTTCTTGGTCTTTTCTTTATTATCATATGATTCTCCTATGATGGCCTCTCTCTTAGGCATTCGTACCAAAATTTTGCGGTCGTCAACTTCATATTTCTTGAAGTTTTCTGGTACTTCAAACAATGATTCCTCCTCCTCTTGTTTCACTGCTTTTCTTTTCTTTTTCTTTTGACTACTCTCACTTCCATCCTTTGAGTTTACTGTTTTAATACTTGTGAGAGGTTCTTCTTCTTTCTGGGTGAACACTCCTATATCTTCTAGATAGTGCTGCTCTGAGTTAAAGCAACTATCCATCACAATAGACTCCAGATCATCGTCATTCTCTTCTTCTTCTATGACATCACTAGGGTCACATTCTTCTAGCAAGGGTTGACACATGAACACTGAGATATCATAACCCTCCTCATCACAATGAGGTGTCCACTGCTCCTCATTGACAGCAATGTCCATGGTGGCTAAGATTTCTGGCCAGCCATGAGGCTCAAACTCCTCATCTGGAAAGATCATCGGTGTGTAGGCTGGGTCTCTAACTGGTCTATCTCTTAGCGAAGTTCCTTCTTCTCTTGCCTTTAAACGTTTTTCCTCTTCCTTTGCGACCTTGCACATCCACAAATGAGTATCTTCATGCAGCCATGATGGATCAGGTGAACTTTCAGAATGCACAGAGATGGAATCTTCTTTCGCTTTGTGGATAGAATTCCACTGTAGGGGTGGTACATCTCTGAAGGTGTAATCCTTCAAATTGACCTTGGTGGTGACCCCTAAGTGCTGTAAGTACAAGGAGTTAGTTCCCCAATCCTGTACTATTTGCAATTGTCGTAGGAAGGGTCTTCCTAGGATCATCTCATAGACATTATTTTTCTCAAAGTCACATATAGCAAATGTGTGCTCAAACTCTACACCACAAGTGGTTAGAGTGATCCCTTCTAGCAATCCTAGAGGTCTTTCAAAATGACCATCAGCCATTTGAAGCTTCATTCTAGTTGGTCTTAATGTGGGCTTGCCCCATTGCTTCCACAAGGAGGTGGTCGCAATAGCAACACCAGCACCTGAATCTATGATTGCTTTGGTTGTGTAACCTTGGTAGGTGATTGGAAGATAAGTATTACCTTCTTCACCCTCACACATGTCCCCTATTTTGTCTAGAGGTATCTCTGGTACCCTTTGCTTGGAGCCTGCTTTTGGCATGTTGGAATCAAGTTCTGGAACCTGATCCTTCACATGATTCCAAAGCTCAGGTTTTGCTTTGAGCAGCTCTTCTACAGTGAGATGACACTGAACCTTAGTGTTCTTCATGACATCCGTGTTCCTTGGAATCACTGAGTCTTCATTTCTTACTAGTATTGTGGGAGCTCTAATCTGGAGAGATTCAGATTCCCATGGGCCTGGAAATTGAGGCAGTTCTTCTAAGGTGTTAGATTCAAAATCTAACCTTTCGTCTTCTTGTTGTTCTGCTTCATCTCCGTAAATATATGGAATGTCTTGGGGAAATTGATCATGAAGATCATCAATCTCAGGAATAGGAGGGGAATTACCCTTCTCCTTGGCCCATTTCTCTTCTTGTATTTCCCTCAAGAATTCTTGAGAGTACTGTTGAATTGAAGGAGGTATTCCTGGATCCGAGGAATTAGGAACATAAGCTCCCATTGGTGGTGAACTTCCTCTTTCAATAACTGGTTGAGCCTGTGGAGGTAAAGAAACTTGTGGTTTGTTTACCAACTGCTCTAATCGTTCTAGTAAGCCCTGGAAATGCAATTCCCCTTTGACAGAGTTTGTCTGATTGAACTTTTGACTAGTCTCAAGTATAGCTTGAGCTTGTTCTACCATTTTCATGCACATTTTCATCCGTTCAATCTCTAAGTCCGCTCTAGGGTAACTCTTGTCTAGGTTTGCAGCTGTAGGCCCTTCTTGAAGTCGAGCCTGGTAGGCCTTGAACATCATGTCCAAGCCTTCTGGGGTTGGATCTGCAAGAACAGACCCTGGTTGTGGTCTATTTACAATGGGTGGTGGGGTGGGATGAGGTGGAGTGGATGGAGTTTCGGCATGCGAGGGGCTTTGAGATGCAATGTCTTCTATTTTTGTTTTCGCTTCTTTTAAGCTTTCTTCTAGTTCCGATAACTTTTTATTCCACTTGCGATTGGCCTTCTCTCTGGTATCCTTCCATGTTCTTGTTTTCCTCTTACTAGGCTCTCCCGATTCACTCGACTCTGATTGTTCTACTGGTTTATCCTGTTTTAAGGTTTGTGCTCTAGTGACAGCTTGTATAGGAGCCACATTGCTACTACTTGAACTTGAATCTGCCACTAAGCCTACCACATTAATGGGTGTAATCTTGGGTGCACTGGAGGGGTTTCTTGGACAATCTCTGGGGAGATGGTCTTTGCCGCAATCAGGACAAAAAGCCTGTATTGTGATAGCTTGTCCTTGACTCGGAGATGGTGGGTGGGGACAGTCACGAATGAAATGGTCACCTTGACATCTGAAACAAGATCCTCTAGGGGCTTGTGGTCTCATTTGTCTTAACTGGGGCCTAGGGTTAGGATTTGTGTACATGACATTGGAGTATTCTGGCTCCCAATTTTGCTCCATAGGTGGTACCTCATATTGATACGAGTAAATCTCACTATGTTCAGGTGACTCTGTGTAATAAGCATGTGGACTACCTTCATGGGAGTAGTCTGAACAATGAGCATGAGAGTCATTATCTGGTATCAATGGGGTTAGTGGCACCAATGCTCTACTTGGATTTTCTTCTCCCCCAGCATATTTGAATGGAATCACGTTGGCTGGAGCTGGTGGTTGGTTTCCCAAGACAGGTTGTGGCCTATATGGTACCTGATATTGCTGTTGTGGTCTATAATATGGCTGTTGGTATTGGTTCTGATACCTACCTTGTGGGTAAGGTTGCTGATAATTCTGTCTAACAGCCTGCCTATTGTAGGGAAAATCTTGAGCCGTGTGGTTTGTGTATTTTCTCTCAATAGTGCAATATGGAGCATTCCTTTCTCTAATGTTTTGGTTTTGCATTGGGCATACATTAGCCATGTGGTCACCCCCACAAGTATAACACCGATTCACTTGAGTGACTCTCTGTGTTTGTTTATTTTGGACTCCCAGCTTCTTGGCAACTTGCTCCGCTATCTCTTCTATTTCTATGGAGATCTTTGAAGTATGACTAGTAGAACTATCCGAATCTTTGTAGAGTTTGGACAATCCTAGCTCCTCACCCAAGTTATCTTCTATGTCAATGCATGTCCGCACGCACTCTTCTATGGATCTAGGCTCTTTCAAATATACATATGATCTTAACTTTGTGCTCAGTAAGCCATCTAAGAACAAAGCCACTTGTTTGGCTGGTGTAGGTAACTCGGGAGCAGGGCATCTTTCTAGGTACTGTCTGAACCTTCTACCTGCTAGTCGCACTGTTTCTTGGGGTGTCTGCTTGAAACTGTGGATCAAGGATGATGTGTTATGCCTGATACCACTCTTGGAAAATTCTACAATGAATTCGTCTAGCAGTTGACCTATATCGCGATAGTTGCGACTACTCAATGGTTGAAACCAAGCCAAGGCAGTGCCCTTAAGAGTCAAACCAAATGCCTCGTATTGGGTGAATAAATCCTCAACCTGTTCAGCTCTTAACACTTGTTTGAACTCGGCCACATGATCATAAGGATCTCCTGACCCGTCAAAATAATTCTTCATTGCCTTGATCACTTGAGTGGGTCTAAGGGTTCTTGGGTGCTCTCGGGGTCTAGGCAATGGAAAATCATGTTCATCTCTTTTCTGCCTATGTGCTTGATGTCTTTCTCTTTCAGGTCTTTCATTTTCAAATCCTGATCTATTCCTGCCCACGGTGTGTGCAAAACTTACCTCAGGTCTCTCTCTAGTTCTTTCTCTCTGGGCTTCATGAGCGTGGGATGATCCTACTCCTTGGAGGCCATGGGAAACATTGGATCTTGGTGGGGGGAAGATCAATTCATTCTTCCAAGTATATGCATGTCTATCATGTTCTGTTACCAAGAAAATTTTCTCTGATGTGTTATCCAGGTAAACAACTTTGCCTGGCATCTCTGGATCCTTGAACTCGTAGATGATGACTATGCCCAATTGGCTAGGTTGATCTGGCTTGAATCTCCAAAAGGCTTCCTCTGTTTCTCTATTCAAAAATAGTTCTATGCTTTTGTTATCTTGAGGGATCCAGTCTGGAGTGATCACTCGGGTCAGAATTGACTTTCCTCTAGGAGTCTGGGGTCCTTGTCCTACATTTCCTTGTTCTAGGTCTCCTATTTCATTCTCAGGAATGACATTTCCTAATTCATCAGTCCTATCTGGTAGGTTGGTGACCACACACATGGTTCCTTCCTTATCAATGTATGAACCCTCTTCGAACTTGACCATCGGGTGTTCAAGTCCAAAGGATTGATATGGATTTTTGAGTTGGAACACTGATCGCCTCAGACCATCCTCATAGATGCAAGCACCTAATTGGTTGGTCCGAATATATTCCAATTGTGTCTTATAGGGCCCTTCTGGTGTTTGTAGATGGGTAGTCCCTGAGCCACCTGCAGGTTTTCCCATACTAAAAGACATTTCTGAATCACTTGTGTCTGAACTTAGTAAAAGATGACCCCTTAGTTGTTGTGCCCAAGACTTGGATGTATGGTTGACACTAGCCTCAAAAGATCTAATGCTTTGTTTATCCTTGCCTAAGTGTCTACCAGATCTCAGGTTCATAAGCTTTATTCAAGAGTCCAAATTTTCCCCTTGGTTCCCTAGTCCCACTTGAGGGTCAACTTCAAATTATCCTATCTCAAAATCAATGCGTTATTCTTGAAAAAAACAGTTGAGGTCGTGTAGGATTTGAAACGAGCTTTCCAACGAGCTATAGAGCTCAAAAATTGGACTTTGGATGAAAAAGTTATGCCAATTCAGGCTCCTGGGGGTCAAAACAGACAAACAGGACCTTTGGAGAAAATCGCGATTTTGTACCTTGAGAATCGTGTTCACAAAATCGTGTTTTCACAAAATCGTGTTTTGAAAATCGCGATTTTGAGTAGAAAATCGTGTTTCTGAAAATCGCGATTTTGATCACAAAATCGTGTTTCTGAAAATTGCGATTTTGATCACAAAATCGTGTTTCTGAAAATCGCGATTTTGATCACAAAATCGTGTTTCTGAAAATCGCCTTTTTTGACCTGAAAATCGCGATTTTGATCACAAAATCGTTTTTCTGAAAATCATGTTTTTTGACATGAAAATCGCGATTTTGAGCACAAAATCGTGTTTTTGAAAATCGTGTTTTTTGACCTGAAAATCGCGATTTTGATCACAAAATCGTGTTTCTGAAAATCGTGTTTTTTGACATGAAAATCGCGATTTTGAGCACAGAATCGTGTTTTAGAGAATCGTGTTTTTTGACATGAAAATCGCGATGTTGAGCACAAAATCGTGTTTTTGAAAATCGTGTTTTTTGGCGTGAAAATCGCGATTTTGAGCACAGAATCGTATTTTAGAGAATCGTGTTTTTTGACATGAAAATCGCGATGTTGAGCACAAAATCGTGTTTTTGAAAATCGTGTTTTTTGGCGTGAAAATCGTGATTTTGAGCACAGAATCGTGTTTTAGAGAATCGTGTTTTTTGACATGAAAATCGCGATTTTGAGCACAGAATCGTGTTTTAGAGAATCGTGTTTTTTGACATGAAAATCGCGATGTTGAGCACAAAATCGTATTTATGAAAATCGCGATTTTGAGCACAGAATCGTGTTTTAGAGAATCGTGTTTTTTGACATGAAAATCGCGATGTTGAGCACAAAATCGTGTTTATGAAAATCGCGATTTTGAGCACAAACACAGAATCGTGATTCTGAGAATGACCACAGAATCGTGATTTTTTCAGCCAACTTTTAGGCGGGAAAACAGAAAATCGTGATTTTTCAAAAGATTTTGAATTTTCACAGAATCGTGATTTTCATCACAGAATCGTGTTTTTTGGCGGGAAATTCAAATTTCTGAGCGCTGACTATGGCGAGCTCCGTATGAGCAGAAAATCATGAAAAAAACACAGTGCTTGCTCTCCCTTGCTTCTCCTAACTCTTTCCCCCACAATAATGCATGAAAAATGGTATGAAGATGGTGAAAATGCACTAAAAAACAAGAATTTCCTATGAAGAAGAAGATGGAAGAGGGTGGAGATGATGATGATGATGAAGATGAAGAGGAAAAAACAGAAAATGAACTGAAATGATAGATTTTTTACCTTCCAACGTCGCAAATCTACGATCTTACCATCACAACGCTCGTCCTCGAAGCTCTCTCCCCGGCAACGGCGCCAAAATTTGGTGTAGCTCAAGCGTAAGCACCACCTCCTTTACTTGTCAATCCGCGGAGACGTGAGGACCGGTATGAAGACCACGAGCAAGTGAAGGCACAAGTGCGTGAGTGAAAGCACACAAACATGCACACACATACACACACACGCGCACAAGGTAAGATCAAAGAGAGGAACAATGGAAAGCTTAGATTGCAAAAGAGTTCTCTTACAAAAGTTCTATTCTCTAACAAGCCAAACTCAAAAATGAGCTCTCTAGCTCTTTTTATAGTTTTTTGACTAATTTTGGCCCTATCCAGACCTCGTGTCCGGCCTAGTTAAAAATTAGGTTCCAGGGCTTATTTGAGGGCTCAAACGAAGTCTAAAAATTATGAAAGTTGGTACGATGGTACTTCTAATACTCCTCAAGCTCGAGGACTCCTTGGCTTGAACAAAATGGAGTTACTAAAAATAGATAATGGTATTTACAATGGTTTTTAGTGATGAAAATCACTATTTTTGTAGGGGATTCTTCTGAAAATTTGACATACACTTCTTGGAGCTCCCTACTTGCTCCCTTTCCTTGTGTGTCCACCTTTTGATGTGCTTCCGTGCTTTGTCCTTGACTTTGAGCTTCAACAGCTCGACAACGCAGTCTGGAGCAGGAAGCTCAAGACTATTCACTTATTGGCGATAATCTATACAAAAGAGGACGAGATGGATATCTAAGACAATGTGTTCATGAAAGCGATTATCTGAGCATACTAGAGACTGCACACCAAGATGTTGCAGGAGGTCATTTTGGACCCGATAGGATAATCAAAGCCATCCTCTTTGCAGGATTATGGTGGCCCACTCTTCGCATGGATGCACACACCTATGTTAAGAGATGTGATGTGTGCCAAAGAACTCAGTTTCCTACTCGCAGAGATGAAATGCCATTGAAACCCATGATGGGCGGACATGCATTTTCTAAGTGGGGTATAGATTTTGTAGGACCCATTAACCCCCCTGCAAAAGGTACACATGCTGAATACATTATTGTTGCCACAGATTATCTTACGAAATGGGTAGAGGCAAAAGCCACAAAAAAGAATGATGCATACACAACTGCAAAATTCTTATTTGAGAATGTCTTTACAAGATATGGATTGCCTATTGAGATAGTGAGCGATCGCGGAACTCACTTTCTAAACCAAGTCATTGAATATTTGTTACAGGATTTTATGGTGATTCACAAGAAATCCGCACCATATCATCCTCAGGCCAATGGTCAGGCTGAAAGCACTAATAAGATCCTTTGTAATGTACTGACAAAACTCGTGAACAACAAACGTTCAGATTGGGACAAACAGTTACACCACGCTGTTTGGGCATATCGAGTGGCCTACAAGACCGTACTCAATGCCACTCCCTTTCAGATGGTTTTTGGTCAGAATGCTGTGCTTCCTTTGGACTTCTTGATACCGACCCTTAAGGTTGCACAAGAACATCAGTGGACCGGCCATGAATTATCAACAAGAATAATGGACTTGGAACGATTAGGAGAAACCAGGCTAAAGGCAGCAACAGGAATATATGCAGCGAAGAAGCGACAGAAAGCATATTTTGATGCACATGTGAAAGATAAAGGCCTAAAAGAAGGAGATTTAGTTCTAGTATATACGCTGAAACAACACGCACGAAAGTTAGAAAAGCGAGGTTATGGACCTATGATCATTAACAGACTCTCGACAAGTGGAGCAGTACAATTAGCCACCTTAGAAGGAAACATAATGCCTAATTATATTAGTGGCTGTAGAGTCAGGTTATATCAGGAACCTCTTACTGAGGATATGCTTAGACGACTCACGTTGGCAAAGAAGCATAAGGAGGAAGAAAATAGAATACGAGCTGAAGCTTAGGCAGAAGCTATAGAACGCATTAAGCGCGTGAAGCTAAGAAGACAAGGACTAGGGAAAGAACATTATAACCATCTGGAAACTACACCCAGATATCCCATGGCTATGTGTCAAGTAAAGTCAACCACTCATCCTAGTATAGTGGACAGGAGACCATTCATTACAGTTAGGCTAGAGCACGGCAACCCCTGCCAAGAGCTCAGGGCTTTAATTGACTCAGGTGCTGCGACTAGTGCGATTAGATGGTCCCACTATAAGGATTCACGAATAGAAATGCGGCCAATTGAGGCATACCTCATAGGGCTAGGAGGCATGGAAACCCCTTGCATGGGTGAGGTGGACCTTCCTATCCTCATTAAGGATGTGACCATGACAGCGAAGCTACTAGTGTGCCATGATGATGACCTGATAGAACCCCTAATCCTTGGCCAAGATTGGCTATACGATCACTCAGTGGACGTAAATCTTAGACAAGGCTCCTTACAGATTGGAACCTTAGAACAGAAGCGAGTGATACAGCTTGACTTCCCTAATGGCATTCCGACTGAGGTTTGTAACCCTAGACCCTATGCGATACATGCGATGGAAGACCGGAAGATCTTGGGTCAGATCAATCACGTTACGTCTACACCAACCCACTCGGGCTTGGCTATGGATAATTGTCAATCAGAAGGACGACAGGAGATCTTCCCTGAGGCTTCCTGCAAACTAGAAGGGGCAGCTACCCAACCGCTAGGGCAGATGGACACAATCAGTGGTCAGGTGGGTTGCATCAGTGGCCAAATGAGCACAACACCCTGCGGTGCTCATCCTTCCAAACTTGCTACGGACTGGCCTAGATTAAAGATAAAGAACGAATCACTTCCTAATGGGCAGGTCACGCAAGTGTTGGATCTCCCTTCTTTTCCAAAGTAGAGCGTCCAATGGACCTCTCAAACCCAACCACGAAGGAGTCAACCACAACGTAGGAACCAAGACCGACGACACCACCAGATAAGGCAAAGACAGCAGCAGTGTCAAACTCACAGAACAAGTGGCATGAGACAAATATGGGTGCCAAAAGGACAGCAACCACAGCCTATTGGGAACTATGCAGACAAGAACAGGACAAAGTTTCAAACAAAGCAGAGTCAGCATTCAAAGTCCCCTCGATCTTCTTCTACAAGTACCAATACTCGACAGATTTGGATCGCCAAGAAATACCTTATCCATAGACCCACACCCATGCAGATTTGGGTACCCAAACAATGTATTATAGCCCAACCCTCTAGCCATGTGATATATACCCCTCCGAAATCTTTTCATCCTTCAATACCACCAAACCCGATACCACTTTCTGTACCTCAGCAGAACCACACCACCCACCCAAGGACTCTTAAGAAATGGATACCGAAACGTATCCAGACGTCTTCTTGTACCCCATTATCTAACAATTCTCCCATCCCGTTTAAACTCCACCCTTGTAATAATTCACCCTCAACCAAACCTTGTATAAATTCACACACCATAACCCCACATCATACATGATAAAAGCTCATCAAGAAATATATGCATAATCTGACCATGTAGGTGTCTAGAGACCTGCATTAGCTCTACAAAAAGATCATTGCATCAATCACTTCACGACACTTGGCTACACGGGTTACGCATCGGTTATGGAAAGGGATTGCGGTCTCACTTTATTGGGGTCATAATTAATTTCCATACTAATGTGTTAATCTTTTGTAGCAGATCTTTTCCATTTACTCGTCAGTCATCATGCAAACCGAAGCAGGACCACCAGAAGCGGGCCCAAGCACACCAATGGCCCATATTGGAGAATTACTCACAGAATCATATTCGACGGTACAACCACCAGAGTTTCAAGGTTTTCCAGGACCCATGCCAATAGACGACCCTCCTAGAGGATACACTGAGAAGATTCATCATAATTCTCACTGGTTTCAAGGCCTAGCAGGACCCTTAGCAGACACTAATTTCATATTCGAGGCCAATTTGGCATTTGACTTGCGCACATGGACCAAGTACCAGTTCTTTTCAAGAGAATTTGAAGGACTACAGAATACACAAGATTTAACGCACGTTTGGGCACGAGCGGGATTTACAGAATACTTTAGTGACCCTCTGCCTAAACCTGATTTTTACAGATGTTTTTACTTGGTAACCACCTTAACGGCTTCAGAGAACAAGGATCTACCCGGAACATTCATGTTACCATCCTTGGTAAATGACCCTCCATTCAAAAGGTTTTATTTGTCCAAAGATTTAATTCGTGCAGCTCTCAAAATCCATGGAACACACACTCCGACGGAGAGAGAACGGTTAATCCCCGAGCAGATGAAACGTGGTGATGTAACTAAGTGGGAGGATATTTCTGCTATAACACCTGAGCTCTCTAAGCCATTACGGATATGCATGCAGCACTTTGCTTTCCCAGCTGAGGATCGTTTTACCATGCCCCGCAAGAGAATCTGGTTTGGATTATATTTAGCATGTACTAGACCTCAAACGGTTGATCTAGCCAGCTGGATAATTGATCAGCTCTATTTGGCCCAACATAGATGGGAACGAAAGAAAGTCATCAATGGATGCTGCGCCCTCACCAGGATCATATATATGTGCTTGGCGTATGACTTACCAATTGAGCGTGCCATGACAAGTGAGGAACTGAAAGCATTCAAAGGGACCACTAAGCAGGCTAGGAAGTCTAGCAAAGGCAGAGCCGGCAAACGCATGAGAGGAACCATACCATGCCTACAAGTCCCAGAATCACCCTCGCCACAACCATCTCTAGAGCAGTCACCAACAACAACCACTCCCACGGTACCACCAATTCATATACGGTTATCAAGAACAGTTACGCCGGAGGGCGCCACCAGTACTGTTGAACCCCAAGCAGCCACAACCACAGAACCTGTCACCACAGCAGCTGAACTTCCCACCACTATTGGTGCGAAAGCTTTCTCTTTTCCAATACCCCATTTGGAAGCAGGACAAGCAGAGCCACTGGACCAAACTTTTGATTTTGAGATGCCTGATGCATTCTCCAATGAGTTCCAATTTTCAGAAGGATAATTTTTTTCTAAAGAATATGAAAGACCTAGCTACCCTACCACACCCAGGGATCAGCCACAAGGACAGATCATGTCCAGCTCTGATGATGAAAGAACAGCAACCGATGACGACGAAGGAGACGACGAAGCTAGCCAGGGAACTCAGGAATCCCAAGAGCATGAGCAGACAGATGGCCAAGGACAACAAGCAGACACACATGGTGATACAAGTACCCATGAAGATGAAACTTACGAAGCAATAGCTTACACACTGGCTATTAAGAAGCTGTATAGAACTATGGAAAAAGTTTGGGCACGCAAAAAAATGACCGCGGAAGAGAGTCAAACAATAATAGAACAGGAACTTGTCACAGGCAGATTCGAAGACGCATACATCAAAGGATTCCGCGAGTTAGTCAAATCAGTAGGCTCCAACGAAGCGCTCAGATACTTGCAAAGAAAGCCACTACCACAGTTTGACCCCCGCAGGTACGACTACTTTCAAAGCCTGGCGAATACATTCGTGTACCAACAGGAGCACAGTCTTCAGAACAAGCCAAGGAGGCGTGCCTTGTCCCCGAAAGTTCGTTGGCAGCAGAAACCATCCTTGTAGATTCCCCACCCCGCGATACAACTGTACATACCTCAGTAGTCACGGACGTACCGACCACCCCAAACGCTCCCCCATCACCGCCCGTCCATCCAGCCTCCTCTCTTCAACCTCCTTCCCCCAGACCAACATCTTCATTCGCCGGTGGTGTAGCAGCAATTGTCTTTACGACCACTCAACCCACAATTCCTGCACCCATTAGACCTAGTCTACCCCCTCACACATCCACCTTTCCATTCAACCCATTCCCCCATCAAGCTTTTCAATCCTTCCCCACAACTCCACGACCCCTTTTCCCATTCTCACCGCCATTAACCTTCTCCCCCGTCTCACCTCCCCGACCCACTGTAACCCCTATTTCCCCTTTCCACCAAGCTGCTCCAGCCAGCCCCCCTGTAAATTATTCCTCAACCTTTGTAAATCCCGTATTTACACCAGCACAAGCACCCACAGTCACACCCATATTCACAGTCACCGCACTGGACATGTCCAATGACATGGACATCTCACCACCCACTGCACCATCACTCACTTCACTCACAGCACAAACATATTTAGGCACCTCCCAATTTTCCACAATCACCATAACATCCACCTTCCCACCCCCATTCCCCATTCCCGTTGCATCTACACCCACTGCATCTTCATTTAGCACCTCATTAACACTATCACCCACTGTAGATAATGCATTTCGACAGATGTTCATGTGTATGACGCAAGTAAGAGATGAGTTCACATCTCTTGGCGATAATTACCAGCAGCTACAGAGGACAACCAATGACTTACAGTCGCAGCTTAATTTATTGTCTATTGAGAATGCCTCTCTGAACACTCGATACCAGGAATTACACGAGGCATATCACAAATTGGAACTAGAAAGCGAAGAAAACGCTAAAGAAGCCACTGCTGACCTGGATAACTTATTAAGAGCCCAAACAGTCCGCAATGCAACGCTAACACGCAACATGGGCTTACTACGAAGACACCTAGCAACCGCCAAGGAAGAAAATCAGCGTTTACAGGATCAGAACCGAGAGAACTTAGAAGCAACGCTCGACCACCCAGACCAACCACTCAGTCCTAGCAGGTTCAAAGCCATTCCTTCAGACTCGATGAGGATGCTGCTAGAAGATCATGTAAGATTGCTAGATGAATACGACCGCATGAACGAGGAGTTACAGAAACTCAAAGAAGATCATAAATTACTCCAGTTACGAGCACCGGCACACCAAGACGTACCAGCACCTGTGGACCCCTCTCCTGACATCTTAGAGGAACTCAACGCATTACGGGCCCAGGTATCAAACCTTGAATCAAGGATTACAGTATATGAAGCACCACCAAGGCCAGATTCCCCACCTGAGCTTCCAGTTGAGGAAGAAACTGTCACCATCCCGGTGGAGGAAACGTTTGAAGAGGCATACGAGCCACAACCCATCCCAGGCGGACGTGTCACGGCGGAAGGCCAGATGACTTACAAACTCCCGACCCCCGCGTGGATGAAGAATATTGAGGAACTTGGGACAACACACTCAGCTAGAGTAGAGGCACAATTACATGCCATGGCGATGATAGAGGAAAGAATTTTACAGTCTCCATTCTTTGCTCATTTGGCCCCGCGACGATACATATCTGGGCATGAGCTACAGTATAAACCATATTTTATGTTAATGGCTGAATACCAGTTAGCCATTGAGAAAGTAACAGGTAAGAAACCATCGCATGCGACTCAATTCGAGGAGGCCGATCTACCACTTGAGGCACAGCAAGGAGTGATCTATCAACCCAAGTGGCGAAAAGATTTACTACAGAAGTATCCAGAAATGATGAGTACATGGGTAAAGGCACCTTTGCATTTGAAGTATAACCCGTGTTGGGGACCAGTACCACGACGCCGCTCCTGGACTGCCTTTGCTATTAAGGTACAAAACAATAAGCAGTGCCAAGACTGGTTGAATTACCCCTATTTTAAGCCACCCATTGAGTTACCAACTGTAGGCTACATGATGGCTACAATTCGCCACTAGCTCCCTAGACTAAAGCATATGGATGATATAGCGGCGCATATGACTGTCAAAATCTTTGACATGATGCAAATGATTTTTAAAGTCGTCCGACGCATCAAGGCACCACATGTCAACACCTCGGGCTTTGAGCATGGCAATTTCGATCTGGTATATGACATGAGTACAACGCCCTCGCTACGGGTGTGTTATGCCTAGCATTGCAGAATCAAGTACCTACCGGCGTGCTACAAGCAGACGTTCGAAGAGATGTTCACAACCGGCTTCTGGGAATACCATTAAGAGGTATTCATAAGCAGGCCTACACATTTATTACAATTATTTGCCTGTGAACGAATGGTCTATTCCACACACTATCAGCTCCCGCCACCGGAAGAACCGCAACCAATAGCCTGGGAGAAACTCGAGGCCGACCTGTCCCGAGGCATTCGTATCTCCGAGCACACCCTCGCTCAAGACCTCCTACAGAACTATATCCGGCAGACCTCACAACAAGGTTCTGTCAGGGACGACAGAAGCGAGAGGGAGGGGGGTGTTGGAAGCAGCCAGACGCACAGACGACGCGGAAGCATGTAACGATGGAGCAGGATGCTAGTGAAATCTTTTTTCAAAGAATCATGTTCTAAAAATACTTTTCAAAAACCTCCAACAGTGATTTTCATCACTATTGTAACATATGTAACATAGAAAACCCCATTTTGTAACCCATAGCTCCATTTTGTGCAAGCTGAGGAGTCCTCGAGCTTGAGGAGCTTAGGTAGAACAAGCGTATCAATTTTCGTTATTTTTAAACACCGTTTACCCTTCCAAATAGCCTCTAGGACCTAATTTTTAACTATGCCGGTCACTAGATGTGAAACCGGTCAAAACCAGTCTAGAAACTATAAAAAGAGCTAGAGAGGTCATTTTGGAGGTTAGCTTGTTTGAGGTTAGAGTTCTTTTGAGCTTGTAATAGTGTTCTTGAGCAATAGAGTTGATTTCTCACCTTCCATTGTGTCTTGCTTGTCTCTTTGTAGTGTGTGTGTATGTGTGTGTGCATTTCTATGCTTCTCACCTTCACTCTCACTTCATCTCACATTCACGATCTTCATATCACTCCTATCTCTTCCGCGGATTGACATTAAGGAGGTGGAGCTTCTTAACGTGGTTCTCACCATTGTGCTAGAGCAACAGAACGCTAGGAATTTAATGAAAGAAAAACACACGAGCATAGATGTAATGGAAAACACATCAATCATCAAGAAAACTTGCATGCATCCAAAATCTCATGCATAGAAAATAAAGAATGTTTGTGCATTTTTCCTTTCCAAAATAATGCTTTTAATGCACAACACAAGATTCCTTATTGTTAGAAAAATGTTCTCTATGCACTCAAGCATTTGCATTAGCATGTTCATATCTTGAAAGGAAGAAAAGTTAGTATGTTTGTGCATAGATGCATGAAGTGCATGCATTGCAAGCTCAAGAACTAGTTGGATTAGTTTACAGCATGAAAAAAACATGCCAATGCATGCATGCAAGCATCTATATTTGCATGCAAGCACATGCATTTGCATGCAAGCACATGCATTTGCATGCAAGCACATGCATTTGCATGCAAGCACATGCATTTGCATGCAAGCACATGCATTTGCATGCAAGCACATGCATTTGCATGCAAGCACATGCATTTGCATATATAAGGGTATAATTATTTGCTAAGTAGACAAATGAATGTATTTTCATAGAAGGTAACTTACTTTAAAGCTCAATTTTGATATTTGGGAATAAGGAAAACTAGTAAGTTGCAAAGTCATGCTAGCTCCAACCTTGCAACTCAAGTAACTAGTAGGTTCCTTCCAAGGTGATACTTAGGTATCATATACTTAATTAAGTATGTTAGATGTATTGCTTAGTAAAAATAAGCATAAAAAGAAATTCAAGTATTATTTTTTCTTTCCATTTTGATAGGCTAGAATAGATGACTACTTGCAAACTCATAATATTTATGATGACTCTAAGTCCAGGCAATACTTAGACGGTCATAAAAAAAAGAGATTTTATGCATTCTTGTGTATTTCTCTTGTGCCCAAGTAGAATGATAACTTAAGAAAGTTTCTATGGTTCCATGAGTGCTTTGAAGTTAAAGCTCTCACTTGATTCCATCCAAAGGAGTGATGGAAGTCAAAGAAAACTGATTGAACTTTATCATTAATTGAACTTTGAAGTTCAATAGATGGATGTTAGGTTCCATGATTGCATCTATAGAAAAGATCCTTAGTGTCAAGGAATCATGAAAATTGAAAGACCTCTTCCTCTGAAAAGATTTAGAGAGTTACTTTATGATTCCATCTAAGAGTTTTGCAGTTTCAATATGAAACCTAGGCAAGTGATCTTTAAGAAATGAGATAGTTTCTAAAGAGAAGAACTTAACTGAAATATTCTAGTCTTTTATTTCATGAATTATGCCATTTTCCTATCATATTCAAGGTGAACTTCTCTTTTGGCAATACAATAATTTCCAAGAAATGGATCTCCATTTACCCATGAACTTTTCCCAAAACAAGAAATAAGTTCATAAATATGCTAGGACCAGAACATGATGATGAACTTTTTAATGATATCCTAAAGATAGAAGCCAACACATGACGAAAGCTTCGATTTCTTTTCAAGTATGTTTTTTCTAGAAAAAAGAACACAACCATTAAGCCTAATTGATGGGTTATGAAAGGGGAAGTAAACATCTTCAAGGTATGGGTGTTTAGCCAAGAAAGTTATCTAGCAAACATTTTCAAGGAGATAGATGCTTAGCCAAGCAGTAAAGTTATCTAGAAAGCAACTTTTTGGCATGCTAAAGCTTAGAAAAATGGGATCCCTAAACCTAAATGTGGTTGTAAACCACAAAGGTAGTTGCAAGCATGCCCAATTTCTACCTAGTAGAAGAAGCAAAGCATTAGCTCTCATGATGCTCAAGTATGCATGCACTAATTCAAAGTAGCATTTTGAGCTACTTTGAAGTAGATTGATACATAAGGAATCTAGAAATGATTCTTTGAATGATCAAAGGGTAGGATATGTCAGTCTTCTTAGCAATTATACAATAATTCATAGGGCTTTGGAGACAAAGATGAATCTTCGGTATAATTAAGCTTCATGTAAGAAGATTGTACAAGTGTATCTTTTGGGAATGCTTATTGTAAAGCTTGATCATTGAGGTCTTCCAAGGTATTATCAAGCTATCACTTCTAGTAAAGAATCCAAATGGTTCTTAAGTGATCAACAAGACAATTTTGTGTTCATAGTAAAATTATTGTACGTCGGTTCAATCATCAAGATATGCTTGTACTTTAAACTGTGCAACCACAGTTGGTTGTCGAAAAATCTTTAAAGTACTAGTAGCATAGAAAGATTGAACATTGACAATAATTTTTGTTTCAAACTCAAGAAAAGGAATACTTTAGTCAAACTTTCATGATGAAATGGAAAGTCATATCCTAGGAGATATTCATTCTTTAGTTTGACACTCAAGAAATAAAAACAACTCAAGCAATAAAGCTTTAGAGTATTGTCCAAAAGTCTAGAATTCCTTTAAAGGATCATTCAAGAGATGCAAATGATTCCAAGATGAATCCTCTTCTCATGTCATTGATTCCTTAGGAGTAATTTCAAGAACTTGAAGAATAAAAGTCTCCCTAGAAGTGAGAACAAAATTCTTCAAGCTAGTTTGACAACAAGCAGTTTCGAAGAAGTCCTGAACTGTACCGTAGATGTTTGGCCTAAAAGTTCTTTTCAAGGCTTAGTAGGTGTATAAACTACATATAACACCTTCTTCTTAGCTCTCAATATTCATGCCAACAAGGGTTCGAGAAAGGATAATTAGAAATGATCATGAGAGCATTCAAAAGAAAGAGAAAGCACGCCAAACTTAGGATGTATTTTTGTGGATTGGAGAAAGTATCCACTAGTATGCCAACTCCTTTTGAGAATTTTTCTTTGATGGCCAGAAAGAAAAAGATGTCATGATTCATAAAAAGCATCTATCAAGTTATCTCTTTCTTGGGAAAGTGCAATAAGTTAACGTACTCAAACCACTAGAATAAAGGATAAATAAATGAAGGAGAGTAAAACTTGAGCATGTCCAAATTCTGCATTGAGTTTAGGTCCAAAGGTTAAAGATCCTTTCAAGCAAGGTTCAATTGACTAACTCAAGCACAAAGTTCCTAGTGTAACTTGGTAAATTCAATCCTTTGACTCAAAGTAATGCACAAGAATTGTATTCCCAATAAGCATCCATACAAATTGAATAAAGGAATTAACTTAGTCTCAAGTGAAGCATTATTTTGAGTAAAAATCATCAATAGAACCCTAGTGGGCCAACACATCGATGTTGGATATCACAACAGTATCTTGTGGTTGGATCAACTATGTATAGAAGCATAAGTTTGGGAGGAAAGTCATCTCTCTAGCATGTGGTGGTCCTAATAGTTAGTTTGTTGCATGATCCATTGTTCTTTCCTAGACGTTTGGTCCCGACATGGAAGGTATCCATGGTTTTTCCAATGCTTTTTCATATGTTACCTTCAATGTTAATACTTGAATAGGGTTGGAAGGAAGAGGTCAGAAAGCCTTGCATCAACTTTTTACATTGAACGATCCTTTGCCTAACTTCTTCTTGAGCTTCTTCTCTAATTCTTAAGCCCTTGTCCTTTCGATCATTAGCAATTTGGATTCTTACCATCAAATCATCTATCAAAGGTTCAAGATATCTCTAGACATGGCATCCACTAATGTAATTGAGCAAAATATCACCTTCCATACATGCTAATTGGACCACACTAGAAGATCTTGTTGATTACAAATGGTCCATGCCCTCTTAGTTGAAGCTTTTTGGCATGTTGTTTCAATGTATACACTAAAACATATCTCCTTCTTGTAAACCCTTATCGCTAATATATGCATCATAATAAGATCTATTAGTCTTTTTGCATCATAAATAACTAATATGGCTCTCAATCGAGCTTCTTATAATTGTCCTAGTAACTCCAATTAGTTGGATAACTCATGGTCTTTCCAATCATCCGTCTCTCCAAATCTAAGAGAAGGAATGAGAAACTTTATAGGTAATATGGAATTTCTTCCATACACCAAATCCAATTGTGTGATTTGCAGCACTATTTTGTAGGCAAGTTTGTAGATGTAAATTGCATGATGTAGTTTTTTGTCCTAATCATAACACTTATTGTTCACTACTTTCATGAATATTGTACATAGAACCTTGTTAGTAATCTCCATTTGACCATTAGACTGAGGATGATAGGGAGTTGATCTCTTGATCACTATTAAAAAATTATTCTAATAGGCGTTCAATAGTTTCATTTATAAAATGTATTCCCCTATCACTAACTATATTGATAGGTGAGCCAAATCTCGTGAAAATCTCTTTGAATAGAAATTTTGCAGTGGCGAGCATCACATCTTGTAGCTCTCACCTCTCCCCACTTTGTCAAATAGCTTGTTTCTACTATAATCTATTCTACATGAGAGATATCTATTGGTGGGATAATGAGTGGGTGGCATTTGATCTTTTTGGAAAGGATATTTCATTTTTCAACATGTCACATCTTTCCACATAATTTATTCGATCCATCTTCAACATAGGCCACCATAAGCCAACAAAAAGGATATGCTTTGATGTTCATTCAGGGGAGAAATATCCTCCTAAAACTCGTGAGTGAGCCATTGCTAGAATGGGGAAACATTTTCTTTCATGTATGGACAAGCACTTAGATTATTCTTCCCCCTTTTGTAGAGTTGGTTTCCTATGAGAGAATATTATTTACATTCTTTCTCGAGTGTTTCTCTTCTAGCATGTGTAATACCTTCCAAAAATATTCCTTATCAAAGATAATTAGCAATAGGTTTAGTACATGAGTCGAATTTTGAATAGTTGGTCTTTCGCTGCAAGACTGGCAATTAGAGCAATGATCGTGAACATTTTTAGCCATGTGTGGCCAATAGGCTCCTAGTGGCTTCATGAGTTTAATTTTGGGGAAAACGCCAACCCAAACTTGCAATGTGGGTTTGTGTAATAAGACATTACTTCTCATCCTCTTCAACACAACAATATGAAATTCCTCATTCATCTTTCCTATAGATGCTTCCAACAATTATCTAAATATCACTATCTTCTCTAACTTCTTTGTTATTTAATGGAAGCTAGTGGTGAAAAGGACCATGTGTGAGCATAGGAACATGTGGTTCCAAGCACTTTGGCACTACCTTTAAGTTGGACAAATAGGTGTCAAGCAATTCATATGATATCCTAGTTGGTGGTTCACCATTTTTCAACCTAGAAAAGTGATATGCATGCACACGTGTATTACTTTCTCGAAAATGACTTCAAATTCAAATTCCATAAGAAGTAAAAACCATCTTACCAATCTTTTGGTATTATACAATTTATTCATAAGGTAAATGATAGCCACACTGAAGCCGACAAGGGATAAAGATCATTCAGGCACATTCTGGGTGCCCTCCCTATCAAACCAGGAGGAAATGAAGAAGTTTGAGTTGAATGTTACCTTAATCAGGGAAGCTCTTCAGATGTATGGCACCCACATTCCCTCTGATAGAGATCCCTTGATACTAGAGTCAATGAAGAGCAACAGAATCAAGAAGTTGAAAGAAATGTGTGCCCTCACCCCTAACATCGCCATACCCCTGCGAATGTGTCTTCAACACTTCGCATTCCCAGCTCAAGACCGTTTTACCCAACCTCACAAGAAAATATGGTATGGATTATATCTAGCAGAGACAGGAAGCTTGCCAATTAAGATGCTTGTATGGATTCTGGACCAATTGTATGAAGCAGGCAAGCGGGGTGTGAGGAAGCATACGTTACATGGCTGTTGTGCGATCACCAGAATTATTTATAGATGTCTTGCATATGACGTGCCAATAGCCAGGGCCCTTAAATACTCACAACTGGAGTTTTTCAAGGGGCAGAAGTCAGGGAATCAACCGGCGAAATGAATGCGTGGATCACTCTCCGAGGTCATGATCCCTCACGAGGCCACAGTCGAAGCTCCCCCTAGAGAAGAAGCCCACGTGGCACCTTTCACGGTACATCTCCAAGGAACTCAATCAGGGGGTGTGGTACAGCCCACTCCATCCGCCCCTCCACTACCTACCGATGCCGAGTTTGCATCTATGGCCACCTTAACTGAGGATCCCAATTTTGATTTTGAAAGATTCCTGCAGACGGCCCACTTATCTGATAGTGAAGGTTTTTCTGACAATGCCGATCCGGGATCATCATTCCAAGGAGAACAGCCACAGGGCGAGACAAGCAGGGTACATTGGGAAGAAGAGGCACAACATCCTCATGGTCCAAGCACACAAAATTAGGAAGAAGAACGGGGGAATGAACCAGAGGAGAGTGAAGAGGAGGCCCCTGCCTACACGACACAACTCAAACGGCTATACAAGACAATCAAGCAGGTACAGAGAAGACATAAGATGACAGAAGAGGCGAATAGAGCTCTAGTGAACCAAATGCTTCAAGCCGAGAATGTTGACTCACATTTTGTTGAATCATTGAATCTATTGGCGGAGACATGTGGAATCGGGGAAGCATTGAGGACAATGGTCTATCAAGAGAACCCTACCTATGATCAACGAACGATTGATACACGGCCACGACGAGGAAAAATGATTCAAATGGAAGTCTCTACTACCTTGCCTACCACAATTTCAAAGGATGTTCACATGACGAGCCCAAGTCCCACTGACGAACAAGATGTAATTACACAGGTACCATCTCCACCGTCACCTTCCATTCAACCCTCAGAACCCTTCTCCACTAGTCTTTCTGAACAACCGATATCCACCCATCATGAAACCATTGTACACACCTCTGTTTTTACATCCTTCCCTTTACCCACATCCATAACTTCCACCCAAATTTTTGAACCTCACACCGGTCATCCTGCCACCGATCAAACCATAATAGGTCACCCTTCCTATCTCCCCGCCCTTGGACAACCACTTGCCACTAGCCAGACCTTATCCCATCCTTTTCCATTCACCCACACCCAAACCCTATCCACCACTTCCCTAGTAACTGCCTCATACTCAACCCAAGTCACACAACCGTCGTTCTGGACAAACCTTGTAAATATACTCCAACAGGTCGAGAACTATAATAAAAAGTCCCTTTCCCAACCCCACTCCCCCACATTCACTGCCACCACTAACACACCACCTACCGTTCCCGTATTCACAATTCACACTCCACACACTCTCACATCCGATCCCATGGATATTTCACCATCCACAGGAGCACCCACCACCACGTCTGTTCCACCATCAACACATCTCACTTCACTCATAGGCACATCATCCACTTTTCCCTTTCCCACCTCCCGACCCTTTGCACGTTCCACCTCTACCCATGCATCCACATCATTTAGTAATGCACTAGACACCATGGTTGAAGCGGCCACTCAGCTTAAGCAAGAGTATAAGCTATTAGAAGAAAATAACACAGAGTTGTGCAATCTCTCGGCTCAACTCCAAGCACGAGTCGATGCCTTGGAACTAGGTAATACAGCACTACAACACCAGGTGACTGCCCTCCAACACTCGAAGACAGAACTCGAAGCTAAGTATGCAGAGACAGGCAAAGCTATGGAGGAACAACTCAGAGAACAAATGGGCCGCAATGTGAGACTTCAACGCAACATGGCCCTACTACGTCGCCATCTAGCAGCGGCTCAAGAAGAGAACTGAAGGCTACAACAACAAAACCAGGAGAACCTAGAAGCGGCCATGGAAAACACCCCGGGAGCACCTATAGACCCTCCAAAATTCTAGGCTGTCCCCTCAGAGCATATTCAACAGGTTTTAGAAGGTTATGCGACCCTCTTGGAAGCCCATGATCAGTTGGCAGACCAGATAAAGGAACTACAAGGATCCAAAGTACCGACAACACACCCACCCACACCTAAAGAGACGGTTGATGCCACTACTTCGCCAGAACCTGAACCTTCAACCAACACTGAGGTACTTGAGCTACGACAACAGGTTGCAGAACTAAAAATCAAGTTGTTACAGTATGAACGACCTCCCTCTCCACCTGATCAAACCATAGAAGAAGAAACAGTAGTCATTCCAATGGAGGAGACATTTGAAGACAATTATGAGCCTCAACCCCTTCCAGGAGGCAGAATTACGGAGGAAGGCCAAGACACATATGAGGAGCCCCCATCGGCATGGATGAAGCAGGTAGAGGAGATGGGCCACACTCACGAAGAGCGCGTAGGAAATCAGATGCTGGCCATGAAAACCATTGAGGAGTCTATACTCAAGTCTGAATATTTCTCGAACTTGGCTCCTAGGCGGTTGATCACCAGTTCAGAGTTACAATATAAGCCCTATTTTGTACTGCTGGCTGACTATAATGCTGAGATCAAACGCATAACCAACCAGTACCCTACGTTCGCAACACAGTTCGAACCCGAGGACATTCCAGAGGCAGCCAGAAAGGGGGCCATGTTCCAACCCATATGGAGGCAAAAGTTACTGGAGACCTATCCGGAGATGTTACGAACATGGGATCATGCTCCCATGCATTTGAAGTATAACCCTTGCTTTGGTCCAGTACAAAGAAGAAGATCATGGAAAGCATTCGCCATCAAGGTTCAGAACAACGCAAATTATAAAGAATGGCTCAATTACCCCGCAATCGCACCCCCAACCGGCACACCTACAGTATCATACATGATAGCCACCATCAGACATTGGATGCCACGCCTCCACCCCATGCCGGATGTCGCCGCTCAAATGATGCTCAAAATTTTGGACATGATGCAAGTGGTGCTAAAGACCTTTCGAAATGTACGTAACATCCAGCCTTCAATTCCGGGCTTCATCAATGGTAATTATGATTTGTTGTATGACATGAGCACGACCCCGAGCATTCAAGTAGCTTACGCATGGCATGCACGAATAAGATATCTCCCTGCCTGCTACAAGCAAACCTTTGATGATATGTTCACCACGGGGTTTTGGGAGTCACACTCAGAAGTATTCGCACCACGCCCAACCCACCTGCTACAACTATTTGCATGTGAACAAACCATGCACTCGGAACTCTACACCACACCACACCCTGATCTGCCAGGAGCAGTCAATTGGAATGCCCTTCAGAGAGATTTGGTCCGGGGACTACGCATCAAGGAACAAGAAGTGGCAACCGACCTCCTGCAGAGGTACATTGATCAAACAATGGAGCAGAGGTCTGTCAAAGGCGACAGACGCTAGGGGGGGGAGAGTGTTGGCAGTATACGGGTAGAAGCAAATACGGGCATACATGCAGATCTAGCACTAAGGCAACCCTTTATTTTTTTCCAAACCCCTACACCATTTAAAAGTGATTCTTATCACTAAAAACCCTTGTAAATATCATTTCACCTTTTTGTAGCTCCATTTTGTACAAGCCGAGGAGTCCTCGAGCTTGGGGAGCCTTAGAAGTAGTTGCCTACCAATTTTCATATTTTTTAGATCTCGTTTGAGCCCTCAAATAAACCCTGGAACCTAATTTTTAACTAGGCCGGACACTAGGTCTGGACAAGGCCAAAGCTAGTCAAAAACTATAAATAGAGCTAGAGAGCTCATTTTTGGGGGAGCTTCTTGTAGTTTTGAGCTTGTATGAGAACTTTGTTGCAATAGAAGTGATTCCATTGTCTGACTCTCTTTGTTCTTGCTGTGTGTGCACGTGTGTGTGTGTATGTGTGTGCATGTTAGTGTGCTTCACACTCACACATTTGTGCCTTCACTTGCTCGAGGTCTTCATACCATCCTCATGTCTTCCCGGATTGACATTAAAGGAGGTGCTACTCATCACTGAGCTACAGAGGTGAAGATCCTAGTCTTCCAAACACATTCAAGACTCTATCCCTCATGCCTCCATGTTGTACCATCATTATTCAAGGTGCCACTACACAGAATTGAAAATTCACACGGACCAGATGGTGAGGGAGTATTTGTCAAGATTAGCATGTTCCTCTAAGAAGGTATGGCAGGTGGGAAAAAGATTATTGGTAGTGGGAAGGACAAAATGTAGTAAAGATGATGGATGCTCGAAGAGGTGGTGAGATCTTGGGGGATTGCCAAAGATTCAAAAAAAGAAGAGGGTGTGCATGGAAGAAGAAACTTCATTTAAACCATGAATCTATGGACCACCAGGATACTGGAGCATCTAGCAGCATCTAGCACTAGGGAACATCAAAAGACTCTCAAATCATTTGGCCACCATAAGCACCAAAGGATGCCAAAATCTTCTGAACACCGATAGTTGCTCAAAACTCTTTGTCCTAAATCCTAGCCGCTTCAACCTTGTGGTCCAAAGTTTGTTTGCACAAAGTGACACCTCAAGGGTTCTTTAGATGCCCACCACCTAAGGATGTTGCATCCCAAAGCGGACTGAGAACCAAGGTTTAGGAGATCAAGTTGAAGGACGAGGAGTCATAGCTACACCCAAGGATCGATAGAAGGTGGAAGTTGCATATGAAATTACAAAGAATTATGCTACAGAAAGGATGTGCAAAAAGATATTTTCAATTTTCTTACAAAAACATAAGTACGAGAGAGGCCAAAATGTGGCATACAAAAATTATTGGAAACTGAGGTGACATAAACTAGACTCTATAGGGATTAATACAAGAAACATTCTCGAGTGGAAGGGGCTCATCCTATAGAATCACAATCCAAATTGCAGCCACAAAGTAACAACCTTGTAGGGTCCTTCCCAGATTGGAATAAAATTGCCATGGTTTTGTTGATATATTTTGGGAATGATGTTTGTGAACACACTAGGACCATCCGAGGCACATTTTTCCCTCTTTAGGAGGTTTTTTTCCCTCGACTTGTATATATGCCTATGACCCTAACGGGTCACTTATCTTTGTACATTCTCTTGGTAATACATTCAGTATTGTGTGTTGTGCTCCAAGCTTCTTCTTCTTCTTCCTTGTGTTCTTTGTGTGCTCCCACATACCTCAAACTCCAACAATTGGTAACAGAGCAGGTCGTTGCTTCATCAAGGGCATCATCGACACCCCTCCATTCACAATCTTAGAATCAAATAAAAATTGGTGAGCATAACTAGGGTGATTAGGAGTTCAAAATAGCTTTGTTGCATGGGATCGAAATTCCGATTCGAGATCATTCAACCTCAAAACGCACTATTGTAGTGCATGTGCAGTTAGCTCCAAAGATATATATGACACTTTGTTGCCTCTTTTTACAAGTGGAAAGTCTAGTGATGGTCCAAATGAGGCAATTTCTTAGCCTTTACATGTTTCACATGATGATGTAGATCTTTCCATTTTTAATGCAGATTTACATGATGAACTTATTGATGAGAGAACTGATATAACGGAGGCAAAAACTATGCATGAATAGCTAGTGTAGAATTTGCGAGATAGAAAATTACATGCAGCTCTATGATATCATACTCGTTTAGGCGCTCATAGTGCTTCTTTTGCATCATATTGCTATTCTATGGCTGCCTCAAGTCTTTGTGATGAGAATGAACTAGTTTCCTTTGATGAAGCACAAAATTTAGAAAATTGGATGGTTGCCATGCAATCAAAATATGATGCTATTATGAAAAATGGAACCTAATCTTTATGTGATTTACCCCCTGGAAAGAAGTCCATTGACACTAAGTGGGTATACTTATAGGTATAAGGCTAGGCTTGTTGCAAAGGGTTATGCTTAAGAAAGAGGCATTGATTTTGATGAGATCTTTCCTCCTACATGCCAAATAACTACTATTCATAACATTTGTGTGCTTGCAACTCATCATGGTTGGAATGTATATCAGTTGGACATTAAAATTGCATTTCTAAATGGCGACTTGCATGAAGAAGTGTATGTTTTTTAGCCCCTTGGTTCGTGTAGAAAGGATATGAAAACAAAGTGTGCAGGTTGAAAAAGGCACTATATATTCTGAAGCAAGCACCACTTGCTTGGTATGAAAAAATGCATGCCTACCTGATTGCACATGGTTTTGAGAACAGTCCAATTAAGAGCACCTTATATGTTGAGCATGCAAATGATGTGCTTCTGATCATTTTTGTCTATGTTGACATGCTGCTTACTTGTCCTCATGAGAAGCATATTGTTGATTTTAAGGCTGATTTGCATGAATCATTTGAGATGTCAGATTTGAGGCATTTGCATCATTATTTGGGCATTTAGTTTATGTAAGTTCATTGAGGAATACCTTTGTGTCAAACAAAATATATTGACACATTATTGCAGCATTTGGGCCTTGAAGACTGCAAACCTATTGTCACTCCTATGGAAACATGTTTGTGATTGAGTCTTCATGATGTTGGAGATGCATTTGATGTTGTTCTTGTTGGAGTTTGAGATCTACAAAAGCACACGAATAGCACAAGGAAGAAAAAGAAGCTTGGAGCACAACAAGAAATAATGAATGTATTGCCACTAGAATGTACAAAGATAAGTGACCCATTAGAGCAATAGGTGTATATACAAGTGAGGGTAAAAAAACTCCTAAAGAGTGAAAAAAATGCCCCAAAGTGTTGAGCTATGTGGAATCAATCCACAAAAGGAAGTACCCCTAAGCTTTGTAGAAAACTTCAAACTTCTCCCTACGTAGAGCCTTCGTGAAAAGGTCTGCAATGTTCTCCTACGTGGGCACATATCCTAAGCTGATCTCTCCAACAGAGAACCTCTCCCTAACATAATGATAATGCATCTCAATGTGCTTAGTGTGAGCATGGAACATAGGGTTCCTCACAACTTCCAATTCCCTCTAACTGTCAGTGAAGACGATGGTGGTAGAAGATTGACCAACGCCCAAATCTGCCATAAGGCATCAGAGCCACACACACTCAATAGCCATTGTGAAAGCTGCCCTATACTCAACCTCACGACTGGAAGTGGCCACAATAAGATACTTCTTGCTCAACCAAGATATACATGAGCTACCAAGCACGAAGCAAAATCCACCAGTGGACACACGAGTGTCATAGCAACTAGCCCAATCAGAGTCAGAAAAAGCATGTAAATCTAGTTGTAGTGATCCCCCCTTGGGATAAAACAATCCAAGTAATCGGGTACCATTGAAGTACCGAAAGATGCACTTAACTCGCTGCCAATGCTTGACACCTAGGCAATGCATAAACCTGCTCATTTATGAGACAACAAACTGAATATCTAGCTGAGTAATGCATAAGTAAATCAAGCATCCAACAGCCTGCTGATAGAGAACAACATCAAATGCATCTCCAACATCATGAAGACTCAATCGTAAACTTGTCTCCAAAGGAGTGGCAAGAATGGCTGATCAATCTTGGGTACATCTAGAGGGTTTGGTGCGTGATATACCCATTACCATATAGGGGGCAATGTTCAAAATGACTTTTGTTGTCTTGGAATTACCTAAATCTATCTTGGATTACAACTTATTATTCGGAAGGCCCTGGTTGAAGCAAGGAAAGGTGTTACAAGATTGGTCTATGTTCAAGTTAGACATCTGCGGAAGCACGCGAACAACACAAGGAAGAAGAAGAAGCTTGGAGCACAACACACAATACTGAATGTATTACTAGAGAATGTACAAAGATAAGTAGCCCACTAGGGCAATAGGCGTATATACAAGCCGGGGGGAAAAAACCTCCTAAAGAGGGAAAAAAGTGCCCCGGTGGTCCTAGTGTGTTCACACATATCACTACCTAAATATATCAACAAATCCCCCCTAGGAGTGATGCGGTGAACAAGGAGTTGGTATTCATGTATAAGGAAGTGCCAAGCTATGTGGAAATCACTCCACAAAAGGAACTAAGCCCAAAGCTTTTCAAAAAGCTTCAAACTTCTCCTTAGGTAGAGCCTTTGTGAAAAGGTCTGCAATGTTCTCCTGCATGGGCACATATGCCACGCTGATCTCCCCAGCAGATAACCTCTCCCTGACATAGTGATAATGCACCTCAATGTGCTTAGTGCGAGCATGGAACACAGGGTTCCTCGCAACTGCCAATGCGCTCTGACTGTCAGTGAAGATGGTGGTGGCAGAAGTCTGACCAACACCCAAATCAGCCATAAGGCATCTCAGCCACACACACTCAACAATCACTGTGAAAGTTGCCCTATACTCAGCCTCACAATTGGAAGTGGCCACAGTAGGCTTCTTCTTGCTCAACCAAGATATACATGAGCTACCAAGCATGAAGCAAAAGCCACTAGTGGACACACAAGTGTCATACCAACCAGCCCAATCAGAGTCAAAAAAGCATACAAATCTGGCGGTAGTGATCCCCCCTTGGGATAAAACAACCCAAGTAGCTGACTACCACTCAAATAGCAAAAGATGCACTTAACTGCCTACAAATGCTTGACTCCTGGACAATGCATAAACATGCTCATCTGTGAGACAGCAAACTGAATATCTGGCCGAGTAATGCATAAGTAAATCAAGCATCCAACAACCTGCTGATAGAGAACACCATCAAATGCATCTCCAACATCATGAAGACTCAATCCTAAACCTGTCTCCATAGGAGTGGCAATAGGCTTACAGTCTTCAAGGCAAAAATGTTGCAATAATGTGTCAATATATTTCATTTGACACAAAACCATTCCACCATCAACTTGCATAAATTGAATGCCCAAATAGTGATGCAAATGCCCCAAATCAGACATCTCAAATGAGGCATGCAAATCAGCCTTAAAATCAACAATGTGCTTCTCAATAGGGCCAGTGAACAACATGTCATCAACATAGACAACAATGATCAGAAGCACATCATTAGCACGCTTAACATATAAGGTGCTTTCAGTTGGACTGTTCTCAAAACCATGTGCAATCAGATAGGCATGTATCTTCTCATACCAAGCACGTGGTGCTTGCTTTAAACCATATAATGCCTTCTTTAACCTGTACACCTAGTTTTCATGCCCTTTCTGCACAAAACCACTTCTTCATGCAAGTCACCATTCAGAAATGTTGTTTTAATGTCCAACTAATGTACATTCCAACCATGATGAGCTGCAAGTGCACAAATGCTTCGAACAATAGTCATACGACATGTAGGTACAAAGGTCTCATCAAAATCAATGCCTCTTTCCTGTGCATAACCCTTTGCAACAAGACTAGCCTTATATCTATCAACTGTACCATCCGGTTTACGATTCAAATTGTATACCCACTTAGTGCCAATGGCCTTCTTGCTAGGAGCCAAGTCACATAAAGATCAAGTACCATTCTTCATTATAACATCATATTCAGATTGCATAACAGCCATCCAATTTTTTGAATTTTGTGCTTCATCAAACAAAACAGGCTCAATCTCATCACAGAGACTAGATGCAGCCATAACATAACAATCTGATGCAAAAAAGGCACTATGAGAGCCTGAACGAGTATGATATGACAGAGGTGCATCTAATTTGCTGTCGCACAAGGTCTGCACCAACCATTTTGGCATAGTGTTTGCCTACTCAATATCAGCTCTCTCATCAATAAGTGCATCATGTACATCTACATCATTACATGAAACGTGCAGAGACTGAGAAGTTGCCTCATTAGGACTAGCACTAGACTGTCCGCCTGTAAAAAGAGGCAGCAAAGTATCATACATGTCTTTGGAGCTAACAAATGTCTCCTTAGTACATGAAAGCAATGGCTTAATAACATCTTCCACAAAAACAACATCATAGCTAACCAGAATGCATTTAGTCTATGGATGAAACAGACGATAGCCTTTACTTTCAGAATTGTACCCAACAAAAATATATTTTACTACTTTATCATCCAATTTTCTGTGATGTTGTTCATGCACTAATGCATATGCCAAACAACCAAAAACATGTAGATGAGCAACAGATGGCTTGCAGTCATGCCAAGCCTCATATGGAGTCATAGAGTGCAGCGCTTTAGTGGGACACCTGTTCAGTACATATGCTACACACATGACAACCTCAAGCCAGAAACTATGTGATAAAGCTTGACTCTTGACCATACACCTCGCCATCTCCATGAGTGACCCGTTCTTTCGTTCAGCAACTCCATTGTGTTGAGGTGTATATGGCACTGTACACTGGTGTTTTATCCCATGTTCAGCTAAAAATGCATAAAAATGAGAAGACATATATTCCCCCCCTTGATAAGAACGAAGGGTGCCCATTTTACATGCTGACAGATTTTCAGCCAAAACCAAAAATTGTTTGAAGCACATGAACACTTTGGACTTTGCCTTCAATGGATATACCCATGCATGCTTGGAAAAATCATCGATGAAAGTCACGAAGTAAAGATGATTCCCAAAAGAAGGTGTCTGCATAGGACCACAGACATCACTATGTACAAGCTACAATTTCTGAGTAGCCCGAACTGAAGCATCCTTTAGAAAGGGCGAACGCTACATTTTGCCCAAAATACAACCGTCAAACATGTTTTCCAGGTGCCTCAAGTTTGGGCAAAGAGGACACCATTTCAAATTTCTCCAGGCATAACAAACTAGCAAAATTTAGATGACCAAAGCGTGCATGCCAAATCTTTGCATTTGACATAGCTTGAGAATCATTTACTGCACATGACAAATCATTTACAGATCTTTAATAGTCTATGAGCTTATATAGCCCACGACATAAAATGCCAAAAGCAAGCATCACATCGGCATTTGATAGATCATGAACTGTACACCTGCCATCAACAAATTTCACAACCAAGCCAATCTTGGCTAATGCAGAAAGTGATAACAGGTTCTTCTTGATCCCTGGCACAAATAAAGCATCTGACAAAGTGAAAGAACTACCATCAGCGGTAGTCAAAATGATCTTACCAACTCCGATAGCAGGATAAGAGGAGTTGTTGGCACATGTAATAGTATTCCCTGTAGGGGTAGGCTCGGGTGAAGAGAAGAAACTACGTTGCGAGGTAATATGTTTGGTCGCCCCACTATCAAAATTGTTGGAGAAACACTCACTAATTGGACATATATTTGAAGATCAAAGCTTTAGAAGAAAACCACATGCCTATGTGAAGGGACAAATTCAAAATTGTATTATATTTGTAAAGTTAGTTCACTTAAGTTCTAGAAGGTTTTTAAAAGTCACGAGATTGAGAAAAACTATCTAAGTTAGTTTGTATCAACTGACGTGAAGTGAGAAGAAGTGGAAGAGAGTGATAGAATGTGAGAAGGAGTTCATTTTGTATGACTGAATATAGTCGGGCTTCTCTGAGTGAGAAAGCACTTGTAAAGTTTCTGAGTTTTTCATAGCTATGAGAAGAACTGAGTAAAGTTTTGTGTATGAGACTCTCTCCATCATTTCCATGCTTGCCTACTGTGTGATGAATTCAAAAGTTCAAGTTTTCCAAGCAACTCGATGCCTGGCATCGAGTTTGTGTTGATAAGTCATTCTTTTCATTCTCTGAGTGTTACATGTTGTTGAATCTTCTTGAAAACATGAGTTTTGTGAAGCAAGTTGATGCCTGGCATCGAATTTCAACATAAAGTCGATGCCTGGCATCGACTTCTAGCATAAAACTCCTTTATTCATATCTTGTGTTTAAGCGGTCATTTCAGGCACTGAAAAAGTGGGATGGGTTCAATCTGAGTCCATCCTAACTTCTTATAGAGGGTGGTTGTAGCAATATTAACCTCTGAGCCTTGGCCAATTAATACTTGTGAAATTTTGTGGTTTTTATACCATACCATAATTAAAGGAAAAAGATGATCCACCTTAGAATGAGTTTTCGGGCTAATGGTTGTTGCAGAAGGTGTGCACAAAGATCCTAAACTAATTTGTTGCTGAAATTGTTGTTGAATACCAAGGACCAATTATAAAAGTTGCACCAATGGGATTGTAATAGATGCTTTTGATAAAATATTCCACATATAATCAAAATTTTGCATACCAGATATCAAGTCTAGTGTATCCTCTGACAGTAATTGGATCGGGTCCATCTCTTCGATGGGGTATTATGTAGTCTCTATTGGACCATTGGTACTAGATTGGGAAAGACAGTTGGTTGTTGCCTTGCCCATGTGCTTGCTTTAGTAAACATCTGTTGTTGTTCTCAAATTCCTAGTTCAAAAATCTCATCAGTTGGGTGCAACTTCTTACCGAACCGTGTTTGAATTGTTGCCACTTGTGTATCTACTGCTGAGATGTATACCATATTTGCCATTGGATGTTGTCATTCTTTTCTTCACTCATCATATTCGGATGCTTCTTTACAATATCTACAGATATGTCCAATTTCTCCACAAAAATGGCATCTTGATGGTGGGAGAGATGCACTTTCACTGGATTGTCCCAAATTCCAACAAGGCTATTCAAATTTGTTTGGTCATGGTCCTCTATAATTCTTGTAAGTTTGATAAGATGCATTTCTCAAATGCACTGGTATGTAGAAGGTGGATGGTTGTCCATGCTTCTGTATTATGGCATTTACGATCGGTCTAGTCTGTACTTTTGCATTATATGGACAAGTTTCAGTAGAATGACTCGTCCTATTACAAATAGCATAGTACATTTGATTTAGTGCACAAGCTGAAGTAGTATGCCCCAGGTTCTTACATTTAGTGCAATATACTTGTTTCAATGGAGGCTTTTAACCAATCCAGATCTTCTGTAAAACCACCAACCTTATGTTCCAACTGTAATGCCATAGCAATGACTGCATCCAAGGTCATACCGCCCACACATCGAATAACTTGTTTGAATTGGGGGTCTAGCCTATTAATAAAACATTGAGTAATCACATCATCCAATAGATTAGCATGCATTGGAGGTAGCTACCATAGATGACTGTGGAATAAAGTTGCATACTCTTGTACACTCTGATGGAGTTTCTGTCTATTGTTTTGTAAGTAATCAAAGATTTCAGCCGCATTTTTCTTTAATAAAAAACATTGTAAGAAAGCATTTTTAACATCGTTGTATTGACCAAAATGATTAATATCATATTTGGTTAACCAATGAGCAACTTCATTAACAAGGGTGGATTGAAACACTATAGCCTTATATGTCGGATCCACTGGATAGTTAGTGCAGCATAATTAATTTTGAAGGTACATGCATGGGCATCAAGATCATCACTTGGAAATCCATCAAATTTAGTATATGTGACTCCGACAGGTATCGATCGTGGATGTATGACATGTTGCTACTATTGTTGTTGTTATTGTTGCTGATATTGTTGTTGTTGTTGTTGCTAATGATGTTGTTGCGTACTACTCATGTCGTCTAAATCAAGAGGAAGTATCAATTCAGAATTACTTGAACAAGTTGATTCTGATTGTTGTTGTGTTGTGTAGTTGCGTTGCAAAGTCTTTGGTGGGATGGTATTGTGATTCGATCACATACATCTGAATTCAACTACCATTCATCGTATTTTATGACTGAGATGAACTTTCACCAGAACTTTCACCCATAAATGTACTAGTACCACCAAAATCAGAACTAAGAATTAGGTTTTCACCGGAATTCACCAGGCTATCATTGGAATCAGCGCCTACTCCACTAACCACACTTTCAACAGATTGAATGGGTTGCAAATCTGGTATACTCTGTAGTCTTTGAACAAGAAAATGTTGTGGTGCCACTCCACTAATCCTTGTAGCACGCGTTCCTTCAGATGATTGTCCTTCACCACTACCACCGGATGGTGTTCCCAACGTGCTAGTAACTTTCCACAGATGTTGATCGCTTCGGTACTTCGATAAAGATTCACCGGAATGTGTTATAGGCATATATCATAGAATTCTTTCTTTCATCCAACCTTAATCTGCCCTCAAACTAGATATTCCACACCCCATGGCCGGCGCCAATGTTAATGGTTATCAAGAATAAATCAATTACAAGGGATCTTGGGATGGTCAGGTGTCTGTATTACAGTGGCCCTATGATTATTTTCCCAGAGAAAACATTCATTGCACAGAATTACTCATCACTTTACTCTAACTATTCACCAACAAACTTGCCATTAATCATTTCACCACCAAACCTTCTAACAGTAGACGGAATATGTCATTGCGGTAAAGTTATGATATGCAATTATGTAGAGTAACACGAATTCTTGACCGATGATCAATGCGCAACCACAATTAAACTTATATCCTCATTGACAAAGTATTACATAGACAAGATCATCGAAATAACTTAATACTCAGAACAGTAAGAACTCCAGACACCAAGTTAAGCAAAACTTGCACTGAAGTGACCCACTGGTGCACCACATAGACCCACAGTCCGGTGTCTCGTTGCTGTGCATTTGCTTCTACACTTTTTCATTATCAAAAAGTTACAAGTGTTACGCTACATATTTTTTATGTGCATCCTTTCCAATTACATTTTGCCAGTAATTACAATTATATTCCAGCGGCCTAACAATATTGTATGTATTACCTTTAGAATGTACAAAGATAAGTGACCTGTTAGGACAATAGGTGTTGTTGATATATTTAGGTAGTGATGTGAGTGAACACACTAAGACAATCGAGGCACTTTTTTCCCTCTTTAGGAGGTTTTCTTCCCCCACTTGTATATATGCCTATAGCCCTAGCGGGTTACTTATCTTTGTACATTCTAGTGGCAATACATTCAATATTGTGTGTTGTGCTCCAAGCTTCTTCTTCTTCTTCCTTGTGTTATTTGTGTGCTTCTGCAAACATCTAACTCCAAAAATTGGTATCATAGTAGGTATTCGCTTCATCTAGGGCATCCTCGACACTCCTCCGGTCACAGTCTCAGAATCGCATGAAATTTGTTGTGCATACTCAGGCTAATCAAGAGATGACTTCACTCTATGGTGCCGAAATTGAGATCTAAGCTTGTTTTAGCCTCTGAATGCACTATCACAGTACTTATGTAGGCTATTTTGTCTTTTTGTGCCAAAGATATATATAGGTTTTGGTTTGCCAATATAAGCATCTCAAAGTCTGCTACAGGTTTAGAAGAACTCAATAGGGTGGTTCTATTCAACTTTTTGAGATACAGTTAATTTTTTGCATCAAGGTATTTTAATCAGTGGCCATGGTTGAAACTAGTGATGTATTCTGTATGTTGGCTGTTGATGATAATTTGGATGATATGAATTACCCATTATGGGCTTATATGATGCATCATGTATTGGTCACAAAAGGACTATGGAATATTGTTCAAGGTGTTGAAAAACATCATATTACACCTGCAAATATAGGTACTGAAGCTGATGCTGATGGGATCAAAGATGGTGATATTCTATAGATTCTTGTTCGTACTTTAGTTTTTGTTGCACCTATTGCAGAGCAAATTCATTGGCATGGCAGATATGCTTAGGCACATGCATTGATAGCCTTGTCTGTCAAACATGCCATTGTTCCTCACATTCGCTCTTGCAAAACAGTTAAGGATGCTTGGGATACACTTACCACATTGTACCATGCTAGGAATGAGGCTCATGTTGCTTACCTTCGAAAAAAATTGGAGAGCAAGCACATGAATGAAGATGATTTTATGGACAGTTTTCTGACAAAGATCAAGGATTTGAAGGAACAATTGATTTCTACTGATGAAGTCCTTCTTGACAGTTCACTTGTGGAAACTATTCTGAATGGTCTTCTTGAATCATATTAGAGTTTTGCTTCTACTCTTTGTTTAATGATGGAAGACAATCCAAATGCCTTAACATTTGAAGAGCTAGTTTTTGTTCTATTGTAGGAAGATCAGTCTAGGTAGAACATGTCTATTATGCGTGTTATAGATCAAGATTTCCTAGCTCATCAGAAGGGCAAAGGTAAATGGAGCTCATCTGCTAGTAAGCAAAAATTTGCAAATGTTGCACATTCGAAGAAGGAAGACAAAGATGAGAAGAAATCAGAAAAGCAGAAATTGTTTTGCAAATACTCTAAAGGAAATGATCATGTCATTACGAGCTGTCCAAAACTGGCTACTAACGAGCCAAAGAAAAAAGAGGTATGAATGGTTGTTGTAGAGGCCTCTACACCAAAAACAAAGTCTATTAATCTTGTGTAGAATGAAGAATTGGCATTTACTACTGTTTGCAGTTTTGAACCATCTCCTCATGAGTAGTGTATGGTTGCAGTAGACTCAGATGTTTGGTATTTTGATAGTGGGGTAACCAAACATATTACCTCACAGTGTAGTTTCTTCACTTCATTTGAGCTTGCCCCTATAGGCAATACTGTCACATGTGCCAAAAACTCCTCTTATCCTATCATGGGAGTTGGTAAGATCATTTTGACTATTGCTAATGGTAGTTCTTTTACATTTTCGGATGCTTTATTTGTGCCAAGGATCAAGAAGAATCTATTATTAGTTTTAGCTTTGGCCAAGATTGTCTTGGTTGTGAAATTTATTGATGAAAAATGTACAATTCATGATCTTTCAAATGGCAATGTCATTATTGTTTTTGGCATTTTATGTCGTCGTTTGTATAAGCTCATAGACTATTAAAGATCTCTGAATGGTTCAGCATGTGCAGTATATGATTCTCAGGCTATGTCAGATTAAAAGCTTTGGCATGCATGCTTTGGTCATCTGAACTTTGCTAGTTTGCTATGCCCGCAGAAATCTGAATTGGTGCCCTCTTTGCCCAAACTTGAGGCACCCGGTAAACATGTTTGTGAAGGCTATATTCTGGGGAAAATGCAGCATTCTTCATTCCTAAAAGATGGTTCAGTTGGGGCCACTCAAAAATTGTAGATTGTTCACAGTGATGTATGTGGTCTAATGATTGCCCTTCCAAATTTTCAAACAATGATGTGTCATGTCTTCAAGGAATTTCTACTAATATCTGTTGATATATTTAGGTAGTGATGTGTGTGAACACTTTAGGACTGCCAGGGCACTTTTTTCCCTCTTTAGGAATTTTTTTCCCCCGGCTTGTATATATGCCTATTGCCCTAATGGGCTATTCATCTTTGTACATTCTCTAGTAATACATTTAGTATTGTGTGTTGTGCTCCAAGCTTCTTCTTCTTCCTTGTGTTGTTCACGTGCTTCCGCAGACATCTAACTCCAACAATTGGTATCAGAGCAAGTTGTCGCTTCATCTAGGGCACCGTCGACACTCCCCCGTTTGCAGTCTCAAATTCACACGAAAATTGGTGAGCATACTCAGGGTGTTTCAAATATCAAAACAGCTTTGTTGTGTGGTGCCGAAATCGCGATCTGAGCTTGTTTTGACCTCCGAACGCACTATCACAGTGCTTGTGCAGGCTATTTCATCTTTTTGTGCCAAAGGTATATACAAGTTTCTATTCACCAATATAAGCGTCTTCAGGTCTAGCGGAATTCATCTCGGCAGTTCTTTTCAACTTTTTGAGATATAGTCAATTTTCTGCATCAAGGTATTTTAGTCATCAGCCATGGCTAAAAGCAATGATGTATTCCGTATGTTGGCTGTTGAGGATAAGTTGGATGGTACCAACTACCCGTTATGGGCTTATATGATGCGACATGTGTTGGTTGCAAAAGGATTGTGGAACATTGTACAGGGTGTCAAAAAATGTCCTATCACACCTGCAACTGTTACAACTGTAGGTACTGTTAGAGGGTCGCCGAAACATGCAGATAAACCCGGACAGATGCCGTAAAAAGTGGATTCGCGGAAACATTGTAGCAGATTTCTATTTAAAGCGCATAAAGGAAAGCGGTAAAAAAAGAGAAAAAAGAGAGAACAAGAAAAGAGGAGAGAGGAAGGGAGTAGTAGTAGTTTTTTCGGAATGAGTTTCTGTGCTGTTGGGTATTGTAACGAATAGGATTGATCACATCTCAAACTGAAGTGTTAGGAAGTTGCAAGTATTGTATTGTATTCTGTCTGTCTGTTATACTGAATCAATTTGGGAGATTGCGAGCAATATATTTTGAGACTGTGTATGAGATATTGATGAGTACATTGAGTTCTGTTCTATTCTATTCGTATTTAATTTTTCTGCTAATTTCCTTGTTGAACCGATGTCCATTCGGTAATCTTATGTTGTGAGTCTGTTTGACGATCAGTTATATACGATTCTAGAACTTTGCTGTCGTAACATAGTGTGTTTGTCATCCTGCGAGATACTGTGTAAGATCAAAAATTCATCATCTATATTTCTTATCTTTTCGATTAAGTGACCAGATTCGATACCTTAGTCTGCGTTCACTGAGAATTCGATAAAGATCTGGATGTGAATAGAAGTATTGGGAAGTCTGTCAATTGCAGTCAGGACTTTGTGATTTGAGTCAGTATACGATTAATTCCGATTATAGTTGTCTGTGTATTATTGTTCGGTGTACTTACCTGTTACCTGGAATTATCATATTGAGTAGTATTCAGAATCACCCGCTGGTATAAAACGCGATGGGTATTTATGATTATGTGACGAACTGGGAAAATAGTACAGGGCCTCTGTCTAACAGACCCCTACCACTCCCAAGAACCCAAGGACCCGATAATACTCTTCCGAAAGTGGGATAGAAGTATTATCGTTTAAACATTGGCGATTCCGCTGGGGATGTGGCATTAAGATTGCCTGATATTTTGTTCGAATGAAATAGACAACAGCAACAGAATCAGATTGTTGCAAGACTGTTTTGTTCGTAATACTATACGATTAGTACGAAAATGCTACATGCCGATTACTCGATCAGGTGAAAAGTATCCCAAGAATCATCAATTAGGGGTATTAAGAACAACTCTGGGAGGTACTAGTGCCATTAGACCTGATCCAGTTGTAGAAAAAGTGACGAACGATAACACTGATTCCGGTGAGATTACGGTAGAACATAGTACATCTCTAGAACTGTCTGGTATCACTACGGTGCAGACTGTCGAAAATACAGTAATTTTAGAATCTACCAAGACGCAATTGGGATCTAGTTTAAAAGCTTTTGGAATAGATTCAGATACGATTAGAAACACTTTAGGGAAAGAAAGTAACACAGGCGAATCTGCACTGTATCCAGTCACAATTTCGAATCCTTCCGGTGGAATTTCGGTAAGAAAAACACAGTTTTTTGGTGACGATTCAGCAGTTTCGGCTGAATCTTCAGCTCAATTACAACGTTTGGAAGCAAGTCCTCCTACCCTGGATATCAAGGAGGAAGGAAGATTATTTGAAACAGAAATTCGCAATATAGTAAGTAAGCTAATTGCACCGGAAAGTGTGTCATTTGGTGAAACAAATTCCGGTAGTTCAGAAACTCAAAACAGAAATACAGAAGGAGTGTATAATACATTTACGATGAATGAACAACCACAACGACAGTTAGGTCAACCCAGATTGGCTCCAACGGGAGTAACATACACAAAGTTTAGTGGATTTCCAAGAGATGATCCAGATGCTCACGTACGCACCTTTGAAATCAGTTACGCTGTCCTCAACCATCCACCGGATTCGGCATACAAAGCAATTGTTTTTCAATCTACACTTGTGAATGAAGCAGCAAGATGGCTTACTGAATATGATATTAATCATTTCGGTACTTATGAGGCAGTACGAGACGCTTTTTTGCAGCGATTTAGGCTGAAAAAGAATCCTGCAGAGATCTTTGAGTATTTACAGAATAACAGACAGAAACCAAATCAAACTGTACAAGAGTACGCTACCCTTTTCAGAACACATTTAAGACAGTTACCCCAGGCTCATGCTAATTTACCAGACGATGTTATTACACAGTGGTTTATCAATGGCCTACTTCCTCAACTTAGACAAATCATGATTATAAGATGTGTAGGAGCCATGACCCTCGATGCAGTGATCGCAATGACCCTTCAGCTGGAAAACAAAGTTGGTGGATTTTCAGAGGATTTGGAATGGATAAAAACAAACAAACATGTGGCTGAAGATATAACTAAGCAAGTATATTGCACCACCTGCAAGAATTCAGGACACACTAGTGCCCAGTGTGCGTTAAATCAGACCTATTGCGCCATCTGTAACATTGTTGGACATACCACTGAGAATTGTGTATACAATGCCAGAAGACAAGGAACAGCAACAGTTAATGCAATTATTCAGGAACAAGGGCAGTCAGCCAATCAATATGTACCCCCACATTTGAGAAACAATCAACAACAAGGTTATCGACATTATCAAGGACAGAGGAACAACAACTATAATACACCGCGCTGGCAGAATGGACTACCACCGGAAAATCATAATTTACCACCACCTCGATGTCATTTCTGTGGACAATTGGGCCATATTAGAAGATTCTGTAGAGATGCAGCGGAATATGATCAAAAGAAAAAGGAACGTCAAAACCCAATGGCCAATGTGGTAACAATCACACCTGTAGAGACGCAGGCAGCAGCAGTTCAAACTCGTTCCGGTAAACAATTGCAACCAGCAGCAGAATTATTTGAACCAGGGATACGTGAACAACGCAGAATGTATCATAAAGCTAGCCAGTGGTCCACCGTAGAACCACCTGTTTTTCCAGAACCTACTCCAATAATCCAGTCCCCGGGTATGACACAAGCTTGTGCTGACAATACAGAAGCAGGTACATCATCTATAGTAGAATTACCATCCTCAGACCAAGCTTCATCTTCAACAGTTAAGGAAGATGCAAATCAATTGCAACCAGCATGGGATATATTGTCAAAAGCATCCATCACACTACCTTTCGGGCAATTACTGGCATTAGTACCAGGAATACGCCAACAATTTCAACAACAGTTTACTACAAAATCTGCTTGCATTCCGGCTACCGCAACAGTACAACCAGAGCCAGACTCTACGGTAGATCACTCAGTTCCTTTGATTACGGTATGGTTTTATAAACATCAAATCCCACAAGTTTTAATAGATGGGGGTTCTGGCGTGAATATTGCCACTGCGTCACTTTGTAAGAAGTTAGGATGGACTAAGATAGAACCAGTTCAATTCTTTGTTAGGATGGCTGATCAATCTAGAGTTCATCCAGTAGGATTGGTCCGAGATATACCCATAACTATGCAAGATACAACATTCAAGATGACTTTTGTTGTTCTAGAATTGCCAGAATCCACCCTAGATTACAATCTACTTTTCGGTCGTCCTTGGTTGAAACAAGCCAAGGTAATTCAAGACTGGTCAGCCCAGGAACTTACGTTCAAGGATAAAAATCGCAAATGTGTTGTAAAGTTAGATGCGATACAACCCTGTGAGTTACATGCTCGACCATATTTTGCCGAACCAGTTCATATGTTAGATGGGTTGTCTGATGACGAAGAAGAAGAATTTCTGAAGAATAATGTTGATTTAATGACATTAGGAACTATTGATCTACAGTCTGTGGTAGATACCTGGAATGCTTCAGTATGTACAGTAATACCCATTGCCGAAGAAACTAAGGAGGAAGATACCATTTCGATTCACAGTAATGGGCTACAGCAACCTCTCGAACCATTAGCTAATACAGAGAAATATCAACAATTTTATGTTCCAGAAGACCAGTTAATTACTTATAATCTTGGAGATGAAGATCACCCTCGGCCTGTAAAGATAAAGCAAAACTTACCTGAAGCCTTTCAAGCAGATTTAATTCAGTTACTCCAAGAATTTACTGACGTCTTTGCATGGGATTACAAAGACATGAAGGGTTTGGATCCTCGTATTTATCAACACAGAGTTATGCTAAAACCAGAAGTGAACCCGATAAAGCAAACCAGCTACCGGATGAACCCACATTATGCATCACAGGTAAAGGCTGAACTTGATAAGTTATTAAAAGTTGGATTCATAGTACCAATAGAACATGCGGAATGGATTTCACCAATTGTGATTGTACCAAAGAAAAACAAGCAATTAAGAATCTGCGTAGACTATCGGAAATTAAATGCTGCAACAGTACCGGATCCTTTTCCGATTCCTTTTTTGGATACTATGCTTGACAAAGTAGCAGGTCATGAGATGTATTCATTTCTAGATGGATACAGTGGATATAATCAAGTAAGAATGGCCGAAGAAGATATACCAAAAACTGCATTTATTACAAATTGGGGTGTCTTTGCTTGTACAGTAATGTGGTTTGGATTGAGGAATGCACCAAGCACATTTCAAAGATGTATGCAGGAAATATTTTCTCCTTATCTCACCTCATTTATGCAAGTATACCTTGACGATTTTTCAATTTTCGGTAAGATGATCGCACATCTGGTACATTTACGATGTTGCTTTCAGAGATGTAGAGAATATAGATTGTGTTTAAATCCAAACAAATCTGTGTTTGCGGTTTCATGTGGTAAGTTACTAGGTCACATCATATCTGCACAGGGTATTCAAGTTGATCCTGATAAAATTTCAGCAGTGTTAGAAGCTCCGGTGCCTAATACACCTAAGGAAGTAATGCGGTTTATGGGTCAAGTGAGATGGCATGGAAGGCATTTACGGTGGCTTGCTCATGTGGCAATACCACTAAACAAATTAATTTCCAAGACGCCACGGAAATTTGAATGGACTCAGGAATGTCAGATAGCATTTGATCGACTGAAACAGTTATTAACACAGGTTCCCATTTTACAGCCACCAGATTGGGATCACCCATTTCACGTATTTGTTGATGCATCTAATATAGCAATAGGAAGTGTACTGATGCAACAAACAGATAAATGGTTTAGACCAGTATACTATGCTAGCAGAAGATTAGCACCTGCAGAAATGAACTACTCGGTAACTGAGAGGGAATGCTTAGGACTAGTGTATTCGATAAAAAAATTCAGACATTATTTGCTGGGCCGAAAATTTACATTTCATGTCGATCACGTTGCACTTGTTTACTTGGTTCGGCAGCAACATATAGGTGGCCGCCTAGCACGATGGGTTCTATTATTGCAGGAATTCGACTATGATGTCGTTCATCGGCCAGGTAGTTCACATGCTTTAGCAGACTTTTTGTCACGCTTAGATTCCGGTGAACCTCCGGTTGGTATAAATGATACAACACCAGCCATCTATACTTCAGAACCAACTACTGAAGAATTATCAACCCAACCAGTACCAACTACGTATTATGATCAGTTATTGACCTTCCTTTCGGATGGATGTCTACCTTCTGAAGTTCTTACAGCTACACGCCGAAAAATTGCAGTTTTTAGTCGAAGATTCCGGTTAGTTGCAGGAGAACTTTATTATGCAGATCATACAGGAACCTTACTCCGGTGTGTTCCTACACACGAAGTAAATTCAGTAATCAATTTAGCTCACTCAAGTCCAACAGGAGGACATTTTGCAGCAGATCTTACTCACCGAAAAATTCTGCAAAGTGGACTTTGGTGGCCAACTATGTACAGAGATGTATTGGAATTTATCAAAACTTGTGATAGCTGTCAAAGAACTGGACAACCACTACAACGCCATTACTTTCCACTTCATCCAGTACTTCCTTTAGAACCATTTCAGAAATGGGGTCTAGATTTTATTGGTCCAATCACACCTCCCGCGGTATTCAGTAATAACCGGTATATATTGACTTGTACAGATTACGCAACCAGGTGGGCAGAGGCATGGCCTTTACGTTCGGCTACAGCAGTTGAAGTAGCGAAATGTCTATTATCAGATGTCTTTCCAAGATTTGGATTGCCACTAGAACTTGTTTCAGATCAAGGCACGCATTTTATGAACAATTTGATGAAAGCATTAACACAGTCATTCCAGATCAGTCATAAATTCAGCTCACCATATTATCCTCGTGCAAATGGATTGGCAGAAAGTACCAACAAATCTTTGCTGAACATGCTTCAGAAATTGACTAGAGAAACACCGGAAAGATGGGATCAGTTGCTACCCGCAGTCTTATGGGCCTATCGCACTACATATAAGGTAACCACCGGCTTGACACCATTCAAGTTAGCCTATGGACTAGAAGCAATAGCTCCGATGGAAATTGTAATACCAAGTTTAAGAGTAGCAATTTCTCAGAAGCTTCTACCCGAAGAGTCATTGGTATTTCGGTTAGAAATACTTAGAGAATTAGATGAGCATAGATGGCTCAGTTTCTTAACTATGAAAGAAATCCAACTAAGACAGGCCAGGACACATGACCGCAATTTAAAGACTTCAGTATTTTCAGTCGGGCAGCTTGTTCTTTTCTACAATGCGAAGTCCAACAGATCAGCAGGAAAATTCAAGTTACGTTGGTTCGGTCCATTCAAGATTTCAGAACAAGTTGGTCCGGCAACTTTTCGGTTGACTACGTTGACCGGAAAAACACTTCCAAAGGTAATCAATGGGTCGAAGCTGCGGCCGTATTATCCCAGTACTAGTACGCATTAAATCATTCGGCGGCGAACCGCGTTTTGTATAAATTTTTTGTGTTTATCTTTTCTTCCCTTTTTAGTAGTGTTTTGTACGAATCTTTATGTTACTAGCCGCCTCTTCCTACCGATCACTTAAGCACACACGCCAGCATGCAAACAGTACCTTTCACGCACCGAACAATTATACCCATTCCCCTTCTCTTTCTCACCATGTTCTCCTTTCTTAACCCCTCGGTTGCGTCTAAACACTATTGTGTTCTCGAGACTATACGTAATCCCTTGTCTTCTGTGTTATCTGTAAGAGTGCTTGTAAACACCATGGAAGTACTAGCCAACTACACTGCCTTCTGTGATGGTATCCCGACAGACGTCGGCGAATACCTGCGTTGTAGAGGGTTGTCCAACTTCGCTGAGTTGCCTTGGCACTCAGTGGAAACCCATCCCTTCTCCGCACAAATCATCCACGCCATCGCCCAATTCCCCGTCACCGAACGACAGTGGGCCTTCCCTTCTCTTCCATATAGGACTGTCATCACCTTCCAATCTTTCTCTGCAGCCTACCGCCTCACCCCACAAGGACGCGAAAATGGCCCTAGCATCCCTATCGCTCGCATGACCGCACTCTTTCCCCGCTCCTCATCCAACGAATATGCCATTCTCTGCCGCCCAGAACCCGAACGATCCGCCCTGCAATTTCTTGTAGCAATCCTCAACCTGCAGAAACGAACCTACGGTATCTCTCGCCCCTTCTACTCTGCTCTAGAATTAGCCACCCATGAACCTGTAAACTTTGCCTCTTATTTCTTCCAAAGAATCCATAAAGAATCCGTCGCTATAGTGAAACAACTCCAGAAAGGCAGCTCTCCGCGCTCTCGCCTACCCCACATCATCTCCTTCCTCTTCCCAACCATTCTCGCTGCACAACCCCCAACCACAGGCCCAGCACTTAGGTATGAAGAATCAGCACAACCACTCGAGGAAACTGAAGAAGACGATGAAGAGATCAATCAACTCTTCCGCACAAAGCGAATCAGGATCAGCTCTTCAGAAAGTGAAGTCCAAGGATCCACCGGAAAGAAACACGACGCCGAAGAAGATCAGCAAGAAGAAACTTACCACGACACCGCCACTTCAATACGCAACGACACTTCGACAGAGCAACAAGACCAACAAAACCAAGCAGATACAGAGATATTATCCACCGAAAAGGAGTCTGAGCAGCAACAGAATGAACCGGAAACTGCCACAAAAGCATTGGATGAACTTATTCAGATCATCAATCATACAGAAGCCGAACAACAGAATGTTACAAAGGTAACCACTATTGACTCTGCTCTACCCATCCCACCTGTCAACCCTGACCTCCTACCGGAACCATCCCACCGACTCGATTCTGAACCTACACCTTCCTCCTATTCCTCCCCTAACTACTCTCCGCCAAACTCCCAAAACCTACTCACCGATACCTCCTCTCAGCCTCGTCAACCACCACCACCACCCACCGTATTTTCAGAACTAGCATCCATGGGTCAGTTTCTCATACAGTTATCACACCAACTGCCCATACAATTTAAGGAAGCCACGGACAACTTGAAGGCTGAATATCAAAACAAGGTCGACGTACTAGAAGCAGACATCACCCCCCTCCAGGAGGAAATCGAAGCCACAAAGATTGAGAACCATCAGCTCCAGATGCAGTTAGCAGAGCTACAAGCCAAATTTTCGGAAGAACAGACCTTAGTAGAGCAACGAGATGCAGCCCTTGAGCAACTTACAGCCAAAGATCGACTCCTACACGCCGCGCATGAAGAAATCCACGCCCTGAAGGCCACCCTCCACGAAAATGAAGATGTCAACGCCTCCCTCGAAGAACTGGTCGCAGAGACAAAGATGCAATTGCAGGAATCAATCCAGAAGAATCAGGAGCAGCAAAAAGAAATCGAACAAATCCAAGAACAGTTACGAAGAGCCGAAGAATGCGCCAATGAAGTAAACAGTATCTTAAAACGCCAGCTGATACGGGAAGGACAATACCTCAAGGATATCGACAGGGCGCGCAGAGAACGAGATTCACTGAAGAAAACTCTGGATTTCCAAATCCAGCAGTTTGAACGCCAAGACAACCAAATACGCAACCAAAAGGAGTATATTGCAGAGCTAAACACCAAACTAGACGAAATGAAGACTTCCAAGGACACCGCACTAGCCAATGATTTTTATCTACAGGAAGCTTTTGTGCAGACCCAGGCCGAGAATGTACTCACCGAAGCCATCGCACTTAGCTCTGCTAGAATAGATGCCCAGCTCCTAGAGCCTGATACGCTTAAACAGCTATTAGAAACCCTTAAGAAAAAGATAGCTCGAACATTTCGATCGGCTAGGAGTATGTACCTCGAAGGTCTCATCGACGAATGAGTATATTCGCCCATCCAAATTCATAATGTATGAATATGATAATCAAATTTTGGATTTCTCACATTTTCGCACATAACAAGTGCGATCAGAAAGGATTGGGGAGTCAAACCCTAGTATGGACCGACAGGCACTGCAAACGGATATTTCAGTCAGGCAGAAGACATGGATATGTTCAACAAGCATAGCACAGGCATATCCAAGTTGAAATGTGAACTAAAGCGGTACAAACACGCACAAACTTTCAAGAAGAAGAGGATTCAACAACACAGAGGGTACTTTGATTCCATAAACAAAGCGATTAAAACACATGACAAGGCCAATTCACAAGGTCAAGTTGTCTGTGCCAACTCACGAACAGCTTCTTTTGATCTCGAGGCAGCTAACAATCATATCTTTATCTGGCCTTCTATTGTATGTATATATGGACATGCTGAACGTTTAGCCAGAACCTTTGTGGATGCAGATAAAGGAAAGGAACATTGGGATAGCCCAGGCAAAAGGATATTACCAACAGTACTGCACCTGCGGGTTCGAGTCCACCGGGTGTGCCAGTGTTAGAGGGTCGCCGAAACATGCAGATAAACCCGGACAGATGCCGTAAAAAGTGGATTCGCGGAAACATTGTAGCAGATTTCTATTTAAAGCGCATAAAGGAAAGCGGTAAAAAAAGAGAAAAAAGAGAGAACAAGAAAAGAGGAGAGAGGAAGGGAGTAGTAGTAGTTTTTTCGGAATGAGTTTCTGTGCTGTTGGGTATTGTAACGAATAGGATTGATCACATCTCAAACTGAAGTGTTAGGAAGTTGCAAGTATTGTATTGTATTCTGTCTGTCTGTTATACTGAATCAATTTGGGAGATTGCGAGCAATATATTTTGAGACTGTGTATGAGATATTGATGAGTACATTGAGTTCTGTTCTATTCTATTCGTATTTAATTTTTCTGCTAATTTCCTTGTTGAACCGATGTCCATTCGGTAATCTTATGTTGTGAGTCTGTTTGACGATCAGTTATATACGATTCTGGAACTTTGCTATCGTAACATAGTGTGTTTGTCATCCTGCGAGATACTGTGTAAGATCAAAAATTCATCATCTATATTTCTTATCTTTTCGGTTAAGTGACCAGATTCGATACCTTAGTCTGCGTTCACTGAGAATTCGATAAAGATCTGGATGTGAATAGAAGTATTGGGAAGTCTGTCAATTGCAGTCAGGACTTTGTGATTTGAGTCAGTATACGATTAATTCCGATTATAGTTGTCTGTGTATTATTGTTCGGTGTACTTACTTGTTACCTGGAATTATCATATTGAGTAGTATTCAGAATCACCCGCTGGTATAAAACGCGATGGGTATTTATGATTATGTGACGAACTGGGAAAATAGTACAGGGCCTCTGTCTAACAGACCCCTACCACTCCCAAGAACCCAAGGACCCGATAATACTCTTCCGAAAGTGGGATAGAAGTATTATCGTTTAAACAGTACTGAAGCTTATGCAAAAGGTGTCGAAGATGATGATATTCTACACATTCCTACTGCAGAGCAGATTTGCTGGGATGGCAAAGATGCCCAGGCACATGCATTGATAGCTTTGTCTATCAAATGTGTCATTATTCCTCACATTCACTCTTGCAGAACAGCTAAGGATGCTTGGGATACACTTACCACATTGTACCAAGCTAGGAATGAGGCTCGTGTTGCTTACCTCCAAAAATAGTTGGAGAGTGAGCACATGAATGAAGGTGACTCTATGAACAGTTTCCTAACAAAGATCAAAGACTTGAAGGAATAGTTGATTTCTGTTGATGAGGTTATACCAGATAGCTCACTTGTGCAGACCATTCTGAATGGTCTTCCCGATTCATATAAGAGTTTTGCTTCTACTCTTCGGTTGATGATGAAAGGCAATCCAAATGCCTTGTCATTTGAGGAGTTAGTCTCTGTTCTGTTGCAAGAAGATCAGTCCAGGAAAAACATGTCCATTATGCGTGTTGCAGATCAAGCTTTCCTGACTAGTCAAAAGGCCAAAGGAAAATGGAGCTCTTCTACTAGTAAGCAGAAATCTGCAAATGCTGCACATTCGAAGAACCAAGACAAAGATGAGAAAAAATCAGAAATGCAGAAATTGTTTTGTAAGTACTACAAAGGGAATGATCATATCATAAAGAACTATCCAAAACTGGCTGCTAAAGAGGCAAAGAAGAAAGAGGTTGGAATGGTTGTTGCAGAAGCCTCTACACAAAAAACGGAGTCTGCTAATCTTGTGCAGGAAGAAGAATGGGTGTTTACTACTATTTGCAATTTTGACCCATCTTCTCATGAGCAGTGCATGTCTGCAGTAGACTCAAATGTTTTGTACTTTGATAGTGGAGCGACCAAACATATTACCTCAGAGCGCAGTTTCTTCTCTTCACTCGAGCCTACCCCTTCAAGGAATACTGTTACATGCGCCAACAACTCCTCTTATCATGTTATGGGAGTTGGTAAGATCATTTTGACTACTGCTGATGGTAGTTCTTTCACTTTGTCAGATGCTTTATTTGTGCCAGGGATCAAGAAGAACATGTTATCAGTTTCTGCATTAGCCAAGATTGGCTTGGTTGTGAAATTTGTTGATGACAAGTGTATAGTTCATGATCTGTCAAATGGCGATGTGATTATTGCTTCTGGCATTCTATGTCGTGGGCTATATAAGCTCATAGACTATGAAAGATCTGTAAATGATTTGGCATGTGCAGTAAATGATTCTCAAGCTATGTCAGATGCAAAGCTTTGGCATGCACGCTTTGTTCATCTGAATTTTGCTAGTTTGCTACGCCTGCAGCAATCTGAAATGGTGTCCTCTTTGCCCAAACTTGAGGCACCTGGAAAACATGTTTGTGAAGGCTGTATTTTGGGCAAAATGCAACATTCATCTTTTCCAAAAGATGGTTCAGTTCGGGCTACTCAGAAATTGCAGCCTGTACATAGTGATGTATGTGGTCCTATGCAGACACCTTCTTTTGGGAATTATCTTTACTATGTGACTTTCATCGATGATTTTTCTAGGCATGCATGGGTATATCCATTGAAGGCAAAGTCCAAAGTGTTCATGTGCTTCAAACAGTTTTTGGTTTTGGCTGAAACTCTATCAGCATGTAAAATGGGCACCCTCCGTTCACATCGAGGGGGGGGATATATGTCTTCTGATTTTAATGCATTTCTAGCTGAATGTGGGATAAAACACCAATGTAGAGTGCCGTATACACCTCAACAGAATGGAGTTGATGAACGAAAGAACAAGTCACTCATGGAGATGGCAAGGTGTATGGTCAAGAGTCAGGCTTTACCACATAGTCTCTGGCTTGAGGCTATCATGTGTGCAACATATGTACTGAACAGGTGTCCCACTAAAGCACTACAGTCTATCACTCCATATGAGGCTTGGCATGACCGCAAGCCATCTGTTGCTCATCTGTGTGTTTTTGGTTGTTTGGCATATGCATTAGTGCTTGAACAACATCACAGAAAATTGGATGATAAAGCAGTAAAATGTATTTTTGTTGGGTACAGTTGTGAAAGTAAAGGCTATCGTCTGTATCATCCATAGACTAAATGCATTCTGGTTAGCTGTGATGTTGTTTTTGTGGAAGATGCTATTCAGCCATTGCTTTCATGTACTAAGGAGACATATGTTAGCTCCAAAGACATGTATGATACTTTTTTGCCTCTTTTTACAAGTGGACAGTCTAGTGCTGGTCCTAATGAGGCAACTTCCTAGCCTTTGCAGGTTTCATGTGATGATGCAGATAATTCCATTTCTGATGCAGATATACATGATGCACTTATTGATGAGAGAGCTGATATTGAGCACGCAAGAACTATGCCAAAATGGCTTACTTCCTTTTGTGGAGTGATTTCCACATAGCTTGGCACTTCCTTATACATGAGTGCCAGCTACTTGTTCATCGCATCACTCCCAGGGGGGATTTGTTGATATATTTAGGTAGTGATGTGTGTGAACACTCTAGGACCACCAAGGCACTTTCTTCCCTCTTTAGGAGGTTTTTTCCCTCGGCTTGTATATACGCCTATGGACCTAATGGGCTAGTTATCTTTGTACATTCTCTAGTAATACATTCAGTATTGTGTGTTGTGCTCCAAGCTTCTTCTGCTTCCTTGTGCTATTTGCATGCTTCCACAAACGTCTAACTCCAACAATATCTTTGAAAGTATATGTGGATGACTTATGTGCATATTTTGCACTAAGACTTGAGCATGTCCCAATGTTGGAAAGATTATTTGCTAAATGTAGTTAGTATAGAGTCTCATTAAATGAAAAAAATGTGTCTCCATGGTAAGATAAGGAAAAATCTTGTGACAAATTGTCTCAAAGAATGGAATTTCAATGCATGAAGTCAAAATCAATGAGAGAGTGAATCTTCAAAGCCTAGGAATGTCAAGAAATTCTAAGCTTTCATGGGCCATTGTGGATATTGTTGGTGCAAATATCCAAGCCCTCACACTTGGCTAGGCATGGAAACAAATATGTACAATCACTTCATGAACCATGTGAACTTTGGCTTGTAATACTTGGCCATTTACCATTTGTAAAAGGTGTTTCACTTGAGAGAATCTTGTAAATGATTAAATCTCATGGAGTTAGAGAAAGCAAGAGCTACAAATCTCATTTGGTAGAACCATTCCTAACTTAGACTCGAGTACTTTTAGGTGGAGCTCTATTTTGAATTTCAAATTCAAACTTGAAGAAAGTCATTATAAGAGACTTGTAATCTTGAGGCCTGTGTGGACCCATTCTTGTAGAGTTTGAGTGGCTTACACCATAGACTTCTCTTCTCACTATCATTGACCATTATCTCTATTCCAATGATCATGTACAACATTGTTCTATAATACCTTACATCATTGATCATCTCTATTCATCTCTCTGCTATGACTACTCAGGACAGTGAAATTTGCATGGGCATATCTCAGTGAGTTCTTATCCATTTTTTAGGTTCTATAGCTTGTTGTAACCAGCTCAAAGTCTACTACAAGTGTCAAAATCTGAAGAAATTGGCTTCAGCCAATTGGGAGAAAACTGCCTCGAAGTGCTCACTGGTCTTGTACTATATAGTCCCTAAAAAGTCAAGGATAAGCCTGTTGATATATTTAGGTAGTGATGTGTGTGAACACTCTAGGACTGCCGGGGCACTTTTTTCCCTCTTTAGGAGGTTTTTTTCCCCCGGCTTGTATATACGCCTATTGCCCTAATGGGCTACTTATCTTTGTACATTCTCTAGTAATACATTCAGTCTTGTGTGTTGTGCTCCAAGCTTCTTCTTCTTCCTTGTGCTGTTCACGTGCTTCCGCAGACGTCTAACTCCAACAATTGGTATCAGAGCAGGTCGTCGCTTCTTCTAGGGCGCCGTCGACACTCCTCCGTTTGCAGTCTCAGATTCGCACGAAATTTGGTGAGCATACTCAGGGTGTTTCCGAGATCAAAACGGCTTTGCTTTGTGGTGCCAAAATCGCGATCTGAGCTCGTTTCGGCCTCCAAACGCACTATCGCAGCGCTTGTGCAGGCTATTTCGTCCTTTTGTGCCAAAGGTATATACCAGTTTCTGTTCGCCAGTTTAAGCGTCTCGAAGTCTGCTACAGGTCTAGCAGAACTCGTTTGGGCAGTTCCGTTCAACTTTTTTAGATACAGTCAATTTTCTGCATCAAGGTATTTTAGTCACAGGCCATGGCTGAAAGCAGTGATGTATTCCGTATGTTGGCTGTTGAGGATAAGTTGGATGGTACCAACTACCCATTATGGGCTTATATGATGCGACATGTACTGGTTGCAAAAGGATTGTGGAACATTGTGCAGGGTGTTGAAAGACGTCCTGTTACACCTGTAACGACAGGTACTGCAAATACAGGTGTTGGAGCTGATGAAGATGGTGTTGAAGATGATATTCCGCAGATTCCTGTTCGTGCTGCTGTTTCTGTTGCACCTACTGCAGAGCAGATTTGTTGGGATGGCAGAGATGCCCAGACACATGCATTGATAGCTTTGTCTGTCAAACGTGCCATTATTCCTCACATTCGCTCTTGCAGAACAACAAAGGATGCTTGGGATACACTTATCACTTTGTACCAGGCTAGGAATGAGGCTCGTGTTGCTTATCTCCGAAAACAGTTGGAGAGTGAGCACATGAATGAAGGTGATTCTATGGACAGTTTTCTTACAAAGATCAAAGACCTGAAGGAACAATTGATTTCTGCTGATGAGGTTATACCAGATAGCTCACTTGTGTAGACCGTTCTGAATGGTCTTCCTGATTCATATCAGAGTTTTGCCTCTACTCTTCGGTTGATGATGAAAGGCAATCCGAATGCCTTGTCATTTGAGGAATTAGTCTCTGTTCTATTGCAGGAAGATCAGTCCAGGCAGAACAGGTCCATTATGCGTGTTGCAGATCAAGCTTTCCTGGCTAGTCAGAAGGGCAAAGGAAAATGGAGCTCTTCTACTAGTAAGAAGAAATCTGCAAATGCTGCACATTCGAAGAACCAAGACAAAGATGAGAAAAAATCAGAAAAGCAGAAATTGTTTTGTAAGTACTGTAAAGGCAATGATCATATCATAAAGAACTGTCCAAAACTGGCTGCTAAAGAGGCAAAGAAGAAAGAGGCTGGAATGGTTGTTGCAGAGGCCTCTACACCTAAAACAGAGTCTGCAAATCTTGTGCAGGAAGAAGAATGGGCATTTACTACTGTCTGCAGTTTTGACCCATCTTCTCCTGATCAGTGCATGTCTGCAGTAGACTCAGATGTTTGGTACTTTGACAGTGGGGCGACCAAACATATTACCTCGCAGCGCAGTTTCTTCTCTTCACTTGAGCCTGCTCCTACAGGGAATACTATCACATGCGCCAATAACTCCTCTTATCCTGTTATGGGAGTTGGTAAGATCATTCTGACTACTGCTGATGGTAGTTCTTTCACTTTGTCAGATGCTTTATTTGTGCCAGGGATCAAAAAGAATCTGTTATCAGTTTCTGCATTAGCCAAGATTGGCTTGGTTGTGAAATTTGTTGATGACAGGTGTACAGTCCATGATCTCTCAAATGGCGATGTGATTATTGCTTCTGGCATTTTATGTCGTGGGCTGTATAAGCTCATAGACTATGAAAGATCTGTGAATGATTCGGCATGTGCAGTTCATGATTCTCAGGCTATCTCAGATGCAAAGCTTTGGCATGCACGCTTTGGTCATCTGAATTTTGCTAGTTTGTTACGCCTGCAGAAATCTGAAATGGTGTCCTCTTTGCCCAAACTTGAGGCACCTGGAAAACATGTTTGTGAAGGCTGTATTTTGGGCAAAATGCAGCGTTCTTCCTTTCCAAAAGATGGTTCAGTTCGGGCTACGCAGAAATTGCAGCTTGTACATAGTGATGTCTGTGGTCCTATGCAGACACCCTCTTTTGGAAATTACCTTTACTTCGTGACTTTCATTGATGATTTTTCCAGGCATGCATGGGTATATCCACTCAAAGCAAAGTCCGAAGTGTTCATGTGCTTCAAACAGTTTTTGGTTTTAGCTGAAAATCTGTCAGCATGTAAAATGGGCACCCTCCGTTCTGATCGAGGGGGGGAATATATGTCTTCAGATTTTAATGCATTTCTGGCTGAACGTGGGATAAAACACCAGTGTACAGTGCCGTATACACCTCAACAGAATGGAGTTGCTGAACGAAAGAACAGGTCACTCATGGAGATGGCGAGGTGCATGGTCAAAAGTCAGGCTTTACCACATAGTTTCTGGCTTGAGGCTGTCATGTGTGCAGCATATGTACTGAACAGGTGTCCCACTAAAGCGTTGTATTCTATCACTCCATATGAGGCTTGGCATGACCGCAAGCCATCTGTTGCTCATCTGCGTGTTTTTGGTTGTTTGGCATATGCATTAGTGCCTGAACAACATCGCAGAAAATTGGATGATAAGGCAGTAAAATGTATTTTTGTTGGGTACAGTTCTGAAAGTAAAGGCTATCGTCTGTATCATCCACAGACTAAACGAATTCTGGTTAGCCGTGATGTTGTCTTTGTGGAAGATGCTATTCAGCCATTGCTTTCATGTACTAAGGAGACATCTGTTAGCTCCAAAGACATGTATGATACTTTGATGCCTCTTTTTACAGGTGGACAGGCTAGTGCTGGTCCTCATGAGGCAACTTCTCAGCCTTTGCAGGTTTCATATGATGATGCAGATCATTCCATTTCTGATGCAGATCATTCCATTTCTGATGCAGATTTACATGATGCACTTGTTGATGAGAGAGCTGATATTGAGCAGGCAAAAACTATGCCAAAATGGCTGGTGCAGACTTTGCGTGACAGCAAATTAGATGCACCTTTGTCATATCGTACTCGTTCAGGCTCTCATAGTGCCTCCTTTGCATCAGATTGCTATGCTATGGCTGCATCTAGTCTCTGTGATGAGAATGAGCCTGTTTCTTTTGATGAAGCACAAAATTCAGAAAATTGGATGGCTGCTATGCAATCTGAATATGATGCTATAATGAAGAATGGTACATGGTCTTTATGTGACTTGCCTCTTGGAAAGAAGGCCATTGGCACTAAGTGGGTATACAAGCTGAAGCGTAAACCTGATGGTACAGTTGAGAGGTATAAGGCTAGGCTTGTTGCAAAGGGTTATGCGCAGGAAAGAGGCATTGATTTTGATGAGACCTTTGCACCTACATGCCGTATGACTACTGTTCGGAGCATTTGTGCACTTGCAGCCCATCATGGTTGGAATGTACATCAGTTGGACATTAAAACAGCATTTCTGAATGGTGACTTGCATGAAGAAGTGTATGTTTTTCAGCCCCGTGGCTTTGTGCAGAAAGGGCATGAAAACCAGGTGTGTAGGTTAAAGAAGGCGTTATATGGTTTAAAGCAAGCACCACGTGCTTGGTATGAGAAGATACATGCCTATCTGATTGCACATGGTTTTGAGAACAGTCCAACTGAAAGCACCTTATATGTTAAGCGTGCTAATGATGTGCTTCTAATCATTGTTGTCTATGTTGATGACATGCTGCTCACTGGTCCTATTGAGACACATATTGTTGATTTTAAGGCTGATTTGCATGCCTCATTTGAGATGTCTGATTTGGGGCATTTGCATCACTATTTGGGCATTCAGTTTATGCACGTTGATGGTGGAATGGCTTTGTGTCAAACGAAATATATTGACACATTATTGCAGCGTTTTGGCCTTGAAGACTGTAAGCCTATTGCCACTCCTATGGAGACAGGTTTACGATTGAGTCTTCATGATGCTGGAGATGCATTTGATGCTGTTCTCTATCAGCAGGCTATTGGATGCTTGATTTACTTATGCATTACTCGGCCAGATATTCAGTTTGCTGTCTCACAGATGAGCAGGTTCATGCATTGCCCAGGAGTCACGCATTGGAAAGCGGTTAAGCGCATCTTTCGCTACTTGAGTGGTACTCGGCTACTTGGGTTGTTTTATCCCAAGGGGGGATCACCATCGCCAGATTTGCATGCTTTTTCTGACTCAGATTGGGCTGGTTGCTATGACACTCGTGTGTCCACCAGTGGTTTTTGCTTCATGCTTGGTAGCTCATGTATATCTTGGTTGAGCAAGAAGCAGCCTACTGTGGCCACTTCCAGTTGTGAGGCTGAGTATAGGGCAGCTTTCACAGCGACTGTTGAGTGTGTGTGGCTCAGACGCCTTATGGCTGATTTGGGTGTTGGCCAGTCTTCTGCCACCACCATCTTCACTGACAGTCAGAGCGCATTGGCAGTTGCGAGGAACCCTGTGTTCCATGCTCGCACTAAGCACATTGAGGTGCATTATCACTATGTCAGGGAGAGGTTCTCTGCTGGGGAGATCAGCTTGGCATATGTGCCCACGCAGGAGAACATTGCAGACCTTTTCACGAAGGCTCTGCCTAGGGAGAAGTTTGAAGCTTTCCGCAAAGCTTTGGGCTTACTTCCTTTTGTGGAGTGATTTCCACATAGCTTGGCACTTCCTTATACATGAGTGCCAGCTCCTTGTTCACCGCATCACTCCCAGGGGGGATTTGTTGATATATTTAGGTAGTGATGTGTGTGAACACTCTAGGACTGCCGGGGCACTTTTTTCCCTCTTTAGGAGGTTTTTTTCCCCCGGCTTGTATATACGCCTATTGCCCTAATGGGCTACTTATCCTTGTACATGCTCTAGTAATACATTCAGTCTTGTGTGTTGTGCTCCAAGCTTCTTCTTCTTCCTTGTGCTGTTCGCGTGCTTCCGCAGACGTCTAACTCCAACAAAGCCGTTGGTTGCTAAATCAATTTCTCAGTGTATGGTTTATCATTTTAAGTAATTCTACTTGTGATCGTTATTTATCTAAGCTAATTAGATACCCTCAAAAGGTTTTTGATCACTTGCTATTGTACTGTGAGCATTGAGCAAAAGGTCAAGCAGGTGTCAAGACCAAAATAGCAAGTTTTTAATCCTTAACTATTTGCAAAGTTATCTGTTTTGATCTAATTGTTTGAAGCATCAATTCCAAAGTACATAGGTACTTATTTTGTGTCATTTTCAATCTAACAGGTCCTACTAACCTCCACAGGCATGGTATCCCAATTGATTTGAGTGCTGGTGCCTGCCTGAGAACTCGTGCCTGCTGCTGCTGCCATGGGAATCGGGTGCTTATCTGCTAGAAGAAGAAGGGCACATTAGTGTTGCATAGGAAACAGGATGTAATGGTGTTCCCTTCACAATACTAACATGACCATCCCGAAGGTTAGTGGTCAGAGGTGAAGTGCTTGTGATAGATGTGGGTGGTGATTAGAGGTCAGTATCATCCTAGATGTCTACTTTGGTTATGCAATGGACTCAGAATGCACCTATGTCAGAGAGGATGGATTTACAAAAATTGGGTCTGGGGGTTTGATACATGGTTTAAGTCTCCAAACTTTGCTAGAGGGTTCGTAGCTCTTAGAGCTAAAGACAGGTAGAGATTTATGAACTAGAGTGTGATGGAGTTGGGGCCTTTTGGGCACCCATTTCCAGACATTTCTCGATTTGGTTGAGTGTGGGTTAGGGTGGTCTTTAGGTAGAGTTCCTGCGTTGTTAGTCGAGAGGACGTGTGAGTGTTGAATTATGCCAATAACTAGAGTTGGAGTTATTTGGGCTCGTAAACAGGCCTTGGGCACCCATATGTGTCTAGCATTGGGGCTAGCCTTCATTGACCGCTTAGGGACCCAAATAGACCTGGTGTGCCTAGGAGGTTGTCTAGGGGACTCCTTCACTTGTGTTCATGATGGTGTGGCTTGTTTGTGGCCTCCTCGAGAGTCTGCTATTAGAGTTGTGGGTTTTTGATCCTTGCGTATCCAGATCTGCTTCGCACCACGAGGTACTCCGTGTTGCACTAGTTGGCGCTCCTGCTTCTTGATCAATGGCCTCCTTCGTGTTGTATAGTGTTTGGTCTTCATGTTTAGAATCTCCTTTGACCCCGCTGTGAACTCCTCATTGACTCCTGTACCTTTGGTAAGATTGAAAATCCTCTGCACCATAGAAGTTTGGACAAGAAGAGCATCATTATCTTTATGTGGATTCCTGGAGGGACCAGGAGTTGGTGCCTATTCTATTGGTTTGAGTGCTTGATTTTCTAATTCAATCGTAAGACGACTTTGGCCTACCCAAGCCTGAAGAAGTCCACTTCTTAGGTTGAGGTTGACTGCGTGATCATAGATCCAGTCTTGGCCTAAGACAAGAGGCTTAGTAAGATCCTCGTCTTCACATACTAGCACTCTTACTGGCATTAGTACCTCCTGAATGTAGAGGGGTAGATCCACCTCTCCCATGCAAGGGGTTTCAACACCTCCTAATCCTATCAGATATGCCTCTAGGGGTTTTACCTCCAATTGCAGCTGCTGACAATAAGAACGCCGAACTGCACTAGTGGCTGCTCCGGAATCAATTAAAGCTCTCACGCTTGTTGTGCTGTATCTTTGTCCTATTTCTAGGGTTACAAAAGGTCGCCGATCCACTATCTTATGGGTACGTTCACCTGAAGCCTCGCACATGGCCATGTGATAGCCTGGAGACTCTTGAGTGTCAATCATAGGCTGATCTCTCCTTTGCCTCCTCAATTTCATTCGTCGGATGCGCTCTAAGGCCTCTGCTTGTGCTTCTTCTCGAATTCGTTTTTCCTCCTCTTTACGTTTCTTAGCCGTGTTGAGCTGATTTAACATCTCTTCAGTCAGGGTTTCTTGGTATATCTTGACTCTACATCCGCTTATGTAGCTAGGGAGAATATCGCCTTCCAAAGTGGCTAGTTGTACTACCCCACTAGTTGAAATTCTATTTATGATCATAGGTCCATAGCCTCTTTTCTCTAATTTTCGTGCATGCTGCTTCAATGTGTAGACTAGGACTAGGTCTCCTGCTTTCAAGCCTTTATCCTTCACATGTGTATCAAAATATGCCTTTTGCCTCTTCTTCGCTGCATAGATTCCTGCTGCAGCTCTCAATCGTGTTTCGCCTAGACGTTCAAGATAAAAAATTCGAGAGGAGAGTTCATGGCCTGTCCAGTCATGCTCTTGTGCTACCTTCAATGTAGGTATCAAAAAGTCCAAGGGTAGCACCGCATTCTGACCGAACACCATCTGAAAGGGTGTGGCTTGGAGTACCGTTTTATAGGCCACTCGGTATGCCCAAACAACATGGTGTAGCTATTTGTCCCAATCAGAGCGTTTATTGTTCACTAATTTCATCAGTACATTGCATAAGATCTTATTTGTACTCTCAGCATGGCCATTAGCTTGAGGGTGATAGGGGGTAGACTTCTTATGTACTACCAAGAATTCTTGGATAAGGTTTTCTATGACTTCATTCAAGAAGTGTGTGCCTCTATCACTCACCAACTCTATTGGCAATCCGTACCTTGTGAACACATATTCAAATAAGAACTTTGCTGTTGTTTGAGCATCATTTTTTGTAGTAGCTTTCACTTCTACCCACTTGGTTAGATAGTCTGTGGCCACGATGATATATTCAGCATGTGAGCCCTTAGCTGGGGGATTAATAGGACCTACAAAGTCTATTCCCCACTTAGAGAATGCACGTCCACCCATCATAGGCTTCAGTGGCATATCATCTTTGCGTATAGGATACTGGGTTCGCTGACAAATCTCACACCTCTTCACATAGGTATGTGCATCCATGTGAAGGGTGGGCCACCAAAATCCTGCAAATAGAATTGCTTTGATCACCCTATCTGGACCAAAGTGTCCTCCTGCTACACCCTGGTGAGTAGTTTCCAAGATCTTTAGATATTCACTCTCATGAACACATAGTCTCAGGTAACCATCTTTTCCGCGCTTGTATAGATTATCACCAATGAGTGAGTAATCTAGGGCCTCTTGTTCTAGACTTCTTTGTCTCGTCAGGGTCATATCTTGAGGGGATGTTTTCGTCCTCAGAAATGCCACTAGTGGCTTGCTCCAATCTGGCACGAGACACGCGATAAAGGGTGGCATGTTCCACTGGTGGCTTAGTGCAACAATTTGGGCATTCCTTGCACATTCTATGGACGTCTGCTTCCATAGTTGGCCAGTACACTCCAAGTCTCCTCAATGTTTGTAGGGTTCGTTGTTTTGAGTAGTGTTGCTCTAATGCACCTACATGTGCTAATTGCAACCACTTTGCGTGCTCGTCCTCTTCCACACAACAAGCCAAGATCCCTTGATCCGTGTGCTTGTACATACTTCTTGCCATGATGTGATACTTTTGGGCTTTTACTACCTCTCTATCCTGTGTGGCCATTACTGAGTGGTTAGGCCCGTAGGTTAATACTGGCACTAATGGCTTAGCCCACTGCGGTACAACTTCCAAGTTAAACAAGTAAGCATCAGGTAAGTCATCTGACACTCCTTGTGGGGCTTCTCCTGATGTGAGCCTTGAGAGATGATCTGCTCTCAGGTGAGTTCTGCCTTTCCTCACTACTACCTCAAAGTCATACTCCATTAGTAAGAGAAACCATCTTACTAATCTGCCCGTATTACATGGCTTGTTTACCAGGTACAGTAGAGCTTGGTGATCAGTAAAAAATTTGAACTTATTTGTGAGCAAATAATGTCTAAACTTTTTAACTGCATATACCACGCCTAGTCCTTCTCTCTCCGTAGTGGTATAATTTCGTTCAGCTGCATTCAACTGTCTACTAGCATAGGCAATTGGAAGATCCATATTACCTTCACCGGTAGGTTGCGCGAGTACACACCCAATAGCATAATTGGATGCATCCACGTGGACATGGAATGGCTTATTCCAATCCGGTGTGGTCAAGATTGGTGCTGAACACAATCTTCGTTTAAGCTCATTAAAGGAATTCTCACATTCGTCAGTCCACTCAAAGTTAGTCAAAAGTCCATACAGAGGCTTTGCTATGATGGTGTACATGTGTATAAACCGGCGGTAGTAACCACAATGCCCCATGAAAGCCTGTACTTCCTTGACGTTCTTTGGCCTAGGTAGTTCTGCGATGGCTCTCACTTTCTCTTCGTCAGTGGATATGCCGTTCTTAGACACTATGTGTCCTAGAATTTTGCCTTGCCTGACCATGAAAACACACTTTTCTGGGTTCAAGCAGACTTGATATTCTCTGCATTTATCAAAGATTTGTCTGAGTTCAGGTATATGGGTCTGTCTAATGTTGGAATGAGCGCACAGATCATCAACATAGACTTCCAAATTCTTCCTCAAGAACTCTTTAAACACGTGACACATCAATCTTTGAAAGGTAGCAGGTGCATTAGTAAGCCCGAATGACATTACCCGAAAGGCAAATATGCCCCATTCCGTGGAAAAAGCCATTTTATGTTGATCCTCTGGAGCAATGGCTACTTGATTGTAGCCCGAAAACCCATCTAGGAAGCTGTACACTTCCTTGCCTGCTACCCTTTCTAATAGGTGCTCAGTGATAGGAAGAGGATAACTATCTCTAATCGTGGCGGCATTAACTTTTTTAAGGTTAATACACACACGTAGTTTTCCATTTTTCTTGAGCACCACTACAATGGGGGATACCCACTCAGTGTGCTCAATTTCATAGATGAATCCGGCTTCAACCAGTCTATCTATCTCCTCTTTGATCTTAGCAGCATAGTTATCGTTGTATGTGTAGGGCTTCTGCTTCGAGGGTCTGACATCTGAGGTCATGGGGATTGTATGTGAACATATATCAGGGTCTACCCCTTTCAAGTGCTTATAACTCCAAGCAAATACATCTCGGTATTCTCTTAGCAAGGCTATTAGCTCTTGTTCTTCCTCTTCTGTCAGGTAATGACCTATGTACGTGCATCTTTCTTCTCCTTCCTCGATGGCTACAACTATTTTCTTGGTAGTTTCCTTGCTATCATAGGCTTCTCCTTCTTGTGCCTCATGTTTAGGCATTCTTATCATGACTCTCCTATCGTTTATCTCATATTTTTTAAAATTTTGAGGGATCTCAAACAAGGATTCTTCTACCTCCGGAGTGACTTCCTTCTTCTTTTTTTTCTTTCCTCCGCTCTTAGTAGCTACTTGTGTGGCTAACCTCGCCTCATTTGTAAGCTCTCCGTGCCTCTGGGGTTGAAATTCTACTTCATAGAAGTATTCTTCATCTGATGCAAAAGGTGGGTCCATAATGATTGACTCTAGATCGGAGTCACTCGCATCCTCAAATGCATCAGGGCTAGGTTCGCATTCTTCTAAAACTGCATCTCCCATGATTGGCTCTATTGAAAAGACTGAAATGTCATAGACATCCTCATCACAGTGAGGTGTCCACTGCTCTTCATTGATGGCTACATCCATTGTTGCTAGGATTTCTGCCCAGCCATGGGGTTCAAATTCCTCATCAGGAAAGACTACAGGTGCATAGGCTGGGTCTTGAATTGATCTATGGTTTTCTTTTGCACCTACCTCTCTGGCTTTCTCTCTCTTCTCTTCTTCTATTGCTACCTTACACATCCATAAGTGGGTGTCTTCATGCATCCACGAGGATCCGGATCCTATGGAATGCACAGACTCAGTCTCATCTTTGGCTCTATGGATGGGATTCCATTGAATAGGCGGTACGTCTCTATGAGAGTAATCCTTAAGATTGACTTTGGTTGTAACACCTAGATGTTGCAAATACAAGGAATTGGTTCCCCAATCCTAGACTACTTGCATTTGCCGCATAAATGGCCTTCCCAAAATCATCTCGTAGGCTTGGTTTTTGCTAAAGTCGCATATAGCAAAAGTATGCTCAAACTCAACCCCACATGTAGTGAGAGTTATTCCTTCTAGCAATCCTAAGGGCCTTTCAATATGACCATCAGGCATCTGCAATTTCATTCTCGTTGGTCGGAGTGCTGACTTGCCCCATCGCTTCCATAGGGAAGTTGTAGCAATTGCAACTCCTGCACCTGAGTCCAAAATCGCCTTGGTTGTGTAACCCTGATGAGTAACTGGGAGATAGGTATTTCCTTCTTCTCCTTCACTCATGTCTCCTATCTTATCCAATGGTATTTCAGGCACTGTTCTATGAGATCCTACTTGGGAGCGCGATTTTGCTATGTTTGGCACTTGTTTGGCTACATGTTTCCACACTTCTGGCTTAACTTTGAGTAGCTCTTCTAAAGTGAGATTGCAATGCACTTTAGTGTTCTTTACTACCTCTGTATTCCTAGGTATGATATAATCTTCATTTCTTATCATGACTGTGGGCGCTCTCAGACAAGTAGACTTGGTTTCCCATGGGCCTGTGAAATGTGGTAGTGTAGAGAATTAGACTCAAAGTCTAATCTCTCTTGAGAGTGGATGCTCTCATGCTCCTCATAAATGGATGGGATGTCCTGTGGAAATTGCTCATGTGCATCATCCACAAGTTCAATGGGAGGAGGGACTTCACTTTCTTTAGCCCATTTGTCTTCTTGAATCTCTCGTAGGAATTCTGGTGTGAACCGATTGATAGAAGATGATGTGTCTGGCTCCGTAGAGTTAGGCACGTAGGCTTCCTGGGGAGGTAGGCTCACGTTCTCACTTGCCTTGCCCTTATTTTGAGAGGCGGGTTCCTTTTCTGATTGTGCAATTAGCCTCTCTATTCGTTCTAGTAGTCCATCAAAGTGTAACTGCGTCTTAGCTGAACTAGAGATGTTAAAGAGGCGATTGGCTTCAAACATAGTTTGAGCCAATTCCACCATCTTAGCACAAATTTTGGTTCGTTCTAGCTCTAGTTCTGCTCTAGGGTAACACTTTTCATGATCAGTTATGTTTGGCCCTTCTTGGATTCTGGCCTGATATGCTCTAAGCATCATGTTTAGGTCCTCGGGAGTGGGATCGGCTAGGACGGATCCTACTCTGGGTGGTGGGTGGGTTAAGGGTGGTGTATTGAAAGGTTGGGGAATGGAAGAAGGTGGATTGGCGGGTAAAGGGAGAGGTGGTGGAGGGGTGGTGTGAGAGTGGTTTTGAGATGCGAGTTCACTTATCTTTGCTTTGGTTTCTCTCAAGCTTTCTTCAAGTTCGCTCATCTTTTTTGCCCATTGCCTTTTCATTCTTTCACGACTATCCTTCCAGGCTCTAGTCCTCTTTTTGGTTATGCTCTCTGTTTCACTCACCTCGGGGCTGTTTTCCTGACCAACACCTTGGTTTTGTTGTAGTGCTTGGGCTCTTGTGATCACTTGCACAGGTGCAGTGGAAGTCACACTCCCTGTGGAGTCTGCAACTAACCCAACAACATTGATAGGAGTGATTTTAGGCATGTTATTAGGGTTCTTTGGGATATCTCGTAGGAGATGCTCTTTCCCGCAATCTTGACAGAAACCCTGAATTGTTACTGGTTGAGGTTGTGTAGGGGCAGACAATGGACAATCACGTATAAGGTGATCTCCCTGACATCTGAAGCATGTTCCTCTAGGAAATGGGGGTCGTACCTGCCTAGGTTGAGGTCTAGAGTTGGGGTTTGTGTACATGACATTGGCATACTCAGGCTCCCCACTATTTTCACTTGGGTCCTCATAATAGTATGACTCATTATGCTCGGGTGACTGCATGTAGTAAGCCTGTGGGCTATCAATATGTGTGGTGTCAAAACTATGGTCACTTGGATCACTGTCTGATAGCAATGGGGTGATTGGAACTATGGCTCTGTTCGGATTTTCTTCAGCAGATGCATATTTCACTGGGATCACATTGGTTGGAGCAGGGGGTTGCTGTACTAGGACTGGTTTTGGTCTCTGCTGCCCTTGATAAGGTGGCTGATAAGTTTTTTGTGGTCGCTTGTATTGTTGTGGTGGGTACTGATTCTGGTATCTACCTTGTTGTGGATATGGTTGAGGGTAGTTTTGCCTCACAGTTTGTTTGTTATATGGGCAGTCCTGTGCAGTGTGGTTGGTGTACCTTCGCTCTATGGTGCAGTACTGGCTACTAGGATTCACCTGGAGTTGCGCCATAATGGGGCATACATTTGCCATATGGTCACCTCCACAAGTGTAGCACCGCTTAGCTGGGGCAAATCTCGGAATTTGTTTGCTAGAGACACCTAGTTTTTGAGCTACCTTCTCTGCAAGTTCCTCAATGGATCCAGATGTGAGGCTAGTAGAGCTATCAGAATCCTTATAGATTTTTGACAGTTCTAACTCCTCACCTAAATTGTCCTCAATGTCTATGCACATGCGCATGCACTCTTCTATAGTTCTGGGGTCCTTCAGATACACATATGACCTGAGCTTGGTGCTCAACAATCCATCTAAGAACAAGGCCACTTGCTTGGCTGGTGTAGGTAACTCCGGCATCGGGCATCTCTCTAGGTATTGCCTAAACCGTCTCCCAGCTAGTCTGACCGTCTCTTGAGGTGTTTGCTTGAAGCTATGAATTAGTGAGGAAGTGTTGTGCCTTATGCCACTCTTAGAAAACTCAATGATAAAGGCTTCTAGGAGCTGGTCTATGTTTTCGAAATGCCTCTCATTCAATGGTTGAAACCACGTGAGGGAAGTGTTCCTAAGGGTTAGACCAAAAGCATTATATTGTGTGAATAGGTCCTCTACCTGTTCAGCTTTCAAGACTTGCCTAAACTCTGCCACATGGTCATAAGGGTCACCCGTGCCATCGAAGTAATTCTTCATGGACTTCACCAGTTGAGTTGGCCGCAGGGTCCTAGGGTGTTCTCTCGGCATTGGCAAAGGAAAATCATCAGCATTTCTTTGGTTTCTTGGGTTTCTAAATCTCTCGGTTTCCCCTCTGTCCATCCCTGTTCTCCTTCTTTCTCTTCCCTGGGGGTCGGCAAAGCTTACTTCAGGTCTATCTCTACTTCTATCTCCTTGGACTCCATGAGCCTGGGAGGTCCCGGCTCCTTGGTGACCAAAGGACACATTAGACCTTGGTTGGGGAAAAACAAATTCACCCTTCCATGTGTAGGCATGTCTGCCATGCTCAGTGACCATGAAGATTCTCTCTGATGCATTTTCTAGGTAGGTTACTTTGCCTGGGCTATCAGGGTCTTTAAACTCATAGATTAGGAGGGCACTCACTTCCTGAGGTTGAGCAGATTTATATCTCCAAAAAGCCTCATCGGTTTCTCGGTTTAAAAGCAGATCTATGCTTTTATTATCCTGTAGAATCCACTCTGGAGTCATGATTCTGGTCAAGACAGATTTACCCCGGGGAGTTCTCGGCTCTTTCTCTAAATTTCCTTGCTCTATATCACCCATGTCGGTCTTTGCAATCACATTTCCAAACTCGTCTGTTCTATCAGGAAGAGTGGTGACTACATAAATAGTCCCCTCTTTATCCAGGTATGCTCCATTCTCGAACCTGACTACCGGGTGTTCTAGTCCATGGGGTTGATCCGGGTTCTTAATCTGGACCACAGATCTTCTCAGGCCGTCTTCGTAGATGCGAGCACCTAGACAATTAGTCTTGATGTATTCCAATTGAGTCTTGTAAGGTCCTTCTGGCTTTTCTAGGTATGCCACTCCTGAACTACCTACTGGTCTCTCCATGTTATAGGACATCTCAGAATCACTTGTTTCTGATCTGGGAGTGTATGGGTAATCACTCAACTGCTGGGCCCAAGACCTAGCAGTGTGATTGACACTAGCTTCAGAAGATCTGAGGCTTTGTCTGTCTCGGCCTAAGTGTCTGCCTGATCTAAGGTTCATATGCCTGATTTATCTACCCCCTTGGACCCAAGCACACTCTCGTTGCAGGTTAATTTGCACCAATCACCTTGTTCTTTTGAGTTGAATATTATGTTTACGATCTTGTCTGAAATCGCGTCGTCAGGAGTACTTAAGTGAATTTCGCGCTTGATAAGTGGTCGACTCCAGTTTACTTTTTTTCCCTTAGGGTTTTCGCACTTAAGACCTACTTAATTCTTGCACTTGGTTGACTAATTCTCTTGGACTTGATTCGTGCCTAACGTTGCCCTAATTAATTACCACACCTAAGTCGTACTTAGCCTAGGCTAGGAATTGACAAAGGAGGGCTGAGAGAACTTCCAACCTTAATCCTCTGGTTGCTCAGATTGCTGCACAAGCCCAGAAAGCCTTCTCCCAAGCTTGGTACTCACCCTTGCTAGCTTGCTTTGGATTGCCTTGAGTGCACACAATGTTCCTGCAAAAGCTCACCAGTCAGTATAGCTCTATTACCACAAGTAATTGAAAGACACACATCAATATTTGCAGTCCCCCCTGGAGTAACTCACTGCACCCCCTCAATCTTAGGACCACCTAGTCTCACCTAAAGGCCAACTTGAAAATACATGTTCTAAACGAGACCAAAATCTCATCAAAATCTCATCAAAATCTCATCAAAATCTCATCAAAATCTCATCAATCGGAGTTCGTATGGTGAAGTTATGACCATTCAGGCACTTAGGGGTCCAAACAGGCTCTCAGGGTTCAGGAAATTCCTCCCTGGTTTCTAGGTCTTTTGCCCACTCCTAAGGCTCTTATATCCTCCCAATGTGTCCAAGATTAAGCCCCAAAAAGTACCCCAATTTTAATAAATCAAGTTATCCTAAAAATTTATGTGTTAAGCCTGTGTATCACGATAGGTCGGGTCGAGGTGTCGCGATAGGTGGAAGTGTCGCGATAGGTCGGAGTGTCGCGATACTTCGAAGTGTCGCGATACTTCCAGGTGTCGTGATACTTGGGAGTGTCGCGATAGTTCGAGATGTCGCGATAGTTCGAGATGTCACGATAATCTGAGGTGTCGCGATAGGTCGAGGTGTCGCGATACTCCGAGGTGTCGCGATACTTGGGAGTGTCGCGATAGTTCGATATGTCGCGATACTCCGAGGTGTCGCGATAGGTCGTGGGGTCAGTGTGTCGCGATAGGTCGAGGTGTCACGATACTCCGAGGTGTCGCGATACTTGGGAGTGTCGTGATAGTTCGGGGTGTCACGATAGTTCGGAGTGTCGCGATAGTTCGAGATGTCGCGATACTCCGAGGTGTCACGATAGGTCATGGGGTCGGTGTGTCGTGATGGTTCGGGGTGTCGCGATACTTCGAGGTGTCGCGATACCTCGAGGTGTCGTGATAGCTCGGGATATGGTGAATTTTTCAGTTCTGTCTAGTGATCCTAGGAGCTCTCAGCCTGCGCAGTGTCGTGGTGCACTCAGAATTGTGATTGGGTGAAGTTTTCGAGGTGTCGCGATAGCTCGAGCTTGATGCCTCGGGACCTGTGCAGAGGAAATCCGTACCTGCTGAGCTTGCTGGAGATGATGATGAAGCTGAAGCCTGCAAGAAACATGCAAAAACACACAAAAACAAGCACACACACTCGCTCTCTCTCAAACTCGCACACAACAAATGAGGGGAATGACAAGGAAGAGGGAATATGTAGTGGAGAAGGAGGTGGAGGTGGAGATGAAGAAGGAGGTGAAGATGGAGATGGAGATGGAGAAAAATCAGAAATTTACCGACTACTTACCATTCCAACGCGTCCTCTCTACGTCTTACCATCACACGCTCATCCTCAAAGCTCGAATCCCCGGCAACGGTGCCAAAATTTGGTGTAGCTCAGTGATGAGTAGCACCTCCTTTAATGTCAATCCGGGAAGACATGAGGATGGTATGAAGACCTCGAGCAAGTGAAGGCACAAATGTGTGAGTGCGAAGCACACTAACATGCACACACATACACACACACGCGCACACACAACAAGAACAAAGAGAGTCAGACAATGGAATCACTTCTATTGCGACAAAGTTCTCATACAAGCTCAAAACTACAAGAAGTTCCCCCAAAAATGAGCTCTCTAGCTCTATTTATAGTTTTTGACTAGCTTTGGCCCTGTCCAGACCTAGTGTCCGACCTAGTTAAAAATTAGGTTCCAGGGTTTATTGGAGGGCTCAAACGAGATCTAAAAAATATGAAAATTGGCAGGCAACTACTTCTAAGGCTCCCCAAGCTCGAGGACTCCTCGACTTGTACAAAATGGAGCTACAAGAAGGTGAAATGATATTTACAAGGGTTTTTAGTGATAAGAATCACTTTTAAATAGTGTAGGGGTTTGGAAAAAAATAAAGGGTTGCCTTAGTGCTAGATCTGCATGTATGCCCGTATTTTCTTCTACCCGTATACTGCCAACAACCTCCTTATAAGAGAATAGAAGGGCAAGTGTGTGGCATCGTGACCCTAGAAGATACTTAATAAAAGTGCATGATAGGAGTAGATTATGGTATATAGCTTCAGATGATTGGCATATACACACACACATAGGGCAAGAGATATATATAGAGAGATAGAGATACAACCATGAGACACAAACATATCAAGATCAAGAGACATAGTGTAATGTAGAGTGAGAAGCATAAGTAGATATCTGGAAACATGACTTAGTGGAGACTAAAAGGTGTGATCATAGAGGATGAGAATCATGGAGGAGATCCAATGGAGAGTAAGAAAAGTTGTTGAGTCTATTGATCGATGAGCAATGACACTAGAGGCTTCCGAGAAAATTGTCCAGTGTATGGCAATCAACAACGAGAAGGTGGAGATGTGAAAGGATTGACAAAAGTGGTGATTCCGAAAGGTGCCACTGAGAGCTGTGAGATTGTTGTTGATCAACCGCACATTTGCATTGATCTCCCTTCTTTTCAGAGATCTTACTTCAAGATATTCCTCCCTAAAGAATATCCTAACTATTAAGTCGATCATTGTTTTTGTCTCATCTGTAGGGTTTGTTCAGATATTTCTGTGAAGATAGAATAGTCAACGTAACTTGACTTCATTGTAATACATCAATTATTCCTTCATATTCCTCTTACCTCTTCTTAGTTGAAGTTTTGTGTCATGTCTGTGCCAACATCTTCTTTTCTTAAGCTATGAGCTCAATCCGCACCATGTTCTCCTTATGATCCATGTGCAAGGTAGTGTCACATACAATCATTTCATTGTTCATCCACTAATTTACGAGACCATTGATCTCCTCAAACAATCCTCACTACCCATAATAACCAAGTACGGAAGAACCTAAATCACAACATACAACTCTGATGTGTCCACAGGTGGTTTTTGCTTCATGTTTGGTAGCTCGTGCATATTCTAGTTGAGCAAGAAGCAGCCTACTATGATCACTTCTAGTGAGGATGGGTGAGTAAAGTGTAGCTTCCACATCTATTGTTGAGTGTGTGTGGCTCAAAAACCTTTGGACTAATTTGCGTGTTGGTCAGTCTTCTACCACCACCATCTTTACTAATAATCAATGTGCATTGGTACTTGCAAAGAACCTTGCATTCCATGCTTGCACAAATCATATTGAGGTGCACTATCAGGCCCAAGGAGAGACTCTCTTTTGGAGACATCAATTTGGCTTATGTGCCCACATGATAATGTTGCACAAATTTTCATAAAGGCTCTACCTAGGGGGAAGTTTTAAGATTTTTGCAATTTGGTCTTACTTCCTTTTATGGATTGATTCCATTCCATGTAGCTTGGAACTTCCTCATACATGAGTGCCAACTCCTTGTTCAGCGCACACCCCACGAAGGATTTATTGATATATTTCAGTAGTGATATGTGTGAACACACTTAGGAATGCCAAGGCACTTTTTTCCCTCTTTAGGAGGTTTTTTCCCCTAGCTTGTAATATGCATATAACCCTAATGGGATATTTATCTTATCTTGTAGATTAACTCATAAATACACTCAGTGTTGTACTCCAAGCTTCTTCTTCTTCCTCATGCTATTTGCATTCTTCCATAGTCCTCTAACTCCAACAAAAATGTCATTGGCATTAATGGATCTATAACTTAAAATGCAAGAATGATGGTAGTATATTTTGGTAATGATATGTGTGAACATACTGAGGATCATCAAGGCACTTTTTTCCTATTTAGGAGGTTTTTTCCCCATGGCTTGTACACATAACATCAATGGGCTATTTATCTTTTGTACATTCACTTAGTAATACACTCAATGTGGTTCTCCAAGATTCTTATTCTTGCTTGTGTTGTTAGCATGCTTCCATAATCCTCGAACTCCAACATACTCTCTCTATCCCCAAAAGCTATGATAAACATGATGTAACTTCGCAAGAGAAATTGGCAAAGTCCATATAGAGTAATGTAGGAGATATACACAACTCCAACACACTCTCCCTAGATCCCAAATACAAGAAAATGAGCAAGTAAACTATGAATATGAAGTGATCTATAATCTAGAAGATCTATCATCACCTCTTTTGTTTTGGATGAAGAGCAGTATTTCAAAGAGTTGAGATCATGAAGAGACATTAGCGATATCTTAGTATGTAAGGACTAGAATCCATCGACAAGTATATATAAAAATGATAATAAGTTCTTTTGTATATTATGTCTAGTGTGAATACATCATTATTATCCTCCATGATCATGATAATGATAGGCATGGATGAAAGCATATGTACAAGTCTATAGAAGAGGTTTGATATGCCAGTCATCTCAAGATAGTTAGCATCCACCTTTCATAGTTGGGGATGCAACATGTAAGTGAGAAACAGAGAAGACTACTTGGATCATTCAATGATGGGCTCATCGCTAAGACATTAATTTATCCACATATTATCTAGTTGGTTCATATATTAGCAAAATCTTGCATGGAACTTGCTTTGGGCACTAACATATAAGTAATTTAGAAAGAGCACATCATGCTCTAGCAAGATACACAATCCATTTGCCATCATTCCCTTGCTCCTCAAAGCCACACTTATGGGGAAAAATGAACTATGACTAAAACTTCAGAGTTTAAGCCTAAATTAGATAGTTTGGAAATGAAGCAAGTGCCAGTTGCAAAGGTAGGAGAATATAGATGAAAGTGAGGACCTATCTCAAGACCATAGAGAGGTGAGGAAAATAGAAGAGTCAAAGCCTTCAATAGAAGTCTTGGACTCTACATCTGAGGAAGATCACATTATGCCTAGATAGAGAGAGATAAACGTCTTTGGTTGTGAATCAGGCTAGAGAAATAAATCTAAGTCACTCACAAAAATATCAATTATTGATCCATATTATATACTAACCTTGAATTTAAGTGAAGATGAATTTGATCCTTCTAGCGAGAAATACATCTTAAATGCCATCAAAGTCATAGTGAATGAACAAGCACTAATACATCATGAAGAAGGCTATGACTTGGATCTCTTCTTAGTGGATATTGTTGAGGAGGACCAAGCTTGTGAGGTATGGAGACCTTGTGAAGGCATCACAATGATCCCATATCAACCATTAGTGACTAGCCAAGTCTCTAGATGAAAGTGCCCTACTCTAATGAAGAGTATTAGATGCATGACATCGGGACCCTAACTGATTTTTCCAATATGAATAAGCATACATGTGCTATATTCTAATTCCATGAACATGAAATTTAGAATGAGTGAACCAATATCCCTAGATATAAGTCAACAAAGACATAAGATTTTCAAGTTCTTGAACACTTTAAGAAGTATCAAGTCAAGGAATATAAAAGCTTCCAATGCCTAAATGAGAAAAGGAAATGGGAGAAAGTTATGAAAATAAAGAGAACACAAAGAAAGTGGTCATAACCATAGATGACAATGAAGAAAGGTGCTCATACATTGCAAATGATTTATCAAGTTCCAAGGAAGAAGATCTCATACACCTCTTACAAGAGTATCAAGATGTCTTTTCTTGGCCATCTAAGGACTTGAAAGGAGTTTATTTGGAGATTTGTGCTCATTGACTTCCCATGGCACTACATGCTAAACCATCTAACCAAATACCATACACCTATAATGGGATCTTCTCTTCCACAATCAAAGAAAAAGTTGATATATTACTTGTAGAAAACTAGTGTTTGCATTAATCTCAAGACAATGAATGTTGTCACTACTAGAGATAGATATCCATTGCCAATAACAAAAAACTTTCTAGAGTGGGTAGTTGGTAAAGAAGTGTACAACTTCTTCAATGGTTTTTCTAGTTACAATCAAGTGCGTATTACACTAGAGGATCAACATAAAGCTACCCTTTCCATTGAATGTGGCATATCTACTTTTCAAGTAATCACATTTTGATTGACCAATGTCCCAACTAGATTTCAAAGGCTCATGTGTCATATCTTCAAGGAGTTTCTTTGTAAATGCATAGAAGTACACTTAGACAACTTATGTACATTGAGAAGGGAACATGTTCTAGAACTTAAAAACATTTTTGACAAATGCCACTTGTACACCACTTGTACAAAGTATGCTTGAATCCTTAAAAGTGCATTTTTTTTGGTCGGCCAAGGTAAAATCCTTGGGCACATAATCTGTAAGACTCACATACCAATAGACAAGAAGAAATTCAAAGCAGTAGTAGACTTCCCTAGACCATGAAACATGAAAGAAGTCCAAGACATTATGGGACATTATGGATATTATAGATACTTCATACACATGTATGCAACCATTACTAAACTGATGTATTGTCTTTGAAGAATCTTGAATGGATGGATGAGTGTGAAAACTCTTTCCAAGAGATCGCAACAAATATCATATCAGAACTTATATTGAAGGCCCCATTGGAACAAACCATTCCACATCCATGTAGATGCATATAATCTCACTATTGGTTGCATCTTGGCAACGATGGGAAATGTAGACTTTCCAATAGCATATGCAAGAAAACAAAGAAATTACACGACTATCAAAAGAGAGGGATTAAACATGGTCTATGAAATAAGAAAGTTTCAATACTATTTACTAGCACATAAATTCAAGTTCTTTGTAGACCATCAAGCTCCAATATACCTTTTCAATAAGCCTTGTGCTACAAGCAGCTTAGTATGATGGTTCCTTTCGTTGATGGAATATGATTTTGAAGTGGTAATGAAAAAGGTAGTACACATGTAAGAGCAAAACATTTGTTTAGACTCAAACGTAATGACTTATGAAGCAATAAATGATGGCTTGTCATAAACTTACTTGTTCAATGTTGAGATGGTACTAAATGCACTAAGCAAGTAGTCCCTATTTTAATGTTTAGCCAAGTGTTTTCATGAAGAAAATTATCTACCACTATTAGGAGTTGCACATTTCACCATGGCTGGCAGACATTTCTTTGTAGACCAAAAAATTCAAATCATTCTATTTTCTATTCTATGGTGGCACATGGATGCTAAAACATTTGTGACTAGGTATGATGTGTGCTAAAAATCTAAGTACCTATTCAATAATTGCTATGCACAGTTTTGACATAATTGATCAATACAAGGCACTCAGATTGGGATAAGCAACTACAACATCTAGTTTGGGCTTATCATGTGGCACACAAGACCACACTTGCAGCTAGTGTTTTCAATTTGGTATACATACAATACATAATTTCTCCTATTGAATTCCTAGTATTGACTCTCAAATTAGGAAGATATTATGCGTGGAAGGGTCATGAGTTATCTTCTTTGCTAGATATAATCATTGCATAACAAGAGGCATGCTTACGACTACAACCAACACATATGCTCATAAAAAGAGCTAGAAAATTTATTTTGATTCCCACATAAAGGATAAGAAATTACAAGAAGGTGACTTTGTACTTTTCTAAATTCTAAAACAACACTCTAAGAAGCTACAAAAATGAGGATGCACACCCTTTCTAATGCAATACATATCATATTCCAATGCCATCCAGTTAGCCACACTAGAAGGTGACGTTTTTTTCAAACTATATCAATGGTTGTGGAGCCAAAATCTACTAAGAACCCTCATTGTAGATATGCTAAGATAATTACAAGTGGCTACAAATAAAAGTAGAAGGAATAATGATTCATAGCACATGCTCAATGTCACTCTAGCACAATGGCAAGTACCAATGTGAGGAGATCCACCTCATAATTGTCAATCCGTGGAGACTTGAGGACTAGTATGAAGACTATGAGCAAGTGATAGCACAAGTGTGTGAGTGAGGAGCACATAAACATGCACACACATACACACACACGTGCACACAAGGCAAGAGCAAGGAGAGGAACAATGGAGTTCTTTGCATTAGTCAAAAAGTCTCTTACATAAGCTCAATTCACAAACAATCTAACCTCAAAAATGAGCTCTCTAGGCCTTGTTTAGACCTAGTGTCCGACCTAGTTAAAAATTAGGTTCTAGAGCTTATTTGAGGGCTCAAATGAAATCTAAAAATTATGAAAATTGGTATGTAGCTAATTCTAATACTCAAATCAAGCTCGAGGACTCCTTGGCTTGAACAAAATGGAGTCTATTCTACCAAAAACGGGATTTACAATGTGTGTGTAGTGATGAAAATCACTTGAGTTGGAAACACTTTATGGAAAAAATGATTGGGCCTTATTGCCGTATTGTGCATGACGGCTCTGTTGTGCCTGTATGCTCTTCTTATGACTTTGTATGCCAACACTCCCCCCTTCCTAGCGTCTGTCGCCCCTGACAGACCTATGCTCTATTATAGGGTGGTCGATATAGTATTGTAGGACATTCGTGGCTAGCTCATGTTCACCTAGGCATAGACCTCTTGGTAGATCAACTTCCAATGCATCCCAATTAATTGCACCTGGGACAATCGGTTGCGGTGTTGTGTAGTACTCAGAGTACATGGCTTGTTCAAAGGCGAAGAGATGAATTAGGTGTGTGGGCTTAGGTGCGAAGACCTCCGAGTGATACTCCCAGAAACCTATTCTGAACATGTCCTCAAATGTTTGTTTATAGCATGCGGGAAGATACTTGATTCGTGCATGCCAAGCATAAGCTACCCGAATGCCGGGGGTGGTGCTCATGTCATACACCAAATCATAATTTCCATTGGTAAACCCCGGTAGATGTACCTGTTGTGCTGCTACATTTCTAAAGGTTTTGAGTACTACCTGCATCATATCCAAAATCTTAAGCATCATTTGGGCCGCCACATCTGGCATGGGCTTCAGTCGAGGCATCCAATGTCGAATTGTGGCCATCATGTATGCTATCGATGGTGGTCCCTGTAGTGGCGCTATGTACGGATAATTGAGCCACTCCTTACATTGAGCATTATTCTGTACCTTTATGTTGAATGCTTTCCATGATCTACGTCATGGAACGGGGCCATAGCATGGATTATAAAGTAGATGTAAAGGTGCATTGTTCCATGTTTGTAGCATTTCGGGATATGTCTTTAGAAGTTTCTGCCGCCATGTTGGTTGATGGATTTTGCCTTTTTGCACTGTTGGAGGAAGATCTTCAGGTTGAAACTGGGTAGTGAATGAAGGAATCTTACCTGTGACTCTCTGTATTTCTGCATTATAATCGGCTAGAATAACATAGTAAGGCCTGTATTGGAGTTCTGATGAGAGGATAAGGCGTCTAGATGACAAGTTCTTGAAGTAATCAGATTGTAACATAGTTTCTTCTATGACTCTCATGGCCTGATTTTGCACTACTGTGTGCTCTTCATGAGAACCCCCCGTTTCTTCCACTTGTCGTAGCCGTGGGGGTCGTGGTGCTTCGAAAACCTCCTGTCCTTCTTCCGTTTGTCGTCCCCCTGGGAAGGGTTGTGGGTCATATTCCTCTTCCAATGTTTGTTCCACCGAAATGGAGATTGTCTCCTCATTTGTGGGCGCCTAAGGGGGGGATGGTGGTCTTTCGTATTGGAGTACACGTGCTTGCAATTCTGCGACTTGTTTTTGGAGATCTTGAAGGGCCTCCGAGTCCGTGATAAGAGAAGCGGTTGAGTCAGTAGCGTGGGGACCCGCTGTCATTTCTTTCTGTCTTGTCAGCTTCAATTGACCTAGTTCTTCTGATAACTGGTCATGTGCATCGAGTAAAGTGGCATAGTCTTCAAGAATGATTTTGATGCTCTCTGGGGTCACTGCTTGAAATTTGGAAGGACTAATGTGAGCCCCAGGTGTGCTTTCGATGGCTGCTTCTAAGTTTTCCTGGTTCTGTTGTTGAAGCCGTCTATTTTCCTCGTGAGCTGTTGCAATGTGTCATTTAAGTAGGGCCATGTTGCGCTGAAGTTTGGAATTTCTTTCCAGTTGTATTTGCAAATGGCTTTCTAACCCTTGGATTGATTCCTGATCCACATTTTGAAATTGTGTCTCTAAAATTCCATGAGCCTCTTGTAAGGTTTGAAATTGAGTTTGGAGACTGGCGTTGTCCTCTTCTAGTGTATCGGGACGTTGTTGTAGTGCTTCGGAGTGTTCTTGTAATATTTGATTATGTGCCTGTAGCTGATAGTATTCTGTTCTTAACTGTGACATACATGCAATCATGGTGTCAAATGCATTGCCTATGGATGAAGGTGTGGTTTGTACAACGGAAGATGCAAGGGAAGGGAATTGGGGAATGGGAAGAGTGAATGTTGTGTCTACAGGTGATGTGTGTGTCGGTGAGATTGGTGGAGGGGGGATAGGGGAAGGTGGGAGTGTGGGGGGTGGTGGAGGTGTTGTGGGTGGTGAAATGTCCGTGCCCTCACGGGGTGGATGTGAGTGTAGTGTCTACCATGTATATTGGAATGGTAGGTGGTGTGTGTGTGATAGTGGTGAATAAGTGTTGTGTGGATGGTGGGGATGGGATTGATGAGGAGGGTGGGGTGGTGGCTTGATACTTCTACAAAAGTAGTCATGGGTGGTGTTAGACGGCCGCCGGATTAGGACAGGCATAACGGAAATCTTTGTAAAACACGCGCGAAAGGTTGTTACGTGCATTCTTGTAAAAAGCTTATATAAAGCAATGAGAGAAGAAGGAGGCAACGAGATTTTTTGGGGAATTCATCAGACTGTTCGTCTGTATGTGATTTGGTATTAGTTAATCTTGTTATTTCCAAGATTGTCTAAGTGTCCTGTGTATCCGTTGATCTGATCTTTTCTTGGCGTTCGTATGGTTGCTAGTCGTACGAATACAAACTGTCCCGGTTCAGTAGCTTACCCGTCGTAATTCCGATACTCGGTCTGTGAACCTTTACTGAAAGTATAGTTGTCTGTATTGGCTGACTGATCATCTTGGGACGAGCCACCGGATAGTTAAAAGTTCTGCGCGTAGAAGTTCATGATTCTGGTATTGTGGAATATGTTGTTTTAATGTTACTCTGTTGTGGTATGGCAAGCGAATGTCACCGCAAGAAGCCTGAGCAGGTAGAGCTGACCTTCAGGAATGCGGTCCTACATGATTGTATTAGCAGTAATGTCGATTGTAGAACGGGTTAATATCTATCTGAACGAGTGACTTGATTCTTGTGTGAAGGACTTTAGCGAAGTAAGTATTAACATAGTTATGTATAAGTGAATCCTGTTAAGTTCCATTAAATTCCTATATCGGATGTAGTTGCACTGGGAAAACTAGTATAGGGCCTCTGTTCTTACAGACCCCTTCCACTCGCAAGAACCCAAGGATCAGGTAAACGCATTTCCGATAGTTGGAAAGGGCGCTTTACCAACCTGACGGGAAACACTGGCGATCCCGCTGGGGATGTGGCATCAAGATTTCCGTTCACTAACGCAAGAAGTAGCAAGATCACCATTTGTGTGACGAACGTAATAGTTAGAACAAACGCTGATCGACTGCAGGGATAGTCATTATTGTTTTTGGACAACTTTAAAAAATATAGTACAAGTAAGTATATGCCGGTTACTCGATCCGGTGAGACGTATCCAAAGAACAAACAGTCAAGAATACCTAATCTACTAGGAACACCTCCAAGAGGTAGAAGCGCAGGACGATTCAAACCTGCGGACAAGAAAGAAAGAAACGTTACTGACGATTCCGGTCATATTCCGGTTGATTTTTCTACATCTCTGATAGATTCCGGTACTATTTCGGCACGACTTGTCGAAAATATAGTAATTCCAGAATCTACCAGGACGCAATCCGAAGTTAGCTTAACCGCTTTGAGTAGAAATTCAAAATTGTTAACGAATAGCAACGAGTTTGCCGAAGAAAGCAGTAAAGAGAAGAAAACAGACTGCACTGGTGAAAAATCAACACCTTCCGGTGACATTTCGGTGCAGTTTTTTGGTAACAGGTTATCACTTCTTGGTGAATCATTAACTTACACTCCGTCATTAGGAGTAGACTTCCCTACGGTTGACTGCGAAAGGGAAGGAAGTTTGTTTGAAGCAGAGATTCGCAACATACTGAGCAAGGTTTTCAAACCAGATAGTACACAGGCTAAGGAGGTAGATTCTGAAGATCCACATATTCAACCTCAGAACACAGGAAGTAGTCACTATACAAGTAGCGGCACAATGAACGGGCAACAGCAACAAGTATGTCCACCCAGGCCGCCGCCGACAGGCGTAACGTACACCAAATTCGGAGGATTTCCAGGCAATGACCCAGACGCGCATGTACAAACTTTTGAGATTAGTTATGCAGTACTCAATCACCCCATTGACCCGGCGTATAAGGCTATCGTGTTCCAGTCCACCTTGGTCAATGAAGCCGCTAGATGGCTTACAGAGTATGATATAAATCACTTCGGCACCTATGAAGCAGTGAGGGATGCATTTTTGCAAAGATTTAGGCTAAAGAAGAATCCCGCAGAAATTTTCGACTACTTACAAAACAATAGACAGAAGGTAAACCAGTCAGTGCAAGAATACGCCACTTTATTTAGGACACATTTGCGACAACTGCCACCGGCACATGCCATCCTACTAGACGACGTCATTACGCAATGGTTTATTAATGGACTGAATCCACAACTCAAATAGATCATGATTATTCGGTGTGTCGGAGCAATGACCCTAGATGCAGTAATTGCAATGGCTCTACAACTAGAGAACAAAGTCGGGGGATTTACAGAAGACCTGGAGTGGTTAAAGACCAACAAAAATGGTGCAGATGATCTGACAAGGCAAGTATATTGCACTACCTGCAAAAACTCAAGTCATGCGAGTGCCACTTGTGCACTGAATCAGCTATTTTGTGCCATCTGTAAAACCACCAGACACACCACCGAAAACTGCGCCTATAACGCTAAAGTACAAGGGACAGCAACGGTCAATGCAATTATACAGGAACCAGGACAACCAGCCAATCACTATGTGCCTTCGCAGATGAGAAACAATCAGCAACCAGGCTATCGAAATTACAGAGGACAGAGGAACAACAACTATAACGCAAACCGTTGGCAGACCGTACAGACACCGGAAAACCCCAATTTGCCACCACCGCGCTGTCATTTTTATGGTGAATACGGACATATTAGAAGGTTATGCAAAGACGCAGTTGAGTATGACCAAAGGAAGAAGGAACGGCAAAATCCGATGACAAATATGGTTCAGATCACGTCGGTAGAACCACGAGCTGCCGCTGTTCAGACCAGATCTGGTAGACCATTACAACCAGAAGCTGAGATATTTGAGCCTGGCATTCAAGAATAGAAACGAACATATGAAAAGGCTAATCAATGGATCGCATCAGAACCACCAATGTTTCCTGACCCCATTCCGGTAACCCAAGCTCCGATAGCTCAGGGAGCAGCACCAGATCATGCTGCTAACACAGAAGCAGAAACATCATCTGTAGCAGATACATCAGCACCAGCCGGTGCATCGTTTTCAAAATCGGCAGAAATTACAAATCAATCACAACAAACCTGGGAGATTCTATCCAAGGCATCCATTACACTTCCTCTTGGTCAATTACTGGCATTAGTACCAGGAGTCCGCCAGCAATTCCAACAACAATTTGCTGCCAAATCTGCTTGCATTTCGGCCACCGCAACTGTACAACCGGAACCAGACTCTACAGTCGATCATTCAGTTCCTCTGATTATGGTATGGTATAATAGTCATAAAATCTCACAGGTATTAATTGATGGAGGGTCTGGTGTAAATATTGCTACTGCTGCACTATGTAAGAAACTAGGATGGACTAAAATAGAACCGGTCCAATTTTTTGTTAGAATGGCTGACCAGTCCAGAGTCCACCCAGTAGGGCTTGTTCGGAACATACCAATAACATTGCAAGGCACCACTTTTAAGATGACCTTTGTCATCCTAGAATTGCCGCAATCCACCCTGGATTATAATCTCCTTTTCGATCGCCCCTGGCTGAAGCAAGCTAAGGTGATACAAGACTGGTCCGCACACGAGCTCACGTTCAAGGATAAAAATCGAAGATGTGTTGTAAAATTAGACGCTATACAGCCCTGTGAATTACATGCTAGACCATATTTCGCAGAGCCCGTTCACATGCTAGACAGACTATCAGATGACGAAGAAGAAGAGTTTTTAAAGAACAACATTGATTTGATTTCCTTAGGAACCATTGACCAACAAGCTGCTGTGGATAATTGGAACCCCTCAGTCTGCTCAATGATTCCTGTAACAAAAGAAGATGAGAAAGAAGATATTGCTGCTACAGTCGACGCCGAACTACAACAACTTTCCAAAACAGTAGACGACATCGAGAAGCCGCGACAATTTTATGTGCCAGAAGATCAATTAGTAACGTATAACTTGGGTGATACAAATCATCCATGCCCAGTCAAGATAAAAGAAAACTTACCAACAAAATTTCAAGCAGAATTACTTCAGCTTCTCAAGGAATTTTCTGACATTTTTGCTTGGGATTATAAGGATATGAAGGGTCTGGATCCACGCATCTATCAACACAGGGTTATGCTCAAGCCAGAGACAAGGCCAATCAAACAATCCAGCTATCGAATGAACCCGAATTACGCAGCACAGGTAAAGGCAGAATTGGATAGATTACTAAAGGTTGGGTTCATTGTACCTATAGAGCACGCGGAATGGATATCCCCAATCGTTATTGTACCAAAAAAGAACAAGCAGCTTCGCATTTGTGTAGACTACCGAAAGCTGAATGCAGCTACGGTTCCAGATCCCTTCCCATTACCTTTCCTAGACACCATGCTTGATAGAGTAGCAGGGCACGAAGTGTATTCCTTTTTCGACGGATACAGTGGATATAATCAAGTTAGGATGGCTGAACAGGACATTCCGAAGACTGCATTCATCACCAACTGGGGTGTGTTCGCATGCACTATGATGTGGTTTGGTTTACGAAATGCCCCCAGTACTTTTCAAAGATGCATGCAAGAGATATTCTCACCTTATCTCACTTCATTTATGCAAGTTTATCTCGATGATTTTTCAGTATTTGGCAAAATGATAATACATCTGTTCCATTTACAGTGCTGCTTTCAGAAATGCAGAGAATACCAGCTCTGTTTGAACCCAAACAAATCGGTGTTTGCGGTCTCATGTGGCAAGTTACTCGGCCACATTGTATCTGCACAAGGTATCCAAGTAGATCCAGGAAAAATTTCGGCAGTATTAGAAGCTCCGGTGCCCACTACACCAAAAGAAGTTATGCGCTTCATGGGTCAAGTACGGTGGCATGGCAGACACTTACGGTGGCTTGCTCACCTGGCTATACCACTAAACAAGCTAATCAGCAAAACACCTCGACAATTTGAATGGACCCAGGAATGTCAGATAGCATTTGATCGTTTAAAACATTTATTAACACAAGTTCCTATTTTACAACCGCCGGACTGGGATCACCCCTTCCATGTATTTGTTGATGCTTCCGATATAGCTATTGGCAGCATCCTAATGCAAACGACCGATAAATGGTTGAGACCTGTATATTACGCCAGTCGAAGATTAGCCCTTGCTGAACGGAATTACTCGGTAACGGAACGAAAATGTTTGGGTCTAGTGTATTCAATCAAAAAATTCAGACATTATCTACTGGGCCGTAAGTTCACTTTCCACACAGATCATGCTGCACTTATTTATCTGGTCCGACAACAACATTTGGGAGGACGGTTAGCACGATGGGTGCTGCTTTTGCAAGAATTCGACTATGAAGTTATACATAGACCAGGCACCTCAAACGCCTTAGCAGATTTTCTGTCTCGGCTAGATTTCGGTGAGGCTCCGGTAGGTATAGATGACACAACTCCAGCGATCTATGCTTCTGAACCAACTCACGATGAAAGCGCTGACCTGCCTACTCCAACTAATTATTATGATCAGATTTTTACCTTTCTCAATACTGGATACCTGCCATCCCAGACTTCTACAACAATACGCAGAAAGGTTGCAGCATTCAGCCGCCGATTCCGGTTGATTGCTGGTGAACTATATTATGTGGATCATACCGGAATTCTACTTCGGTGTATTCCTCCACACGAAGTAAACTCAGTCATCACATTGGCTCACTCGATTCCGTCAGGAGGACATTTTGCTGTAGATTTAACCCACTGGAAAATTATGCAAAGTGGACTCTGGTGGCTGACTATGTACAAGGATGTGTTGCAGTTTGTCAAATCCTGTGATAATTGCCAAAGAATAGGACAACCGTTAAAACGACATCATTTTCCTCTCCAACCTGTAATGCCATTAGAACCCTTCCAGAAATGGGGTTTGGATTTCATTGGTCCTATTACACCACCCTCAGTTCTGAACAATAATCACTATATCTTAACATGCACTGATTATGCGACAAGATGGGTAGAAGCATGGGCTTTACGATCAGCTACAGCGGTTGTGGTAGCAAAGTGCCTATTGACAGATGTTTTTCCAAGATTTGGTTTACCCCTCGAACTGGTAACAGATCAAGGCACTCATTTTGCTAATAACTTGATAAAGGTACTTACACATTCATTTCAGATTACTCATAAATTTAGTTCTCCATATTATCCGCGTGCTAATGGTCTGGCTGAGAGTACAAACAAGTCACTGCTAAATATACTTCGAAAATTGATTATGGACGCACCGGAGAGATGGGATCAACTGTTACCTGCCGTACTGTGGGCATATCGAACGACTTATAAGGTAACCACAGGACTTACTCCTTTCAAATTAGCCTTCGGAATCGAAGCTATAGCACCAATGGAGATAGTGGTACCAAGTTTAAGAGTAGCCATCAACCAGAAATTACTACCAGAAGATTCTCTGTCATTTCGGTTGGAGACTCTCAGAGAATTAGACAAACATCGATGGCACAATTTTATGACTATGAGAGAAGTACAGTTACGACAAGCCAAAACACATGATAGATATCTACGAACTCCAGTTTTTACAGTAGGAGAGCTTGTCCTCTTTTACAATGCGAAATCGAATCGCTCTGTCGGCAAGTTTAAGCTACGATGGTTTGGCCCTTATCGAATAGCGGAACAGGTGGGCCCTGCGACATTTTGGTTAACCACATTAACCGGAATTTCCTTGCCAAAAGTAATAAATGGTTCGAAGCTGCGACCATATCAACAAGCGTCACATCTATGATAAGACATTACGCGGAATGCCACGACTTTTGACATTCTTGTGTTTTCCAGCCCTTCTCTTTTTCTTTTAAATTTTGCTTAATCAATAAAATAAGTATAAATATCTGCATCTTGAACTCTATTTATAACTAAAGCCGCCCGGTCTTTTTCCAGCCGTTCATGCATGTACGCCATAGTTAAGTTATTATCATATCCACGTCACGGAATAACTTATCATGATTGATTCCTCTTAGTTGCAGTGCATCTACATAATCTTCACTAGTCCGCCGAAAAAACGCTATTGTATTTGTGTAATTGTGATCTGTGTTACCCTGTGTTTGCGTGTTGTGCTTACTGACTCTATTGCGCCATGGAAGCTTTGGCAAACTATGCCGCTTTTCATGACGGACTCCCTATGGATGTAGGAGAGTACCTGCGCATCCGGGGATTATCCAACTTCGCTGAGCTGCCATGGCACTCAGTGGAGAATCACCCTTTCTTTGCCCGAATAATCTCTGCCATCGCCAACACACCTGCAACAGAAAAAATGTGGGCTATCACCTCTTTACCCTCCCGAGTAGTAATCACATTTCAAACATTCGCTCAGTCGTTTCGACTTCCTGCACAGGGCACACAGAGTGGCCCAAACATTCCCATAACCACCATGAAACAATTATTTCCTAGGTATTCGTCGAACGAGTACGCCATTCTTTGTAGACCTGAACCTGAGAGAACCGCACTCCAGTTCCTCGTAGCCATACTCAACCTCCAGAAACGAACTTATGGGATATCACGCACATTCTACTCAGCCCTCGACTTAGCATCAAGAGAACCGGTAAACTTTGCGACATACTACTTCAGCCGTATACACAAGGAATGCGTAGCCATTATGAAGCAGGTAAACAAAGGAAACACACCAAGATCCAGGTTGCCACATATCCTATCATTTCTCTTCCCCACCATCCTTGCAGCACAACCACCACCGAGAGGTCCGGTCCTAAGACAGGAAGAATCCGCACAGCTGTTAGAAGACGATGAGGAAGACGAAGAAGAAATCAACCAGCTGTTCAGAAGAAAAAGGATCAGGATAAGTTCCTCGGAAAGCGAAGCACTAGGCTCAGCCGGAGAAGATGAAGAAAAAAATAAAGAATTAGATACGCAAGAAGAAGACACATTCCACGACACAAACACCTCGATGCAACATGAGTCATCTGCACAAACGTCAGCGTCGGAGCAGCAACAACAACAAACCGAAACAGAAACAGTCTCGACAGAACAGATTTCTCAGCAACAAACGGAGCCACAAAACCAAGAAGATACACAACAAGTAGCTAAGGAAGCTTTAGAAACATTGCTTAAAGCAGTGCAGTCCACAACGACCGAATACGCAGAATCGAAGCAACCGACAAAAGAAAAGATAAACCCTATCCTTCCTCCTCCCTCATCAAAACATCCACTCAAACCCATCTCACCTGTCCACCCCACTCACCCTGCTGAAACCACCGCATCCTCAACCTCATCACCCACTTACTCGCCACCAAACTCCCAACAGCTCCACGCCGAAACCTCGTCGAAACCTTCAATTCCGGCCATCCCAGCAATTCTTGATTTAGCTGCAATAGGACAGATGCTCATAAACTTGTCACAACAACTGCCGCGGCAACTGAAACAGGTCACAGACTCTGTGCAAGATGACTTTCAACACAAACTAGAAGTAATGGAGGCGGACATCACACCCCTCCAAGAGGAATTACACATAGTAAGGGCCGAAAACCATGTACTTAGTGAACAGGTAATGCAGTTACAGACCATAATAAGCGAACAAGAAAATATGACAACACAGCGAGATGAAGCATTGAAGGCAGTACACACAAAGGAACAATTGCTGATGGCTGCAGACGCAGAGCTCACCAGCCTAAAGCAAACACTCAAAGACGCCGAGGATATAAGGATTGCCTTAGGTAACCGCCTGGAAGAAACCAGACTTCAGTTACAGGAGAAAGATCAGCAAAACCAGGAACAGCAAAGAGAACTTAACCAGACGAAACACGAGCTTCAAACGACAAAAGAAGAATTATCAAGTGTAAATAATATACTTCACAAGTATCTGATGAAAGAGCAGCAAATACAGAAGCAGATAGCAGCTATTAAGGCAGAAAGAGATGCTTATTACAAAACCATAGAATTTCAGAACCAACAATTCGAAAGACTGGATAATCAAATACGCAATAAGAAGGATCAGATCATTGATTTGCAGAAACAACTAACTGATATGAAATCATCCAGGGACGCTGCGATGGCCAATGACTTCTACTTACAGGAAACATTTTTACAAACCCAAGCAGAAATTTTGCTTAACGAGGCCATAGCCCTAAGCTCTGTTAGAACAGATGCACAGCTCCTAGAGCAAGGTACACTAAAACAACTGCTAGAAACATTAAAGAAAAAGATCGCCCGTACATTTAGATTAGCCCGAAACATGTATTTAGAAGGAATAGTCGAAGAATAGTAACCCTGTAAGAACTTGCGGGTTCGAGTCCACCGTGCGTGCCAGTGTTAGACAGCCGCCAGATTAGGACAGGCATAACGGAAATCTTTGTAAAACACGTGCGAAAGGTTGTTACGCGCATTCTTGTAAAAAGCTTATATAAAGCAATGAGAGAAGAAGGAGGCAACGAGATTTTTTGGGGAATTCATCAGACTGTTCGTCTGTATGTGATTTGGTATTAGTTAATCTTGTTATTTCCAAGATTGTCTAAGTGTCCTGTGTATCCGTTGATCTGATCTTTTCTCGGCATTCGTATGGTTGCTAGTCGTACGAATACAAACTGTCCCGGTTCAGTAGCTTACCCGTCGTAATTCCGATACTCGATCTGTGAACCTTTACTGAAAGTATAGCTGTCTGTATTGGCTGACTGATCGTCTTGGGACGAGCCACCGGATAGTTAAAAGTTTTGCGCGTAGAAGTTAATGATTCTGGTATTGTGGAATATGTTGTTTTAATGTTACTTTGTTGTGGTATGGTAAGCGAATGTCACCGCAAGAAGCCTGAGCAGGTACAGCTGACCTTCAGGAATGCGGTCCTACATGACTGTATTAGCAGTAATGTCGATTGTAGAACGGGTTAATATCTATCTGAACGAGTGAATTGATTCTTGTGTGAAGGACTTCAGCGAAGTAAGTATTAACATAGTTATGTATAAGTGAATCCTGTTAAGTTCCATTAAATTCCTATATCAGATGTAGTTGCACTGGGAAAACTAGTATAGGGCCTCTGTTCTTACAGACCCCTTCCACTCCCAAGAACCCAAGGATCAGGTAAACGCATTTCCGATAGTTGGAAAGGGCGCTTTACCAATTGGACGGGAAACATGCGGGTTGAAGGAATGGTGGGATGGGAGCTCATCTGTGAGAACTTGGAGGCGAAAAAGCCATGAAAGGGGATGTGGTGGCAGGGAATCCATAGAATATGGATCTAGTGTCAAGATGGCCTATGGCCGAGGGTGTGGAGGCTGGTTGTCTTATGGCGATCTCCATGAGCGATTCGACTGATTCGGTTGTGATGGTGGTGGCTTGATAGACAGGGTTTTCAAAGGTGGAGAACAAAGTTGAACCAGAGGTGGGAGTGCGGAAGATGAAGGTTTGCTCGGTGGGTTGGGTAGTCGAGGTGGTGTGTCCAGCTTGAGTTCGAGGAGGTGACTGTGGGGGTTTGGGTGGTAGTGGCTCGGTATACTCTTCAGTGGTGACTATGTGTTCTTGGCCAGGAGTTACAACTGCTTGGGAGGTTGGCTCAATGGGTTCAGATGTAATAATAGGTCCTTCCCTTGTAGTAATGGGAATCTGGATATTTTTGCCAAACTGTGGTCGTGTTTGGAATCTTCATGGGTCATATTGAATAGGAGGCCTCTGGATCACTAATCGGACTGCTTCTACTACCCCATACGTTTCTGCCATCAATAGTAGGCCTTCGCTATATTCAGAGTCAACTCCAGCCTCTTCCAATAGCTGAGCCATGAGCACCCTATTGCTCTGTTCGGTGAGCAATTGTTGCGACCGCACTCGTTCCATGATTTGGTATAGCTTTCGGAGTTCTGCCGTATATGCTGGGTTCCAGTGGTTTCTTCTGCTTCTGCTTCTTCTCCTTTTGAATGTTCTAGTTGTTGATCATCATCCCACTGTACATGGTGGCCTTCTGTGGATTTCCTCCATCTTTGGGAAGATGTGCCCTGTTCTTCTGTGTCTGAAAAGAACTCTATATCTGAGAGTTGTGTATTCTGCAAGAATGATTCAAAGTCGAAGGTGCTCATCCCTTAAACGTCTCCAGACGTAGGAAATTCAAATTCAGGAGGGACAGAAGGAGCCGATGGGGCAACTTGTGATGTGCCTTCAGATCCGGGTCTGGGTATGCGAATGGTAAAGGGAGGCACAGTGGCATCCCCTCATGGCGAGACTTCTGGAGTTATCAAAACTTTGCATGTTTGGACACAAGGAATCAAACCCCTCATGCGCTTGGATTGATGTGTTGTAGTTTTGAGTCTCTTGAACATTTGTAGTTGTGACCATGTTAAGGCACGCTCAATAGGTATATCGTATGCTAGGCATTTATAGATGATGCGCGTGATTGCACAACAACCATTCACCACTAGCTTTCTAGTTGTCCTTTTATTTGCTCCATACAGATGCTCCATAATCCATACAGGAAGCTTAATCGATAATGCACCTGTCTTTGCCAAGTAGAGAGCGAACCAAATCCATTTGTGGGGTTGAGTGTACCGATCTTGATCAGGAAATGCAAAATGTTGAATGCACATATGAAGAGGAATGGACACATTCGGTGTGAGTGCTGCCATATCTTTCAACTTTTGTAGCTTTAGGTTGTTCATGTTAGGGGGAATAAGAGCATACTTCTCAGAGGGTACATGCATGCCGTGCATATTCAAAGCAGAACTCACCAATTCTAATGTGATTTCAAACCTTTTCAACTCATTGTTGCCCAATAAGGAAGGAAGGACAAATGATCTTGGTTTATCTTTTTCTTCATTCTCTTGTAATGTTGAGACCAAGTAGTAACATCATAGGAGATCTGGTTTGGGTAAAGCTGCTGCAAAGTACTCGGACAGCCCTGCACGCTGCCATATGGTTTGCAGATCTTGTGTGTTCTAAAGAGTCTCAAACTCTTTGGAAAAGAACTGGAATCTGACCCATGACTTATCATACTCACACTTGGACTCCCAGATGTACTTGGCCTCTCCTAAGGGCCTTGGCATGCCATTGAACCAATGAGAATTTGCATGGACTCTCTCTGTGATTCCTGTGGGAGGATCCGGTACAGGGATTTGTTGGAGGTGTTGCAACTCTACAAGTCATTCAGTTGGTGGCACATCAATAGGTAGACTGTCCACATCAATCCCTGTAGTATTTACTCCTGCCTGTGAGCTTGAGCCTGCTGCTTCTGCCATGAGACTACGTGTAGTTGTTGATGCTTATCTGCTAGAAGAAGAGAGGCACATTAGCATTGCATAGGAAATAGGATGTTATGGTGTTCCCTCCACAATACTAACATGATATTTCAAGTGGTTAAGGGTTAGTAGGTGGAGTGTTTGTGATGTGTGAGAATGTTGGTTAGTAGGTTAGCGTTCATCCTAGATGCATACTTTGGATGTGCAATGTACTCAGAATGCACCTACATCAGAGGGAATTGATTTACAAGATTGGGTCAGGCGGTTTGATACGAGGTTTAAGTCTCCATACTTTGATGGTGGAATCGTAGCTTTTATTGGTGATGGTAGCTAAGGGTTTGTGGACTGGATTATGTTGGATTTGGGACCTTTTGGGTACCCATTTCCCAACATTCTTAGGTGTGACCGAAGATGTAATGGTGTGGAGAGTAGATGTTTTCCCTAGGAGTTGTGCCAAGAGTGCTTGTGGGTGTTGATTCGATCTTGTGAATGGAGGTGAAGCTATGTGAGCTCGTAAGCAGGTCTTGGGCACCCATATCTGTCTAGCAGTTAGGATAGCCTTCATTGACCGCTTTGGAACCCAAATAGAAATGGTTTTCCTAGATTGATGCCTAGGATACTCCTTCGTTGTAGTTCTCGACACTGTACCTCGTTTGGTGCATCTTTGGGATCCTGTCTCCAAGGCTGAGGGTTGGTCACCCTTACGTATCCAGATCTGCTTCATGCCACGAGGTACTCTATATTGTACAGGTTGGCGCTCATGCTTCTTGATCATCGGCCTCCCCTGTGTCGTGTGTTGCCCGGCTTGCTTTCCTTGAATACTCTTTGGAAAAGAAGGGAACTCCTCTTTGACTTCTACACTTTTCTCAAGAGAGATAATCTTCTGCACCATAGAACTTTGGACAAGAATAACATCGTTATCTTCATGTGGGTTCTTGGAGGGACGAGGATTTGATGCCTTTTTTAGTGGCCTGAGTGCTTGATTTTCTAATTCAATAGTGATGTGGTTTTGGCCTACCCACGCCTGAAGAAGTCCACTTCTTAGGTTGCGGTTAACTACCTGATCATAGATCCAATCTTGGCCCAAGACAAGAGGTTTGGTAAGATCCTGTCCTCACAGACTAGCACTTTGACTGCCATTAGAACCTCTTGAATGTAGAGGGGAAGTTCCACCTCTCCCATGCAAGGGGTTTCCACACCTCCCAATCCTATGAGATATGCCTCTATAGGATTGACCTTCAATTGCAGTTCTTGGCAGTAGGAAAGTCGAACTGCACTAGTGGCTGCTCTTGAGTCAATTAAGGCTCACAATCCTTGCACTCTTTCCTTGTCCTACCTCTAGGGTCACAAAAGGTTGCCGATCGACTATCCGATGGGACCATTCACTTGAAACCTTGCACATGGCCATGTGATAACCTAGAGATTCTTGAGTGTCAGGCATAGGCTGATCTCTACCTTGTCTTCTCAATTTCATTCGTCGGATGCATTCTAAAGCTTCTGGTTGGGCTTCTTCTCGAATTCGCTTTTCCTCTTCTTTACGTTTCTTTGCAGTATTGAGTCGATTTAACATCTCCTTCGTCACGGGTTCCTGATATAACTTGACTCTACATCCACTTATGTAACTTGGTAGAATATTGCCTTCTAGAGTGGTTAGTTGAATTGCTCCACTTGTGGAGATCCTATTGATAGTCATTGGTCCATAGCCTCTCTTCTTTAATTTCCGTGCATGTTGCTTCAAGGTGTAGACTAGGACTAGATCTCCTACTTTCAAGCCCTTATCCTTCACATGTGCATCAAAATATGCTTTTTGTCTCTTCTTGGCTGCATAAATTCCTACTGCAGCTCTCAATCGTGTTTCACCTAATCGTTCAAGATCAAAGATTCTAGAGGAGAGCTCATGGCCTGTCTAGTCATGCTCTTGTGCTACCTTCAATGTAGGTATCAAAAAGTCCAATGGTAGCATTGCATTTTGGCCAAATACCATTTGAAAGGGTGTGGCCTGGAGTACCGTTTTATAGGCAACTCTCTATGCCCAAACAACATGGTGTAGTTGTTTGTCCCAATTAGAGCGTTTGTTATTAACCAATTTTGTCAGTACATTGCATAGAATCTTATTTGTGATCTCAGCCTGTCCATTAGCTTGTGGATGATAGGGGGCAGACTTCTTATGTATCACCAAGAATTCTTGGAGAAGGTTTTCTATGACTTCATTCAAGAAGTGGGTGCCTCTATCACTCACTAACTCTATTGGTAATCTGTATCTAGTGAACACATTCTCAAATAAGAACTTTGTTGTCGTTTGAGCATCGTTCTTTGTTGTGGCTTTTACTTCTACCCCCTTGGTTAGATAGTTTGTGGCCACAATGATGTATTCAGCATGTGAACCCTTGGCTGGGGGATTAATAGGACCAACAAAGTCTATTCCCCATTTAGAGAATGCACGTCCACCCATCATATGTTTCAATGGCATCTCATCTTTGTGTATAGGATATTGAGTTCGCTGACAAACATCACACCTCTTCACATAGGTATGTGCATCCATGTGAAGGGTAGGCCACCACAGACCTGCAAATAGTATTTCCTTGATCACCCGATCTGGTCCAAAGTGTCCTCCGGCTACACCCTGGTGAGTAGTCTCCAAGATCTTCAGATATTCGCTCTCGTGGACACACACTCTAAGATACCCATCTTTCCCTCGTCTGTATAGATTATCTCCAATGAGAGTATAATCTAAAGCTTCTTGTTCTAGGCTCCTTTCTCTAGCCAATGTCATATCTTGGGGAAAGGCTCTCGTCCTAAAAAAGGCTGCTAGTGGCTCGCTCCAATATGGCACTAAAGTCACTCGATAAAGTGTGGCATGTTCCACAGGAGGTCTAGTGCTATAGATTGGGCATTCCTTGCACATCCTATGGACATCTGCTTCCATAGTTGGCCAATGCACACCGAGTCTCCTTAGTGTTTGTAAAGTTATTTGCCTCAATTAGTGTTGCTCTAATGCACCCACATGTGCTGATTGCAACCACTTCGCGTACTCATCCTCTTCCACACAACAAGATAATATTCCTTGATCCGTGTACTTGTACATGCTCCCTGCCATGATATGGTACTTTTGGGCCGTTACTACCTCCCTATCTTGAGTGTTGACTACTTGATGTTTAGGTCCATATGTTAGTACTGGCACTAAGGTCTTGGCCCACTGTGGTACAACTTCCAAATTAAACAAGTAAGCATGAGGAAGGTCATCTGATACTCCTTGTGGGGCCTCTCCAGATGTGAGCCTCTCCAGATGATCTGCTCTCAAGTGAGTCTTGGCCTTCCTCATCACTACCTCAAAATCATATTCCATTAGTAAGAGGAACCATCTTACTAATCTACTTGTATTGCATGGCTTGTTTACCAAGTAAAGTAGAGCTTGATGATCAGTAAAAAATTTAAACTTATTTGCAAGCAAATAGTGTCTAAATTTTTTAACCGCATATACCATGTCTAATCCTTCTCTCTCAGTAGTGGTATAATTTCATTCAAAGGCATTTAACTGTCTACTAGCATAGGCAATTGGAAGATCCATATTACCTTCACTCATAGGTTGTGCAAGTACACACCCAATAGCATAATTGGATGCATCCACATGGACATGGAATGGCTTCTTCCAATCTAGTGTAGTCAAGATTGGTGCTGAACATAATCGCCGTTTAAGCTCGTTGAAAGATTTTTCACATTCATCAGTCCACTCAAAGTTAGTCAAAAGTCCGTACAAAGGCTTTGCAATGATGGCATACATGTGTATAAAACATCGGTAATAACCACAATGCCCCATTAAAGCTTGCACTTCCTTGACATTCCTTGGCCTATGTAGTTCTATGATAGCTCTTACTTTCTCTTCATCAGTGGATATGCCGTTCTTTGACACTATGTGTCCTAGAATCTTGCCTTGCCTGACCATGAAAACACACTTTTTTGGGTTCAAGCAGACTTGATATTTTCTAGATTTATCAAAGATTTGTGTGAGTTCAGGTATATGGGTCTGCCTAATGTTGGAATGAGCACAAAGATCATCAACATAGACTTCCAAACTCTTCCTCAAGAACTCTTTAAATACAAGGCACATTAGTCTTTGAAAGGTTGCAGGAGCATTGGTAAGCCCAAATGGCATTACCCAAAAAGCAAATATACCCCACTCCGTGGCAAAAGCCGTCTTATGCTGATCTTCTGGTGCTATGGCTACTTGATTGTAACCAGAGAACCCATCGAGGAAGCTATACACTTCCTTGCCTGCTACCCTTTCTAATAGATGCTCAGTGATAGGAAGCGGATAACTATCTCTGATAGTGGCTAGGTTAACCTTCTTCAAGTTAATGCATACACGTAACTTGCCGTTCTTTTTGGGCACCACTACAATGGGGGATACCCATTCAGTGTGCTCAATTTCATAGATAAATCCATCTTCAACCAAGCGATCTATCTCTTCTTTGATCTTGGAAGCATAATTGTCATTGTACGTGTATGGCTTTTGTTTAGAGGGTCTGGCATCTGAGGTCATGGGGATCGTATGTGAGCATATGTCAAGATTTACACCTTTCAGGTCCTTATAACTCCATGCAAACACATCTCTGTATTCTCGTAGTAAGGCTATCAAATTTTGCTCCTCATCTTCACTTAGGTCATGTCCTATGTATGTGCATCGCTCTTCACCTTCTTCTATGGCTACCACTATTTTCTTGGTGGTTTCTTTGTTATCATAGGCCTCTCCTGCTTGTGCATCACGTTTTGGAATTCTTATCATGACTCTCCTGTCTTCTATTTCATACTTTTTAAAGTTTTATGGGACCTCAAACAAGGATTCTTCCTTCTTTGGTGAGACTTCTCTCTTCTTCCTCTTCTTTCCCTCACTCTTGGTGGTCACTTAGGTGGTTAATCTCACCTCATTTGTAATTTCTTCATGTCTCTGAGGGTGAGTTTCTACCTCATAGAAATATTCCTCATCTGACGCAAAGGGTGGGTCCATAATGATTGACTCTAGATCGGAGTCACTTGCATCCTCGAATGCATCAGTGATAGGTTCTCATTCTTCAATAATTGAATCACACATGATTGGATCTATTGTGAAGACTGAAATGTCATAGCCATCCTCGTCATAGTGGGGTGTCCATTGTTCTTCATTGATGGCTACATCCATAGTTGCTAAGAGGACTTCATTACATGAGTGTGGTGCAGAGATTGGTGTTCTTAGAAAATTTCCCTTGCCCCTGGGTAAGTAATCTCAGCAACTCTAATTCATTTGACTCGTCATGCATGGACTTAAATCATGAAAGTTTCTACCCTTGAAATTTTCTCCCCCTCCTATTGGGAGCAATCTTCTTTCAATCTTGACAAGCATTAATCCTATATTTTTTATGTGTTAACTTGTATTCAACTCTCTCGTATGTTGCCCATGGACGTACATTCCCCAACTACTCCAGGGCCCAGCTGAATGAAATATCTTCGTTCGAGTGGGACAAGGCTGGTGATGCCCTTGCCACATATCAATCTTTTCTACGCTTGAGCTTCCATGGGGATCGTTCAACTTTCTCCTTCTCTGATTTAAAAGAGCTTGCTCACATGGGGCGGTTGTAGCATATGCACCTCATATCCCATAGGTTCTATAATGAATTGACACAGAAAATGACGATACTTTTATTCATATTGCCAACGCATCTCAATCACCTTCAGATTTTCGGGAATCCCGTGCTTAATCACTAAGACATATATTCTCCAAAGATTTCTTTGACCCTATGTTTTCATATTGCATGAATGGAGGGCGTTCAACCCCCAATCCCTTTTTAATGTATTGGTGCATGATTGAACGGTTCTTAAATTCCAAACCATAACAGCATATCAATTTATGTTCATCCCTTTAAATACAATCCTTAATGGTATGAGCGTATGTTTTCAACGACCAGCACATCAAAGTGGATTACAGGAAAACAAAATATACTCCAGCTCCATTTGTCCCAAAGATATCCCAATAGAGAGACTACAAGAGGGAATCGAAATTGAAGGGAGGGAGTGATTGTTCCATAATCAGCAACATAGAGCTCATGCACATACCTGTTCTATCTACTTCAATTCGTTCATGATGTCTTAGATCCCAAGGTACTGCATTCCCACCGTAGACTCTGGGGTTCTTCCACTCCAAGGTGTCGCATTCGTGTGCTTTTTGTTGGTGTCTGTCATCCTATACTGTTGAAGTATGCAGAGACATCCATGCCCTCAGGACTCTCTGCACATAAGAGTATGCTCAAAGCTCATCGTAACGGGCAGCAAGGAACTAGTGCATGTTCCAACAAAAATCGAATTAACACTCCTCCGTCATGACTTTATTTCTCTGAATCATTTCCCACATCCCAGAGATTCGTAGGTAGTTGCAGGAGTTGTTCCTTCTGACAGTGCTTCAACACCTCACAGTTGGTTTAAAAGAATAGAGATGAACGAACTATTGATACATCTTCCCGAAGCGCGGGCCTCTATTCTGCGAATCATCGACTCGATTCTGCGGTTCCTCATGCCCAAGACGGTTGCTTCTTCTCACTCAGAATAGCTGAGCTATGTCTGCCACCGGGGTTCTCTCTCCTTTTCTGCCACAACTTTTCCCCCAAACCTTCACCTCCACAACTCTGGATCGCAGCCATCCCCGCCAGAAGAGGCACAAGGAGGAGAAAAGAAAAAAAGATTTTGAAGGCTCTTTGGCATAAGATCCCCAACTTCCATGCCTCCTTTGTCTGGTTCACCTGCCTGCACAAACACTTGAAGAAAAAACAGCTTCCTTTTTTTTCCCGATGACACTCGAGAGTAGCCGAAGTCGCCCCCTCCCCAGAATGAATAGGTCCCTTTGTTTTTTCTGTGCACGCTGCTAGACTCCTTTTTCACGCAGTCCCCATGGAACTTCCCTTGTCGTCGGGTACCTCCTCCCTTCCACTTTTTGTGACACCCCCCCCTTGACACCCTCCAGATCAAAGGAGGACCCCCCCTAGTCGTTGTTGCTTGCCAACCAGAGAGAACACGCTCCATCCCCCTTTTCGGTTTCTCTTGTCAGAGGAAAAAACGAACCTGCCCCCTATAATTGAATGCACAATACCACATTTGGCATACATGTCCACCAAGGCATTTCCAACCAACAGATTATACTGTAGTAGTCCTTTCTCTTCAATTTCAGCGTGTACTTTTTCACCCCTTTTGGCAGTACCAATGCTTCCACAAGCATTTAAAACAGATACAAACGTTATCGAATCTGGAGTAAAACCCTTCAATCGCATTTCATAAAAAAAAACCAGAATCTCCTCTTTGCAATTGCATTGTACATATGCAGAAATTAAGGCATTCCAGGAATTTATATCATGGTTTGGAAGCTTATTGAATACATTTTGTGCATTATCAAGCATATTACACTTGGCATACATATCAATCAATGTTGTGCCAATATATGAGTTGCAATCCTCAACCTTTACTATCCTTCATGTCCTTGCTGGAGAGCGCCCCCAGCAACAATGTCGACCAACATAATCAAGAAGCAATTCTCTTATTTCTTCTTCCTGCAAAACCTGTGCACTGCTCAAATCACTTTGTTCTAATGGTTGATCACCTAAGCCTCTGTAGTGCTCCAATTTTCCTTGGCATTTCTTGACCACCTCAGAATGCGGAAGCTTAGTCCGTGCCTCTTTTCTGGATACAAAGAGAAGTGGAAATTCACCTCTCATGTCAACTTTCCAAGCACCCAAAATTCTACCACCATCTTTTCCATCTACAGCTCCTCCATGCTCAATCCCTTCTCTCCACACTCCTGCAATCAATATCTCCACATGCTTCTCATCAATCATCACATTCATTCTTCAAGCACCTGAAATCAAACGTATTTTCCTGCCAAATAGAACCACATTAGTGCATAAAAACCAACCATTTTCGGAGCTAACACTGGCCATTGCTTGGCTACATGTTTCCACAATTCAGGCTTAACCTTGAGTAGCTCTTCTAAAGTGAGATTGCACTGCACTTTAGTATTCTTCACTACCTCTGTATTCCTAGGTATGATTGAGTCTTTGTTTCTTATCATGATCGTGGGGTGCTCTCATACATGTAGACTTTGCTTCCCATGGGCCTGTGAAATGTGGTAGTTCCTGTAAGGAATTAGACTCGAAGTCTAATCTCTCTTGAGATTGGGCACTCTCCTCCTCTCCATAAAGGGAAGGAATGTCTTGTGGGAATTGATTGTGCACGTCATCCACAAGTTCAATTGGAGGAGGATCTTTGCTTTCTTTAGCCCATTTCTCTTCTTGAATCTCTTGTAGGAATTTTGGTGAATACTGATTCATAGAAGAAGAGGTGTCTGGTTCAGTGGAGTTGGGCACATAAGCTTCCTTGCGAGGAATGTTTATTCTATCATTTGCCCTCTCCTTAGCCTGGGAGTTGGCTCCTTTTCCAGACTTTGCAATTATCGTCTCCAATCTATCTAATAGACCATCAAGATGCAATGGTGGTCTAGTTGAGCTAGAGCAATTGAAGAGGCGACTGGCCTCAAACATGGCTTGAGCCAATTCCACCATCTTGGCACACAACTTGGTTCGTTCAAGCTCTAGGTCAGGTCTAGGGTAACATCTTTCATGATCCGTTACATTTGGCCCTTCCTGGATCCTGGCCTGATATGCTCTAAGCATCATATCTATGTCCTCGGGAGTGGGATCTGCTAAGACGGATCCTACTCGGGGTGGTGGCTGGGTTACGTGTGGTGGATTAGAAGGTTGAGGAAAGGAAGGTGAGGGGGATGGTAGTGGGGTTGATGTGTGAGAGTGCGTTTGAGATGTGATTTCTATGATTTTGGTTTTGGTCTCTCACAAACTTTCCTAGAGTTCACTCATCTTCTTTGCCCATTGCCTTTTCATACATTCACGGTTATCTCTTCAAGCTCTTGTTCTCCTCTTATTCTGGCTCTCAGCCTCGCTAACCTCCGCATTCTTTTCTTGGCCTAAGTCTTGGTTTTGCTTAAGTGCCTGAGCTCTCCTGAGGACTTGCACTGGGGTCGTGGAAGTCACACTTCCCGAGGAGTCTACCACTAACCCAATAACATTGATAGGAGCGATTTTTGGCATATTGGCGGGATTCTTGGGACACTCTCGTAACAAATGCTCCTTTCCACAATCTGGACAAAAGCCTTGAATTGTCACTGATTGGGTTTGTGTAGGTGTCAGTAGAGGGCAATCACAAATGAGGTGATCTCCCTGACATCGGAAGCATGGCCCTCTAGGAAATGGAGGTCTCATCTGCTTAGGCTGAGGTCTAGAGTTGGGGTTTGCATACATGACATTTGCATATTCTGGCTTCCAACTAGATTCACTCAGCTCTTCATAATAGTATGACTCACTATGCTCCGGTAACTGCATGTGGTAAGCCTGTGGGCTCTTGATATGTGTAGAGTCAAAACTATGATCACTTGGGTCACTTTTTGAAAGCGATGGTGTCACTGGCACTAAAGCTCTATTTAGATTTTCTTCTGTAGCTGCATACTTTACTGGAATCACATTGGCGAGAGGAGGGGGTTGCTGCACTAGGACTGGTTGAGGTCTTTGCTGCCCTTGATAGGGTGATTGATAGGGTTGTTGGGGCCTACCATATTGTTGTTGTGGGTACTAGTTCTGGTACTTTCCTTGCTGTGGATAAGACTGAGGGTAATTTTGTCTCACTGCTTGTTTGTTATATGGGCCGTCTTGTGCAGTGTGGTTGGTGTATCGCCTTTCTATGGTGCAGTATTGGCTGTTAGGGTTCACTTGGGGTTGAGCCATGATGGGGCACACATTAGCCATATGGTCCCCTCCACAGGTGTAGCATCATTTTCCTAGGGCAAATCTAGGAATTTTCTTGCTAGAGACACCTAATTTCTAAGCTACCTTTTCTGCTAGGTCCTCAATTGATGTGGATTGTGAGGAAGTGAGGCTAGTAGAACTATCTGAATCTTTATAGATCTTTGAGAGCTCTAATTCCTCCCCTAGATTATCCTCAATGTCTATGCACATGCATACACATTCTTCTATGGATCTAGGGTCCTTCAAGTACACATATGATCTCAGTTTGGTACTTAACAATCCGTCTAGAAATAAGGCCACTTGTTTGGCTGGAGTGGGTAACTCTAGAGTAGGGCATCTCTCTATGTATTGCCTAAACCTTCTTCCTGCGAGCCTCACTGTCTCTTGAGGTGTTTGCTTGAAGCTATATATCAGGGAGGATGTGTTATGCCTAATGCCACTTTTGGAAAACTCAGTGATGAATGCTTCAAGAAGTTGGTCTATACTTCTGTACTGATCTTGGTGAAGTGGTTGAAACCAAGTCAATGCAGTGTTCTTGAGTGTTAGGCCAAAAGCATTGTATTGAGTGAACAAGTCTTCCACTTGTTCAGCTCTCAAAACTTGCCTAAGCTCTGTTACATGGTCATATGGGTCTCCTGTGCCATCGAAGCAATTTTTCATGGACTTTACTAATCGTGTGGGCCTTAAGGTTCTAGTGTGTTCTCTAGGTCTTGGCAAAGGGAATTCGTCTGTATTTCTTGGATTCCTTGGGTCCCTCTGTCTCTCCCTGTCCATCCTATCCATCTCTGTCCTCGTTCTTTCTCTTCCTAGTGGATTAGCAAAGCTCACCTCGGGTTTATCTCTACTCCTCTCTCTTTGAGTTCCATGAGCCTGAGATGTTCCAGCTCCTTGGTGACCATAAGACACAGTGGATCGAGGCTAGGGAAAAAAAAATTCTCCCTTCCAAGTATATGCATGTCTTCCATGCTCTGAGACCACAAAGATCCTCTCAGAAGCATCATCTAGGTAGGTCACTTTGCCTGCGCTATCAGGATCTTTGAATTCATAGATGGTAAGGGCTCCCACTTCATTAGGCTTCTCAGGCTTATACCTCCAAAAAGCCTCATCTGTCTCTCGATTCAAGAGCAAATCTATGCTCCTATTATCTTGGGGAACCCACTCTGGAGTGATTATTCTAGTTAGAACCGACTTGCCTCGAGGGGTTTTTGGCTCCTTTCCTAGGTTCCCTTGCTCTAGGTCACCTATTTCGACCTCTGAGATTATGTTGCCAAATTCATCTATTCATTTTGGTTGGCTAGTGACCACATACATTGTTCCTTCTTTATCTAAGTAGGAACCATTTTTGAACTTGACTACAATGTGTTCTAGTCCAATGGGCTGATCCAAGTTTTTAATTAGGACAACAGATCTTCTCAGACCATCCTCATAGATGCGTGCACCTAAGCGGTTGGTCCTGATATACTCCAATTGAGTTTTGTAGGGACCTTCAGGTCTTTCTAGGTATGCCACTCCTCAGCTACCTGCAGGCCTTTCCATGTTATAAGACATCTCAGAGTCACTAGTTTTTGAGTCTAAAGCGTAGGGGTAATCACTCAATTGTTGGGCCCAAGATCTGGCTATATGGTTGACACTAGCCTCAAATGATCTAATACTCTGACGGTCTCTCCCTAGGCGTCTTCCTGATCTAAGGTTCATATGCCCTTCCAATTAACCCAATGATCCTTGTACAACCACGTTGCTGATTCTTTGATACCAATCACTTGTTCCTTTTGAGTTCCTTTTTATGTGTGTTCTTGTCTTTAATTTAGCATCCTCAGGACCCTTAAGTTGTCCCTTGATTACAATTTAGCCTATTCTTAGACTTGAGAAATTAGAGGCTCTTAGAACTTGAGTATTCCTATCGTACCCCTAGTCAATCAGGACAACTACTCGCACTTAGCCTAAGCTAAGAATGGATTGAGGGGGTTGAGTGATGTTCCAACCTCAAGTCGTTTCTCCTTGCTACACTTGTTTGCCCAGGAAGCACGTTCCCAAGCATGCACACAATGGCACTTGCTTTGAATTCTCCAAAAGCTCTCAATGATCCTATAAAAATTCCAAGTTTAGCTCAAATTTTTACCTTCAATTGACAGACAAGCTATTTCAGACACTTTTAATGACCCTTTTTTCCCCCTTTTCTATTACCAAAATTTTTTTCTCTAGAGCTCCCTTGGTGTACCTACCTCCCTTGGTGCCACTAGCTTTCCGACAAGCCCTAGAGATCAAAAAATGGATTTCATATGAAAAAGTTATGCTAGTTCAGGGTTTAGGGGATTAAACAGACAAACAGATCCTTTCAAGAGTTTAGTGCATTTTTCTAAGGCCTTTGTAATGGCATAGGTGATTGAATATGCAAATATGCCCAATTTTTAGCCCAATTTTTCAAAAAATTACCCCTCTATTTTTTTTGCCAAAAATGCATGTCTATCGCGATAGATGGTGTTTGTCGCGATAGACACTAGCTGTCGGGTGGGGCTGTGTGTCGCGATAGACGGGGCCTATCGTGGGGGCCTGTCTGTCGTGATAGACGCTGTCTGTCGTGGGCCTGTCTGTCGTGATAAACGGTGTTTGTTGCGATAGACGACCTCTATCATGGGGTGCTGTTTGTCGTGATAGACGCTGTCTGTCGCGATAGACATTGTCTATCATCTATCGTGGGCTCTGTTTATCGCGATAGATGGGTGTCTGTCACGATAGATGGAGTCTGTCTGTCACAATAGACGAGTGTCTGTCACGATAGATGCTGTCTATCGTGGGCCTGTCTGTCACGATAGACGGTGTCTGTCCTGATAGACAGTGTCTGTCCTGATAGACAGTGTCTGTCCTGATAGACAGTGTCTGTCGCGATAGATGGCCTCTGTCGTGGGGGCCTGTCTGTCGCGATAGACAGTGTCTGTCGCAATAGATGCTATCTGTCATATGTCGTGGGATCTGTCTGTCGCGATAGACGGTGTCTGTCGCGATAGACGGCCTCTGTCATGGGGTGCTATCTATCGCGATAGACGATGTCTGTCACGATAGATGCTGTCTATCGCGATAGACTGAAAAAACATAAATTTTTTAGAAATTTTTAGTGATTTGGAGTGCTCTCATTGTGTAGGTTATCGTGCCAAACATGCATTAAAAAAAAATTAAGTTTTTCTGTTTGTCGTGATAGACAAAGGTCATCGTCCCGAGACCTGTGCAGAGTTCTATTGTACCTGCGCAAGCTGCTGGAGATGGTGGTACAGCTAGAACCTGTAGCAAAAGCTCAAAACACACACAAAAACTGATAGCATGCAAGCTCTCTCTTGCTCTCTCACACAAGTGAAATGAGGGAAATGAGATGGGGAGTGGAATATGACCAAAAACTCAAATTTTTGTGAAGATGGAGATGGAGGTGGGAGATGGTGGGGATGATGATGGTGATGATGGTGATGCAAAAACAAGAATAAATGAAGAAAAATCAGGGAAAGAAAGGATATTATCTATGACTCCAATGTCTCAACTCTACGTCTTACCATCACACGCTCGTCCTCGAAGCTCTCTCTCTGGCAACGGTGCCAAATTTGGTGTCACTCTAGCACAATGGCAAGTACCAATGTGAGGAGATCTACCTCATAGTTGTCAATCCGTGGAGACGTGAGGACTAGTATGAAGACTATGAGCAAGTGATGGCACAAGTGTGTGAGTGAGGAGCACATAAACATGCACACACATACACATGTGCACACAAGGCAAGAGCAAGGAGAGGAACAATGGAGTTCTTTGCATTAGTCAAAAAGTCTCTTACATAAGCTCAATTCACAAACAATCTAACCTCAAAAATGAGCTCTCTAGCTCTTTTTATAGTTTTTTTTACTAGCTTTGGCCTTGTTCAGACCTAGTGTCTAGCCTAGTTAAAAATTAGGTTCTAGAGCTTATTTGAGGGCTCAAACGAAATCTAAAAATTATGAAATTTGGTATGTAGCTAATTCTAATACTCCTCAAGCTCAAGGACTCCTCGGCTTGAACAAAATGGAGTCTACTCTACAAAAAACGGGATTTACAATGTGCGTGTAGTGATGAAAATCACTTGAGTTGGAAATACTTTATGGAAAAAATGATTGGGCCTTGTTGCGGTATTGTGCATGACTGCTCCGTTGTGCCTGTATGCTCTTCTTATGACTTTGTATGCCAACATTCAAGCAAAGGCCTTAAATCACATGTGCAAGAAGAATTCTTGTTAAAATGCGTAGATCATCATGCAACCTCTAGTGGCCATAGGTAAATCCTAATGGAGTCACTCATTCAATCACAAGCTATTGCCATGGCTATGTGCCATGCACATAACAATGCAAAGCCAATCAAAGATAGAAGACCTCATATATCTACAAAATCAGGACACTACCCATGGCACATGATCAAATTCTTGATAGACATGGGTGTCATAGCTAACATAATCAGGTTTTCTCTTGTATAGGTCTAAAATCCTAAAATCAAACCAATCTAACAATTCACACTTAGATTAGATTGACTCTTTGACAATTCCATAGGTCTCAACTTAGAGAAAGGCACAATGATGCTCAAGTAAGTGGGAGTTGTACTCATGCTTCTTTTTAGTTCTTACTCATTCCATGGCTTGATACACAAACAAACTCCCAAGACTCTTGATTCTTCTTCTGAAGCCAAACCTACAATGTACCAACCACCTTTCAATCAATGTAAAGGACAACAACAACAACCTAAACTAGTACAACTAAGATCAAAGACCTCGAGGACATACAATCTCAGGTAGACAAACAATGGTGGTTACCTAAGTCTTTTCTAGTTGTGCAAGCATCTTAGTCACAAATATAGGTTCCCTTGATATAGGAAATTTATTTGAGGATTATTCTTGTAATCTCAAGAAACAAACCTCCCATAGAAAGCAAGAAGCTAGACCACAACATAGTGAACCATAACCCATAGTTCCATAGATTTGCATCCTCAAGACTCTCAAAGCCCATCAACGTTATTCCAATCAAGTTTGGGTTTCCAAATCTATCTTTATGGTTCAACCTACACCAATCCCAAAGAATACCAAGAACCCAGGGTCACAAAAAATAAGGTGAGCTAACACATCAAAGGAAAAGAAACCACAACAACAAAAACATAGAACCATTCAAAAGTGGGTATAACACGAAAAATCTCAACCAAAACCAAAGAAGAATACAACACATAATATGTGGGTGAAGAAGAGAGAACCAAGTCCTCTTCTTACTTCCATAGTCACTTCTTCACCAGCCATTGAACTAAAGAGATCACTCACCATCAAGGAACATGCATGATGATTAAAGTAAATACTTTTCAAATTGGCATAATCACATGTGCACCTCATGAACTTTTAATCCATGCAAATGTCATGAAAGAGCACACAACACACACACAATATACATACACACACACATATATATGTGTGTGTGTATGTATGTACACATTTTTACCATTAATGTCCATGTGAAAGGCCAAATGGCCATAGGACACTTTTGTATATCTTCTTTAATAAAACATATAGTGGCATGGTCAGCCATAGAATGTAAGTACAACTGCATTTGTAACACCTAAGGAATTTGTGCTCATGTTCTCTGTGTACTGTGTTGTTCTACATATTCTGCAATCTAGTGCAGAGTACTGTGTGCGACATCTGGAGCTCAGTTTTCCACTACGAAGGTATCATCGTGGAGCTGTTGAGAAGGGGATTCCATTGTGGTGCATCACCAACAAAATACTTCACTCTTATCAGAGCATTTTGATGCAAAAGCACCCAAGGATTTCCCCAAGGTTTATGACTAAGGCGATGACCAGGGCATAGACCTTGGCATACCTTGCCATCTGAGTCACCAACGTCATTGTTGGCACCATTGGCTGCGTGCAAGGGAGGACCTCAATGATTAAGGAAGACGAAGGTTCCTAGTACTTCTTGGGAGGTCCCCATCATAGTACTATTCCCCCCCGGAGGTCGCTTAATTGGCAATATCTTGCCACCATGCTACACTCTTGTGGTGTTTGAAGAAGGGGAAAGACTAAGGTTCACATTACCTTGAACATGTTTTGGTCCCTAAAAGCTTCATTCTTTGCTTTCAAAGCCTATTTTAAGCATTTTTGGGGTGATTCTTGGAGCCATTTTGGAGTACTTTCATGCATAGTTATCTTTACACAGATCAAAGAACATTAAGAAGAGTGTTCTTTGTACTTGTATGATAAAAACCATTGACCTTTGGGTGTGTTTTCAGCCACACTAGTAAATCTACAAGTTTATTGAAACGTTTTAGTTGTGATGGGATCAGCCACCACAAGTTTATGCAAGTTTTTTGAGCCGAAAGAACAGATTTGGCAGACACTTGCAAGTGTTTTTGGCTAGTGTTTGGGCTATGAATTCAACTATTTAGTGCCATTTTATTGCATATATTGAGCACATACACACTATGTATGCTTCTCGATATTGCTTATTTACATCCATGTGGTCATTGATATAGTGGTTACATATTTGGATAAAGCCTTGGACATTGATAAAAGAATGCCATGGCGAGGTTTTATTAACTGGGAGACACCCAAATGTCGGGGTCTCTTTGGTGATGTAGGTGGAAGACTTACCCAATAGCACCATAGGAGATGTATGATAGTTGTTCATATGCGTGTGATAAGACTAGTTGGATTCTTTTGGTTAACTAATTATATGTAGTGGAGTCAATGATTGACTATGCAGGTTTACATGTCAATACTTACAATTTTATGAGCTTTTCACACTAGTCATATGATGATTTTGTAGAGGATACTTTGGCAAAAAATTTCTAGATTTTTGTTTTTTCAACTATACAGTGGTCGATTTACTCTTTGATACACTTATTGATGTGAGCACATATATTCTTACACAATCCTTTTGGTTGGTCATTACTGTTCATTAATCTATTTTTCTAGGGAGTCTCTCTTGATTTTTTCCCAAAATTTGACACTTGGTCATCCTTTTTTGAGCCTTAGTGGTGTTTGGACTCTTCTAGCTTCATTATCATTGTAGTCAATTTTCTATCATCATGGACTCAGAGATCTCAGGCACGTTTAGTGGATCAAGGTCTAGTGCCACTGTTCCCAAGAGGAGCTACAACTTGATAGGAAAAAACCATTTTGAGATCCGAAAATTTGATGGCACAAACTTTTATCTATAGAAGAATCAGATTAAAGATGTGCTAATTCAAAAGAGGTTGTTGGCTCATTGGGGTTGCTCATTATTTCTCACACTCACAAAGACAAGATACAAAAATGGACAAAGCCTAGGAGTAAAAGAGAGTATTCTTCCATTATAAAGATATACACATGAGGAGCACATCAAACAAAAGGCCCCCTTCTTTACAAAAATGAGGCTCTATATATAGGCTTGGCTTTATTTCCCATGTGCTCCTTTTGACTAGTCAAAAAGGGAGCAAATGCATAACTAACATATCTTTTTGATATCTTGCAAATATTCTTTCTCTAACTAACAAATCCCAAGAAAGGACATGCATGGGATTTTTATGTGTGAGCTCCTATATATGTGCAAAAAGGTGGATTTATTTAAGAGGCTTCCACACCATAGCATAAGGGAAATATTAAAAAGTGATTAGGAGAGTGTTCACATGGGCACATCTCCATTATACAAAAAGGGGCATTTTTGAGCACTAAAAGGGGTGCCTATGCACTAGAGAAATTATGAGCAACCCGAATAAGCCAACATTAGAGAAATTCTATCAGCCCTACATAGGACTGCACAGTGGGATGTATGCTGAGCTTACTGCTCCCCAAGGGGATTGTGTTGCCAGATATGAAGACTAAAGAAAAAAAACTTGCAGAGTAGAAGATTGAGGAGCTACAGATTTGAAGAGGTGCAAATTTGAAGGTGTAAAGATTCAAACCTAGAACAGTTCCGCTATGTATGATCCTCCTCACCTAGCTTTGTTGAGGGTGACAAAGTCTAGGGGGGAGTGTGTTGACTTATTGGGGTTGCTCATAATTTCTCTAGTGCGTAGGCACCCCTTTTAGTGCTAAAAAATACCCCTTATTGTATAATGGAAATGTGCCCATGTGAACGCTCTCCTAAGAATTTTTTAATATTTCCCTTATGCTATGGTGGGGAAGCCTCTTAAATAAATCCACCTTTTTGCACATATATAGAAGCTCAAACGTAAAAATCTCACACATGCCCTTTCTTGGGATTTGTTAGTTAGAGAAAGGATATTTGCAAGATATCAAAAGGATATGTTAGTTATGCATGTGTTCCCTTTTTGACTAGTCAAAAGGAGCACATGGGAAATAGAGCCAAGCCTATATATAGAGCATCATTTTTGTAAAGAAGGGGGGCTTTTGGTTCAACATGCTCCTCATGTGTATATCTTTATAATGGAAGAATACTCTCCTTTACTCCTAGGCTTTGTACATTTTTGTATTTTATCTTTGTGAGTGTGAAAGAGTGAGGTGTGTGTGTGTGTCCATGAATATCTCTCCTTTGATGTGTGACTAGAGTAGTTGAATTTCATGTATTTTACCTATGTGGCAAGGATATTTGACAACCCTTCTCTCCATTTTGACATGGGCATGTGGCAAAGCCTGGGGCTAATCGCCAATGGCATGGGCATGTTGGAGGTTGGGCTGGATGAGAGGAGAGTCTATCTTGAGCCCTCTTCTTGCTTCCATGCAAGGTCATGTGGGTCTTGGGAGTACTACAACAACAACAACAACAACAACAACAACAACAACAACAACAACAACAACAACAACAACAACAACAACAACAACAACAGAGGCAATGGAAGCTAGTAAATGGAATCTCAAAGAAGCCTACTGACATGGATGAAGATGATTGGGATGAGTTGGATGAAATCGATAGGTCTACCATTTGATTGCACTTGGCAGATAAAGTTTACTTTACTGTATTGGATTGTGAAAGTGTAGAGGAGCTCTAGAAGAAGTTATGCAATACATATGAAATAGAAACGATATCAAATAAAGTGTATCTGATGAGAAATCTATATGAACTTCATGTGAAGGACACAGATAGTGTTGTTGCTCAGTTGAATGAGTTTGATGCTATATTCTCTCAGTTACAAGCTCAAAAAATGGACATGGATAATGAAATGAAAGTAGTCTTGTTGTTATGCACCTTGCCATCATCATGGGATACATTCAGCACAACTATTAGCAATAGTGCACTTGGTGGTAAACTAGTCTATGATGACATATGTGGATCACTCTTGAGTGAGGAGATTTGTAGAAAATCTATGGTTGGCACTTAGAGTGGAAATGCTTATAATGTTCGTGATTCTTATGAAGGAAAGAATCAGCAACATGGGGGGAGTAAGAACAAGGAAAAAAATGTTCAACAGAATAAGAGAAGAAGTAAATCAAGGAAGAGGGACATCGAATGCCATTATTGTCATAAGAAAGGGCACATGAAGAAAGATTGCTATGCATTAAAGAATGTTAAAGGTAAAGGATAGAAGATTGATGGGCATGTTAAACAACTGCCGACACCATCTACTTTGACTATGAAGATTGAAGAAATCAATGCTATTTCTAATGATGGTGATGTGTTGATACTTGACAATACTATGCCTATTGAGGCTCTTATGGTTGATTATCTTTCCCATATGTGGCTACTAGATTTTAGTGCTTCTTTCCATGTGAGACTACATAGAGAATGGTTCTCTACTTATGCAAAAAATTATCTTGGTACTATGAGACTTGGTGACTCTTACTAGTGTGATGTTGTCAGGATTGGAGATGTGATTGTCTAGTTCATTGATGGTTCAAAATTTACTATGCATAATGTATGCCATGCACCTCAGTTATCACACAATTTGATGTCAGTTGGTCAACTTGATGACCTTGGTTACAAGGTGGTCTTCTGTGCTCAGTCCTTTCGCATATTAAAGGGCAATATGGTTATGGAAAAAGGAATCAAAGTTGCCTCACGTTATCCTTTATTTGTATCATAGAAAGAACAATTCTTAGTTGTTACTAAACAACCTATGGCTTGTATTTGGCATGGCTCCTTGGACGTGTTGGGGGAATCTTAGACAAGAAGGAGTTTGAGGGTTTGTAGGAGAAAATGAAAAGACCAGAAGAGGAAATACACCTTCGAAGCTTCTGCCAATTGATTACAGTAAGACAATTACAATGTTTGAAGCAAAATACAAGCCAATACTTCTGTGCACAATCACACAGAGTGCTCAATTACAAAATACCCAATATCCCAAAGTCTTCTTGCCACCGGCCTCCTCTGCACCAGACCTCCACCTGCTTCAAGCTTATCCTTGTGCACACCTTGCACCAAGCTTCCACTAAGGGGGAGGAATGAATACCTTCTGTCGGCACGCGCACACTGCAAAGAGACCTTGAGATCCTTGGGGGACTAGCTTAGCACCCTCTGCACAATCCCTTAGTCACTCTCTATGCACTCCTGCAACTCCACTTCTCTGCGTGGCACACCGGTGACCCTTGCACTTCTCTTTCTTGCTTCACTTAGACTATGCTTCTCTTGCTTACTCTAAGATTGGTCCAAGAATGGTCCTTGCCTTGATTTGAGTGTGTCGATCACGTACGCTCATAACTGCAATGGTATCTTGGTGCTCACTTTGATGTCCCAAGATTTTCTTCACAAGTGGCAGCCAACGACTCATTGTTTTGTCCTGTAGTGACTTTAGACTAAAACCAAAATTTTAATGGGGGGGCCATACTTTCACCTGTGCGTACGCTACCGCTTCACATACCTTCACATTTTCCTTTTAAGTCTTCACTTTTGCACATAAGAGGGGGTTCACCTGAACCTTTCAAAACACTTTAAAACACACTTTGAACCTTAGGGAAATTAGAGAAAATACCTCTGCAACCTGCAATCCACTTTCTCCCAATTACCCTTTGTGGACAATTAATTGTGCACTACCTGTGCACTTTGACACCTGCACTTTAGCACTTTGACTTTGCACCTGTTGACTTTGACCTTGACCTTGTTGACTTTGACCAATTGACTTTGACCTGTTGACTTTGACTACAGGTGACTTTGACCAACATGACTTTTATGGGCTCAACAGTTGCCCACCACCTAATGTGCTCTCCGTCCCGGAGAGCTATAGCCAAAACTCGGAGCATAATAGACACCATGAAAATAGAGCTGCAAAAACTGGAATAGGACATCTAAGCAGCAACCAAGTCCACCAGAATAAGCACCAGAAAAGAACCAGAAGTGGGATTTTGTTATGGAAAAGCAAAAGGGGGCAATGGGAGGGTAGAAAGGAAGGGGAAGGAAGGCCGATGGGGCTGAGAGGGATAGGGTCGGGAGGGTTAAGGATGTGGCTGGGCAGCTGGGTAAAGGGAGGGATTGGGAGAAGGAATATGGTGTCTGGAGAGGGGAAAAATGAGCAAAGATGAGAGCTACAGAGGAGCATATGTGAAATATTAAAACATATGGTGAGAGGAGGTGATAATAGACAATGTGGCCGATGTGGTGAAATAAAAACATGTGGTAATTATGTACAAAACATGTTGGTTTGGACCAAAAGTCAGAGAAAAAGTGGGAATGTGGAAAAATAAAGTCAAAAACTGAGTCCAGAGGTGCCAAAAACATGAAAATGACTCCATTTTTGCAAAAAAACGGCCAACTGAGGCACAATCCAGAGCCAAAAGCTTTGAGCCATAAAAAGTAAAAAAAAAAAGAATAAAAATAATATATATATATATATATATATATATATATATATATATATATATATATATATATATATATATATATATATATATATATATATTTTTTTTTTTTAACGCTCAGACAGAAATAATAAAAAGAAAATAAAATAAATAATAAAATAAAATAAAAATAAAATAAAATAAATAAAATAAAAGAAAATAAAAATAAATTGGGGGGGGGGCTGTCAGAACGGGGGGAGGGGGAGGGGGTGGGGCGGGGGGGGGGGGGGAGGGAGGGGGGGGATTTTTTTTTTTTTGCAAAAAAAAGAAAACGCCCTGGGGGGCCTTTTTTTTTTTCAAAAACCAAAGAAAAATACATCAAAAATCCAAAAAATTTGCAAAAAAATTGCAAAAAAAAATCCAAAAAATCTTCAAAAAATTTTGAAAAAATTTCCTAGAGTGTTAGGCCAGTTTCTTCACTCAAAAACCATAGAGAGATTCCTTTATTCCCCACATGTGGCAAGAAAAAGACACGTGAAAAGGAGAAAAATGCTAGAAAAAATTCAAAAAACAATGCTTGAAAAATTCTGAAAAATTTCCTAAAAATTCCAAAAATTGTACTTTTGCAAAGTTGATGAAATGGGTGCTACATTTGCTAAAAACTCAAGAAACAAGCATGAAATGGATAAAGAAAACTACTAAAACTTAAGTAAAAATGACGAGAAAAGACTATGTACAACCTGGACAAATTTTGTAGGTTCCAGGTGATCCATAATTCTTCAAGTGGCTTGATGATAGGCCTTTAGCCATGATCTTTATATGTTTACCCCGAAAAAATCCTCCATAACCTTCAATTTTTTTGCACTTCATTTGTTTTATCTTCTTTTTGGGCATGCTGACGCTTTGATAGACCCACCTTAAATCCTTCAGTACAATATTATCTCCTCCATACTGCATCTTTTGTTTCCAAAGACTTGCGGGTACTCCGTCCACATCATTGTAAAGCCTTGCACTTACTATCATAAAAATTGACACAATAGATGATATCCATACCAGTAGCCATAAAACAGTGGCCATTGACATATGATTTGAAGCATCTTCATCACGACTGCACTTAAGGACTTTGCTTTTCTTCTCTTTTCCATGGCCTTTGACTGAGACTGTTTCAACCTGAGTGATTTCCTCTTTTTCTTCATATGCTTCTTCTCTACTTGAGTTTGGGAAAATTCCATAGCAGGAAGATGGGTCTTTTGCATGGAGCCAAGCCAACATGTTTTCATCTTCATATAAATCTGCTCCTTCAAATAGATCTGCTTCTGGGTTGTCCACCACTTCTTCTTCCATAAAAATACCAATTGTCTGCATCATGCTAGTATTTCTCTGATTGTCTGGTCCTTCTTCTAAAATTAGCTGCTGCAACTCTTTTCCCTCCTGCTTTACCCACATTGTGTCCTTGCCCCAATCATGCAACACATTGGCATGCCTTAACCAAGGTCTCCCAATTAATAGGGGGAAACTTCCTTCTACCTGTGGTAGCCTTAAAACAACAAAGTCCAAGTTAAAGATGGTACCTTGTATTTTGACTGGAACTCCAGGGACCACACCCATAGGCCTTACTATGCTTTGGTCTGCCATTGTTACAGTGAAGTTGGCAGGTCGTGAAGGGTATAGTCCAATCTTTTTCATGGTATATTCAGGCATCAAGTTAATGCCAGAACCACCATCCACAATAACTCCTTGAAACTCATGACCTTTAATAGAGACTGTTAGCCGAGGGCTCTTGTAATCTGTGAGGGGTGCTTCCCCTAAACTTTTATCTTTATGCATAACAACAACCTTTGCCACTAAACTTGTTGTGGACATTTCATCAATTATCTGCAAGAGTTCTAACCTGAACTTCCCATCCATCTTTATTAAATAAAAAATACTAACCTCCTTTTTCATGGACTTGAGTAGTCTGGAAGCTTCTGATTCCTTAAGAGCATGGGCTGCATTTGACTTATCAAACTGCTCATGAGCCTTGTTGAATGCATATTCAATGGCATCACTGGTACCTGTGAAATTTTCTTTTTGCCTTGTATTTGCACTTGTGTTGGCTTTTTCTTCAGACACACCTTTGTCTCTGTTTAATCCATTAATCATTGATTCTTGACCTATTTCCACTGGAGCCTTCCCCTTGCTTCTTGTCTGCACTGTAAAAGATTCGATTTCTTCTAAATGCACCACCCTGGTAGATGGAGATGGCACATTGACCTGATCTAACACTTCTTCTTTGTGTACAGAAATCATTTGAATATGGGGCCCGGATGAAGAGGCTTGATTCTTAGGACAACAATTTGTATAGTGGTCTCTGGCCTCTGGGCAGTTTCTGCAAGGAGGGGCATTTTCTGGGAGAGTGCACCTACTTTGATAGTGCCCACAGTCTCCACATCTGAAACAAATAATTGGCCTTCTAGGCCCATTTCCAAAATTATCCCTCTGTCTAGGGTTATAAGTGTTACCTTGATTGGGTGCAGCTACCATCACATTTGCTGGTGGTAGGGGTCCTCCTTGTGTCCAGTATGTTGTTGCAGGCATTCCCCTTGATTGGCATTCATGGGCCTCATGACCAACTTTCCTGCATAATTGGCAAGTCACATTTAATAGAGGACATTCACTTACTATGTGACCTTGCTTGCTGCACATGGAACACCAAAGTCCACTCTTGATGCCACTCCCTTTGAGTTCCTGCAGCTCCTGTCGGAGTTGAGCCAATTCCTCTGCTTGGGCCTCCTCCTCCTTTTAGAGCTTTAATGCTTCAATCTCCCTCCTCAACTGAGCAACAACAATCTCCTCCTCTTTGTAGGGCTTATTCCTTTTTAAGCCCTCCAGCTCCTTCCTTAGCTGGATCACTGGATCCTCCATTTCTGTACCATATGTTGGTTGGGAAGAAGTTGCTCCATACTGGTGCCTTATCTGCTCCAAGCGTGTGGCTGTGTTGATGAACTCCTCTATGGAGGCTGTAGGTAACACTAATTTCTTTATTTTGCATTGGGTGGCCACTGGTAGGGGCTTAGCCAACCATTTCTTAACAAAAAAATCGTGTGGTGGATCTGGCAATTTAGCCATTAGTGCTTTGGCCCTAGTCACAAACTCTGGGAACTTTTCTCCTAGACCCAATCTGAAATTTTCTAGTTCCTCTATGATAATCTCCACAGTGTTGCCATGTTGGAACTGATTTTTAAATGCATCTTTCATCACATCCCAAGTGGTAAAATGGTTTTCAGCAAACTAGCTGAACCACTTATCAGCTAATCCCTCTAATGTGGCAGGGAAGAGAATAAAAAAGGCATCCTCCCTACCCATTAGGCCTCTAGTCTTACATAGTGCCAAAAACCTTCTAATGTGTTCATCCGGATCCTCCTGAGCTAGGCCTTTGAAAGAAGGAAACTTTATATTTAATCTAGAGAGTAAAGTTTCCAAGTCTACCTGACCCGCCATGCTCTTTACTGATGAGGTTGAAGAGAGTGGACTTGAGGACCTTCTAACAACCTTCCTTCTTGTCTGCTTGCAGGTGACCCTCAATGTTTGGGACCGGGTTGCGGTCATGAGCATAGCCCACTTAATATGAGACACTTGATAATAATATTTACCTTTTGTTTGATAAAGTAGCATTGTAGACACGTGACCTCTGCTATACTTTGCACTTGGTTTCTCCTAAGCTCAAATCTCCTTGGTTTGTAGGAGAAAATGAAAAGACCAGAAGAGGAAATACACCTTGGAAGCTTCTGCCGATTGATTACAGTAAGACAATTACAATGTTTGAAGCAAAATACAAGCCAATACTTCTGTGCACAATCACACAGAGTGCTCAATTACAAAATACCCAATATCCCAAAGTCTTCTTGCCACCGGCCTCCTCTGCACCAGACCTCCACCTGCTTCAAGCTTATCCTTGTGCACACCTTGCACCAAGCTTCCACTAAGGGGGAGGAATGAATACCTTCTGTCGGCACGTGCACACTGCAAAGAGACCTTGAGATCCTTGGGGGACTAGCTTAGCACCCTCTGCACAATCCCTTAGTCACTCTCTATGCACTCCTGCAACTCCACTTCTCTGCGTCGCACACTGGTGACCCTTGCAGTTCTCTTTCTTGCTTCACTTAGACTATGCTTCTCTTGCTTCACAAGTGGCAGCCAAGATTGTTTTCACAAGATTGTCTTCACAAGTGGCAGCCAACGACTCACTGTTTTGTCCTGTAGTGACTTTAGACCAAAACCAAAATTTTAATGGGGGGCCATACTTTCACCTGTGCGTACGCTGCCGCTTCACATACCTTCACATTTTCCTTTTAAGTCTTCACTTTTGCACATAAGAGGGGGTTCACTTGAACCTTTCAAAACACTTTAAAACACACTTTGAACCTTAGGGAAATTAGAGAAAATACCTCTGCAACCTGCAACCCACTTTCTCCCAATTACCCTTTGTGGACAATTAATTGTGCACTACCTGTGCACTTTGACACCTGCACTTTAGCACTTTGACTTTGCACTTGTTGACTTTGACCTTGACCTTGTTGACTTTGACCAATTGACTTTGACCTATTGACTTTGATTGTAGTTGAATTTGACCAACATGACTTTTTTGGGCTCTATAGGACCATATATCTTGTAGTGGAGTGGAAAATCTTTCTTGTTCGGGCTACTTACCTGTGTTGTCTTTCTCTTATTTTTCATTTTGTGAGCATTGTCAATATGGAAAGCAAACTAGGAATGTGCATAAAATGCACATTGACTCTTCAATTAAACCCTTAGATCTTATTCATACAGATGTATGTGGTCCTATGCCCACAAGCCCATTAGGTAGTTCTCTTTACTTTTTCACTTTCATAAATAATGCTACTAGAAAATTCTGGGTATATCCCATCAAATTGAAGGATGAGGTATTCCCTATTTTCAAAAAATGTCTTGCTTCAGTAGAGACTGAAAATGGAACTAAGATTACGGATTCACGTTTAGATAGGATGTTACAACTCCTTATATCCCAATAGAAAATGCTATAGCAGAAAGGATGAATAGAACTATTTAGAATAGAGTATTTTCTATGCTACATCATGCAAACTTTTCTCAAGGCTTTTCGACAAAAGCAGTATTGACTACAATTTATGTGATTAAACTTTCACCTAGTACTGCTAAAGGTCTTAAAGTGGCACGAGTTATGGATAGAGAAGTCACCATATTATGATCATCTTCAAGTTTTTGGGTGTGAAGCATATGTTTATATACCCAAGAATCTTAGACAAGCTGGACCATAAGTCAAAGAAATGCATTTTTCTTGGATATTTTCGAGAAGGCCGATTTGGATATCGCTTATGGAATCTTGAAACATGGTTAGTAATTAGAAGCAATGATGTCATTTTCAATGAGTCTAAGATGCATAAACAACCCATTAACTAGGTTGAAATGATAAGAGTGGTGTTTGAGGATATTAATCCTCTAGTTAGGATCCAAAAAATGCTGCACATAGGGATGTTCAACAGAATGTCTGATCAGATCAATTTGCAAATGATCTTGTTCAACAACCATTGAGACACTTTGCAAGTGTCTCACATCCATATGTATCATGTTTGGATTTTGTTATGCTAACACATGTTGGTGAGCCTTCTTGCTACAAAGACAGACAAAGGATCATGTCAAGTGGGAATGTGCCATGAAGAGTGAGTTGGATTCTATTCATAGGAATGATACTTGCGATTTAGTACATTTGCCAAAGGGCAAGAAAGGTTTAACCAAAAGTGATGAATACAGAATAATGAGAAACGCAGATCTGTGGAGGGTGAAGTTTGTATTTTTGAAGTCGGATGGTAGAGATGATACTGTAATGCAATCGCATTCATACTCTAAAATCAAGAGTCTATTTTACGGTGTAGAAGCTATGATTCTGTGTACGTTGTGTATGATGGATTGCCTCTGTTTATAATCAATGTTATTTTAAGTGGTGTGGAACAGAAACGCATGTTTACGACTATTGTGTATTTGTAAATACCCGTTCCCGAACCTGTAAAGTGGGGTACTGTTAGTCTGTAGGCAATCAATATGCTCAAACATATGGCAACCACAATGGGATGGGGTAATAGAACACAACACAAAGTGGATTGATGCCAGTACAAAGTGGCAAGGAGTACTTACAAAAGACTCATCATCACAATTGTCTAGATGAATTTGTGCACCAGACTCTTCCAACATTGAAGCATGAAGACATTCCTCTTGAGGATGCAATTACTATTACAAAGGAACTATAGTTTTGGGTGGAAACCAGAGTTTTATCCCCCAAGCTTTTGAAGGATCTAGTCTTTGAGTGGAAGGATGATAAATTAGCTAAATTATTGTGGCGAGGGGGATTTAGCAGGATCCACTAGCAGAACCACCTACAGGAAGAGAAATACCCTATGGAAGTAGGTCAAAGCGGCGATAGTGTACCCCTGCTAGAATTGCAGTTAGCTTTAATACCTTTACCTCAAACCGCTACCTTACAGATGCTTGGTGACTCGATGGCGAACAGACACCCATTACCAGTGTTAAATTATACTCATTTTCATGGGTGAGTGGATGAGGATCTAGAGGTGCACACACAGATATTTGAGAACCAGTACTTATGTAACCATTGTAATATGCATGATAATCGCCACAAATTTCAGGTGTTTCAAGCCACGTTAGTCGGTGATGGCTTATTGAGTACCCTCCCAATTACTTTTCAATATATGATGAGTTGAAGGCGGCATTTTTAGAGCAATTTTGGACTGCTAAGAGTGTTTCGGAGTTACATTCTTCACTTCAGTATATGCCACAAAAAGGAACGGTCGAAGAGTATGCATCAGATTTCAAATCTACACTACAACAATTTTCAGTAGACAAATGTCCTACCGAATAAATGTTAACAGAATTCTTTGTGGACGGGCTTCAGCTACCGATTAAAGAGAAAATCTATATGTATACACTTGACCAATCCCGTACGCTTGATCATATTATTGACTTAGCGATCAAGATGGATTGAAAGATGCAGTTTGCCAATTTGGGCTTGAAGAAGACTAATTTGGTGTTCAAGAAGGGTGCCACCCTAGAGAAGCAGTTGTATTACCTACAATGCAAGAATACAGGCCACATCACGCCCGATTGTGCACTTAACTAGGTATTTTGTCCCATTTGTAACAAAACTAATCATAGTTTGGAGGAATGTCGCTTTAATGCATGAAATACCTTGGTGGCTACTACACAAGTAGAGGTACCTTCTTGGAAAGGAATTTGACTGGGTATAAGCCCCAAGTTCCTACCGGATAATGGTAGAATAGTCAGGATGCTGGACTTATAGGACCTTCTCAATATCTGGATTCACAACAGTTTCCGAAGCAGAGGCATGACTTCCGACAAAACAGACAAGAGTTTGGCAGAGGATGGAGATTTCAACATCCAGGACCAGGTAACCCTGGTAATTGCCCAATTCAGTGTCAATTTTGTCTACAATATGGTCATAGATAGTGGGAATGAGAGAAGGCTAAGGAATATGATCAGCGGAAGCAAGAAGCAAAGCTCAAAGCACCTATGGCCAATGTGGTGACTTTGGAGTCTTTGGAGCCATCAACATCAGTAGTCACCCGATCTCATATTGAGTATTCAAGTGGACAGAAATTGGATTATTTAACACTTGCGAAGCAAAAGCAAATTTTTAAGAACGTAGTACAGTGGGCTACGGAGTACCCGGTGCACTATGTGGATTCTCCATTATTTCCAGTGGAATCTTCCGAAAAGAGTCGTATAAAAAGTATAGTTGGTACAAAATTTGAAGAAATCTTGCAAGAGCCATCAATGAGTACTGGACCAAATATAGGTCTAACACAGAAACAAGGTTCGGATGGGTGGAAACAAGGGTATAAAGATTATGAACCACTAGTAAATAAGGAGTATTGTGAAATTCTACAAGAATCACACATCAAACTATCGTTGGGGGCATTGCTCGAACTAGTCCCAACATTTCGGACATAGTTACTACATCAATTGCAGAAAAAATATACACCTTTTGAAAATATGGAACCCTCAGTCTCAATGGTAAGGAATGTGCGCGATCGAATAGTGGATTATGCGGTTCCTATGATTAAAGTATAATATAAAAATAAAGCAATTCCAAAGGTTTTGATTGATGGGGGTTCTAGTATCAATATTGCATCTACCACCACATGTAAGCAAATGGGTTGGAATAGCATTAACCCAACTCCCCTCTTTGTTCAAATGGCAGACGAATCAAGGGTACAACCAGTGGGGCTGGTCAAAGATATCCCTATTCATATTGCACAAGTTTTATTTAATATTACATTTGTTGTATTGGAACTGAAGGGGAAAATTCTAGATTATAACTTATTATTGGGCCGATCATGGTTGCGCAATGCCAAAGTTCGTCAGAATTGGGTAAAAAGACAATTACTTTTCGAAGAGGGCATGCCAAGTTTTCTATGCCTTTAGATGAAGAGCACCATTGCCTTCTAGAGCATAAACCAGTATTAGGATAGCCTCATCATATGCTGGATGGACTCGACGAAGATGAGGAACAACAATTTTTGGAAGCAAATAGGGCTTTACTCTCGTTCGGTGTAGTTGATGTGAATTCAGTCATCAGTTCCGAATGGGACAATACAACGGCCATGGTGTGTACGGAATCTCTGGAATTGCAGGATGAGGATATCATTGAACTAGTGATCAAAGACCCTATGGAGAATGGTTGAATACATGTGGAAGAAGATTCTTTAGAGGTGGTCAACTTGGGGGCTACGGAAGAGCCTAAGCCAGTCCAAATCTATTCGGAGCTTGCTCCAAAATTCCTGACGGCCTTGATTGCTTTGTTGCAATAGTGTAAGGATTTTTTCACTTGGACATATTTAGACATGAAAGGTCTATATCCAAAGCTTTATCATCGCCAGATTTTTCTTAAACCAGATATGAATTGGGAAGTCTTTGTGTGTATTGTCATGTGGTTCAGATTACATAATGTGCCGAGTACTTTCCAGTCATGCATGCAACAAATCTTTGCTCCATATCTTACTTCATTTATGCACATTCCAAAGGAAGTATTATGTTTTTTGGGTCAGATGCGATCACATGGCAAGCACTTATGGGGTCTTGCTCATATAGCCATTCCCTTAAAGAAGCTAGCACATGTGAAACCATTAGATTTTATATGGATGACTGAAGCACAAACAGTGTTTGAACGCTTATGGAAAATGCTAGCCACCACACCAGTATTGAAAGCTCCAAACTGGATGCAATCATTTCATGTATTTATGGACGCTTCAGATAGGGCTATTGGAAGTGTCTTGATGCAGAAGGAGGATCGCAGTTTGTTGTGCCCTGTGTACTATGCTAGTCAAAGATTCGCAACTACTAAATAGAATTTTTCAATGATGGAACAAGAATGCTTGGGTCTAATTTATTCAATAAAGAAGTTCCGGCATTACTTGTTGGGTCGCACATTCACTTTTCATGTTGATCACAGTGCGCTATTGTATTTGGTGAAACAACAAAATTTGGTACACCGCCTTGCTCAGTTGTCCTACTTTTACAAGAATTCGAATTTGATATCGTTCATCGCCCAGGCATTAGTCATTCTATTGTAGAATTCCTCTCACATATCGATCATGGGGAACCCCTTGATAGAGTTGATGCCTCTCTTCCGGACATGGAACTTTTTTTGGTGGTCGAAGTGGAGAATTCTCCTCACACCTACCCCACATGGTACGAAGAAATGCTTAGTTTTCTTGAGAATGGCATTGCTCCCTACTACTTAAGTTCAACAACACGAAAAAAACTTGGCCTTCATAATCGTAGGTTTACTACTATTATGGGCCAATTATATCACAAGGACCCAACCGGCATTTGGATGCACTACGTTCCTCCACCTGAGGTGAAGTTCTTCATTTTGGAGGCTCATGCTGATGAAGCTGGCAAACACTTTAGTCATTTGATTACGATGCGATCATTTGATTACAATGCGAAAAATTCAGTAGTCTGGATTATGGTGGCCAACTATGTACTCAAATGTGCAACAAGCAATACGGAATTGTGATCCCTGCCAACGAACTGGAGAACCTCGCGATAATCAACACTTTTTTTTGTAGCCGATTTTGCCCCTCGAAACTTTTCAGAAATGGGGTTTGGACTTCATTGGTCCCATCAAACCACCTGCTACGCATACCAGAGCCCTGTACATTTTAACCTGTATGGATTATTGTACATGTTGGGCCAAAGCATGGGCAACTAAGCAAGCTACTGCACGCACAGTGGCAAGGAAATTGCAAAATGATATCTTTCTGCATTATGGATTACCACTAGAATTAGTTTTCGATCAAGGAACTCAGTTTTTGAATTAGCTGATTGATGAACTCACCGCAGTCTACTTAATTAAGCATAAATTTAGTTCCCCCTATTATCCTTGGGTGAATGGATTGGCAGAAAGCACTAACAAAGTTTTACTGCACATGCTCCAAAAACTATTGCTTGATTCAATGGATCAGTGGGAAATTATGCTCCCCATAGTCCGTTGGACTTACAGGACTATTTATAAAGTTTCAGTAGGTAGCACACCTTTAAAATTGCTCTATGGACAAGAGGCCATACTACCCTTTGAATTTGAGGTACCTAATCTCCAGATTGCAGTGCTGAAGCAATTGGTTCCGGAGGAGTCTTTTGCATATCGAATGGATCAGTTGTGGCATGATTGCAATCTCCGAACTAAGATTTTTCGATGGGGTGATCTGGTTCTATATTTTCACTCCAAAATGAAGAGAAAGATGGGTAGACTGAAATTACGGTGAAACAGTCCATTTTGAATTCATGCGATGTGCGGTCCTGGTTCATTTCAGTTGGCTAAGTTGACCGGAGAAGTTCTCCCAACTATCATTAATGGGTCTAAATTACAACCCTATCAGTGTTCTCGTTAAATTCAAAAAGAAAATCTAAATACAAATATTATCATTAAATACATTGGATCATGGGATCTCAAGCATGATGTGCAGTATAACTACTTAAGATGAAATCATACAGGCAATCAATGAACGGCGGCGACCACAACATTTCAAATATGAGGATTGTTTCTTATTTTGAGAGCCAAAAATTAGTGTAGATTTGCGAGTTATGATTCCTTAATCAGTAATCATGGTGCAGACTCGCAGCTCTCTACATAGGCAGGCCAAGCATTAAAGGCTATACACTTTGTCAAATTTGGCTTATTTGGCGAGTTTGTGTATAGAGAGACTACAGTGAGCAGAGCTACTGTGCATTAGAACAACAAAGTAGAAGAGTAGAAGTATAGCTATGGTGGTCTCCTTCTCAGATTGCCACCTTCTATACATCCTAGAGAAGCTATCACAGGAGTAGAAAGACTAGTTTGAGTGCAGGGGTCTTTTGCAGTGCACAATGCTGGATTGGTGCAACATTCGACCTCATCCGAAGGTGAAGGATATCACTGTCAGGAATCGAACTCACAACCTCCCGGTTAGGAGTATGATGGGCTAACCACTTGCCCCAAAAGCCATGGTTGAGGATTACTTGCTAATCCTCTCTCTTAAGGTGTGGTTCAACCATCTCCTACTAGGATTATGTGACATTCCTCCCCCCTTAGACTGAGCATTGCCTCAATGCTCACTTGTGGACCTTCCTAACTCTCTTGGACCCGCTTTCCATGCATGAGCGTTTCCACCAACCTCAAACTCTAGCACATGGACCAAATTTGGACCTATCCCACCCTCCGTGGGTGCCCAAATGCCCATGTTCCTTCATCCAAGAGTAGTTTCACACTCACCACGGATAAGCGCTTCTTCCAAGTGCCCACGGATGTACCCTAGAGATGTACCCTAGAGATGTACCCTGGTAGGACTGGGACTGGCAGGATGTACCCTAACAAGTGTACCCTGACACGTGTCGCGTCGCACCGCTATCATGCCCAATTTTGCAACTAGGCTCTGATACCAATGTCGAGAATCGAACTCACAACCTCTCGGTTAGGAGTACGATGGGCTAACCACTTGCCCCAAAAGCCATGGTTGAGGATTACTTGCTAATCCTCTCTCTTAAGGCATGGTTCAACCATCTCCTACTAGGATTATGTGACAATCGCCATGGAGATAGTGAGGTAGACGGATGGCAACGACATCAACTCGTAGAAAACCAATACTCGCATTGGCCAAGAAGTGTTCCAGTTGTCAGCTGTGCTAATTGCTGAATGATTTCACATGGCTAATGAGGGCATCATGTCAAGCATGAAGTCTATCGATGCCGTAAAAATTTGTGCATTGCTCGGCAAACCCTGTTCGGGTGAATACAGGTTTGCACAGTTGCCAAATGAAAATCCTTTGAAGTTGGGAATGTTATTAACAACAATGATTATTAATTTGCAAGCTAAGCATTATGGAGTATCCGAGTAGCTCTACACCTTGGTGAAGGAATCTATGAAGACACAGGTCAATTGGGTAGAAATTATTTTTCAAAAGCAAGTCCGCAATTTGTTTAGATGTACTGGACGAGCAATGAACACAGTGCTAGACTCCAAGGTGGGAGTAGTTTTTACCTTGCTTTTCACGACTCCGATGTACTTACCTCCAGAATACATAGTATGCTTGAGTAAGGTATTTTTACAGATTTTAAAGAAAAGAGCGGTAGAGCAGAAATCCGGAGGTAACACTTCTTAGGAGCAGGCAGAGACAGAGGCTGATGAAGAGGATGCATCCAACAGGCAACAAGTGGTGCAGAATCAATGGAGAGAAGTGGAGAGAAAAACAAAGGAAGAAGTAGAGAGGAAAGCGAGGGTAGAAGCAGAAAGGAAAGCGAGAGTAGAAGTAGAGAGGAAGGCAAGAGAGGAAGAGGCAGCATGGAATCAGGAAGAAGAAGAGAGACAACGACACCAAGAGGAAGAGGAATCTCAAAGAAGAGAAGGGAAAGAAAGGGAAAAAAGAGCTGCCCAGGAGGAGAGACATCAGAAGCAACAACAAGAACAAGGCTATTGTTCCAGAAGCTCTTCAAGTAAGATTCCGGTGTTACGTACTTTTCAAGCGTGCGGACTAGTGGATAAATGGAAGACTAAGGAAGGAAGGGTGAAGTTACCCCCACTTTGGTGCACAAATGTTATCTACCCTTGGATGTATAATGATGAAACTGTTAGATCATAAATACTTGGCGACTTAGCCAGAGGGTCATCATGGAGTGCGGTGAAGCTCGAAGAGTTTCAGAACAAATATAATTCTATGATTGTGAAAAATTACAAGTGGTTTACAGAATGAGAATAGATGATGACAGATATTAACCGACTCCAAGAAGATGCAAAAGTTGTTAGAGCTAGAGTGTTGCTAGAGACAATACGGCAAATGAGGAACTGATGGATGATTTGAATGAGGCAAGTTTGGAAAATAACACTTTACAAGTAAATGTTGAAGAGAAGTCTAAAATTATAGCTCGATTACAAGCGAAGGTTAGACAAACACAGAGGTCGCATTAGAAGTTGAAGAAAACTAATAAGGAGTTAGCTACTAAGTTGCAGAAGGCCAAATAGGAAGTGTAGAGAATTCAAAATTTACTGCGTTAGAAGAAGATTTTCAAACTGTACATGAGAATCTGGATACCGTGCAAGCAAATGTTACAAGGATTCTTGAAATGGAAAAACAAGTTAGTCAATGGAAGCAACATTGTGTAGATGCAAATCTCGTTTTGGTTGATAAGGAAGCAGAAGTGGAGAAGCTCAGAAAGGAGGCTTAGGTTTTGGAACTCACCTGTAAAGCAAAGTTATAGGAAATGTCAAAGACATCTGTCGAATATATAACTAAATTATCAAATATTACTATAGCTTTTGAGAAGCTATTAGAAGGATTCCAACAGTGTATCCCATAATTAGAAGCTTCCGTAGTTAGTTATAGAAGTTCTAGTCAACAACTATTAGATCTAAGGGAATTTTTTGAAGCCGAAATACTATTAGCCGAAGAAAATATTAGAGAGAAATGTTCAATGAATTGCGGTACGATATAGAGAGAATTATGTTTTCGGAGATCCAGAATCAAGATGATGATTTGTAGACTTGTACACTTTGTAATTAGTGGCTTCGTATCCATCGTGCATGCTAGTGTTAGCAGCCAGTGTGGACGACCACATTCATTGTAATCGCAATTCTTATTTCCATTGTAATTGAATGGAGGCTTATGGAGATATCAAGAGTTTTTCGAAAATTGTTAATTTCCATTATTCTATATTTTGGAAGTTAGGAATGGTGTGAAGCCCCTACTCCTTACGAAGAAGTACGGTGTCGTATCTTATGGACATATTCCAGAAGTTACGAATACGGAATAATCAGATATGAAGATCTGTGGAGGGTGAAGTTTGTATTTCCGAAGTCGGATGGTAGAGATGATACTGTAATGTAACCGCATTCATACTCTAAAATCAAGAGTCTATTTTTACGGTCTAGAAGCTATGATTCTGTGTACATTGTGTATGATGGATTTCCTCTATTTATAATCAATGTTATTTTAAGCAGTGTGGAACAGAAACCCATGTTTATGAGTATCGTGTATTCGCAAATCCCCGTTCTCGAACCTGTAAAGTGGGGTACTCTTAGTCTATAGGCAATCAATATGCCGAAACAACACCCTGCATAATATCCCACAGTCCTTTTGCAACCAATACATGATGCATCATATAAGCCCATAATGGGTAATTGGTACCATCCAATTTATCCTCAATAGCCAACATAATGAATACATCACTGCTTTCAACCATGGCCACTGACTAAAATACCATGATGCTAGAAAATGATTGTATCTCAAAAAGTTGAACATAGCTACCCTATCGAGTTCTGCTAAACTTGTAGCAAACTTCGAGGCATTTATACTGGCCAATCAAAAACTATATATATCTTTGGCACAAAAAGATGAAATTGCATGCACAATCGCTATGATAATGTGTTCGGAGGTTGAAACGAGCTCAGATCAGGATTTTGACACAACATAGTGAACCTGTTTGAACTCCTAATCACCTTGAGTATGCTTCAAATTTTTTTTTGTGATTCTAAGACTGTGATTAGAGAGGTCTTGATGACATGCTTGATGAAGTGGCAACCTGTTTTGATACCAATTGTTGGAGTTTAAGGTCTGCAGAAGCACATAAACATCACAAGGAAGAAGAAGATGCTTGAAGCACAACACACAATACTAAATGTATTGCCAAGAGAATGTGCAAAGATAAGTGACCCATTAGGGTTATAGACGTATATACAAGCTGGTGGAAAAAACCTCCTAAAGAGGGAAAAAACTGCCCGGATGGTCCTAGTGTGCTCACACACATCACTAGGTAAACATATCAACAAAATCTACATAAGGTTACATTTTTCATTTTGTTGGAGGTGCTATCTCTTGGAGATCTTGTCTTCAAGAACATACAATTGTTTCTACTAAAGAAGAAGAGTATGTTGTAGCAAATGAGGCATGTAAGGAAGCATTTTTCGCTTTTGCTTCTTGTTGTGATATGGATCTACCTTAGCATGTACCTCGTTTTTCCAATAATAGTAAAAGTGCCATTGTATTGGTTGAGAATTTGGTCTATCATGATAACACTAAGCACATTGAGGTGAGGTATCACTTCATTAGAGATTGCTTATCCATGGAGTGCATTATTCTTGAGAAGGTTCATACTCGAGATAATGCTACAAATGCTTTGACTAAAGATCTACCACAAGGTAGCTTTCGACACCATTGTCACTTGATGGCAGTTAGTTGATTAATGATCTTACATAGTTACTTGTATACAGTGTAACATGCCCATGAGGTGGGAGGTATAGTTTGTACACTTACACTCACATATTCTTTATCATTCTTTCTTTTTCTCCCATAGTCACTTTGGCCATATTGGTCTTTAGTGGGAGATTGTTGTCATTACTATCCATGTGAAAGGCCAAATGGCTGCCTGACACTTTTGTGTATGTTCTTAATAGAACATGTAGTGGTCTGGTCAGCCACAAACGCTAAGTTCAACCACATTTGTAACACCCAAGAAATCTATGTTCGTGCTATCGATGTACTATATTTTTCTATATATTCTCCAAGCTAGCTGTGTGCGGCACCTGGAGCTTGGTTTTCTATTGAAGGAATGTCATCGTGGAGCTCTTGAGAAGGGGAGTCCACCGTGGTGCGTTGCCTATATATATATATATATATATATATATATATATATATATATATATATATATATATATATATATATATATATATATATATATATATATATATATATATATATATATATATATATATATATATATATATATATATATATATATATATATATATATATATGTGTGTGTGTGTGTGTGTGTGTGTGTGTGTGTGTATGTTGGCAACAGTTAGGGAACCGAAGGAGCCACAGGACAAAGAGGGTCGGAACGAAGAGATAGCACAAGCAGACACAGTAGCCAAAGAAGATCTGGCAAGTAGGCCATCTAAATTTTTCAGACATCAAGGAGTGGAGCACACAAGAAGAAAGAGCAAGTAGGGAGCTCAAAGATGTGTATGACAAATCAACCGAGAAAATCCCTACACAAATAGTGATTTTAATCACTAAAAACCATTGTAAATACCCTTTCGTATTTTTGTAGCTCCATTTTGTGCAAGCCAAGGAGTCCTTGAGCTTGAGGAGCTTTAGAAGTATCTACCTGCCAATTTTCATATTTTTTAGACCTCGTTTGAGCCCTCAAATAAGCCCTGGAACCTAATTTTTAACTAAGCCGGACACTAGGTCTGGACAGGGCCAAAGCTAGTCAAAAACTATAAAAGGAGCTAGAGAGCTCATTTTTGAGGTTAGATTGTAATTGAAATGAACTTGTAAGAGCTTTTTGAAAGTGATCAAAAGAACTCCATTGATTCTCACTCTTTGTCTTGCCGTGTGTGCGCGTGTGTGTGTATGTGTGTGCATGTCTGTGTGCTTCTCACTCACGCACTTGTGCCTCCACTTGCTCGAGGTCTTCATATCATCCTCACATCTTCCCGGATTGACATTAAAGGAGGTGCTACTCATCATTGAGCTACACCAAATTTTGGCGCCGTTGCCGGGGATCGAGCTTTGAGGACGAGCGTGTGATGGTAAGACGTAGAGTTGAAGCGTTGGAGTTATAGGTAGTTTCTTCACCTTTATCTATTTCCTTTTGTTTTCTTCATCACCATCACCATCATCACCATCTCCCACCTCCATCTCCATCATCGCAAAAATTTCAGTTTTTTGACTATATCTCCTTCCTCCTTTCATTTACCTCATTTCACTTGTGAGAGAGAGCGAGAGAGCGAAATTGTGTGTGATGTTTTTGCATGTTTCTTGAGCTATCTTGCAGGTACAGGCCGCATCATCGTCCCCAGCACTTTACGCAGGTACAAAATTCGCGGTAACTGTCTGTGTGTCGCCGACCTCTGTCAATCGCGACCTACAAAAAAAATGCTCAAATTGCCAAACAAAGTACAAAACCATGATCTACAGGCCTAGAGCTTCCCAAAATTGGGCTTAGATTTTTGAAATTCATCAGATTTCTGTCAATCGCGATCGCTCTGTCAATCGCGATCGACAAACCACGACGGACAGACCTGTCAATCGCGATCGACCAGTCTATCGCGACTGACAGCCCACGACGGCTCTGTCAATCGCGACCGACAGAGTCAACGACCGATTGACCACGACTAACGGATCATACGTGTGACACGTGTCAATCGCGATCGAGCCATCAATCGCGATTGACCAGTCAATCGCGACTGACAGCCCACGACGGCTCTGTCAATCGCGACCGACACAGTCAACGATTGTTTGACCACGAGGGACAGACCCTCGCGACCGACCTGTCAATCGCGATCGACCCATCAATCGAGACTGATAGAGTCAACGACCCTTTGACCACGACTGATTGACTTTTCGAGCCACGTGTCAATCGCGATTGACACATCAATCATGACTGACAGCCACGACGGACCTGTCAATCGCGATCGACACATCAATCGCGACTGACAGCCACGACGGACCTGTCAATCGCGATCGACACATCAATCGCGATTGACCTGTCAATCGCGACTGACAGAACTTGCGAACGCGATAGAAGGGCAAATTTGGCCAATTTTTAAGGGCAAAAAATAGTGGTCTAATTTTTGGGGAACTTTTAAGGGTATAGCATTGCATTGTGAGGCCGCAACTCGAGTTATTCAAGAAATCCTGTCAGCCTGAGTAAACTATTTTGAAACCTGTTTTAGCACCTAAACCCTGATCGGACATAACTTCCTCTTACAGAATCCAATTGTTGTGATTCTTGCTTTGTTGGAAAGCTCGTGGGGAGTACAACGAAAACTTCCACTGGTTATGTGAAAATTAATATCAGGATTATTAGGTAGGGTATTTTGAAGTGGACCATACCCCGAGGTAGGAAAACTGAGGGATCCCTGGGATTATTTTCCATAAAGGCAAAGGATAATTTGGTCTGTGAGTTACATGCATGAAAGTGGTCTATTGTGTCAATTGAATCTAAGTCTTGAGCTAACCGTGGGACTTTTACAGGTCCAGTAAGAGCACTTGAGGGCATTCAAGCAAGAGTAAGTGCAAGCTTGGGAATACGCGTCCTGGGCACACCAGGGCAACAATGCAAGGAAAGAAACTCAAGGTTGGAAAATCCTCAACTCCCTCTGTCAATTCCTAGCTTAGGCTAAGAACGACTAGTGATAGGAGTAAGTCAGGGCGACGATAGGCAATTATCAAGTTGAAGAATACCTAAACTTTCCAGTTCAAGCTAAGGACATAATCTTTGTACTGTCGAGAACTTTAAGGGGAAAGAACTTAACGTGGAACGATCAACTTTAAGTGCGAAACTACACTCAAGTATACCTTACGACATGATATCAAACAAGAAGGTTAACACGGTAATCAACTAAAAAGAATCAAGTAGCTGATACAAAAGAACTCCGCAACGAGGTTGTACTTGGGCAAATTTGGGTTATTCAATTAGGCTTATGAACCTTAGATCAGGGCGACATCTAGGGAGAGAAAGACAAAGCCTTAGGTCTTCAGAGGCTAGCGTTAATCACACTGCTAGGTCTTGGGCCCAGCAGCTGAGCCACCACTCGCACCACCCTAGCTCTGAGACTAGTGAATCAGAGATGTCTCAAGGCATGGACAGACCCACGGGAAGTTCAGGAGTGCCATACTTGCACAGGGTAGAAGGCCCTTACAAAACACAGTTGCAATACCTTAGGACCAATCGATTGGGTGCTAGCATCTATGAGGACGGCCTAGGAAGATCTGTGGTATAGATTAAGAATCCTGATCAATCCATTGGACTAGAGCGCCCAGCTGTCAAGTTCGAAAACGGAGCGTACTTAGACAAGGAAGGGACAATATATGTAGTCACCAGTCATCCAGATAGGACTGATGAATTTGGGAATGTAGTCCTAGAATCGGACTTAGATGACCTAGAGCAAGGAAACATGGGAGTAGAACCGAGGACCCCTCGAGGGAAATCTGTTCTTACGAGGATTATCACACCAGAGTGGATTCCCCAAGATAATAAGAGCATAGATCTTCTTCTGAACCGAGAAACTGAAGAAGCCTTTTGGAGATATAAATCTGATCGGCCATTTGATATAGGAACAATCATGATCTATGAGTTTAAGGATCCTGATAGCCCAGGCAGAGTGACCTACTTAGATCACGCCTCAGAGAGGATCTTTGTGGTGACAGAAAATGATAGGCATGCTTACACTTGGAAAGGTGAAATTATTTTCCCCCAACCAAAATCAAATGTGTCTTATGGTCACCCTGGAGCTGGAACATCCCAAGCTCATGGAACTCAAAGAGACAGAAGTAGAGATAGGCCAGAAGTAAGCTTTGTTAACCCAGGGGGCAGAGAAAGAACGAGGATGGAAACAAATAGAGTAGAGCCTGAGATACATAGAGCTCACAGGAATCAAAGAAATGCGGATGAGTTCCCTCTACCACGACCTAGAGAGCACACAAGGACTTTGAGACCAACTCAGCTAGTTAAGTCCATGAAAAATTACTTTGATGGCACAAGAGACCCATACGATCATGTGGCAGAGTTAAGGCAAGTCTTGAGAGCAGAACAAGTGGAGGACCTATTCACACAATATAATGCCTTTGGTCTAACCCTTAGGAACACAGCCCTCACGTGGTTCCAACCATTGAATGAGAGACAGTTTAGGAGCATAGACCAACTCCTGGAGGCTTTCATTATTGAATTCTCTAAGAGTGGAATAAGACATAATACCTCCTCATTGATTCACAGCTTCAAGCAAACCCCTCAAGAAACCGTGAGACTTGCAGGACGAAGATTCAGGCAATATCTTGAAAGATGCCCTGTTTCGGAGCTCCCCACACCAGCTAAGCAAGTGGCTTTATTCTTGGATGGATTGCTGAGTACAAAGTTAAGATCCTATGTGTATTTGAAGGACCCTAGGACCATAGAAGAGTGTGTACGCATGTGCATTGACATCGAGGACAACCTAGGGGAGGAGTTAGAGCTTTCCAAGATATACAAAGATTCAGATAGTGCCTCTAGCCTCTCTTCCACGCAATCCACATCAATTGAGGAACTTGCAGAGAAAGTAGCTCAAGAATTAGGTGTCACTAGCAAACAGATCCTGAGGTTTGCCCCTGTGAAAAGATGCTATACTTGTGGTGGCGACCACATGGCGAATGTATGTCCCATTATGGCTCAACCCCAAGTAAATCCTAGTAGCCAGTACTGCACCATAGAACGAAGATACACAAATCACACAGCACAAGACTGCCCATACAATAAGCAAGCTGTTAGGCAAACCTACCCTCAGCCATACCCTCAACAAGGCAGATACCAGAACCAATACCCACCACAACAGTATGCTAGGCCTCAACAAACCTACCAAACACAATACCAAGCCCAGCAAAGGCTCAGCCTATGTTAGCCCAACAACCTCCAGCTCCATCCAACACGATCCCTGTAAAGTATGCAGCTGCAGAAGAAAACCTGAATAGAGCTATAGTCCCCATAACACCATTGCTTTCAGAAAGTGATCCCAGTGACCATAGCTTCGATTCTACACATGTTGATAGTCCCCAGGCTTACTACATGCAGTCTCCTGAACATGGTGAGTCTTACTATAGTGAAGAGCCAAATGAACCTAGTTGGGAGTCAGATTACACAAACGTCATGTATGCAAACCCCAACCCTAGACCCCAACCTAGGCAAGTAAGACCCCCATTCCCTAGAGGACCATGCTACAGATGTCAGGGAGATCATCTCATTCGTGATTGTCCCTTGCCTCCACCTCCACAACCCCAAGCAGTGACGATCCAGGGCTTTTGCCAAGAGTGTGGAAAGGAGCATCTCTTACGAGATTGTCCAAAGAATCCCAGCAATATGCCAAAAATAACTCCCATTAATGTTATTGGGTTAGTTGTAGACTCCACAGGGAGTGTGACTTCCACTGCACCAGTACAAGTAATCACTAGAGCTCAAGCCCTGCAATAGAACCAAAGTGTAGGCCAGGAAAAGAGTCCAGAGGCTAGTGAAACTGAGAGCATAACCAAGAAAAGGACTAGAGCTTGGCGAGATAATCGCGAAAGAATGAAAAGGCAATGGGCAAAAAAGATGAGTGAACTCGAGGAAAGCCTCAGAGAAACAAAGGCCAGGATAACTGAACTCACATCTCAAACTCCCTCTCACACCACCCCACCTCCACCATTCCCAACTCCATCCGACCCGCCACCTTCCAACCCGCCTCAACTAATACCACCACCCCCTAGAGTAGGATCAGTCCTAGCAGATCCCACTCCCGAAGACCTTAAGATGATGCTTAAAGCATATCAGGCCAGAATCCAAGAAGGGCCAAACGTAACTGATCATGAAAAGTGTTACCCTAGAGCAGAACTAGAGCTAGAACGAACCAAAATTTGTGCTAAGATGGTGGAATTGGCTCAGACCATGTTTGAAGCCAGTCGCCTATTTAACATCTCTAGTTCAACAAAGACACAGTTGCACTTTGATGGACTATTGGAAAGAATAGAGAAGCTGATTGCACAATCAGAAAAGGAACCCCACTCTCAACACAAGGACAAGGCAAGTGAAGCTGCAAGTCTTCTTGCCCGGGAAGCCTATGTGCCTAAAGCCTATGTGCCTAAAGCATATGTGCCTGAAGCTTATGTGCCTAACTCTACGGAGCCAGACACATCATCTTCTATGAATCGATTCACACCAAAATTCCTACGAGAGATTCAAGAAGACAAATGGGCTAAAGAAAGTGAAGTGCCTCCTCCCATTGAACTGGTGGATGATGCACACGACCAATTCCCACAAGACATCCCATCCATTTATGAGGAGCAGGAGAGCACCCACTCTCAAGAAAGACTAGACTTTGAGTCTAACTCTCTACAAGAATTACCCCACTTCACAGGCTCATGGGAAGCTAAGTCTACTTGTATGAGAGCACCCATGGTCATGGTACGAAATGAGGACTCAGTCTTACCTAGGAACACAGAGGTAGTAAAAAACACTAAAGTGCAGTGCAATCTCAAGTTAGAAGAGCTACTCAAAGTAAGGCCAGAACTATGGAAACATGTAGCCAAACAAGTACCAGAGATAGCAAAACCTCGTTCCCAGGTAGGATCCCAGAGAACAGTGCCAGAAATACCCTCGGATAAGATAGGAGACATGTGTGAAGGTGAAGAAGGGAACACCTATCTTCCCATTACCTACCAAGGGCACACCACCAAGGCAATTTTGGACTCAGGTGCAGGAGTTGCAATTGCCACCACTTCCCTATGGAAGCGTTGGGGCAAACCAGCACTCAGGCCCACAAGGATGAAATTGCAAATGGCCGATGGTCACATAGAGAGACCCTTAGGATTGCTAGAAGGAATAACTCTCACCACCTGTGGTGTCGAGTTTGAGCATACATTTGCTATATGTGATTTTAGCAAGAACCATGCCTATGAAATGATCTTGGGACGACCTTTTATGCGACAGTTGCAAGTGGTACAGGATTGGGGAACCAATTCTTTGTACCTGCAACACGGGAGTTACGACCAAAGTGAATCTCAAAGATTACTCTCATAGAGATGTTCCCCCTATCCAATGGAATCCCATCCATAGAGCCAAAGATGATACGGAATCTGTGCATTCCATAGGATCAGGATCCTCATGGATGCATGAAGACACCCACTTATGGATGTGCAAAGTGGCAGTAGAAGAGGAGAAAAGAGAAAAGGCCAGAGATATAGGTGCAAACGAAACACATAGACCCATTCAAGACCCAGCCTATGCATCTGTAGTATTTCCTGATGAAGAATTTGAACCCCACGGCTGGGCAGAAATCCTAGCAACGATGGATGTAGCCATCAATGAGGAACAATGGACACCCCACTGTGATGAGGATGGCTATGACATTTCAGTTTTTTCCATAGAGCCAATCATGGGAGAGGCCGTGTTAGAAGAATGTGAACCTAACCCTGATGCATTTGAAGATGCAAGCGACTCCGATCTAGAGTCAATCATTATGGATCCACCTTTTGCATCAGATGAAGAATATTTCTATGGAGTAGAATTTCAACCCCAAAGGCACGGAGAGCTTACAAGTGATGTAAGGCTAGCCACACATGTGACCCCGAAGGAAGAAGGAAAGAAAAGAAAGAAGAGAGAAGTCACACCAGAAGAGGAAGAATCTTTGTTTGAGGTTCCAGAAAATTTTAAGAAGTATGAGATAGATGACAGGAGAGTCATGATCAGAATGCCTAAACGAGAGGCACAATCAGGAGAGGCCTATGATAACAAAGAAACCACCAAAAAAATAGTAGTGGCCCTAGAAGAAGGAGAGGAGAGATGCACGTACATAGGCCATGACCTAACAGAGGAAGAAGAGCATGCGTTAATAGCCTTGCTAAGAGAATACAGAGATGTGTTCGCTTGGAGTTACAAGGAATTGCAAGGTGTGGACCCTGACATATGCTCACACACCATCCCCATGACCTCAGATGCCAAACCCTCTAAGCAAAAGCCATATACATACAATGATAATTACGCTGCCAAGATTAAAGAGGAGATAGATAGACTGGTCGAAGCTGGATTCATCTATGAAATTGAGCACACTGAATGGGTATCCCCCATCGTAGTGGTGCCCAAGAAAAATGGAAAGCTGCGTGTGTGCATTAACTTGAAGAAGGTTAATGCAGCCACAATTCGAGATAACTATCCGCTTCCTATCACAGAGCATCTTTTAGAAAGAGTGGCAGGCAAGGAAGTGTACAGCTTCCTCGATGGATTTTTGGGCTACAATCAAGTAGCTATAGCTCCAGAGGATCAACATAAGACAGCTTTTGCCACAGAATGGGGCATATTCACCTTTCGGGTAATGCCATTTGGGCTTACCAATGCACCAGCAACCTTCCAGAGGCTGATGTGCCATGTATTCAAGGAGTTCCTGAGGAAGAATTTAGAAGTCTATGTTGATGATCTTTGTGCTCATTCCAACATCAGACAAACCCATATTCCTGAACTGAGACAAATCTTTGACAAATGTAGAGAATATCAAGTCTGCCTGAACCCAGAAAAGTGCATCTTTATGGTCAGGCAAGGCAAGATTTTAGGACACAGTGTGTCAAAGAATGGCATATCCACTGATGAAGAGAAAGTTAGAGCCATAGCCGAGTTACCTAGGCCAAAGAATGTCAAGGAAGTACAAGCTGTCATGGGTCATTGTGGTTACTACCGCCGGTTCATTCACATGTATGCCATCATAGCAAAGCCTCTGTACGGACTTTTGACTAACTTTGAGTGGACTGACGAATGTGAGAATTCCTTCCAAGAGCTTAAATGAAGATTGTGTTCAACATCAATCTTGACCACACCTCATTGGAACAAGCCATTCCATGTTCATGTGGATGCTTCCAATTACGCTATTGGATGTGTACTTGCACAACCTACTGGTGAAGGTAATATGGATCTTCCAATTGCCTATGCTAGTAGACAATTGAATGCAGCTGAACAAAATTACACCACTACTGAGAGAGAAGGCTTAGGCATGGTATATGCAGTTAAGAAATTTAGACACTATTTGCTTGCAAATAAGTTTAAATTTTTTACTGACCATCAGGCATTGTTGTACTTGGTAAACAAACCATGCAATACAGGTAGATTAGTAAGATGGTTTCTCTTACTAATGGAATATGACTTTGAGGTAGTGGTGAGAAAAGGGAGGACTCATTTGAGAGTAGATCATCTCTCTAGGCGCACATCTGGAGAAGCCCCACAAGGAGTGTCAGATGACCTTCCCGATGCGTACTTGTTTAATTTGGAAGTGGTGCCGTAGTGGGCTAAGTCATTAGTGCCAGTTTTGACGTACGGACCTAACCACCCAGTAATAGCCACACAAGATAGGGAGGTTGTAAAAGCCCAGAAGTACCACATCATGGCTGGAAGTATGTACAAGCACACAGATCAAGGGATCTTGGCTTGTTGTGTAGAAGAGGACGAGTATGCGAAGTGGTTGCAATTAGCACATGTAGGTGCCTTAGAGCAACACTACTCAAAGCGACGAACCCTACAGACACTACGGAGACTCGGAGTGCATTGGCCGACTATGGAAGCTGATGTCCAAAAGTTGTGCAAGGAATGCCCAATCTGCTGCACTAAACCACCGATGGAACCTCCAGACATGACTCTGACTAGGAAAAGGAATTTAGAACAAGAAGCCCAGGATTATTCACTCATTGGTGATAATCTATACAAACGTGGTAAAGACGGTTACCTGAGACTATGTGTCCATGAGAGTGAATATCTCAAGATCTTGGACACTGCTCACCAAGGTGTAGTAGGAGGACACTTTGGACCAGATCGGGTGATCAAGGCAATACTATTTGCGGGCTTCTGGTGGCCGACCCTTCACATGGATGCACATACCTATGTGAAACGATGTGATGTCTGTCAGAGAACTCAATATCCTATACGTAAAGATGAGATGCCACTAAAACCGATGATGGGTGGACGTGCATTCTCTAAGTGGGGAATAGACTTTGTAGGTCCTATTAATCCCCCAGCTAAGGGTTCCCATGCAGAATATATCATTGTTGCGACAGACTATCTAACAAAGTGGGTAGAGGTAAAAGCCACAACGAAGAACGATGCTCAAACAACAGCTAAGTTTTTATTTGAGAATGTGTTCCCTAGATATGGGCTACCTATAGAGCTAGTTAGTGATAGAGGCACTCACTTCTTGAATGAAGTCATTGAAAATCTTCTCCAATAATTCTTGGTAGTACATAAGAAGTCTGCCCCCTATCACCCTCAAGCAAATGGCCAGGCTGAGAGCACCAACAAGATCTTATGCAATGTACTGACGAAATTAGTGAACAATAAACGCTCTGATTGGGACAAACACCTACACCATGCTGTTTGGGCATACCGAGTCGCCTACAAAACGGTACTCCAAGCCACCCCCTTTCAGATGGTATTTGGCCAAAATGCAGTGCTACCATTGGACTTTTTAATACCTACGTTAAAAGTAGCACAGGAGCATGAATGGACGGGTCATGAACTCTCCTCTAGACTTTTTGACCTCGAACAATTAGGAGAAACAAGACTGAGGGCGGCAGCAGGGATATATGCAGCTAAGAAATGACAAAAGGCATATTTTGATGCCCATATTAAGGATAAAGGCTTGAAAGCAGGAGACCTAGTACTAGTATACACATTAAAACAACATGCGAGGAAACTAGAGAAGAGGGGCTACGGACCCATGATCATTAATAGAATCTCAACAAGTGGAGCCATGCAGCTAGCCACATTAGAAGGCGATGTTCTCCCAAGTTACATTAGTGGTTGCAGAGTCAAGTTGTATCAAGAACCTCTCACAGAGGAAATGCTAAGCCGACTCAACACTGCTAAGAAACGCAAAGAAGAAGAAAAGCGGATTCGAGAAGAAGCTCAAGCAGAAGCCTTAGAGCGCATACGGAGAATGAAATTAAGGAGACAAGGTAGAGAGCAACCTAGGCCAGATGCATATGAAGACCAAGGATATCATGTGGCTATGTGTGAAGTTTCAGGTGTTAGCTCACATAGAATAATTGATCGACGTCCTTTTATAACCTTAGATATAGGACAAGGAAAAGGCGCAAAGACTGTAAGAGCTTTGATTGACTCAGGTGCAGCCACTAGTGCTGTTAAATTGTCTTACTGTCAAGAGTTGAAATTAACTGTTAATCCTATAGAAGCATATCTCATAGGATTGGGAGGTGTGGAAACCCCTTTCATGGGCGAGGTGGGACTTCCCCTCCATATTCAAGACGAGGCAATGATAGTCAAAGTACTAGTGTGTCAAGATGAGGACCTCACCGAACCTCTTGTCTTGGGTCAAGACTGGATATATGACCAAGCAGTCAACTTAAACCTAAGAAGTGGACTTCTTCAGGTATGGGTGAATCAGAGTAGAATTACCGTTGAGTTAGATAATGGAGCACTCCAGGAACTAGGAAAGGCACAGACTCCTGGTCCTTCCAGGGGTACACATGAAGTTGACCATGTTGTTCTTTTCCAAAGTTATGTGATGCAGAGGAATGGAGATCTCAATAGAAAAGTCAAGGCATTGGCGGAACTCCCTTCTTTTCCAAAGGCCAGAAGGAGGCAGCAACTAAGGGCAGATCAATTACTGAAGACTATCTATGCGGGAGACCAAAAGAACGTGCAAAGCCGAACAACTCAACCAGTGAAACAAATATGGGTGCGAAAAGATGAGCGGTCGACTATAGCCAAGTCGCGACAACTGTCTCAACCACCTATTAGTAATCAACGACATGATACTAATAAGAGGACTTCTAAAATCTCTGTTGAGAAAGTGAAATCTATCTGGGTGCCCAGAAAGTCGATGAAGGCTGACCCACAACCAAGACAAATTTGGGTTCCTAAGGCTTGCTTGCGGGCTCAACTAGTCCCACACAATTCACATCATACACGACAGGGTCCACTCGCTCAAGCAGCAGCCACCCACTCTTGTTTGATACACTCGAACACACTGCCACCTAGAGGCACGCACAGACTCACTCGTAAATGGGTCCCAAAGACACAACAACCCCCAGCGGAATTACTCATGCAACCCTCCTGAGTCTCCACAAAACCAAGACCAAAAGCCATCCATGGTGTTTGGCAACCTAAGACTTGTAATAAACCCCCCGACCCCAATTGGTGAATTCATCTCCACTTACTAACTGCATTAGTCAGACACTGCATCTTTCCATCTAGCTCCTAGGACTATCCATTCATTAACTACACACACTATCATTGTGCACTCACTGACCACTAACCCATTACTCATCTCACAATAATATCGTAACGGGGCAAAATGTGTTCTATCTTGTCCATTACAATATTAACGCATGCTCTATATTCTCGACAGAACCATTAGCAAGCAATAACTATGGCAGAAGCTGGAGGCACCAGTTCCCAGGCAGGGTCCAGCGCACAGATCGTGGACATTGAAACCATTCTTCTGGAACCGCCACTCACCGAAAGGCCTCAAGAACTTCAAGCGGTGCATGTCCTTCCTATCCAGGACCCCCCTCAAGGACACACTTCTCAAGTGGGGAAACATGCTCATTGGTTCAGTGATGTAGCAGGGCCATTGGGTGACGGCACCTACTTCTGGGAAGCAGAAATTGAATTTAATGGAAAATGGGGACGCTACCACTTTTTCACTCGGGAATTCGAGAACTATCAGAATGCAGAGGTAATGCGCTCAGTTTGGACCAAGGCAGGCTTGGATAGATATTTTAGGGCACACTTGCCTAAACCTGATTTTCTACGCTGCTCCTATTTTATCAGTACCATCACTCCCAGCAGGGCCAAGGGAGGCGATAGTACTTTTGTACTACCATCATTGTTGCCAGGACATGAACTCAAGAGATTCAAACTGACACTCAATCTGGTACGGGAGGCATTGAACATGCAAGGTATGCACATTCCCACCGAGAAAGAAACAATGGTTCCGGGCAGGATGAAGCATAAGGATCTCAATAAATTGAAGGACATGGTGGCAATGACGCCTACCATTGCTCTCCACTTACGAACTGTTATGCAACATTTTGCTTTTCCCGCACAGGAACGATTCACTATGCCCCCTAAGAAAATATGGTTCAGCTTATACTTGGCAGAAACAGAGAACCTCACCCTCAACATACCGCATTGGGTCATCGATCAGATACACCTAGCCCATCAGTGCTGGAATAAGAAGCAGAAAAATGTACTTCATGGCTGTTGTGCTCTAACAAGAATAATTTACAGGTGCCTAGCATATGACGTGCCCATTCAAAGAGCACTAGTGTGGTCCAGGGCCCAAGAATTCCAAAGGCGACAATCAACAGCGGGTCCTCCATCGAAGAAGATGAGAGGAGGCGTCCAATTACCATGTGCTCAACCAAGGGGAGCCACTACCACACCAGAGGTGACTCCTCCTCAAACTAGGCGTGTTCGGCCATTCACAATCCGTCTTCCCCGACCAAGTACAGAAGGACCCAACTTGGTGTTTCCCCCCATTCCATCAGACTTGGAATTTCCACAGGGATTTACTCTCAATGACCTCACAGATGAAGAAGTTTCCAGGCTGATCTATGAATCTAATCTTGAAACAGAAGCAGACCAGGCCCAGGACCCACACCCCACCACAACAACACCAGCCCCAACACAACCAGTCGTCGTAGAAGTCGAAGGAGATGAACAAGAGGCAGGAGGAGAAGAAGAAGAAGTCGATGAAGAACAATATCAAGAATATGATGAACTCTCAGAGCTAGCAAGTGCCCCAACATATTCGGCACAAATAAAAAGATTGTACCAAACCATGAAGCGAGTTCAAGAACAACACAAAATGTCACTTGAATCAGGCAAGGTGCTCATGAGCCAACTATTGGCTGAGGAAGGTGTGGATGATATGTTTATCGAAGCCATGAATCTACATGCAGAGGCAGTCGGCTTGGATGAGGCCAAACATGAAGCCATGACATACATTAATCGATTTGAGAAACGTGTGCCTGCCCGCCCTAGGCGATCTGGAAAACAAATACACATCAATGTATCAGGACCGGAAGGCAACACGCAAACAGAAGAACATCAGGAGGAACCACTCTCGCCACCCACCACACCTCTCGCTACACAATTCACCTCACCAACCAGCACGACCACGCCCTTTTCTACCACTACCACAGTTGTCATGGGAATCCCTCTCTCTCCCGGTATCCAATTTGGAGGAGTTTCCATGCCCACCTTCACGACACTCTTCACCAATATCACTTCCACCCCACCCACGGTCCCCCTCTTTACTATCACACCCACATTTGACACGATGGAGACATCACCCGCCACAGTACCACCCCCACCCCCCACACAACCTCAATCTCCCATACCCCCTCCGCCAACTTCACCACTTGATTCCACAGCATTCACAACTCCCTTCCCCATCCCCATTCCCCCTGCATCTTCATCTTTACCTGCATCCTTTCATGTAAATAGTATATTCCTATCATTACATCAGTGTGTATATCAACTTCAGCGTGAGTACAGGGATCTCGAAGGCCGCCATCAATAGTTGACAACGAATCATCAGAACCTACAAAGACGACTCACAACGCTAGAAGAAGAAAATGCAGAACTCAACCAGCGCTACACAACTCTCGAGCAAGCCCATCAAACACTCGTAGAGACACCCCGACCATCAGTAGAACCCGGTGTCAAACAACTCGAAGCCTTGCTGGAGGTGTACCAATGGAAGGTTCCCCCCATGAGATTGATCCAGAACAGTTCAAAGCAGTTCCCACAGAAACAATGAAAACCATTTTGGAAAGTTATGTGGATTTATTAGACGCACATGATGATTTGGAAAGGGAACGAGATGAGCTACGTAGCCAGCTCAGGGAAAAGGAGGCTCCACCCAAGGTATTAGAAACGGCCTCGACTTCAGAGGAAGTAAAGGCATTGACAGAGCAGGTGGCAGAACTCCAGCAAAAGTTACTAGAATATGAAAGGTAGGCCTCCCCAGTTGTAGAACCCGAACCGGAGGATTTAGTACCCATCGAGGTGGATGAAACATATGAGGAACCATACGTTCCTATGCCTATGCCAGGTGGTGCACAGACCTCAGAAGGACTGGACACATTAGAAGTTGAAGTACCTGAATGGCTCCAAACACTCGAGAAGACAGCAACAACCCATGAAGATAGAGTGGCCATTCAAATCCAATCCATGGCAAAGTTAGAAGACATCATCATTAAGTCTGAATACTTTCGAAGCATGTCTCATCATAGATGGATCAGCACCAATGATGATCAATATGTGCCATATTGTGTGCTCCTTGCGGATTACAATGCAGAGATTCAACGCAGTTGTGGCAAACCTCCAACTTTTGCCACACAATTTGGGCCAGAGGATATCCCAGAAAGTGCAAAGAAAGGCTCCATCTATCAACCAACCTGGAGAATCCGTCTTCTTGAAACCTACCCGGAAATGGTTCGTACCTGGACTAACATGCCCCTTTTTATTAAATATAATCCTTGTTATGTTCCAGTATTCCGCCGGCGCACTTGGCCAGAGTTTACCATTGCTGTCAAGAACGTCAAGGGTTGTGCAAAATGGTTAAATTATGTTTATCTAGCACCGCCACAAGGCCCTCCCACTGTAAATTACATGATTTCTACCATCAGACACTGGAGCACTCGGTTACGGAATACCCCCGATGTGATGGCACAAATGTGCATGAAAATCTTTGAACTAATGCTAATCACCTTCAGGACGTTCAAGAATATTAAAGACCCCCACTTCTCAGGTGTCGGATTTCTTACAGGAAACCAAGATCTGGTATACGACATGAGCACAACCCCATCCATAGAGGTAATATATGCTTGGCATGCCAGAATAAAGTACCTCCCAGCTTGTTTTAAACAGACCTTCGAGGAGATGTTCATAACGGGATTCTGGGAATATCACTCAGAAATATTTGTACCCAGGCCCTCACATCTCCTCCACTTATTTGCTGTGGAGAGAACCATCCATTCAGAACAACTGCGGGTGCCACATCCGGACGTACCAGGACCAGTGAATTGGGATGCATTATTAACAGATCTAGCACGGGGGCTCAGATTAGAAGAACATCACCTGGCTTCCGACGTTGTCCAATATTACGTTCAGCGAGCATCGAGACAAGGGTCTGTCAGGGGCGACAGACGCGAGAGTGGGGGGGTGTTGGCAGCAGTCAGGGAACCGAAGGAGCCATAGGACAAAGAGGGTCGGAACGAAGAGATAGCACAAGCAGACACAGTAGCCAAAGAAGATCTGGCAAGTAGGCCATCTAAATTTTTCAGACATCAAGGAGTGGAGCACACAAGAAGAAAGAGCAAGTAGGGAGCTCAAAGATGTGTATGACAAATCAACCGAGAAAATCCCTACACAAATAGTGATTTTAATCACTAGAAACCATTGTAAATACCGTTTCGTATTTTTGTAGCTCCATTTTGTGCAAGCCAAGGAGTCCTTGAGCTTGAGGAGCTTTAGAAGTATCTACCTGCCAATTTTCATATTTTTTAGACCTCGTTTGAGCCCTCAAATAAGCCCTGGAACCTAATTTTTAACTAGGCCGGACACTAGGTCTGGACATGGCCAAAGCTAGTCAAAAACTATAAAAGGAGCTAGAGAGCTCATTTTTGAGGTTAGATTGTAATTGAAATGAACTTATAAGAGCTTTTTGAAAGTGATCAAAAGAACTCCATTGATTCTCACTCTTTGTCTTGCCGTGTGTGCGCGTGTGTGTGTATGTGTGTGCATGTCTGTGTGCTTCTCACTCACGCACTTGTGCCTCCACTTGCTCGAGGTCTTCATACCATCCTCACGTCTTCCCGGATTGACATTAAAGGAGGTGCTACTCATCATTGAGCTACAGTGTATGTATATGTATGTATGTATGTATGTATGTATGTGTGTGTGTATGTGTGTGTGCATGTGTATCTATGTATTTATGTATGTATGTATACATACATACATACATACATACATACATACATACACACACATGTTGGTGTGTATAAAACACCACAAGAACCAAGCTAGTGTGATGTCAGAACACCTCTATAATCAGTAATAGCTCCCCTATCCTAAAAATCAACCCTTGAGAAAAATTGAATTAATTCTGATTTCATTCTGGTACGTTTTTTGTGACTTTGCGATTTCTTTCCGGTGGTTTTTGGTTTCTTTCTTATTGTTTTTTATTTCTTTCTGATCACTTTTCAGTGTCAAAAAACTCTCAAAAATTACAAAGTCTGATGTCTTTCTGTCAGTTTTCCGCTTGTGCTTCACTATACAAAATTCTGAACACTTAACTTCATCAACTTGACATACCTTCACAGTTGAACATAACTTCCTACGTACACATTCTGGTTTGCTAAGATCTTGTGTTCGCATGTAGTAGAAGATGATAGTTTCATAGTGAACTATCACTTATGAAAGCTTTACACTATATGGCAAGAACTGATTCTAACACGATCAAGAAAAGTTGTGCTGAATAATTTGTAACTATAACTAACATTCATACGATTATGAAATCAATTAGATTTCTTCACATAGAGAGAATCGACTCAATTCCTAATCCAAAAATATGTGTTTTCTATTAGATAAAATGTGTACAAAATGGTATGGCCTTCTTTTGCTCATAACCATAGAAAATTATCCTATACTAAGTAACTCTTCATCACTATCTCTCTTAGAAATTATCTCAATTGCCTCTCTCACATGTAGGACTTACAAGTCGAGTTCTCTACTCTCTGCTATAATTACACTCATTTTGTACCTTGTACAGTCTATATTCTAGCACAGTCTATATCTCTCTCTTCTTGTCTATAGTGCCCACTCTTAAGATTGTTGTGTCAGATGAACTTATATACACAACTGATATGAATGCTCTTAAAATCAAGAACCATGTAATCTCCATGATTCTGTTAACAAAATTGATTCCCTAGCTTACACTATATTACATTTGAGAATTTGTACCCTGACATAGGCATGGGTTTCTGAATGTCTAACTTCTATAGTTCTTAATCCTTTTTCTCATTGACATCTTCTTGTCTTCATGTCTAATTAGTGAGTGAAGCCTCAACAGCTCCTCCTCAATCACTAATTAGCATCCTTTGATTTCTTCATATATCCTTCTTCTCTTTTATTCCTGCCATTCCTTTGAATCTACTTGTCTTCACTCCATCCAAGCTTTTTGTCAGAATGTTTGCTATTTTATCTTTTGTAGGAGTATATACCACTTCAAGTTCCTTCTCCATTACCTTTTCTCTCAGGAAGTGAATGAATCTCTATATGCTTTGTTCTTGCATGAAATACTGGGTTCGCTATAAGATAAAATGAGCTCTTATTATCTCCAAATATGATACGTATACCTTGATCAATGAGAAGCTTTCGAACAAGGTCTCCATCCACACTAATTCTTTAACTGCTTCTACAAGTCCTTTGTACTCTACTTCTATTGATGGTAATGCCACTGTATGTTGCTTCTTTGAACTCCAACTTACGAGCCTATCACCTATGAACACCATGTATCCATGTGTTAATCTTATGTCGTCTTGGCTTCCAAACCAGTCTGAGTCACTGTATGCTCTCAACTTTGTGTCTAAAGTAAAAGGATAATATAATCCTTCCTTCATAGTTCCCTTTATATATCTGAGAACTCTTTGACCAGCAATCCAATGTTGATCCTTTGGACAATGCATGAATTTTGAGAGGACTCCCATTGCATAACTAAGATTAGGTCTTGTTAGCACAACATAAATTAAACTTCCCACTAACGATTGATACTTCCTCATGTCTTCGAAATCTACACCATCATACTTGCTAAGTTTATGATTTACTTCAAGTGGAGTTGGAGCTTCTCTGCAATTCTCCATGTTAAACTTCTTCAACAGGTCCAGAAGATACCTTTCTTGTGATATATATATGCCATGATCTCCATGAGTGATTGCCATTCCAAGAAAATATGAAACTTTCCCTAGATCACTTATTTTGAATTCTCCCTCAAGCAATCTCTTCACATCCATGATTCCTTCATTTAAGCTACTTGTAATTATAATGTCATCTACATAAATACAAATGCAGATTATACCTTCCTCTGTTCTCTTGATAAGTAGACTTGCATCTGCCTTTGAGCTTTGATATCCAAGATCATTTAGATACTTCACAAGCCTATAGTTTGTTTTAGCCCATAAAGTGCTCATCTCAATCTGAAGACATAATTTGGATACCTGACCTTCAAAAATCTTGGAGGTTGCTCCATGTATACTTTGGCATATATGTATCCATTCAAAAATGCATTCTTTATGTCAAGTAGACTTAATGTCCATCCTTTTGATGTTGTAATAGCAATGATTGTCCTTATAGTTGACATCTTTGCCACAATACTAAATGTCTCATCATAATCTATGCCATAAGTTTGAGCATAGCCTTTGACCACCAATCTAGCTTTGTGCCTGACTATTCTTCCATCTGCAAGCTTCTTCACTTTATAAACCCATTTATTTCCAATAACCTCTTACCATTTGGTTTTGGAACAAGTTCCCAAGTCTTGTTCTCCTCAAGTGCATTGAACTCTTCCTTCTTCCCATTGTTTCTTACCTTTTGCTTCATCATAAATATGAGGTTCTTTATCTCGTTTGATCATATAGGCATACTTTTTCTGAGTCATATAAGAAGTATCATATGAGTACCTTGTTGGTTGTTTCCTCAATCTGGTTAACCTTCTTGGTTCACATTCTTCATGTGTATCGGAATACACTTCTTCATCAAACCTAGGTACATCTTCATATCTACTTGATGATCCAACTCTAGATGTGCTTGATTGCATGTGATCTTCATCTCCATTTACCTGCATATGTGATTTATCTTTTTCATGTCTTCTTACTTATTCTTCAAATGCTTCAATGTTGTGAATTTGTTCTATATACCAACTCTTTTGTTCATCAAATGTTACATCTCTAGAAACAAGAAATTGTTTGGTTAATGGATTCCAGAATCTATAACCCATCAATGAACACATATTTTTTAGCCTTTAGTTCAAGGTTCTGTCTAATTTGTGATGGTACATAAGCATAGGCAATTGATCCAAACACCTTATAGTGATCTAGAGTTGGTCTCTTACCCCACCTGGATTCATAAAGAGTCATTCCATTTAGAGCTACACATGGTAATCTATTTGCAAGATATGTAGCTATATTCATAGCCTCAACCCAAAGATAATTTGGAAAATTCTTTTCCTTTAGCATTGCTCTTGCAAACTCAACTAGAGTTCGATTTCTTCTCTCTGCCACCCCATTCTATTGAGGTGTGTATCTATAGGTTATTTCCCTCTCGATATATGCATTCCAAAGATAATCATTTAATTCCTGGGAGAAGTATTCTCCCCCTCCACCAGACCTTAGCCTCTCGAGATTTTGACCTATAACCCTTTCTACATATGCATGAAAATTTATGAAGGCTCTAAACACTTCTGATATTTCCTTCAACACATAAAGAGTTATCCATCTTGTAGCATCATCAATGAAAAGAACATAATACCTAGATCCATTGATTGATCCTTCCTTTGTTGGTGCACATACATATGTATGAATGAGTTCTAGTAATCCATCATGCTTGAATCCTTTCTTTTGAAATGGTAATTTGTGTGCTTTTCCATTTGGCATGCTTCACATTTATAAATCATGTGTTGATTCTACACATTTGGTAGTCTTCATACATATTGCTTTTCCACCATAGTTTTGATTCCTCTTTCATTGAAATGTCCTAACCTCTTATGCTAGAGATCTAGCTCTGTAATTACTTCATCATCATGTGTGATTCAGGCTTGACCAATATTCCCTTGCACTTTCAAAGTAAAAGTCTGCCTTCCTTGTTACCATAGACAATCTGTTTGTATCCATTATCTGGATCCTCCACAAATACTCCTTCATTTGTAAATCTAACTTGAAAACCTTTCTCCACTATTTGACCCACACTGATCAAATTCTTAGGTATTGTGGGAACATACAAAACATTTTTTAATAAGTCAGCTCCACTCTTGCACTTCACCTTTCCAATTGAATGCACATTGTGTCTTGCCTTATCACCTGTTTGAACTATATGACTAGAGGTGCTTTCTTCCAGTTCTAACATTAATTCTATATTACCTAACAAATGATTAGAACAACTAGAATCAATATAGAATACCTTGAGATCTTCCTTTTTTGATGTACTTATTGAGTTCATCACCTTTGATGTACTTATTGAGTTCATCATCAATGTTGTATGATCCTCACTCTGTGTATCATTTGCATAATTGTAGTAGGTGACATTATTGGATTGGTTTTGCCCCCAATTTCTTCCTCCACCTCTACAATAGCCACCTCTTTGATTTTGCCTTCCTCTTTGAATCTGACTTTGATGTCTACCACTTTTGCCTCTACCAGTGTTGCTTTGATTCTGATTTGAACCTTGTTGATTATGCCAACAATCATAAGCTAGATGATTACTCAGACCACAAATAATTCTAGTACATCGGGGTGCTTGTCACTTTTTTGTTAAGTTTATCTCTCCAACCCTCTTTTATCTCTCGGTCCCCCCTGTACACCCCTCTTGGAGCTTCCTTTATGCTTCCTCCGATAAACATTTCTATGCGCAACATTCCTTTATGCTTCCTCCTCAGTAGGGGGAACTCGGCTCTATGAACCATTGCTATTGCTCACACAGGAGCCAATAGAGAAATCGAGACGAGCTTCATCTACCACAACAACTCACACACAGTGCTGCTCAGATAAGGAACTGAGAAGAGCCCTCGACGTTCAGCACATGTGCATTTGGCACTATTTGAGAACATGTACAAGTCGAAGAAATTTGTAGCCGTGGTTCTTATCCTCTAACAAAGAACAAGCACAACAACAATGGAAATTAGAGTCCACGTCCCGTAGGGCAGTTGGTTGAGCTTTGGCCTCTTGAGGCGGAGGTCCAAGGTTCAAGTCCTGGGCTGGACATGTTGTGTGTGATTGACAGCTTTAAGGTCTCTTCGCAAGGTTATGCAAGTATGAAAACTGAAAACAAAAAATAAAAGAAAGAAAAAGAAAAACAGTGAGAGCGACACAATCCGCAATTCTGCAACTAAAGCGCTCCCACTATAAACAAATACGAAGTCCACAGGCACAAATGGTGTTTTAAAAAAACAAATTTCCTTCCTCAATTTTTCTTTCGATAGCTATTCTAAACTTTTGGAGAATCAATCCTTCTTCATTGAAGTGTTTTGAGCTAGCGAGGACAAGTCGGAGATGAGATCAATCACTTGGATAGCGGAAGTTTATCTCCGGTGCACGATTTGGAGTCCCTGGCATGGCTTTGGCGGCCCCTCCCTCGTGATAAGCAAGATGGCCCCGACCCAGGGGATGATTGGTAACCTGGCTCCTATTTTGGAGGGGGGATCTTGTGTCGCTCCTAGGGCCCTCGAGGGTGTTGAGCCTCCCTTGCTCTCTCTTAGTGGAGCTGCAATCCTCTCTAAGCAAGAAGAGCTCAAGAAAGTATGTCTCATTGGACAAGTGTTTGGCCCTAGGCCACCACTCGAAACTGTGTGCCGGTGGCTTTGAAAAGAGTGGTTCCCTCGTGGGTTGAGTGTTAGCAAGTGTCAATTCCTACTAGCTAGTCATATGTTGCTAGTCTTTGATAATGAGGAAATGGCATTCCAAGCCTTCAATGTTGGTAACAACACACTGCAATTCCCAAAAATGGGCGCTCACAGATAGAATAGAAGATACACTTAACAGAACAGAACCGAGTAGAAAGACAAACTTAAACAAGACACTGCAAGTCCCGAATGGGCGTGTTCTCCGCCATTCTTTTTTCGTTTCCTTATATAGAGGATTTTTTACAGTGGTGTGCGAATCTTTTGTTACCTGCGCGTTTCTCAAAAGGTTCTTTCTATTTAAGGTGCCTGTCCTAGTACAATTGTCCTTATTCGGCGGCCGTCTAACACTGGCACGCCCGGTGGACTCGAACTTGCAGGTTCCTATGTTTCGGTTGCAAGACCTTCTATATACATATTCCGGGCGAGCCTAAATGTTCGGGTGATTTTCTTTTTAATTGTTTCGATCATCTGAACTAGGGTGGTTGGTTCTAATAACCGGGCGTCCGTTCTAACGGAGCTCAGGGCGATGGCTTGGTTTAACAAAATTTCGGCCTGGTTTTGTAGGAAGGCCTCCTGTAAGTAGAATTCATTGGATAATGCAGCATCGCGGGATGTCTTCATTTCGGTGACCTTCTGCTGCATATCCACGATCCTATCCTTCTGATTTTGGACTTGGTTCTCGAGCCGCTCGATCATCTGGTTCTGAAACTCGATGGTTTTGTAATAAGCGTCGCGTTCTCTTCGAGCACTGGCGAGATCTTTCTGGTTCTTAGCTTCCCGGGTTAATTGACACCGGAGCATTCTGTTGACTTCATCCAAGCACTCCTGGGCTCGTCGTAACTCATCTTTGATTTGGTCGGTCTCTTTCTGTTGATCTTGATTTTTCTGGATACTCTCCTGCAGTTGAGCCTTCGTTTCTTCGACCAGATCTTCGAGGGAGGAGCTGATGTCGTCTTTTTCTTGGAGCGCGAGCTTCAACTCCCGAATTTCTTCGTTGGCTTCATTGAGAAGTTGATCTTTGGCAGCCAGTTGCGCCAAGGCGTCGTCCCGTTGTTGTAGCACTGCTTGTTGTGTCGTAATTTGGCCTTGGAGAGCGGCTAATTGGGTGTGTAAGTGATGGTTTTCGGCTTTGATTGCTACGGCTTCTTCTTGGAGGGGGGTGATATCTGCTTCCAAGAGGTCTACCTTGTGCTGGAGGTCCTGTCTGATGGTATTGACGACATCACTTAGCTGTGCGGGAAGTTGCTGGGAAAGGGAAATGAGCATATGGCCCATTGTGGCTAGTTCGGAGATTACCGGAATAGAGGGGAGGAGCAATGGGTGTTGCGGTTGTGCAGAGGTGTGGGTTTGAAGTTGGGGGGATGTCGGGGGTGAATAGTTGAGGGAGGATGAGGATTCTGGTTCCGGTGTGGGAATAGGGTTGACTGGGAGGGGTCTGGGAGGGGCAGAATCGGGGTTTGTTACCTGATTGCTGGTTTGTTGTTTCTCGGTAGTGTGGTTGAGTGCGGATTCAACGGCCTTCAATAGTGTGTTAAGCGCTTCCCTACCGGGGTGCTGCTCGTCTCGTTGAGGCTCAGAGGTTGCTTCGGTGGAGACTATTTCGGTTGCGGTGCAATTTTGGCGGTCGTGGTTGTGATCAACCGAGGATTCGTTGTGGATGGAAGTGGTGGTGTCGTGGAAGGTTTCGTCGTGGTCGTCGTTGTGGTTGTCCTGATCTTTGTCGGCAGATCGTTGTGCTTCACTTTCCGAAGAGCTGATGCGGATGCGCTTCGTGCGGAAGAGTTGGTTGATTTCTTCCTCTTCTTCTGCATCGTCATCGAGGGGTTGTACTGAATCTTCATGCCTGAGTATGGGACCTCGGGGTGGTGGTTGTGCGGCGAGGATGGTTGGGAAGAGGAAAGAGAGGATATGGGGAAGACGAGAGCGCGGGGTGGTTCCTTTATTTACCTGTTTTACTATGGCTACACACTCCTTATGGATTCTTTGGAAAAAGTATGAGGCGAAGTTGACGGGTTCGCGGGCTGCTAAATCTATGGCAGAGTAGAAGGGGCGAGAGATGTCGTAAGTGCGCTTCTGCAAGTTAAGGATGGCAACTAGGAATTGTAGGGCGGAGCGTTCGGGTTCGGGACGGCAGAGGATAGCGAACTCGTGTGAGGAAGAACGGGGGAATAATTCTGTCATGCGGGCGAGGGGGAGACTAGGGCCACTTTCTCGGCCTTGCGGGGTGAGGCGGAAAGCTTCAGAGAAGGCGGGGAAGGTGATGACGGTTCTGGAGGGTAGCGAAGGGAAAACCCACTGGCGTTCAGTGGCAGGGGATTGGGCGATGGCCGAGATTATCTGTGCGAAGAAGGGATGGGCTTCCACTGAGTGCCAGGGCAACTCAGCGAAGTTGGCCAACCCTCGGCAACGCAGGTATTCTCCTATCTCGGTAGGGATACCATCGCGGAAAGCAGTGTAGTTAGCGAGTGCTTCCATGGCGAATGCTAATACGGACTAAGAACAGGACTACAGAACACAAGTTCGCACAGATTACTATCACTCACTACAATAGCGATTTTTTGACCTTGTCGAAGGGGTTAAATAGGAACAATACGGTGGGGGGGGGGAAAGGGGGTTGGGTATCATTGTGCAGTGTGGGAATGATATTTGGTTTCATGCAGGCGTGCGTATTCGAGTGACTGGTAAGGGGGCGGCGGTGACGCAAAGATTTTCTAAAATACGGCTATTTATAAAAAGAAGAAAGAGAAAGGAAAAGGATTAAACAAAATGCGGTCCACCGCCGAAAAATTTAATGCAGGCTAGGGGCGTGATGATATGGTCGCAGCTTCGACCCATTGATTGCTTTCGGGAGTGGATTTCCGGTCAACGTAGTCAACCGAAAAGTTGTGGGACCAACTTGTTCTGAGATTTTGAAAGGGCCGAACCATCGAAGTTTAAACTTTTCGGCGGCTCTATCCGACTTTGCGTTGTAGAAGAGTACGAGATGTCCTATCGAAAAGATTGGAGTTTTCAAATATCGATCGTGTGTCTTGGCTTGTCTGAGTTGTACTTTGCGCATGGTTAAAAAGCTGAGCCATCGGTGCTCATCAAGTTCTCTAAGTGCATCCATTCGTGCTATCAGTGAGTTTTCCGGTAGCATCTTCTGAGTGATTGCTACACACAGGCTTGGGATGACTACTTCCATGGGTGCTATTGCTTCTAAGCCATAAGCTAGTTTGAAAGGTGTCAAGCCTGTTGTTACCTTATATGTAGTTCGGTATGCCCATAAGACTGCAGGTAGTAATTGATCCCATCTTTTCGGCGCTTCCATGATTAGTTTCCGGAGGATATTCAGTAGTGATTAGTTTGTACTTTCGGCCAATCCATTGGCACGAGGGTAGTACGGCGAGCTGAGTTTGTGTGTCACCTGGAAGGATTGGGTGATTACCTTCATTAATTGATTTACAAAGTGAGTACCTTGATCTGAGACAATTTCCAGTTGTAAGCCGAAACGTGGAAAGACATCATTCAATAGACATTTTGCTACTGCCACCGCTGTGGCCGACCGTAAAGCCCATGCTTCGACCCATCTTGTTGCGTAGTCTGTACAGGTTAGGATATATCTGTTGTTACTGAAGACTGCTGGAGGTGTAATTGGACCTATAAAATCTAATCCCCATTTCTGAAATGGTTCTAATGGCATAATTGGCTGTAAGGGAAAGAAGTGCCGTTGTAGCAGTTGTCCAGACCTTTGACAGTTATCGCAGTGTTTGACAAATTGGGCCACGTCTCTGTACATAGTGGGCCACCAGAGACCACTCTGCAGAATTTTCCGGTGAGTCTAATCTGTGGCAAAGTGACCACCAGCAGGTGTCGAGTGAGCCATTGTGATCACTGAGTTAATTTCATGCGGAGGAACACAGCGATGTAGGATTCCGGTGTGGTCTACATAATATAGTTCTCCAGCAACTAACCGAAATCGGCGGCTAAAGACTGCAATTTTTCTGCGTACTGGTCTTGAAACTTGAGATGGGAGGCAACCATCAGTGAGAAAGGTCAAGATCTGATCATAATATGAAAATGGAATAGGTGGGTCTGCAGATTCTTCGGTAATTGGTTCTGATACATAAATTGCGGGTGTCGTGTCATCTATACCCACCGGAGATTCACCGGAATCTAAGCGGGATAAAAAATCTGCTAAGGCGTGTGAACTACCTGGTCGGTGAATGACTTCGTAATCAAATTCCTGCAATAGTAAGACCCATCGTGCTAATCGGCCTCCTAGATGTTGCTGCTGAACTAGATAGACAAGTGCAGCGTGATCTACATGAAATGTGAATTTACGGCCTAGCAAGTAATGCCTAAATTTTTTGACCGAATATACTAGTCCTAGACATTCTCTTTCTGTTACAGAGTAATTTTTCTCAGCAGGGGCTAACCTTCGACTTGCATAATACACTGGTCTGAACCATTTATTAATTTGTTGCATCAATACACTTCCTATTGCTATATCTGAAGCATCGACAAAGATGTGAAATGGGTGATCCCAGTCCGGTGGTTGTAAAATAGGAACTTGTGTTAATAAATGCTTTAAACGATCAAAGGCTATCTGGCATTCCTGGGTCCATTCAAATTGTCGAGGTGTTTTACTGATTAGCTTGTTTAGTGGTATTGCCAGATGAGCAAGCCACCGTAAGTGTCTTCCATGCCACCGTACTTGGCCCATAAAGCGCATAACTTCTTTTGGAGAGACTGGCACCGGAGCTTCTAATACTGCCGAAATCTTATCTGGATCGACTTGGATGCCTTGTGCAGACACAATGTGGCCAAGTAACTTGCCACATGAGACCGCAAACACCGATTTGTTTGGATTCAAACAGAGTCTATACTCTCTGCATTTCTGAAAGCAGCACCGTAAATGAAAGAGATGTGCTATCATCTTACCGAAAATTGAGAAATCATCGAGGTATACTTGCATAAACGAAGTAAGATAAGGAGAAAAAATCTCTTGCATGCATCTTTGAAATGTACTTGGAGCGTTTCTCAATCCAAACCACATCACCATACAAGCAAAGACACCCCAATTGGTAATGAATGCGGTTTTTGGTATATCTTCTTCGGCCATTCTAACCTGATTGTACCCACTGTATCCGTCTAAGAAAGAATACATTTCGTGGCCTACTACCTTATCAAGCATGGTATCCAGAAAGGGGATCGGGAAAGGATCCGGTACTGTTGCTGCGTTTAATTTCCGGTAGTCTACACAGATTCGTAGTTGCTTATTTTTCTTTGGTACGATCACAATTGGTGAAATCCATTCAACATGTTCTACTGGTACGATGAATCCGACTTTTAATAATCTATCAAGTTCGGCTTTTACCTGTGATGCATAATTGGGATTCATCCGATAGCTGGGCTGCTTATTCGGTTTAGCTTCAGGCTTCAGCATGACTCTGTGCTGATAGATGCGCGGATCTAATCCTTTCATATCTTTGTAATCCCATGCAAAGACGTCTGAGAATTCATGAAGTAGTCGAATCAAGTCAGCTTTAAATGATTCCGGTAAGTTTTGCCTTATCTTCACCGGTCGTGGATGCTCTTTATCTCCTAGATTGTACGTGATCAACTGGTCCTCGGAGACATAAAACTGTTGCGGTTTCTCTGTATCGTCTGTTGACTTGAACAGCGATTGTAATTCATCATCATGTGTGGGGACGCTTCCTTCATGCCTAACGGTGTTGGTGATAGGTATGATTGTACAGACGGAAGTGTTCCAGTTATCTATAACAGACTGTAGATCAACAGTTCCTACAGACATTAAATCAGCATTACTCTTCAGAAATTCCTCTTCCTCATCATCTGATAGTCCATCTAACATGTTGACTGGTTCAGCAAAATATGGTCTAGCATGAAGCTCGCATGGTTGTATAGCATCCAATTTTACTACATATCTACGGTTGGCATCTTTGAACGTGAGCTCTTGTGCAGACCAGTCCTGTATTACCTTCGCATGCTTCAGCCAAGGTCGGCCGAAAAGAAGGTTGTAATCCAAGGTTGATTCTGGCAGATCTAGTATAACAAAGGTCATTGTAAAGGTCGTACCTTGTAAAGTGATGGGTACATTTCGCACAAGTCCTACAGGGTGGACTCTAGATTGATCTGCCATTCTAACAAAAAATTGCAGAGGTTCAACTTCAGTCCATCCTAACCTTTTGCATAAGGATGTTGTTGCAATGTTCACACCAGATCCTCCATCAATCAATACCTGCGTAATTTTATGATTCTTGTACCATACTGTAATCAAGGGAACCGAATGATCAACGGTAGAATCAGGTTCCGGTTGAACTGCTGCTGTTGCCGGAATACAAGAGGGCACCGGACTGAGCTCTTGCTGGAACTGTTGTCTAATCCCAGGTACTAATGCCAGAAGTTGACCGAGAGGCAAAGTGATAGATGCCTTGGATAAAATTTCCCAGGCTTGTTGAGGTTGGTTGTCTTGCTCCTTTGGACTTGAGGTTTCCGCTGGTGTAGAAATTTCTGCTGTTATGTCTACTGCTGATGATGGCTCCACTGTTGTTTCCTTTTGTTGTGTTCCTTCCTTTGATGAAGCCTGAGTCACCGGAATAGATTCTGGGAACACTGGTGGTTCTGTTGCGGTCCAGTGACTAGCCTTGTTATACATCCTATGTTGTTCTCGTATCCTTGGTTCGAATACTTCTGCTGCTGTCTACAGCTGTTTACCTAATCTGGTCTGTACTGTAGCAGCTTGTGTTTCTACTGGTGTAATTTGTACCATGTTGGCCATTGGGTTTTGCCGCTCCTTCTTCCTTTGATCGTACTCAGCTGCATCTTTGCAGAATCTTCTGATGTGTCCGTATTCACCACAAAAATGATAGCGTGGCGGTGGTAAATTGGGATTTTCCGGTGGTGGTTCGTTCTGCCAGCGGTTTGCATTATAGTTATTGTTTCTCTGTCCTCGGTAGTTTCGATATCCTTGCGGTTGATTGTTTCTCAGTTGCGGAGGTACATAGTGATTCGCTGCCTGTCCATGTTCTTGAATAACAGCATTGACTGTTGCTGTTCCCTGTATTCTGGCATTGTAAACACAATTTCCTGTGGTGTGTCCGGTAGTGTTGCAGATAGCGCAGAACGTTTGATTTAGCGCACAATTGGCACTAATATGCCCTGAATTTTTGCATGTGATACAGTACATTTGTCTGGTTATATCTTCATTCATTGTTTTGTTTGTTTTTAACCACTCCAGATCTTCTGTAAATCCACCTACTTTGGATTCTAGTTGCAGAGCCATGGCGATGACTGCATCCAGCGTCATAGCTCCCACACATCGTATGATCATGATCTCTTTCAGTTGTGGGGTTAAGCCGTTGATGAACTACTGAGTGATGACATCATCAGGTAAGTTAGCGTGGGCCTGTGGTATCTGCCGCAAGTGTGTTTTAAAGAGTGTAGCATACTCTTGGACAGTCTGGTTCGCCTTCTGTCGATTGTTCTGTAAATAATCAAAGATTTCGGCGGGATTCTTCTTTAACCTGAATCGTTGCAAAAAAGCTTCTCGAACTGCATCATAGGTGCCGAAATGATTAATATCGTATTCCGTAAGCCATCTAGTTGCTTTGTTTACCAGTGTTGATTGAAAAACGATGGCCTTATACGCCTGATCCGGTGGATGGTTAAGAACTGCATAACTTATCTCGAAAGTGCGTACGTGAGCATCCGGATCATCTCCTAGGAATCCACCGAATTTCGTATATGTTACTCCTGTTGGAGGCGGCCTTGGCTGACCTAATTGTTGTTGCTGCTGTTGGCCATTCATTATGAGTGTATTCAGCTTTTCTTCTGTATCTTGGTGTTGGTTAGTTGAACTATCGAAACTTTTGTCGCCAGATGGCGTGCCTTCCGGTGTGCTGTTTTTACTTAGAATGCATCGCACTTCTGCTTCGAAGAGTTTTCCTTCCTTCTGGATATCCAATATCCGAAATCTTTCTTCCAAGCACGCTGGTTGGACTGAAGATTCCGCGAAAAATGCAAAGTCTTTGCCTACAGTTGGTGACTCTATCACCGGAATATCATCGGAATGAGCCGAAATTGTGCCAGACTGCAGTGTTTTTCCGCTTTTACCGATCTCTTCTCCTAAAGTGTTTCTAATCGTATCTAACTTCGAGTTTAGACTAGTCTCTAATGGCGTGTTGGTAGATTCTGAAATTGCTATATCTTCGATAGGCTGGGTCGAAGTAGCACCAGAATGTACCAAAGGCGTTGATTGTTCCACCGGAATATGACCGGAATCAATCGTGACGTTTTCAGTTTGTCTGACCACTGGGTCAAATTGGGTTAGACCTTCTTCTTTCAAGGCTATCTTTATCGCTTTACTCGCTTCAGTTTTACAGTTCTTAGGATATGTTTCACCAGATCGAGTAACCGGCATGTACGCAGTACCCTATCTAAGCAGTTTGCAACAATCTGGGCCTGTTGCTACTGCTAGTTACTCGAATGTTAACTAAACATTTTGCTTTTGACAAACAACTGGTATTCTCGTGCCCCTTTCACAGATAACTGGCAATCTGATGCCACTTTCCCACAGACGGCGCCAAATGTTACACGCTTTATTAATCGTCACTTCTAATTCGGGTTCAAAGTATTTTAAGTTCAGTCGATTCTGAACCTTCTTAACATTAAATGTTCTCCTTAACCACGTGGGTCCTTGGGAGTGGTAGGGGTCTGTTAGACAGAGGCCCTGTACTATTTTCCCAACCTCTCATACAAACATTAAATACTCTGTCACGTCTTAGCTCAGTACTGGTCCCTGAACACTGCTACTACGCGGCTTACTGGGCCGTTGAAATTTTCGGGCTGGCTCTGCTATGGCAGGAGAGCAGTAGTCCGGTTCTGACTTACTACTTAGCTACTCTACTTCATTCGCCGAATATTACACAGAATGCACCTATTCTTGACTCGGAGGCACCTCGAACGATTATACTCAAGTATACAACTTACGTTATGTAAACAACAGCCGAACAGTAACAATCTTATCACTAGTTCCAAGGCACACAGGCTCTTACAGATACAAGTCCTTCCTGGGAACTGAATCCTCAGAGAATGCAGACTATTGTATCGACTTCAGTTACTTCACAGAACCTTACCAGACCAACAGTGAGATTACTTCCATGCTCTCTACTTGCCGATATCTGATAACAACAAATCAATACTCAGCGACACACTTAACCATTACCGAACAGCTTCGTAACACATTGCAACTTGTTCGTATTATCTATTAAGATGCGAACAAACTACTAAGCAAGCGCAACAGAACAGGACAGAAACAGACAGATCAGCAATATGCACTTAACAACACACTGCAATTCCCAAAAATGGGCGCTCACAGATAGAATAGAAGATACACTTAACAGAACAGAACCGAATAGAAAGACAGACTTAAACAAGACACTGCAAGTCCCGAATGGGCGTGTTCTCCGCCATTCTTTTTTCGTTTCCTTATATAGAGGATTTTTTACAGTGGTGTGCGAATCTTTTGTTACCTGCGCGTTTCTCAAAAGGTTCTTTCTATTTAAGGCGCCTGTCCTAGTACAATTGTCCTTATTCGGCGGCCGTCTAACACATTGCTCAGAACATTATTCACCAATGGGGCCATCCTTCCCTCTTGCAATGCACTGACTTGCCATCTCTGATCACTACGCGATCATTATCGCTTTCCAACCTCTCACCGAAACCCATAAGGCTCTTTGGTTTCATGCCTGCTTGACTTCCTTCTCTCTCCCCTCCATCCATCAATAAATTGTTGAAATGTGGAAGGAGGTGTTTGCCTCCTGCTCATCCCCAGCCAAGAGCTGGAGGTTCGTGGTCAAAAAGTCGTAGTAGATCAGCATAAGAATGAGGAAGATGCTCTAGACTATTTGGCAAGCATGTAGAGAAGCTCTATATCATAGACTCTGGAGACTTGAGGAGGAAGTGAACAAAGGAAAAGCTCAATCCCATAAGCGTTTATGAAAAATCAGAGCATTTTTTAGATAGGAGGAAAAAATACAAAGGAAAAAATAGTAAATTTTCTTTAAGGAGTAGTGGGATAGCAAAGCCAACAAACCCACCAAAGAGATGTGCAACATTCTTAAAAGGAAACAAAACATAGAATAGATCCCATTATTGCTAGACTCAAATGGCGATGTATGCAATAAGTAAGAAGAAAATTTCTGAATCATTGAAGAGCACTTTACGAAACTCCTAGGGATCTCGACCCCCTCTCCCACCATAGACGGGACTACATGGCAGCCATCTCTAAGGAATCCTCTCATAGGATCCCACACAACCTCTGTTCCATGCTTGATGCCCCTATCTCGGAAGAAGAAATCATTGAAGTCATTGACGCCCTCCCTAGTAGGAAAAGCCCGGCGCCAGACATGCTCACTAATGAGTTCTTTAAGTCCTTCAAGTTAGTGATTGCCACCCCTATTTGTTTGGTTTGGCAAGAAGCACTCAAGTTTGGCATGCTTTTGACATGTCTCAACAATGGCATCATCAAGTTAATCCATAAAAAAGGGGAAAAGAATAAAATTGAGAACTGACATACGATTGCGATGCTTCAAACAGGCTATAAGATCATTGCCAAAGTCATAGCCAGCAAAATTTCTAGCCATTTGAGAGCATGGTTACGCGAGGACCAAAAAGGTTTTGTCAAAAGGTAGGTCAATATATAGATATTTGGGAAGGTCTTGACTTCGCAGATGAGTCAAGACAAGATGTGGTTTTCCTCAAGATCGACTTTGACAAAGCTTACGAGAGGCTAGAATGGGATTATATTCTACAGTCACTTAAAGATCTTGGATGCAGTCAGAAATTCACCAAGATGATCTCGACCCTTTTGGGAAACGCATCGACTCAAATTAATGTTAATGGCCAACTTTCAAAGGTGATCAAATTAAACATATTGATTAGACAAGGGTGCTCGTTGGATCCCCTTCTCTTTGCCATTACCACAGAAGGGCTTAGCCGGCTTATGGAACAACAGGTGGAAGTAGGTAATACAAAAGGCTCCGATTGCCCCGTGACCACAGCCAGACCACCATGAGACTTTTTGTTGATGATATGAACTCATTTGTCCATAACGATAGTACCAGCCTAGAGACGTTTTGGAGGTGCCTGGATACTTTATGCAAAGCCTCTGGATCCAAAGTCGACCAATCAAAGATCGCTTTTAGAGCTATTGTCGGGATCGATCCCAACATTCTCTTTGATCATGGCTGTCAAAACATTCCTCCAGGCCAAATTTTCTGGCTTCTTGGGATTCCCTTGGGCTTTGGTATCTCATTGGAGCAGCAATGGAATTGGGTCTTGGCCAGACTCGAAAGCAGGTTAAACTATTGGGGAGGTATGCAAATCAATCTTGTTGGTTGTGCAATGGTTATCAACACGTTCATCATTTCGTCGACCATTTACTTCCTCTCTTGTTGGAGATCGAAAGAGAAAGAGCTGTCCAAATTGGAAAGTATTTATAGAAACTTCCTTTAGACGGGCAATCACAATAGGACGGAGTGCCTAAAATCAAGTGGTCCATCTGCACAAGCCAAAGGGATAGTGGGGGACTTGGCATTCTGGACATTGGGTGCATGGCTAACAAAGTTGTGGCAAAATGGTTGATTAAGGCATGGTGCAATAGGGAGGCCTCGTGGGCCAAGTTGATTTTCAAAAACAAGAGTGCGCTAACTTTTGTGGGATTCTCAAATTGGAAGAATCTTAACATTCTAACCCTTTTGTTTTCCCCAATCTCGGTTTTCCCAAAAGGCTCGAATCTTGTGTGCTCCATATGGAAGAGTTGGAATAAAGTCAAAAGCTTCATAAGAATTTGTGAAGATTGGAAGTGGGCGGCCAGTATCAGATAGAATGACTCTATCTAGTTTTCGATCCATGGCATCCAAAACATGGAACCTTGGAGCATTTGAAATTCCAAGAGGCTATGGAACAAAGGCTTCAAAAAATGGAAACATCTCTAGAAACAAGACACCAACCAGTGGATCAACTTCGAGGATATTGACCCTAGTGTCAACATTACCTATGAAGAATGGAATACATTACAAAGTAGACGTCTTGCCTGGGACCGCTCTAAAGTTTGTCTTCTCATGGGGCATGACCCACTGTACCCGCTTGGTCTCAGATGGCACAATGGTAATTGACTAAGAAAAATCTCAAAAATCAAAGGAATCATTGATTATCAGGTCAACCTCAACAAGAAGTGGTGCATGTCGTGGATACGACTGTAGTAGGATATGAAGTCATGGCTATCTGGCACCCTCTCATAGAAATCAAAGCGGTTGTCCTTTTATGGAAAATTCTTCATCGAGGAGTCTGGACCAACCTAAAGGCTAACAAAATTTGTGGGGTGCCTCCTTGGTCCAAGTGCTACTACTAGTCCATTGAAGATGTTGCTCATATCTTCTTTACTTCTCCCAACTCCAACAAGCTCTGATAGATTGTCGGAAAGAAAATTAGACTTCAAAAACATATCAGTTGGAAACAAGCTCTATTAGGAGAAGCAATTGGCTACTCTACGACTCTCGAGAATGTTGTTAGAGGGCATGAAAGATGTGCTTATAACTTTGGCGACTTCCCCAAAGAGTGGTTGATTGAAAAATCGTTGTTCCTCCTCAAAAAAAGAATCGCTAACTATAAGAAATCCCCCCTTCGGGCATCATCAAGTGCTCCTTCTGATCAATGACAAGCTTAAACCCAAGTGGCCCCTGCATGAGGGTGATGAGAGGGTGATTAACTTCTTTGTAATGTTATCTAAAATCTGTAAAATCTACCCCTCCTCTATGGGATTCAAGGGGTCCCGTGGGCACTAGTCCCCTTCACTTGTACTTTTCTTTTAATTAATACAAGTCCGTGAGAGTAGGCTAAGGCTGAACTTCCTTTATTAAAAAAAGAGATCACTACACGGTCCTTCTTGGCACCTTCTTTCCAGCAAGTTCACTTGTGCTCGACACAAAAACACACATAGGAATGAATTTGAAAGTTGGAACCCTAGCTCGAAGGGCGTAAGGCTCTGGAGTTTCTGGTTCTCTGTGGGCGCTCCTCGGCTGTGGGGCTTTGCTCCCCTCGCGGCCCCTGTGTAGTGGGGGGCTCCTGCGTGATTGTGGCGCTCTGGACAGAACTTGCATGGCGTTGCATGAGGCTCTGCAAAACGGATTGTCCAATGGAAATAACCGAGATGGTCTCTCAGGTAAGAACCCTATTACCTTTGATAGACTAGAACATTCGTTGAAGGAAAGGAGTGGAGATACTTGGAACTATATCTCCCCGAGAAATATTAGAAACAGTGTTGGCGTTATTGGCCCCCCGGTCGCCATGCCTACCAACGGGTTAGTTGTCAACACTTCAAGTATGATCCCCGACTTTCTGCAGCCTGTGGAGAGTTTTTGTAACGACATGCAGAGACAGAACGTGGTTATTCAGAATAAGAGTGACCAAAGCATTCACGATGGGACTTATGCTGCAGCTCTTCACCAAAGAAAACTAGATGAATTCTCCACTATCGACAATATTGCGTTCATAGGTAACCCTTCCTGTACTGCTGACATAAAAGGCAAACAGAAAGTTAATGAGGGCCTGGACGATGGTAGAAATGGGATTAATGTAGATTTCGTTCAAGACGAAGAAGAGGATAATACTCTGGTGATAGACAAGAATTCTCTAAATAGCTGGCATAATGTGTTGTATGAAAGAGCAGTAATTGGGCTTTGTCATGGGCCTAGGCCGCCCCAAGATGTTCTGAAAGGATGAATTAAAAGTAGCTGGACAAATAGGGGAATGAATCTAAAGCACGTCCAGTATCTTCCGAATAATTTTTTTCTCTTTTTCTTTGAAGACTCTAACAGTGTGATGCAGATCATGTCTGAAGGGCAGTGGCTGATCAGAAACATTCCCCTTTCAATGTTCAGATGGTATCCTAGATTTAATCCTAAGGGAACAAAACCCACCAAGGTGCCTGTGTGGGTGGAGTTCCCTGACCTCCCTGTTGAATACTACCCCTTGGTACAACATTTAGGGAATCTGACTGGAAAAGTGCTAGGACAAAAAGCCAGGAATGGGCTTAACCCTAAATGGGATCCCCAAATTCTTGTTGAGGTAGATATTTCCAAAGAGGTCAAAACCTCTATAGTTCTTAAAGACTCTAATGGATGCAAACTACATGAGCAGAAGGTAAGATACAGGAACCTCCCCAATGCTTGTTTTAACTATTTTAGACAAGGTCATTTAATAAAAGAATGTCCTCTCCTTGACATCAAGAAGGACAATTTGGAGGAAAAAGATGAGCAAAAGGGTAAGGTCAAGCAGCAGGAGCCTAACACTATTAAAAGGTTCAATGTCAAAGCGAAGAAAAAGTCTACTAACAACTGGAGTAATAAATATGATGTTCTCTTAGAAGATGTGTCTAATCCTTTCCAGGTTGAAGAAGAAAAATTTGATATGTAGGCTACAGGGATCCAGGAAGGTTGTGAAGACCCTCCATCCACCTCCTCTGAGATGACTGGGGGAGAATGGACCTATGTGGGTAGCAGGAGAAACATGAAAGCTAAACAGGATTCAGGTATTCATATTAACTCCCCCATTGCTGAAGTAAAAAGTGCAGGGTAGATCAACCAAGAAGAAGATGAATTTTCTCGCCAGCTCACTCAACAGGATAATGAGCAAATTCTTCTCCTTCAAAAGAACTCCGTCGATCTAGAAGATGTTGAAATGGGGATGGACGACAGCAGATCTTCTCCTAAACAGCCCAAATCTAAAAGGAAAGAGGCTGTTAGGGTATCTGGGTCGATCATTAAGCCTCTTAAGAACTTAAGGAAGTAAACTGGTCTCTCCTCTTTTTGGTTTAGGTATGAATTCTATTAAGTTTCTTTCTCTAAATATAAAGCGGATCACCGACTCTATAAGAGGTAAAATCGTGAATAGTTGGATTAAGGATGTTAATATGTTACCTGACATTGTTTGTCTTCAAGAATTGAAGGTTGGTGGTTTTGATCTTCAGGCCAATCTCCAAATTGTCTCCAGTAATCACTGTTGGTTCTTCACTAAACATAGCAACAAAAAAGGTGGTGCTTCCATTGGTATTGCTTCTAACCTTGCTCACTATGTTGATGAAGTTATCTACAGTTGCACCAATCAATGGGTGGCCCTGAAGTGTAAGGACCCTATTAATTTCACCATTGTTAGTATGTATGCTTCTAATAATCAAGTTGATAGAATTAATTGTTGGAAAGAGCTGAGTAATTTGATGGATGATGTCATCCTATTGGGAGATTTTAATGAGTGGATTTACTGGAAAAAGACAGAATTGGTAACCCTGACAATATTTTGCATGGTTTGGAAAAGAATGAGTGGATTGCTATGATTAACTCCCTCAATCTGCTTGACTGCTCTGAGAATACTAGTCACACCTGGAGGAATAATAGTGTTTGTAGACCCTTGTCTGCTAGGCTTGACAGGTGCTATATTAATGTCAATAAATTTCATGATTTGTGGCAGCATAAGTGCTTTACTGATCCCTCTCTTCAGCTGTCTGATCATTTTCCTCTTATTGTTCACTTGGATAGAAATTCACCCGACTATAGAGCTGGTTGGGTCCACCTGGATGCTTCCCTTCTTAAAATTAAGTGTTTCAAAGAGATGACCAAGAATATCTTCAACAAGCATTTTTCCTCTAATTGCTCTCCCTTGATTGCTTGGGAAAGAGCTATCAAAGATATCCAAATGCTTTTCTATAACTACAAGCTCCGGGCTAAGGAAGTTAGAAAACAAAGGAGGATGATGATTCTGAGGGAGATAGACTATATTGAAAAGAGTAATTCTGATGAGCCTACTAAAAGGATTAATCTTAATAATCTTCAGGAAAGGTTGAGATGGGAGGATTACATCTCGGCTAGTGGTGCTATTGCTGCCTCTAGAGAATTTTGGGCGGGAAAAGCTGACAAACCTAATAAATTCATGTTTGATCTTTTGAAGAAGAAAAAAGCTAGGGACTTTGTCCCTTTTCTTAAGAAAAGTCATGGAGGGGTTGCTTCTTCCATGAAGGAGAATTTGTAGGAGGCCATTGGTTTCTTTACCAATGTTTTCTCTAGACCTCCCAAGAGAGGGGAGGACATCCAGAGGGCCAAGGCCACCATTGCTTTGAAAAGGAAGAAAATGATTCCTTAGGAACTGGCTTCTATCATGTACCTGCGCCTTTCTGTTGGTGAGGTTAGAGAAACCATTAGTAAATTGAAGCCCTGCAAATCTCCTGGGCCTGATGGTATTCCTAATGAGTTTTTTCAAGAGCTTGCTGATTACATTGTGCCCATTATTCTCTTGGTGTGGCAAGAGGCCACTAGAAGGGTTTCTCTTTCCACCTTTATCAATTCTGGTGTTATTAAGTTGGTCCATAAAAAAGGTGACAAGGATGACTTGAATAAATGGAGACCTATCTCTTGCCTGACTTCTTTGTATAAAATCTTTGCCTCTTCCTTGGCCAGGAGACTTAGTCATATTATGGATAAGATCATTTTGCCTGAGCAGAAAGGGTTCATCAAAGGTAGATTCATATTGGATGCTATTATTTCTATTTGGGAAGGGATTGATTATGCTCAAGAAAATAAGATTGATACCTTCTTCTTCAAAGTTGATTTTGATAAAGCTTATGACCGTATGGAGTGGGACTTTATCCTTCAGTCTCTTCATGACATTGGTGCTGGTAGAGGATTTATCAAGTATACCAATACTCTTTTTGGGAATGCTAACTCTAGAATTGCTATGAATGGTTGTCTCTTTGACCCCTTTCAATTGTTTCGGTCTATTAGGCAAGGTTGTCCCCTTGCTCCTCTTTTGTTTGCTATTACTAGTGATTCTCTGGGGTGGTTGATAAGAGATTGTATGGACCAGGGTACTATCAAAGGACTGGACATTCCTGGATGCCCTTCCCATCTTGGTTTTCAGATGTTTGTTGATGACACTAACATGATCACTATGGCTGATAGTTTGTCTGCTGAGAATTTCATGCATTGTCTTCATTTATTCTGTACAACTAGTGGGTCTATTGTCAATCATACAAAAACTGGCTTTTACTCCTCTAATAAAGAAATCCTTGATTGTATTAAGACTAATAATTGTGATCTCATCAAGGATGGCATTATTTTTAGACTTCTGGGTATTCCTATGGGATTTGGGATTTCTCTTGAGCAGAGATGGAATTGGGTGTTTGATAAGTTTAGAGCTAAAGTGTTTCAATGGATGAACTTCCAGCAAACTCTTTCCCAAAGAGCTTTTGTTTTAAAACATTATGTTTTACCTGTCTTGACTTACTTTTTTGCTTGTTGGATGCCCAACAAAAAACAACTAGCCCACGTAATTGCCTTGTCCATAAGATTCTTGTGGGGAGGGTCTCAACAAAACAGTAAAATACCCAAAGTTGCTTGGAGCACTTGCTGCCTTAAAAAAGATGAGGGAGGGTTGGGTATTATTTTTCCAGCTAAGATGGCCATCCAAATGGCTGGCAAGTGGATTCTAAGGGCCACTAACTCTACTGATTTTTGGTCTGCTCTAATTAAAAGGAATGTTGCTGAGTTTTATGTTGCAGGACACAAAAGCTGGACTAACCTCTCCTGGTGGGATGTCATTACCTCTCCTGTCCAAGTAATTCCCAAGGGAAGTAAACTTTTATGCTCTTTTTGGAAAGCTTGGAATGTTATCAAAAGTAACTACAAACTCCCTATTTATTTTAAAAACAATTCTTCATTTGTATTACAAAGCTCTATGTGGATTGGGTGGTACTCTGATTCTAAACCTCTCATCTTAACCATTAGGATGAACAAGTGCAGGAAAGCTGGGTTTGATTCTTGGAACTCTCTCTGGGATGGCAAGCAAGTAAGAGACTATAATTTTATTCAAGAAAATAATGATTTGTCTGCTGCTTGTAAACAGGAATTGATGAATAAGGAAATGGCTGATCGATAAGCTGGAGGAATACAATTTTCATAAATGGATTGGATTGGGAGAAGTTGTTGGAGACATCTATAGAACCTTCAAGTCTACTGGTCAACATGGCAGATGGGACATCAACAAGCTCAATGTCAAATGGAGGATTCAATGGAACAAATCTCAATGGATGTATAGATTCAGGACTATTTGGGCTTTTGCCAATACTTCTAGGCAAGCTCATTTGCTTTGGTTGATTGCTCATCAAGGTGTGTGGATTGGAAGCAGAGCTAGGAAAGCTAAAATTAGTGCAGGAAAATGCCCCTTTTGTGGGCAGATTGAAGACATTAACCACATTTTTGTCCTTTGTAGAAATGCTCAAAAGTTCTGGCTTTATCTGAATTTGTACTGTATTGCTAAAGGCCTTCCCCAGTTAGGATTCAAGGAGATTCTACTTGGAGAATGTAAAAGTCTGGATATTGCTCTGTGGTAGATGCTTAGAGCTCATATTCTGTGGTATATTTGGAAAAATAGAAATGAGAAGATCTTTTCTCACAAACCTAGGGATTATCTTTTCACCTGCAACCAGGGTATCAGGAAAATCCTTCAGCTTTGTAAAAAGTACATCTGTGACACCAACTATAGAAACTTTGATCAACATCATATCATAAGAGGGGTTAGGCCCAATAGTTGGAAAGACTCTCTGCTAAAATTGTACTCCCCAGCTAGGCTTTCCTTGATTCAATTCTTGGAATCCCTTTGACTCTCCTCATTGGGTTAAGCCCATTGTTGTAATCTTCTTTGTTTTCTCCTTGCACTAATTTTAACTTTCCTGTTCTGTCGAAAGAAAAAAAGAAAACAAAAACACACACACACAGAAATTCCCACTAGGGCCTACTATGAACATTTGAGAGAATGCTCCATCTTCTTTGCTAGAAAGAGAAAGACACGACTGATAACTACTTGAGTCATTGTGTCTGAGTAGAGAAGGCAGGAACGATCGAGCGGCCTGGGTGCCTCCAGCAACAATGTGCACCATCGATCAGGCTCCGGAATTTTACTCTCAACAAGACAAACCGAAGCTTCTGGAATTTGCCAGATCAACGAGCATTACCTCTCTGCTGTGCTCGTTCTCTGACAAGAGAGATAAGAAGTGAGAGAGAGAGAGAGAGATAGATAGGGAAGAGGGAGAATCGCTTCTGTGCATTGCATCTGGTGCCTCAGCCATCATATCTGAATACAAAAAATTTTTGCGGTTTTGTGTAGGATGTGTTTAATGACATCATATGTGATGTCTTTGACAAATTTATTGAACTAAGTCTTCTGGCAGCCAATATACTGGACTCGCTGCTTTGCAATGAAAGGGATGTTGGATATCTCAAGGTTTCCACCCTAGTGGATAAAATTGGATTCATCATCCATGATGTCACCTCCCTATTCATGTGCACAATAGAGAGTTACTCATAACAAAAATTATGAGCAAATTCATATGCCTTATGAAGGATTAATAACTATTCTCTCACGAGTCCACTAGAAATATCTTAGAGCTTGAAGGTCCAAAATTCGTTTTCTAGTATATTTTTTTTACAAAGGACCTCATCCCTCTACATCCAGGCCATAATTTCTCTCTTGCATCTAGGTATTCCGCCACGTGTCTCTCCATAAAAACCTTCATGGATACTTTTTTGCACTAAGTACATACAAAAGGCCTTAATTTTTATCTATCTGTAAGATCTGATGACCTCAATTCAAGCACATCTAGAAGCATTCCTTGCTCAACATTGAGGGTTGATTTGTATTTTTCCACAAGGGTATTCATACTCTCCCTCATCACGAGTTTCCTTTTCTATTTACCCAATGGTATCAAATCTCTCTTGAGCACATTATTTTGCGCTAAGTGCCCTCTCTCAGTAATCAAGAATATAAGAAAGATGCATATTTTGTGTGTGAGCTTGGGAGGCTATTCAAAGCCCCCAAGTGTGACTTTCCTTGTGTACAACAGGCTACTATAAGCCCTCTCTTATCATCACATCATCTCACTTTGTGCCAAGTATACGGCTACTCTAAGCCCCCCCCCTCCAAGGAGTCTTACTCTCATCAAGTGTAGGGCTATTTCAAGCCCTCCTCTCAAAGGTGTCTATCTCATTCGCAAGTATAGAGCTATTCTAACCCCCCTACCCATATCAATTTCTGTACAAATTTTGACTTCAATTTTGCAAGTGTACTATCTTATTCTCAACAGCGACATGTCAAGAATTTCGAACGCAACATCCTCAAGCCAATTATATTTACCCTCCTTTATACCAATCTTCATGCCAAAAGATGAGCGACTTGTTGGAGATAGACGTCTACGGGAGCACGTGAACAGCACAAGGAAGGAGAAGAAGCTTGGAGCACAACACACAATACTGAATGTATTACTAGAGAATGTACAAAGATAAGAAGCTCATTAGGGCAATATGCATATATACAAACCGGGGGAAAAAACCTCCTAAAGAGGGAAAAAAGTGCCCCGACGATCCTAGAGTGTTCACACACATCACTACCTAAATATATCAAAAAATTCCCCCTGGGAGTGATGCGGTGAACAAGTAGTTGGCACTCATGTATAAGGAAGTGCCAAGCTATGTGGAGATCACTCCACAAAAGGAAGTAAGCCCAAAGCTTTGCGAAAAGCTTCAAACTTCTCCCTAAGCAGAGCCTTCGTGAAAAGGTCTTCAATGTTCTCCTGTGTGGGCACATATGCCAGGCTGATCTCCCCAGGGGAGAACCTCTCCCTGACATAATGATAATGCACCTCAATGTTCTTAGTGCGAGCATGGAACACAAGGTTCCTCGCAACTGCCAATGCCCTCTGACTGTCAGTGAAGATGGTGGTGGCAGAAGACTGACCAACACCAAAATTAGCCATAAGACGTCTGAGCCACACACACTCAACAATCGCTGTGAAACCTACCCTATACTGAGCCTCACAACTGGAAGTGGCCACAATAGGCTGCTTCTTGCTCAACCAAGATATACATGAGCTACCAAGCATGAAGCAAAAGCCACTAGTGGACACACGAGTGTCATAGCAACCAGCCCAATCAAAGTCAGAAAAAGCATGCAAATCTGGCGGTAGTGATCCCCCCTTGGGATAAAACAAGCCAAGTAGCTGGTACCACTTAAGTAGCAAAAGATGCGCTTAACCGCCTGCCAATGCTTGACTCCTGGGCAATGCATAAACCTGCTCATCTATGAGATAGCAAATTGAATATCTGGCCGAGTAATGCATAAGTAAATCAAGCATCCAATAGCCTGGTGATAGAGAACAACATCAAATGCATCTCCAGCATCATGAAGGCTTAGTCGTAAACATGTTTCCATAGGAGTGGCAACATGTTTGTAGTCTTCAAGGCCAAAACGCTGCAATAATGTGTCAATATATTTGGTTTGACACAAAGCCATTCCACCATCAATGTGCATAAACTGAATGCCCAAATAGTGATGCAAATGCCTCAAATCAGACATCTCAAATGAGGCATGTAAATCAGCCTTAAAATCAGCAATATGCCTCTCATGAGGACCAGTGAGCGGCATGTCATCAACATAAACCACAATGATCAGAAGTACATCATTAGCACGCTTAACATATAAGTTGCTTTCAGTTGGACTGTTCTCAAAACCATGTGCAATCAGATAGGCATGTATCTTCTCATACCAAGCACGTGGTGCTTGCTTTAAACCATATAATGCCTTCTTTAACATGCACACCTGGTTTTCATGCCCTTTTTGCACAAATCCACGGGGCCGCAAAACATACACTTCTTCATGCAAGTCACCATTTAGAAATGCAGTTTTAATGTCCAAGTGATGTACATTCCAACCATGATGGGCTGCAAGTGCACAGATGCTCCGAACAATAGTCATATGGAATGTAGGTGCAAAGGTCTCATCAAAATCAATGCCTCTTTCCTGTGCATAACCCTTTGCAACAAGCCTAGCCTTATACCTATCAACCGTTCCATCAGGCTTACGCTTCAGCTTGTAAACCCACTTAGTTCCAATGGCCTTCTTGCCACGAGGCAAGTCACATAAAGACCAAGTACCATTCTTCATTATAGCATCATATTTAGATTGCATAGCAGCCATCCAATTTTTTGAATTTTGTGCTTCATCAAATGAAATAGGCTCATTCTCATCACAGAGACTAGATGCATCCATAGCTAGCAATCTGATGCAAAAGAGGCACTATGAGAGCCTCAGGTGCATCTAATTTGTTGTCATGCAAGGTCTGCACCAGTCATTTTGGCATAGTTTTTGCCTCCTCAATGTCAGCTCTCTCATCAACAAGTGCATCATATAAATCTGCATCGGAAATGGATGATCTGCATCATCACATGAAACCTGCAAAGGCTGAGAAGTTGCCTCATTAAGACCAGCACTAGACTGTCCACCTGTGAAAAGATGCACCAAAGTATCATACATGTCTTTGGAGCTAACAGATGTCTCCTTAGTACATGAAAGCAATGGCTGAATAGCATCTTCCAAAAACAACATCATGACTAACCACAATGCGTTTAGTTTGTGGATGATACAGACGATAGCCTTTACTTTCAGAACTGTACCCAACAAAATACATTTTACTGCTTTATCATCCAATTTTTTGCGATGTTGTTCAGGCACTAATGCATATGCCAAACAACCAAAAACACGCAAATGAGCAATAGATGGCTTGTGATCATGCCAAGCCTCATATGGAGTGATAGATTGTAGCACTTTAGTGGGACACCTATTAAGTACATATGTTGCACACATGACAGCCTCAAGCCAGAAACTATGTAGTAAAGCCTGACTCTTGACCATACACCTCGCCATCTCCATGATTGACCTATTCTTTTGTTCAAAAACTACATTCTTTGAGGTGTATACGGCACTGTACACTGGTGTTTTATCCCACGTTCAGCTAGAAATGCATTAAAATTACAAGACATATATTCCTTCCCTCGATCAAAACGAAGGGTGCCCATTTTACATGCTGATAGATTTTCAGCCAAAACCAAAAACTGTTTGAAGCACATGAACACTTCGGACTTTTCCTTCAATGGATATACCCATGCATGCCTGGAAAAATCATCAATGAAATTCACTAAGTAAAGATAATTTCCAAAAGAAGGTGTCTGCATAAGACCACAGACATCATTATGTACACGCTACAATTTCTGACTAGCCCGAACTGAACCATCTTTTGGAAATGACAAATGCTGCACTTTGCCCAAAATACAGCCTTCACAAACAGGTTTTCCAGGTGCCTCAAGTTTAGGCAAAGAGGACACCATTTCATATTTCTGTAGGCGTAGCAAACTAGCCAAATTCAGATGACCAAAGCATGCATGCCAAAGCTTTGCATCTGACATAGCCTGAGAATCATGTACGCCTATCATCAACAAATTTCACAACCAATCCAATCTTGGCTAATGCAGAACTGATAACAGATTCTTTTTTATCCCTGGCACAAATAAAGCATCTGACAAAGTGAAAGAACTACCATCAGTAGTAGTCAAAATGATCTTACCAACTCCCATAACAGGATAAGAGGAGTTGTTGGCGCATGTAATAGTATTCCCTGTAGGGACAGGCTCGAGTGAAGAGAAGAAACTACACTACGAGGTAATATATTTGGTCGCCCCACTGTCAAAGTACCAAACATCTGAGTCTACTGCAGACATGCATTGCTCATGAGAAGATGGGTCATAATTTCACACAGTAGTAAATGCCCATTCTTCTTCCTACACAAGATTAGCAGGCTCTGTTTTGTGTAGAGGCCTCTTTAACAACCATTCTAGCCTCTTTCTTCTTTGCCTCTTTAGCAGCCAATTTTGGACAGTTCTTTATGATATGATCATTCCCTTTACAGTACTTGCAAAACAATTTCTGATTTTCTAATTTCTTCTCATCTTTATCTTCCTTCTTTGAATGTGGATCATTTCCAAATTTCTGCATACTAGTTGAAGAGCTCCATTTTCCTTTGCCCTTCTGACTAGCCAGGAAAGCTTGATCTGCAACACACATAATGGACTTGTTCTACCTAGACTTATCTTCCTGCAATAGAACAGAGACTAACTCCTCAAATGACAAGGCATTTGGATTTCCTTTCATCATTAACCGAAGAGTAGAAGCAAAACTTTGATATGAATCAGGAAGACCATTCAGAACGGTCTGCACAAGTGAGCTATGTGGTATAACCTCATCAGCAGAAATCAACTATTCCTTCAAGTCTTTGATCTTTGTTAGAAAATTGTCCATAGAATCACCTTCATTCATGTGCTCACTGTAATAAAGTGATAGGTAGGATGTGATTGAGCCACACCCTTAACAGATAGGAGATGGTTGAACTATACCCTAAGAGAGATGATTAGGAAGTAATCCTCAACCATGGCTTTTGGGGCAAGTAGTTAGCCCATCACATTCCTAACCAAGAGGTTGCGAGTTCAATTCCTTACATTGGTATCAAAGCCTAGGAAGTAGGCTTGGGCAAGGTGGAATGACCTAATGGCCTCTAAAAAAGGTGCTTGGGCATCCTCTATATGAAAGGGTACAAAGTAGCGTGCGTCGCTTTCCCAAGTTAGCCCAACAAAGATTGAGGCATATCTCTCAATCCATAGGTCGGATTGAGGTGTGTAATATAACATTGGAAAGCTCTCAAAATGAACTTTGCAAATATGATGAGATAGCTAGAAAGTGTGAATCCCTTTCAAAAACTTGGGTGGAACTTGATTGAGTGTTCAAGACACTGAACATGGGTGAGAACAAGGTTCAAGACTGAGGTTGAGAACAAGGGCTCAAGACACCAAGGCTGTGAACAAGAAGGTTCAAGACACCAAGGTTGAGAGCAAGGGTTCAAGAGACCAAAGTTGCGAACAAGGTTCAAGAAACTGTGCGAGGTTGAGGACATCAATTCAAGGGTACCTAAGGAGTTCAAGGGGCTGATCATCGAGGCTAGAGAGATACAAGAGCAGATCATTGAGGACAATGATTGAATAAGGGGGGAAGAATGTGATAAAGTGATAGGTGGGACGTGATTGAGCCACACCCTTAATAGATAGGAGATGGTTGAACTACACCCTAAGAGAGAGGATTAGGAAGTAATCCTCAACCATGGCTTTTGGGGCAAGTGGTTAGCCCATCACATTCCTAACCAAGAGGTTGTGAGTTCAATTCCTTACACTCACTCTCCAAGATTTTTCGGAGGTAAGCAACACGAGCCTCATTCCTAGCTTGAGACAATGTGGTAAGTGTATTCCAAGCATCCTTAGCTGTTCTGCAAGAGCGAATGTGAGGAATAATGGCACATTTGATAGACAAAGCTATCAATGCATGTCATGAGCATCTCTGCCATCCCAACAAATTTGCTCTGCAATAGGTGCAGCAGAAACTGCATCACGAACAAGAATATGCAGAATATCATCATCTTTGATACCTTCTGCCTCAGCTTTTGTACCTGCAGTTGTAATAGTTGCAGGTGTGATAGAACGTTTTTCAACACCTTGCACAATGTTCCACAGTCCTTTTGCAACCAATACATGTCGCATCATATAAGCCCATAATGGGTAGTTGGTACCATCCAACTTATCCTCAACAGCCAACATATGAAATACATCACTGTTTTCAGCCATGGCCGATGACTAAAATACCTTGATGCAGAAAATTGACTATATCTCAAAAAAGTTGAACAGAACTGCCCAGACAAATTTCGTTATACCTGTAGCAGAGTTTGAGATGCCTATACTGGCGAACAGAAACTGGTATATACTTTTGGCACAAAAAGATGAAATAGCCTACACAAGCAATGTGATAGTGTGTTCGGAGGCCAAAATGAGCTCAGATTGTGATTTCGGCACTACAATGCAAAGCTATTTTGATCTCAAAAACACCCTGAGTATGCTCACCAAAATTCGTGTGATTCTGAGACTGCAATCAGAGGAGTGTCGACGGTGCCCTAGATGAAGCGACAACCTGCTCTGATACCAATTGTTGGAGATAGACGTCTACGGAAGCACACGAACAGCACAAGGAAGGAGAAGAAGCTTGGAGCACAACACACAATATTGAATCTATTACTAGAGAATGTACAAAGATAAGTAGCCCATTAGGGCAATAGATATACAAGCCAGGGGAAAAAAACCTCCTAAACTGGGAAAAAAGTGCCTCAACGGTCCTAGAGTGTTCACACACATCACTACCTAAATATATCAACACGACTCAGTGGCACAAACTACAATCTCTGGAAAGACATCATTAGGGGTTTACCTTTATATAAACCTCTTATGCAAAGTAGTTAAAGGAACTGAACAAGAGCCCGATAAAGAAAGTGATCTAGGATCCTACAATGTGTGGAATACCAAAGATAAGAGATCCTTAGGCCAATTGCTCCTAGCTTGCGATGAGTTAACCAAAGGCCATATAACCACCTATAAAATTTCCTCTGAGGCTTGGAAGATCCTACAAGACTTGTATGTAGACAAAAATCCTTCCAAGATTTACACCCTAGAGGTTGAGTTTCATAACATGTCCATTAGGCCCTAGGATCCTATCTCCAAAGTTATTGCTACATGCTTCCTAGATCTTACGAGACATTTGAAACCACTCTTTATAATCATGACCAAGTTTCAGCTTGGGAAGAATTTGGATGACTTTTGCTCCTCCACGACTCACAAGAAAAATCAGCTTCCTCACAAAAGACCACGATGAAGGCTAAGGGACCCTTCCACAAAGGAAAATGTGCTATTCATAATACTAGCAACACACCAAAACAAGGATCCAACACTTCATCAAAGAATTTTTACTTGTAATTTTTGTGGCAAAACAAGACACCTTGAAAATTTTGCTACAAATGGAAGCACAACTCAAAGCCCTCTAGCTCTAGGCACCATTCAAAGCCCTCTCAACATAGGTCTCACTATCCTATTGAAGACCTGTTTATTTCAACAGAAACCAATGCCCTAGTAACTTCAAGTTCATCTCAAGAATGGATCTTTGATAGTGGACCAACATCACACATGTGCAAAGATTGAGTATCCTTCCAAGAGATTGAGGACCATACTGGCAAAGTTTACCTAGGCAACAACAAGAGTCTATCCATCGAGGGGAAAGGGAAAGTACAAATCACCAATGAACAAGGGTAGTGCAAATCATTATCCAATGTATTATTTAACCCTAGCTTGTGCATGAATTTACTATCAAAAAAGTCCATCATTGATCATGATAAACAAGTGTTATTTGATAACACTTCTATAAAGGTGATTGATCCTAAAACCAAAGACATCATTGCATAAGGCATAGAAGAAAAAGGGCTATAAAAACTCTCCTACTTTCTATCTAAGGAGTTTTTTTCGAGCCTTTGGCATCAAAGGTATGGCCACACTTCATAATTATCAAGGATTTTGGCATCAAAAATAGTTAAAGGATTGCCCAAGATCGAACAATTCAACGATGTATACCAAGCTTGCACCCAAGGCGAGCAACACAAGGCTCGTGTTCCCAAGGAGGCTTTCACACGAGCGAGGGATCCTTTAGCCCTCATCCACATGGATCTCTGTGGATCTATGAATATACCTTCCCTTAGTGGACCAATCTACTTCTTTCTTCTAGTATATGATCACTCAAGTTACCTTTGGATATATTTTTTGAAATCAAAGGTAGAAACCTTCTCTAAGTTTTGAGAATGGATTACTCAAGTTGAAAATGAAGCATCCAAGATAGTCAAGACCATTCGATCAGATGGTGGTGGTGAGTTTATCAATCACAACTTTGACAATTTCTTAAAAGGAATAAAAAGAGAAGTCACTCAACCTCACACTCCATCCCAGAATGGAGTAGCTGAGAGAAAGATCTGAAGTGTAATGGAAATGGTGCGAACCATGCTTCATAACAAAGACTTACTCTTCAAGTTTTGGGTAGAAGCAGTGCACACTTCCATGCACATACTCTATCAGGCTTCACTAGTGTGTTGAACAGCAAGAAACCCTTTGAAGCTATAGTGATCGATCAAAAGCATATAGACTTTATGATCTTGAGAACCACTCCATCATAATTTCAAAAGATGTAATATTTAATGAAGCTTCAACATACGCAACTAAACATCCAAGTACAAGTCCTAGTCCACCCATCTATGCTTTAGAGGGGGATACTTTCTTTTCAAAACACAACTCAGAGGCAAGAACTTCAAACCAATCAAGAAGATCACAAAGGCTCATTGAAAAGCAGCAAGGAGAACAAAGTCCTTATGTAAATTATCCATTGATGCATTAGATCTAGTAGATTCATAGCCTTCCAACTACAAAGAAGCTCAAAAACAACCTGAGAGGGAAGAAGCTATGCAAGTCTAAATGGATGCAATCGAGAAGAAAAACACTTGGACACTTGTTCCCAAGCCCAAAAATCATCAAGTTATAGGAGTTACGTGGCTCAGAGACTACTTCGATACCTTCCGCTCACCTGACATCATGGTCTTTGGTACAGAGGGGACATTGAACTCACCAGATATTATGATTTAGCTTGGACTAGCAATCCTGATTCTTGATGGTCTACTTTTGGATACATATTCTTGCTTCGCTCAAGACCAATCTCTTGGGCAAGTAAGAATCAGCTTATAGTTGCTCTGTCATCCATCGAGGCCAAGTATCGAGCATCTAACTTCATAGCATGTGAGGCCATCTGACTTCAACAATTATTATTTGACATTGGTATTTTTCAAGTTACTCCAACATGCATCTGCATGGACAGCTAGTCAACCTTGGCCATCACCAAGAATCCAATGTTCCATGCTCGGATAAAGCACATTGAGATCCAATACCATTTCATCAATGAGAAGCTTGTATCTCAAGAGATTGCTCTCGAGCATTGTAGCTCTCAAGAGAACGTGGCCGACATGTTCAGGAAATCTCTAACTCTAGTTGCGCTCCAACCTGTGGTGAACCTTTGCAGCATTGAGCCCCTCCGAAATGGAGTTGCAGAGGGGGTGTTGACAACATGATTGCTCCTACATCACCTAGATTGTCCACATAAGTGCATCTCCATTTTGTATCTAGGAGGCATTCCATTTCTAGTTTATTTCCATTTTATATTATATCTCTTTTGTATTTCGGTACCTTGCCATTTTCTTCTACAATTGTATTCATTCTCCTTTGGGGGGATTATCCCACATGAGATGTACTTGGAGAGCCCCTCTCAAATCTATATAAGGAGGACCTCTCTCCCCATTTGTACTTGGTTAGAAGCTTGAAGAGCCTCCTCCATGCTCTTGGCAAGCTCATTTCTAATCCATGTGAGTTTACCCATTTCTTCATCTACTCACTTTGAGTCTCTCACACTCTTTCTTTTGTGAGTACACTCTTCTTTTCATTTTGCTTGTGTGCATTTACTTTCTACAATTACAAGATACTTAGGAAAACTAGGAAAGACAATTTCCTTGCTTTCCATGGATCAATGGATTACAATGAATGCTAATTACATAATGATAAGTTGATGATTGCATTCTTTAGATATACATGCTAATTAAAAGAGAATCCAGTAAACTAGGAGAGACAATTACCTTTCTTTCCAAGGAGAAATTCACTCCAATGAATTGGGGGCCTACTTAGGGTCCATTCTTCAAATAGTAAGACAATACTCTTCAATGTGTCTTTGGTGATACTAGTGTTTTATGACTTTGCTTCTCAAGAGCATCCACATCAACACTACTTATGGTGATCATAAGAGAATATTGAGATGTATATTCCTCAAAATGCACATTACCATTGTGTTGATTCATATAAAGCTTGTCGAAAACACCTCTCATGGTCTCTGCCTTCCAAATCTTGACAACCAATAAGGAGAGAGGAGTCGTATCTCATCAGGTGCCATATTTCCTATCATTTGTATTGTATTCTTCATTGATCTAATCAAAATTCAAAAATAAAAAATCACATTTCCCATAGCTTAGGCATCTTCTTTGTCATATAACCTTTGATCACATTGGTCAAGACCTGCATGTTTCTCATTTTTTTCAATAAATACATATAAAGTTGCATTCTTAGGGCCACCCTTCAAGGTCGTGCATCAAAAAAAATGGCCTTATAACCCATGCATTCCACTAAATAGTTCCCTAATGACTACTTCCGCATATACTATTCAAATAACTTTTCTTTTATTTTTAAGTGTGGGAGTAACCTTACATTATTTTACTTGCATTAATCTACTACAATGTACACATCCTACACCTAGAATATGTTCATCAATATTCATGCTCATCCCAGGTGCCAGTAATATGTCTATTGTGGGTGATAACAAGAAGGGAGGAAGAAGTGCTCAACGAAGCTCAAAATGTGTCCATAAATTCAATTAAAGTGGTCAAACGTTAGTCAAAGGAGAGTACTAAAGAGGAAGGGGTCTATCAAAATTTCCCATTTAAATACCTCCTATTAATAGGTTCTTCCTCATTTTATACCCTAATTTCTTGTAAAATCCCTAATTTGCGCATCAAAACCTTATTTTAGCAATAATCAGGCCCAAATTGTAAAAGCTCCATACACACTTTTGTAATTTTTTTGTTTCAGCCTCCAAATATCCTATGGACTAATTTTTAACCTAGGCCTGAAATTATGGTGTGGACAAAGCTCTTATAAAATCTATAAAAGTGAGAAAGATATCATTTGCGAGGTTGTATTTTTTAGTCTAGAACTCTTATGAGCTTTGTAATCTTATATTGGGCAATACAAAAGCTTCTTTGAGCACATTGCCTCTTGGCCACTCTTTAGTGTGTGTGCATATATGCATGTGCTCTCTCTCTCTCTCTCTCTCTCTCTCTCTCTCTCTCTCTCTCTCTCTCTCTCTCTCTCTCTCTCTCTCTCTCTCTCTCTCTCTCTCTCTCTCTCTCTCTCTCTCTCTCTCTCTCTCTCTCTCTCTCTCTCTCTCTCTCTCTCTCTCTCTCTCTCTCTCTCTTTGTGGATGCACATACTTACATCTTGCAGCACGCCCTCTCGAGGTCTATTCTCTTGTAGACTTCTATCTTTTCTCCTTTGATTGGTTAGCTCTCTTGTTTGCGATACATCCTTAGAAGTCTATCTTATAGATATGAGTAACAGGAAATGGGGAAAGTTGGTTTTTCTAGAAAAGCTTGAGCAACATTAATTAGTTTCTTACACATCTCCAGCTATTCCTTCTCCAAGTTCCCCCTTAGATAACATTTTTGTGTTTCCGAAGGTTCAATCTTACAAGTATTCTCAATTGGTAAGCTTTTAAGAAAATATAAAAATCTTCAAGTTTTATATCTTCTAGAAATGATCCACCTTGGTTTCATGTTTTCTCACCTTGTGATTGCATCATTCTTTTTGTTGGTTAGTGAGAAACTTGAAAGAACTTGGAGAAGCTTGTCGAAGGTAGAAAAGTGCGTTTCGAAGCGATGAAGTTTGGTCAAGCCAACCGGCACAAGACCAGCCCTTGAGCTTTTGGAGACTCAAATAGACCTTATAGGCATGCTATAAGTGCAAAGAAACACACTATGTACCTTGGAGCATCAAGGAGAATGATTCGATACAAAACAGATAGGTTCGCAGGTTGACTAGCTCAAAAAACTTACTATCTATGGAAGAGACAATGAACTTCAAATGCCCATAGCGACCAGCGTGATTACAATTAGAAAAAATCCTTTTATGGGAGTGATACACATAGGGTTGAGTGTATGGAATGCACAAAAGTATAAGGAATAAGCAAAATATGCTATAGGAATGAATGAGACATTCACTAGTGGTACTTCCTATTTTTCAGGAATACGTAGAGATTTACCCCGAGGCAGAAAAGCTAAGATTTCTCCAAATCTGCTAAACCAAATGCTTTTAAAATTTACAGGCATAAACTAGACACTGATACCTTTCCAATGAGTCCTCTTGCACTCAATTTGGAGCTCTGAGGAGAGAGCAGCAGCCTCTGCAAGATTACTGTTGGCGAAGAAGATGATGCAGAAAATTGAAGGAGCAAGACAATGATGGTCACAAGTGTATGTATATTGCTTCCATGTATTTTACAAGTGATTTCAACTCCTTATATAGCCTCTAAGAGTGTTCCATGACTTTTACAACTTGAATTTGAATTCAAATGAAGGTGGGAATGGTTGTTGGAGGGAATCAATTCACTTCCTTACAATCTAAGAAAAGTGAAGATCTTGATTGATCTACTTTTGGGTGATTGATTGCTTGATTGAATGCAACTTCAACCACCAAAATTTCGTGGGATTTTGGCCCTATATTTGTACCTTTACATGTGTACAACTCAAGGCTTTTACAACGGTAAATGAGCCATCAAAATATTCTCAAAAAATACAATAAATGAGCATATGAAAAAGAACTCTCCAACGGATATTCTTTCGACGCGATATCCTTTGATGTAGATCAAATCCACCTCAAGCATAGTGTAAGATTGATGTTCCAACAGCTCTCCCTCAAGCTAAAGTATGCTTGAGTCTTCATTCTCTGATAGGTTGAATACCTGCCATAGCTTTGAATCTACAAAGCTTTATTCCATCAAGTGCCTTTGTCATCATATCTACTACTTGCTTTTCAGTCGGAACAAAAGAAATGTCGATCTCCTTTGCCATGAGCTTCTCCTTGATGAAGTGGTGGACTTCTATGTGCTTGGTTCTCGTATGAAAAATAGGATTTGCCGCTAGATGCATGGAACTTACATTATCTCCAAATATGTGAGGTTTGGAACTCACAAGTCCCAAATCTGTATAGAATGCTTTTAACCATATTGCCTCTTGAGTTGCTATGGTCAAGCCTTTGTACTCTGCTTCAGTTGAGGATAAAGCAACTGTTGGTTGCTTCTTGGAACTCCATGACACTAGCTTCGAACCTGCAAATGCTAAGTAACCAGATGTACTTTTTCTATCATCCTTAGCTCCTACCCAATCTGCATCTGAGTAGATTTTGATATCCAAATCGGAAGAGTAAGGATAGAATATACCTTCGTTGATTGTACCTTTGAGATACTTAAGTACTCTCTTACCCGCATCCATGTGTGGTCTTCTTGGTGAGTGCATGAACTGACTAAGCACTCCCACACTATATGAGATGTCTGCCCTTGTGTGAGTAGCATATATCAAGCTACCTACCAAGCTTTGATACTCTTTAATGTCTTCAATTTTCTCACCTTCATAAACACTAAGTTTATGATTCATCTCCAAAGGTGTACCTGCAGGTTTAGTGTCCTCCATTTTGAACTTGAGAAGAAGATCATGAATGTATCTTCTTTGAGTCAAATACATTCCTTCATCTGTATATATCACCTGCATACCTAGGAAATATGTGAGCTCACCTAGGTCACTGATTTTGAACTCCTCTTGCATGTGTCTCTTGATCCTTTGAATGCCATTTAGATCATCACCTATCACAATAATATCATCTACATATACACATAGATAGATAACCTCATTGTGATCCCTTTTGATGAATAGAGAAGGATCGGAGCTGCTAGCTTTGAACCCTTGGTCTTGAAGATATGTAACCAACCTGTAATTCCAAGCTCTTGGAGCTTGTTTCAATCCATACAATGCTTTCTTAAGTCTGCAAACATAAGATGGATGATTATGGTTTTCAAAACCTGGTGGTTGTGACATGTATACCTCTTCACTTATCCAACCATTTAAGAATGCATTTTTCACATCAAGTTGGAGGAGTCTCCAATTCCTTGCAGTAGCTACACTTATCAATGTCCTGATTGTAGTCATCTTTGCAACTGCTGAGAATGTTTCCTCATAGTCTATACCATGAGTTTGTGAGCATCCTTTGGCAACTAATCTTGCCTTGTACCTGCAAACTGATCCATCTGAATTTCTTTTAACTTTATATACCCATCTGCAACCAATTACCTTTTGATTCGGCGACATTGGAACCAAATCCCAAGTGTCCATTTCCTTCAATGCATCTATCTCTTCGTTCATGGCCTTTTCCCAATTAGGGTTTCCCTTTGCCTCTTCATAGGTTGAGGGTTCCTCTGAAATAGAGTCTTTTGCCAAGTAGATTGAATGCTTTGTAACAAATGTGGAATCATATCCATACCTTTCTGGTTGTTTCTTCTCTCTTGCTGATCTTCTAGGTGCTTGTTTGGAGCATTCTCCAACCTCTTGCATCTTTGCTTTGCCTCTTGACTTCCATAGCTTGTAATCCCTTTCTCTTTCATCTTGGTCATCGTCTGTATCACTTCTTGGATCCTGGACCTGTGTATCATGCTTGCTTCCTAATTGATGAGAGTCATAATCAAGATCATATGGTAGTGTTACCTTTTGTTTGTCTTCATCATACCAAGACCTGTGTTCTTCAAACACAACATCTCTACTTGTAGTGAATTGCTTGGTTGAAGGATTGAAGAACCTGTAACCCATCTGAGTTGAATCATATCCAATAAACACTGCCTTTGTTGCCCTTTCATCTAGCTTACCTCTTATTTGTGATGGTACATGAACATAAGCTAAACAACCAAAAACCTTGCAATGTCCAAGACTAGGTTTTCTTCCATGCCATGCTTCATAAGGAGTCATACCTTGAAGTGATTTGGATGGTAGTCGATTGACAAGGTACACTGCAGTTGAAATAGCTTCTGCCCATAGATAATGTGGCAACTTCTTCTCTTCAAGCATTGTTCGGGCTGATCCAACCAATGTCTTGTTTCTCCTCTCTGCAATTCCATTTAGTTGAGGAGAGTACCTGGTAGTCACTTCCCTTTTGATACCTTTTTCCTGCAAGAACTCATCAAAATCTTTGGAGAAGTATTCTCCCCCTCCATCAGATCTGAGCTTCTTTAGTGATCTACCTGTATGATTCTCCACATGTGCAAGATACTTCTTGAAGCAATCAAACACTTCATTCTTACTCTTGATAAAGTATAGAACAGTCCACCTACTATGGTCGTCAATAAATGAGACATAATACCTTGATCCTGCCAATGAAGGTTCTTGACTTGGTCCCCATACATCTGTATGTACTAAGTCCAATAAGTTGTTGTGGATGTAGCCTTTGTGGTTGAATGGTTGTCTTTGTGCCTTCCCAATCTGACATGCATCACACCTGTTGATCATGTGTTGCTTTGATATGTTCGGCAGTCCTAGAACACTTTGATCCTTGCATATATCCTTCAAGGTTCTTTCATTCACATGAGCAAGTCTCTTATGCCACACTTCAAGCTCACTTAGGGTTTGAGACCCAAAGTTGAATAGAGCTATGTTCCTGGTATCTCCTACTTCAAAAGTAAAGAGCCTACCATGCTTCTCACCTCGGGCTATCTTCTTGAAGCCTTGACATGGATCTTCCACAAAAGCTCCATGTTGGGTGAACCTAACTTGCAAGCCTTTTTCAACTATTTGGCCTACACTTATTAGGTTTTTAGTGATAGTGGATACATAGAGAACCTTACTCAGAATGTTTGTCCTGCCATTGGAAGCTTTGACATTACCAATCTTCTCCACATTGTGCTTCGTGTCATCCCCTGTTTGCACTTCATGTCTATGCTTTGGACTTTCCAAGTCAGATAGAAGAGCAATGTTGCCTGCAACATGATTCGAACATCCTGAATCTATGTAGAACAAATGATCGTCTTCTTTACCTTCTTTGTGGCTTAGGTTCATAAGAAGCAATGAGTCTTCATGTGGTTGATCTTCTGAATAATTGTTGTAGTCCCTTCTATTATAGCTTCTATTGTTGTTGTTGAAGTTGTGTCCACCTCTGCCTCTATTGCCGCCATATCCACCTCTTCCACTTCCTTTCTGGGTCTTCCCATTGAACCAGCAGTTTTGAGTGGTGTGGTTGGTCTTATCGCATATGGCACAAGGTTGAACATTCTGACCTTTGGCTTTGTCTTGCTTTGGTCCTTTCTTCTTCCCTTTCCACTTGCTCTTGCTTGCGAAGTTGGCTTGGGAAGTCTCTTCTTCGTCTTCTTCCTTCTTCTTGCCTTTCTACTTCTTATCCTTCTTATCTGCATATAGAGCACTAGTTGAACTATCATGATAAGAGTTACCTTCCTTTATGCTATTGTTGGCTTCTTGATTGAAGAGTTGTCCAAGAAAGATGTTGAATTCTGGAATTTGCACATCCATGATGAGATCATAAGCCGTCGTGAAGGATTGCCATTGCTTATCACTTCGAATGTCGTTGAGGATTTGCCTCATGATGACCTCTTCTTCAATCAGCTCTCCAATGGATGCTAACTGATCCGCAACCTCTTTGACCTTGGTAACAAACTCTGTGATGGTTTGTTTAGGTGTCTTCTTCATTTGGTTGAACTCGTTCCAAAGATGATTCTTTCTTGCTTTGGTACTAGCAGAAAAGAACGTCTCCAAGGCATCCCAAGTCTCTTGAGATGTCTTGCATCCTCTAATATGTGGTAATAGAAAGTCAAAGATAGAGTTTAGTATGTACGACCTTGCTTGAGCATCCCTTGCGCACCAAAGTGTGAGCTTATCTGTCTCCTCTTGTGTAGGTCCTCCTTTGGATCTTGGAATAGGCATAGCTTCATCACCTGCTACAATTCCATAAAGATTTCTACCTTGCAAGTAGGCCTCCATTCTGATTTGCCAATCCGCGTAGTTGTGTCGATCAAGCTTCTCGATCATTGAGGGAAAGCCGTCACCCATCTTGATCCAGCTCTGATACCACTGAAAGAACTTGGAGAAGCTTGTCGAAGGTAGAAAAGTGCGTTTCGAAGCGATGAAGTTTGGTCAAGCCAACCGGCACAAGACCAGCCCTTGAGCTTTTGGAGACTCAAATAGACCTTATAGTCATGCTATAAGTGCAAAGAAACACACTATGTGCCTTGGAGCATCAAGGAGAATGAGTCGATACAAAACAGATAGGTTCGCAGGTCGACTAGCTCAAAAAACTTACTATCTATGGAAGAGATAATGAACTTCAAATGCCCATAGCGACCAGCGTGATTACAATTAGAAAAAATCCTTTTATGGGAGTGATACACATAGGGTTGAGTGTATGGAATGCACAAAAGTATAAGGAATAAGCAAAATATGCTATAGGAATGAATGAGACATTCACCGGTGGTACTTCCTATTTTTCAGGAATATGTAGAGATTGACCCCGAGGCAGAAAAACTAAGATTTCTCCAAATCTGCTAAACCAAATGCTTTGCAAATTTACAGGCATAAACTATACACTGATACCTTTCCAATGAGTCCTCTTGCACTCAATTTGGAGCTCTGAGGAGAGAGCAGCAGCCTCTGCAAGATTACTGTTGGCGAAGAAGATGATGCAGAAAATTGAAGGAGCAAGACAATGATGGTCACAAGTGTATGTATATTGCTTCCATGTATTTTACAAGTGATTTCAACTCCTTATATAGACTCTAAGAGTGTTCCAAGACTTTTACAACTTGAATTTGAATTCAAATGAAGGTGGGAATGGTTGTTGGAGGGAATCAATTCACTTCCTTACAATCTAGGAAAAGTGAAGATCTTGATTGATCTATTTTTGGGTGATTGATTGCTTGATTGAATGCAACTTCAAGCACCAAAATTTCGTGGGATTTTGGCCCTATATTTGTACCTTTACATGTTTACAACTCAAGGCTTTTACAATGGTAAATGAGCCATCAAAATATTCTCAAAAAATACAATAAATGAGCATATGAAAAAGAACTCTCCAACGGATATTCTTTCGACGCGATATCCTTTGATGTAGATCAAATCCACCTCAAGCATAGTGTAAGCTTGATGTTCCAAAAAAACTCCCTAGCCATGTGAGAGATTATTCTTAGATAACCCTTTAGTTCTTTTCTAACTCATTATTTTTCTTTACCCGATTTCTTTATCCATCCGTTTCTATGCCTTCTTATTTCCAGATGACTTTGAGGGCATTAAAGGGTTTTCTACTATTATAGGTAAAGGTTCCTTGTTTGATTCTTAGCATTTCTTCTTATAAAGAAAGTGATCTAGGATCCTAGAATGTGTGGAATACCAAAGATAAGAGATCCTTAGGCCAATTACTCCTAGCTTTTGATGAGTTAACCAAAGGCCATATAACCAATCTATAAAACTTCCTCTGAGGCTTGGAAGATCCTACAAGACTTGTATCTAGACAAAAATCCCTCCAAGATTTAGACCCTACAGGTGGAGTTTGATAACATGTCCATTAGGCCCTGGGATCCTATTTCCAAAGTTATTGCTACATTTGAGGACTATTAATGTAAACTAGAATTATGTGGTCACCAAGTTTTTAGTGAAGATATGGCCATCGGCCTTCTGAATAAGCTCCCTAGATCCTACGAGACATTTGAAACCACTCTTTATAATCGCGACCAAATTTCAACTTGGGAAGAATTTTGATGACTTTGCTCCTCCACGACTCACGAGCAAAATCGGCTTCCTCACAAGAGACCATGATGAAGGCTAAGGGACCCTTCCACAAGGGAAAATGTGCTATTCATAATACTAGCAATACACCAAAACAAGGATCCAACACTTCATCAAAGAAGTTTACTTGTGATTTTTGTGGCAAAACAAGATACCTTGAAAATTTTGCCACAAAAGGAAGCACAACTCGAAGCCCTCTAGCTCTAGGCACCATTCAAAACCCTCTCAGCATAGGTCTCACTATTCCAATGAAGACCTGTTTATTTCAACAGAACCAATGTCCTAGTAACTTCAAGTTCATCTCAAGAATGGATCTTTGATAGTGAACCAACATCGCACATGTGCAAAGATTGAGCATCCTTCCAAGAGATCGAGGACCATACTGGCAAAGTTTAGTTAGGCAACAACAAGATTCTACCCATCGAGGGGAAAGGGAAAGTACAAATCACCAATGATCAAGGGTAGTGCAAATCATTATCCAATGTATTATTTAACCCTAGCTTGTGCATGAATTTACTATAAAAAAAGTCCATCATTGATCATGATAAACAAGTGTTATTTGATAACACTTCTATAAAGGTTATTGATCCTAAAACCAAAGACATCATTGCATAAGACATAGAAGAAAAAGGGCTATACAAACTCTCCTACTTTCTATCTAAGGAGTTGCTTTCGAGCCTTTCGCATCAAAGGTATGGCCACAGTTCATATTTATCAAGGATTTCGGCATCAAAAATAGTTAAAGGATTGCCCAAGATCGGAAAATTCAACAATGTGTACCAAGCTTGCACCCAAGGCAAGCAACACAGGGCTCGCTTTCCCAAGGAGGCTTTCACATGAGCGAGGGACCCTTTTAGCCCTCATCCACATGGATCTCTGTGGATCTATGAGTATACCTTCCCTTAGTGGACCAATCTACTTCTTTCTTCTAGTAGATGACCCCTCAAGTTACCTTTGGATATATTTTTTGAAATCAAAGGTAGAAACCTTCTCTAAGTTTCGAGAATGGATCACTCAAGTTGAAAATGAAGCGTCCAAGATAGTCACGACCATTTGATCAGATGGTGCTGGTGAGTTTATCAATCACAACTTTGACAATTTCTTAAAAGGAATAAAAAGAGACGTCACTCAACCTCACACTCCATCCCAGAATGGAGTGGCTGAGAGAAAGATCCAAAGTGTAATGGAAATGGTGTGAACCATGCTTAATAACAAGTGCACACTACCATGCACATACTCAATCAAGGCTTCACTAGTGCGTTGAACAACAAGACACCCTTTAAAGCCTACTATGTAAGAAATCCTAATATTAATTCTTTCGAGTATGTAGAAGTAAAACATTTATCCATGTGCCAAAATAAGATCAAACTAAGCTACAATCTAAGTTTAAGAAGCATATATTCATTGGCTATAGTGATCGATTGAAAGCGGATAGACTTTATGATCTTGAGAACCACTCCATCACAATTTCAAAAGATGTAATATTTAATGAAGCTTCAACATACTCAACTAAACATCCAAGTACAAGTCTTAGTCCACCCATCTATGCTTTAGAGGGGGGCATATTCTTTTCAAAACACAAATCAGAGGCAAGTACTTCAAACCAATCAAGAAGATCACAAAGGCTCATTGAAAAGCAACAAGGAGAACAAAGTCCTTATGTAAATTATCAATTGATGCATTAGATACAATAGATTTCAGAGCCTTGCAACTACAAACAAGCCAAAAGATACTTACCATCACACGAATGCCTCGGTTTGATTCAACACTCCCCAGCAACGGCGCCAAAAACGTGTGTACCTAAGTTCCACCCTAGGGACTTGCAGAGAAAGAGACTATACCTCAATCCCCCTCAAGTGCATATAGTGAAGATTCACGCTTTAATTATCAATCTGATGAGTATCAAAACCTAGCCGAGTGTATGAAGACATGCATTCCAATGATGATCAATGCAAATGAGCTACTCAAAGAGTGCAAACAAGGTAAAGACTATTCCAAACAAGCTTCAACTATCAGTTATGGTGTCACGATACTTGGTGCAGCAGCCAACAATAAATTGAGCTTTTCTCTACACTCCAAACCCCAAATATAGCAAATACTATATGCATTTCGAAGCTCTCGAGAAGACGCATCCAATGGTGGTATTTTCACTCAATTCTGAGGCTTCTACTTCAAGTTATGAGCAAAATACTGAGTTGCGGGAATGACCTTCCTACACTTCAGCACCTCCTACACTTCACACACACCTTAACCACAGCAAAAAAACACTTTCATGGATAGACAACGCTTCCTAACTCTCTTTTCAAGCAACACACATGCATACAAGCTCACAAAGAAGATGATATAGAGAGGAGAAGATACAAATTCGAATTTCTGTGCTCTTGATTCTCACAATGGCAAAAAGTGTTTACAAAGAGTCACAAATTGACTTATTTACTTCTGCCCTAAAAGTGGCCCTTTCATACAAGAGACCGGCACTTTATTCACTAAAGACTAGTTTCCTACTAATTTACATGGATATGCTTCTAATCTTCTGTGGGGATGCATCTAGAGGACTCCTCTAGTGCATTTACATCGGAAAATATATTACAAGAATGGTTATAATACAAAAATTGGGTGTCCAAATTGGAAAAATTTTGGGGGCCTTATTTTTCTCTGCCTTTGTGCTCTCTTTGCTCTGCAACACTCTCTCCCTCTCTGTCTCTGTCGTCCCTTGACAGGCTTTACTTCTTGTCTTCAGCTTCTTTGAGAGGTCTGAATACACGCACCCAGTGGTCGAAGAAGTGGTAAGGACTGTCAGAGAATTTGTTATTTTATCCGATGTAAGTCCTTTGCTTCTGTTTTCCCCTTGATATCCCGTACATCATAATTTGGGTTGCTTCATTCAGTTGGGTTGCCATGCACACCACCAGTGACCTCTTTCTAGCTTTTGGTCCTCTGATTTGTCCTGGTTGCACACATCCGACCCTGTTGTATTGCTTTGAGCCTGTTTACTTTCTTTTCCTCGCACGCTGTCAACGGAAGGATTATTACCTGCCAAATATTGTCTTGCACTTCTTCATGGATACTTTCTTGGCCCTGGTTCCTTCTTTCCACCTACATGCTTTTTCCTTGATATGTTCCCCTGCGGGGCTCTGTGCAGAGATGGGTGTTGTGCCCCTGCGGGGCTTCCTGCAGAGATGTGTCTTCAAATATTATCGTTTAATGAAGCTTCTTTCTTTGTCTTCTTCTTTTCTTCTTTTTGCTTGATTCTCCCTCAACACTACCCCCCTCCTGAACTCTGTCATCCCCGACAGGCTTTGAGAGTCGACGAGAGTATGTTCAATACACTTTTTGCTCTGTTTCATTAAGAAGATTGGCTTGACGTATCATTAGCTGCTTCCACTGTTCTGCTTTTACACCGTCATGTGGTGGTTGTCTATGATCGGCGAAGAAGCTTAGCTCATGTGCCACTAATCTGGCATACAGGTTGGATGACATCTTTAAAAAGATCTCTGAATCGATTTCAAAAAACCCTATGAAAACGCTTCTTCGAACGTTTGCATATAGGTACTCGGCAAAAACATCAACCTAGAATGATATGCCATTATTGTTGGTCGGCTATGCATAACAGACAAGTCAAAAACAAGAATATATGTGCCTTGATTAATGCCAATGAAGTTCAAAAATGTATATGCCGCGTGTTTGAAGACCTTTAACACTGTAAGTATCATACTGAGTATTTTATTGGTCATCTTGATAGTTAAATCGGGTACTGTTCCATAATTCTACAGCCAAAAGTCAATGGTTTTAATCATGTAATCCTCCGTAGGTAGATAGTTATGCGGTGGACTTGGAAGTAGTGGATAGTTTAGCCACTGTTTATGGATCACACCAGTCTTTTGCATTTCCAAAAATTCTCTTGCTTCTCTTCGCCGTGGTGTTGGACAAAAAGAAGGATTTACCTATAATAAGTAAGGTGCTGCTTGCCAGTGCACCCGCAATGTAGGATGTTTCTCCAAAACTTTTCTCCTCCAAACAGGCTGTGCAGCTTCAAATTCTTCTTGAGTATAGTTGAACGTGTCATTTTTGAACAGCAGCTATTCGTCTGGATTTTTCTGTGTGATATTCTTTATGTATTGTCTTGTTTTCTCTTTCAATAGTCCATACAGAATGTTGAAAGGCTTCATGATCATCTCCAAGTCTTTACCTTTAATCCTTGCTTCTTTCATGACTTTGATGACTTCATTTTCAAAGTTTTTAGTCAACCGGGACACCAATATTGCCCGTTCCTTCTGACTTATTTCTCTACCTCGTCATTAGGATTTTCTTGTCTTGGCTCTACTCGTGTCCGATTGGTGTTGGCTCTGTTTCTTTCACGTTTAATTTTGTAAGCTGGTCAGTCTTTTCTTTTATTTCTTGCATTGCTGCTCAGAGTGCTTCTTTTGTCGCAAGCAACTCATTGCCTATTTCTGCTACCTGATCCATGTTTTCACTATAACTCACGGCAAGTTTGCCATTGGCCGTATTCAGATTCTTCTTGACCACATTGGTATCTTGCATGTATTTATGTTCCCATTCTTCTCTCAATGCTTGCTCTTGCTTCAGCAATTCTACATATTTCTCCATCTCACTTTGCAAGTCCTTCTGATCATCGACGGATGTCTCCTGTTTGTCTATAGGCTAGTCATATAGCAATGCCTTCATTAATTCTTTATTGCGGCTGCGTAAGCTATCGTTTTCTTCCATGTATACTTTCAGTTGTGTTTCGAGCAGATTACTTCTAGCTTTCATCCGCTCTTTCTCTGCTTAACTGGCTTCATGCAGTCTTTGTAATTCTTTTAGTTGTGTCTGTAGCTGATGATGCTGGTTCACCAATGTATCACATTGTGTTTTGACTGCGAGTAACTCCCTTTTTTTGTCGGCAATCTCTTTCTGGGCCTGGATGAGCTGAGCGGACAGTTGTTCACTCATGATTTGAAACTGATTCTTTTCCCTCATGGCCTTGTCATAATCTGCATCTATATCCATCATTTGCTGCTGTGTATCCATGGCCGTCTGGATCATTTGCTTGACAACTGGTTTCAATTGAGTAACATCCACATTTAACCATGTGGTAGGGATGCTAGGCTCTGCTCCTGTTGTCACATCTTTCCCTTGTGCCACGTGTAACATAGTATCATGGGGCTGCCTAATATGAAGTTGGATTCTTGGCTCAGCCTCCATGTGGTCAATCTTACCTTGAGGTGTGTCATCAGGCACTTCAATCACAGTTGGCTCTTTGTTTTGTAGTAAGCCTGAGTCTTGGTTCACTGGAGTTTGTATTTCCTCTTTGATAGGTGGTTTGGCATCTGTATTAGTTATTGGAGTTTCTTTGATGTTGACCCTTGACGTTTCATTCAATTGAATTACGTGCACTATCCCAGTGGATTCTTCTATGTTCTTTACTTGTGCCTGTTGGTTGTCAGGTGTGAATTCGACTTGATTGATCTCTGTCCAATCCTCATTGTGTGTTTCTGTTTGTATATCCGTATCTAGGGTGTCCTTTTCAGGTCTTGATTCCTCATTAGAGCTTGAATCTTCTAAACCTAATTCTTTATATCTCGCCACTTGTTGAGGGGTCTGTTCTTTATCTTTCTGTCTCCTTTCTTTGCTTGCATGTCGGTAATGGTGACCTTGAATATTTAAATTTACTTGCCCCTGCATAAACTGATGTGTTTCTTTGAGGGCAGCAGAGAGATCTCTTTTAGTAATTGGTTGTTGGGTCCCAGGAATCTTTGGCAATGTGTGTGTCCTCTTTGATTGGGGTGTAGCCTGGGCTTCTTCCTCCTTAAGGCGCTTTGTACCCCTCATGGGTTTCCTTGAACTGGTTCCTGCTTCGTCAATAGAGATGGCTGTATTCTTTTTCTTTGGAACCGTCACTGACTTGGCATATTCGGCTAACTCTGTTGAGGTTGGCATCACGCGCAAGCAGTTCTTCATATCCAGTGCCTCATAAATAAGTAGGGTCAAGGCTGAACTACCATTCAGAAACTTTTTCTGACCCCACTTCTTCTTTGCTTCAAATAGATGTTCTTGAACATAGGGAGTCATATTTACTTGATTTCCGACTTGCTCATAGCATGTGAGAGCAGTTGCACCACGATTTTTTGAGATGATGTATATCAATGCATGCTTGGAAAACAAAAGTGATGGTGCACTAAGCGAACAACATCTTCAATGTTAGTTATGTTGATGTCCAAAAAGGATCTCTTTTTCGGATCATGACATTCATCTTTGACATTCGTGATTCCCTCTTGATTCCACCCGAAAGCTCTGTTAATCAACTCATGAGTGAATTGAATTGTCTTCCAGGCACCAACTTTATCCAGTACTCGTGCCTCAGGAACTGACATCTTATTCGATGCAGGCTGAAGTGTATTCATCACTTGCGTACACCTCTTGAAATCTGGTAGATAAATAGGTAATCTGAAAAATGCATCCATTCCTGCTTGTGTCCAGACATCTGTCATGCGCGGTAATCCTTGTACAATAGTCTTGAAATCTTGCGACATCATAGGGAAGTAGTGATCCCTGTCCATGATTTTGATAGTGGCCATGAAAATGAGATCCGATACTGGTTGGTCATCCAAAAACCAATGGCCTCTTGCTTTTGTTATAGATTCCAAGGGAAGAAGTCAGACCTCTTCCTCTTGCGTCGCGTTGGAATTAGTAGATGCCATCTGCACTCAATATAGAGTATGAATTAGTGGCAAGATAGCATCAGAAATCCTCCTTCATTTGTCTTTCATAAGATTGACATTGCTCTGCATGAATGGTGTCGTCCCTTCCCCGTGGGTGTGAGAAAGGTAATACCTAAGACTTTTCCTATTTTTAGGTATTTTTATGTTTTTGTTTGAAAGAAAGATAGAAAAGTTAGTTCATAGCCGAAGCGGTTATTAATTTTTTAGTAATTTTCTTTAGATTATGTACAAGTGCTCTCCTATTTCCCAAGAGGAAAATGTGCTTCACTATCCTGAAATAGAAGAATATTGTGCCGAATGCGTGGCCTTGTAATGTGGCCCTATTATGCATATTTTGGGTTCTAGATACTGCAAATGTGTGCAACTCGAATTACTTGGTTGATGCCTACAGCTAGTCTTACTTTTCGGCATCCAGATCTTCACACTGTTGGGGCAGGTTGTATTCCTAACATTCTTGAAGAATGTGGAGCTTCTCATGTTGTACGTCTGCTTTATCTGCTTTTTGAATCTGGGAATGGTTTTTGAAGCATATGTAGACTCCTTTTCTGTCCTGTAGCTATTCATCTTTGGTTGTTTTGCCTTTAGACCATACTGATTTTCCTTGAGCATTGGTTCGCCCTTTCTGTTGATTATCACTTGAGCACATAATTTTGGAATCCATATTTGCGTTCGGTCCGGTTGAGCGGCTATCACCTTCTTCGGAATCCATACTTTAGCAGTTCTTTGTGGAACTGAATATCCAGAGCGATTTACATACTGGTTCTGTGGGTTCTTCTATTGTAGCAAGTAGTTCTTTTGTTGAAGATATGCAGCCATTTGGTCCTTCCTTATCCAAGCTTGTCGACTGTAAGGAATGGGGTATATTCTAATGGGTGCCTACTTGTGATTACCTGGAGAACAAGTCTCTCTTGTGCGTGGTTCTTCACTAAGGCTATTTTCAGATAGAATGACACTCTTGTGACTTGCTAGATTAGAAGATGGTGTGCAAGCAGAATTCTTTGTATCCTCACTTGAAGTACTCGATGAAGGGGTTTCCATAGTGCTAGTGAACATACATTCATCACTGTGTTCATTTGAGTGAGTTTCTGGTTCTATACTTGCGGCTTTGATTGGTCGTTCGTCTAGCATGCTAAATACTTCACGATGTCCTATCTTGGCGGAGATGTATTCTAAGGCCAATTGAATAGTTACTTCATATTCGTATATCCAGTCTTGTCCTAACACGAGCTCTTCCAATAAGTCCTGATCGTGACATACTAAAAGCTTCTGTTCCATAGTGTTGTTTCCGAGGTGTAGAGGCAAGATAATCTCTCCTATACACTTGGTGATCTTTCCTCCTATTCCAATCAGTTGTGCCTTAGATGGGTGTAATTCCTCTTTGAGTGTCTGTGTTAATGAATACTTGATACAGCTTATAGCGGCTCTTGTGTCAATGAGAGCATCCACTAAGTGGTATTCCTTTTTTCCGACTCCCAAATTCAAATATGGTTGCTTCCTTCGTTGCCCTAGGTTTTCAATGGCCCTAAAATTAGCCATTGGGACTAGTTCCTCTCCTAGTCGATATCTCTCATCTCTTTCTCTCATCCACTCTCTTCGTCTTCTTATCCATTCTAATGCTTCTTCTCTAGCTTCCTCTCGTATTCTTTCTTCCTCTAGGCATCTATTTTTACCCGTTACAGTCGTGACATCATTTCTTCAATCAATGGTTCTAAATATTTTTTACTCGACATCCACTGATATAATTTGGCAATACTTCCCCATCTAGAGTTGCTAAGTTGATGGCTCCGCTGGTGGATATGCGATTGATGATTAATGGGCCATAACCTCTTTTTTGCAGTTTCTTTGCGTGTTGTTTCAGGGTATATACCAAAACTAAATCTCCTTCCTTCAAATTTTTTTCTTTAACATGAGCATCAAAATATGCCTTCTGTCACCTTTTAGCAGCATAAATCCCTGCTACTGCTTGTAACCTAGTTTCATGTAGCTTCTCTATTTGATCCAATTGAGCTGAGAGTTCATGTCCTGTCCACTCGTAGGTTGTTGCTACTCTGAGAGTGGGTATTAAGAAATCAATTGGAAAAATAGCATTTTGTCCATACACTAAGTTAAAACGAGTAGTTCGTATGGCGGTCTTGTAAGCTACTCTGAATGCCCATAAAACGTGATGTAATTGTTTATCCCAATCAGATCTACCATTGTTCACAATTTTAGTGAGAACTGTGCATAAGATTTTATTTGAACTTTCGGCTTGTCCATTGGCTTGTGGGTGATAAGGGGCTGATTTCTTATGAATTACCAAGAATTCATTCAGTAAAGCTTCTATCACTTCATTCACAAAATGCGTACCTCTATCTAGCTTTTGGTCCTCTGATTTGTCCTGGTTGCACACATCTGACCCTGTTGTATTGCTTTGAGCATGTTTACTTTCTTTTCCTCACACGCTGTCAACAGAAGGATTATTACCTGCCAAATATTGTCTTGCACTTCTTCATGGATACTTTCCTGGCCCTGGTTCCTCCTTTCCACCTACGTGCTTTTTCCTTGATATGTTCCCCTGAAGGTCTTTGTGCAGAGATGGGTGTTGCGCCCCTGGGGGGCTTCCTGCAGAGATGTGTCTTCAAATATTATCGTTTAATGAAGCTTCGTTCTTTGTGTTCTTCTTTTCTTCTTTTTGCTTGATTCTTCCTTAACACTACCCCCCTCATGAACTTTGTCGTCCCCGACATGCTTTGAGAGTCGACGGGAGTATTTTCTATACACTTTCTGCTCTGTTTCATTAAGAAGATTGGCTTCACGAATCATTAGATGCTTCCACTGTTCTGCTTTCACACCGTCATGTGGTGGTTGTCTATGATCGGCGAAGAAGCTTAGCTCATATGCCACTAATCTGGCATTCAAGTTGGATGACATCTTTAAAAAGATCTCTGAATCGATTTCAAAAAACCTTGTGAAAAATGCTTCTTCGAACGTTTGCATATAGGTACTCGGCAAAAACATCAACCTAGAATAATATTCCATTATTGTTGGTCGGCTATGCATAACAGACAAGTCAAAAACAAGAATATCTGTGCCTTGATTAATGCCAATGAAGTTCAAAAATGTATATGCCACATGTTTGAAGACCTTTAACACTGTAAGTATCATACTGAGTATTTTATTCGTCATCATGATAGTTAAATTGGGTACTGTTGCATAATTCTGCAGCCAAAATTCAATGGTTTTAATCATGTAATCCTCCGTAGGTAGATAGTTATGCGGTGGACTTGGAAGTAGTGGATAGTTTAGCCACTGTTTATGGATCACACCAGTCTTTTGCATTTCCAAAAATTCTCTTGCTTCTCTTCACCGTGGTGTTGGACAAAAAGAAGGATTTACCTGTAATAAGTAAGGTGTTGCTTGCCAGTGCACCCGCAATGTAGGATGTTTCTCCAAAAATTTTCTCCTCCAAACAGGCTGTGCAGCTTCAAATTCTTCTTGAGTATAGTTGAACGTGTCATTTTTGCACTGCAGCTGTTCGTCTGGATTTTTCTGTGTGATCTTCTTTATGTATTGTCTTGTTTTCTCTTTCAATAGTCCATATGGAATGTTGAAAGGCTGCATGATCGTCTCCAAGTCTTTACCTTTAATCTTTTGCTTCTTTCATGACTTTGATGACTTCATTTTCAAAATTTTTAGTCAATCGGGACACCAATAGTGCCCGTTCCTTCTGACTTATTTCTCTACCTCGTCAGTAGGATTTTCTTGTCTTGCCTCTACTGGTGTCCCGATTGGTGTTGGCTCTGTTTCTTTCACGTTTAATTTTGTAAGCTGGTCAGTCTTTTCTTTTATTTCTTGCATTGCTACTCGGAGTGCTTCTTTTGTCACAAGAACCTCATTGCCGATTTCTGCTACCTGATCCATGTTTTCACTATAACTCACGGCAAATTTGCCATTGGCCGTATTCAGTTGCTTCTTGAGCTCATTGGTATCTTGCATGTATTTATGTTCCCATTCTACTCTCAGTGCTTGCTCTTTCTTCAGCAATTCTGCATATTTCTCCATCTGACTTTGCAAGTCCTTCTGATCATCGACGGATGTCTCCTGTTTGTCTATAGGCTGGTCATATAGCAATGCCTTCATTAATTCTTTATTGCGGCTGCGTAAGCTATTGTTTTCTTCCATGTATACTTTCAGTTGTGTTTTGAGCAGATTACTTCTAGCTTTCATTCGCTCTTTGTCTGCTTCACTGGCTTCATGCAGTCTTTGTAATTCTTTTAGTTGTGTCTGTAGCTGATGATGTTGGTTCACCAATGTATCACATTGTTTTTTGACTACGAGTAACTCCCTTTCTTTGTCGGTAGTCTCTTTCCGGGCCTGGATGAGCTGAGCGGGCAGTTGTTCACTCATGATTTGAAATTGATTCTTTTCCCTCATGGCCTTGTCATAATCTGCATCTATATCCATCATTTGTTGTTGTGTATCCATGGCCGTCTGGATCATTTGCTTTACAACTGGTTTCAATTGAGTAACATCCACATTTAACCATGTGGTAGGGATGCTAGGCTCTGCTCCTGTTGTCACATCTTTCGCTTGTGCCACGTGTAACATAGTATCATGGGAATACCTAATATGAAGTTGGATTCTTGGCTCAGCCTCCATGTGGTCAATCTTACCTTGAGGTGTGTCATCAGGCACTTCAATCACAGTTGGCTCTTTGTTTTGTAGTAAGCCTGAGTCTTGGTTCACTGGAGTTTGTATTTCCTCTTTGATAGGTGGTTTGGCATCTGTATTAGTTATTGGAATTTCTTTGATGCTGACCCTTGACGTTTCATTCAATTGAATTATGTGCACTATCCCAGTGGATTCTTCTATGTTCTTTACTTGTGTCTGTTGGTTGTCAGGTGTGACTTCGACTTGATTGATCTTTGCCCAATCCTCATTGTGTGTTTCTGTTTGTATATCCGTATCTAGGGTGGCCTTCTCAGGGCTTTATTCCTCGTTAGAGCTTGAATCTTCCAAACCTAATTCTTTATATCTGGCCACTTGTTCAGGGGTCTGTTCTTTATCTTTCTGTCTCCTTTCTTTGCTTGCATGTCGGTAATGGTGACCTTGAATATTTAAATTTACTTGCCCCTGCATAAACTGATGTGTTTCTTTGAGGGCAGCAGAGAGATCTCTTTTAGTAATTGGTTGTTGGGTCCCAGGAATCTTTGGCAATGTGTGTGTCCTCTTTGATTGGGGTGTAGCCTGGGCTTCTTCCTCCCTAAGGCGCTTTGTACCCCTCATGGGTTTCCTTGAACTGGTTCTTGCTTCGTCAATAGAGATGGCTGTATTCTTTTTCTTTGGAACCGTCGATGACTTGGCATATTTGGCTAACTCTGTTGAGGTTGGCATCACGCGCAAGCAGTTCTTCATATCCAGTGCCTCATAAATAAGTAGGGTCAAGGCTGAACTACCATTCAGAAACTTTTTCTGACCCCACTTCTTCTTTGCTTCAAATAGATGTTCTTGAACATAGGGAGTCATATTTACTTGATTTTCGACTTGCCTCATAGCATGTGAGAGCAGTTGCACCACGATTTTTTGAGGTGCTGTATATCTATGCATGCTTGGAAAACAAAAGTGTTGGTGCACTAAGCGAACAACATCTTCAATGTCAGTTATGTTGATGTCCAAAAAGGATCTCTTTTTCGGATCATGACATTCATCTTTGACATTCGTGATTCCCTCTTGATTCCACCCGAAAGCTCTATTAATCAACTCATGAGTGAATTGAATTGTCTTCCAGGCACCAACTTTATCCAGTACTCGTGCCTCAGGAAGTGACATCTTATTCGATGCAGGCTGAAGTGTATTCATCACTTGCATACACCTCTAGAAATCTGGTAGATAAATAGGTAATCTGAGAAATGCATCCATTCCTGCTTGTGTCCAGACATCTGTCATGCGCAGTAATCCTTGTACAATAGTCTTGAAATCTTGCGACATCATAGGGAAGTAGTGATCCCTATCCATGATTTTGATAGTGGCCATGAAAATGAGATCCGATACTGGTTGGCCATCCAGAAACCAATGGCCTCTTGCTTTTGTTATAGATTCCAAATGAATAAGTTGAACCTCTTCCTCTTGCGTCGCTTCGGAATTAGTAGATGCCATCTGCACTCAATATAGAGTATGAATTAATGGCAAGATAGCATCAGAAATCCTCCTTCATTTGTCTTTCATAAGATTGACATTGCTCCGCGTGAATGGTGTCGTCCCTTCCCCGTGGGTATGAGAAAGGTAATACCTAAGATTTTTCCTATTTTTAGGTATTTTTATGTTTTTGTCTGAAAGAAAAACAGAAAAGTTAGTTCATAGCCGAAGTGGTTATTAATTTTTTAGTAATTTTCTTTAGATTATGTACAAGTTCTCTCCTATTTCCCAAGAAGAAAATGTGCTTCACTATCCTGAAATAGAAGAATATTGTTCCAAATGCGTGGCCTTGTAATGTGGCCCTATTATGCATACTTTGGGTTCTGGTTACTACAAATGTGTGCAACTCAAATTGCTTGGTTGATGCCTACAGCTAGTCTTGCTTTTCGGCATCCAGATCTTCACACTGTTTGGACAGGTTGTATTCCTAACATTCCTGAAGAATATGGAGCTTCTCATGTTGTACGTCTGCTTTATCTGCTTTTTGAATCTGGGAATGGTTTTTGAAGCATATGTAGACTCCTTTTCTGTCCTGTAGCTATTCATCTTTGGTTGTTTTGCCTTTAGACCATACTGATTTTCCTTGAGCCTTGGTTTGACCTTTCTGTTGATTGTCACGTGAGCAAATAATTTTGGAATCCATATTTGCGTTCGGGCCGGTTGAGCAGCTATCACCTTCTTTGGAATCCATCTTTAGCAGTTCTTTGTGGAACTGAATATCCATAGCAATTTACATACTGGTTCTGTGGGTTCTTCTGTTGTAGCAAGTAGTTCTTTTGTTGAAGATATGCAGCCATTTGGTCCTTCCTTATCCAAGCTTGTCGACTCTAAGGAATGGGGTATATTCTAATGGGTGCCTACTTGTGATTACCTGGAGAACGAGTCTCTCTTGTGCGTGGTTCTTCACTAAGGCTATTTTCAGATAGAATGACACTCTTGTGACTTGCTAGATTAGAAGATGGTGTGCAAGCAGAATTCTTTGTATCCTCACTTGAAGAACTCGATGAAGGGGTTTCCATAGTGCCAGTAAACATACATTCATCACTGTGTTCATTTGAGTGACTTTTTGGTTCTATACTTGCGGCTTTGAATTGTCGTTCGTCTAGCATGCTGAATACTTCACGATGTCCTATCTTGGCGGAGATGTATTCTAAGGCCAATTGAATAGTTACTTCATATTCGTATATCCAGTCTTGTCCTAACACGAGCTCTTCCAATAAGTCATGATCGTGACATACTAAGAGCTTCTGTTCCATAGTGTTGTTTCTGAGGTGTAGAGGAAAGATAATCTCTCCTATACACTTGGTGATCTTTCCTCATATTCCAACCAGCTGTGCCTTAGATGGGCGTAATTCCTCTTTGAGTGTCTGTGTTAATGAATACTTGATACAGCTTATAGGGGCTCCTGTGTCAATGAGAGCATCCACTAAGTGGTATTCCTTTTTTCCGACTCCCAAATTCAAATATGGTTGCTTCCTTCGTTGCCCTAGGTTTTCAATGGCCCTAAAATTAGCCATTGGGACTAGTTCCTCTCCTAGTCGATATCTCTCATCTCTTTCTCTCATCCACTCTCTTCGTCTTCTTATCCGTTCTAATGCTTCTTGTCTGGCTTCCTCTCGTATTCTTTCTTCCTCTAGGCGTCTATTTTTACCCGTTATCAGTCGTGACATCATTTCTTCAGTCAATGGTTCTAAATATTTTTTTACTCGACATCCAATGATATAATTTGGCAATACTTCTCCATCTAGAGTTGCTAAGCTGATGGCTCCGCTGGTGGATATGCGATTGATGATTAATGGGCCATATCCTCTTTTTTGCAGTTTCTTTGCGTGTTGTGTCAGGGTATATGCCAAAACTAAATCTCCTTCCTTCAAATTTTTTTCTTTAACATGAGCATCAAAATATGCCTTCTGTCACCTTTTAGCAGCATAAATCCCTGCTACTGCTTGTAACCTAGTTTCATGTAGCTTCTCTATTTGATCCAATTGAGCTGAGAATTCATGTCCTGTCCACTCGTAGGTTGTTGCTACTCTGAGAGTGGGTATTAAGAAATCAATTGGCAAAATAGCATTTTGTCCATACACTAAGTTAAAAGGAGTAGTTCGTATGGCGGTCTTGTAAGCTACTCTGAATGCACATAAAACGTGATATAATTGTTTATCCCAATCAGATCTACCATTGTTCACAATTTTAGTGAGAACTGTGCATAAGATTTTATTTGAAATTTTGGCTTGTCCATTGGCTTGTGGGTGATAAGGGGCTGATTTCTTATGAATTACCAAGAATTCATTCAGTAAAGCTTCTATCACTTCATTCACAAAATGGGTACCTCTATCACTCATAATTTCTATCGGTAGTCCAAATCTAGTGAAAACGTTCTCGAAGAGAAACTTGGCCGTAGTTCTTGTGTCATTTTTCTTGGTTGCTTTGGCTTCAACCCATTTGGTCAGATAGTCTGTGGCTACAATTATGTATTCGGCATGGGATCCTTTAGCTCACTCATCATGGGTTTTAGTGGCACTTCATCTCTTCTAATAGGATATTTTGTTTATTGACATGTATCACACCGTTGAACATATGTGGCTGCATCCTGATGTAAAGTTGGCCACCACATTCTTGCAAAGAGAATCATTTTTGCAGTTTTATCTGCAGAAAAATGTCCTCCTGCAGCTCCTGTATGTGCCATCTCTAAAACAGCAAGATACTCGTCTTCATGAATGCACACTCGCAAATGATTATCTCTTCCTCGTTTAAAGAGTTGTTTTCCTATAAGAGCATAGTCTTTGCTTTGTTCTACAAGTGCACCTTTCCTTGCTAGAGTGGCTCCTTCTGGGTACTCTTGGGTCTTTAAGAACTTCACCAGAGGCATGCTCCATCTTGGTTCTACGGTGGAGTAGCCTAAGTTAGAGTTCTCTTTTGAATTCCATTCTTGACAATTTGGGCAGGCTGATACATAGTTATATGTATCCCTTTGCATGGTTGGCCAATATATGCCTAATCTCTTCAATGTTTGCCATATTCCGTTCGCATTTAGATGGGTTTTCCATTGATTTACATGTGCTTTTTGAAGCCACATTTCTTGTTCCTCTTCTTCTACGTATCTCATGAGTAATCCACTTGAGTCTTGGTGATACAAACTTCCAGCAATGATATGAAGATTTTTAGCCTTCCATAGGTCTTGAGTTCGGTTTGGTGTGATCCCATCTTTAGGTCCATGCGTGACTATAGGGATCAACTTTTCTGCCCATTGGGGACATACTTCAAGGTTGAACAGGTACGTGTCAGGCAGATCATCCGGTACTCCTATGGGTGGTTCTCCATGTGTCATTCTTGATAGGTGATCCACTCTTATGTGGGTATTTCCTTTCTTGAATACTACTTCAAAATCAAATTCCATCAACAATAGAAACCATCGTACTAGACGTCCCGTATTACAAGGCTTATTGACTAAGTACAGTAGGGCTTGATGATCAATGAAGAATTTGAATTTGTTTGCCAATAAATAGTGTCAAAACTTCTTTACTGCATACACCATCCCTAGGCCTTCTCTTTCAGTCGTGGTATAATTGTGTTTTGCTTGATTCAATTGTCTACTGGCATAGGCTATAGGGTGATCTAACTTTCCTGCATCTGCGGGTTGAGCTAGGATGCAACCAATGGCAAACTTGGAAGCATCTACATGAATGTGAAAGGGCTTGTTCCAATTACGTACTCGAAGGATTGGGGCTGAACTCAATCGACTCTTTAATTCGTTAAAGGCCTTTTCACATTCTTCAGTCCAGTTAAATTGAGTCAATAATGCATAAAGAGGTATAACAATTATGGCATACATATGTATAAATCTTCGGTAGTAACCGCAATATCCCATAAATGCTTGCACTTCTTTAGCTGTCTTTGGTCTTGGCAAATCCAGGATCACTTTGATTTTGTCTTCATCCGTTGAAATTCTGTTTTTAGAGATATGTCCTAATATCTTTCCTTGTGGAACCATGAAGACACATTTTTTTGGGTTGAGGCATACTCTATATTATCGACATTTGGCAAAGATCTTTCCTAGTTCAGGGATATGCTCTGATCGTATAGCTGAATAAGTGCATAAATCATCCACGTATACCTCCATACTCTTTCTCAAGAACTCTTTGAATACATGGCACATCAATCTTTAAAAGGTGGTTGGGGCATAACCCTAAAGGCGTACACTCCCCATTCAGTTGCAAAGGCTCTTTTATGTTGGTCCTCAGGAGCAATGGCTACCTGATTATACCGTGAAAAGTCATCCAAAAAACTGTAAACTTCCTTCCCTGCCACTCTTTCCAGAAGATGATCTGTGATGGGTAATGGGTAACTATCCCTTATGGTAGCGGCATTTACTTTTTTCAGATTTATGCATACTCTTAACTTACCATTCTTTTTCGGTACGACCACCAAAGGTGACACCCATTCCGTGTGTTCAATCTCATAGATGAACCCAGCATCTAATAGTTTATCTATCTCTTCTTTAATCTTCGCTGAGTAAACATCCTTATATGTGTATGGTCTTTGTTTGGAAGGTTTAGCTTCAGATGTCATAGGGATTCTATGTGCATATATAGACGGATCTACTCCTTTCAAATCCTTATATGTCCAGGCAAAGACATCCCTGTATTCCCTTATGAGTCGTATTAATTCTTGTTCTTCCTCCATTGAGACATCCTGTCCTATAAAAGTACATCGTTCTTCTCCTTCCTCTAAGGTTAATAATATTTTTTTGGTATGTTCTTTATTGTCGTATGCTATTCCTGGCTGTGCTGCTCGTTTTGGCATTTGAATAGCTATTTTTCTCTCTTCTACTTCATATTTTTTGAAGTGGGCGGGCACTTCAAATTGGTCTTGAGGCTTGTTTCCTTCGTCATTTTTTGCTTTATCTAATCCAAGCTCCTCTTCCTGTGTTGGTTCTCGATTTATTTCATTAGCTCTGATACTTACTTCTTGATTTCCACTTTCTATTTCCATTTGCTCTTCCTCCATTTTAATGCTCTCATAGTCCTCCTTCCATTCCTTTTCTATCACTTCCCCTTCTTCAGCCTCTTGAAGAACTACCACGTATAGACTAACGTCATATCCTTCCTCATCAACGCATTCATTCATGGTTATCACTTCTTCATTTACACACACATGGAGAGTAGCTAAAATCTCCATCCAACCATGAGGTTCAAATTCTTCATCTAAGAATATTTGAACCATATAGGCTGGATCTTGTACTGATCTAGCAACTCCTTGCCTTTGCTGCCATCCTTTCCTCCTATCCTCTTCCTTTTTCACAGTTTGGCATATCCATAGATGAGTGTCTTCGTTCATCCATGATTGATCACTTGAACCAATATTATGAATCGACTGATTATCTTCCTCCTTATGAATCTGATTCCATTGTAAGGGGGGAACATCTTGATATGTATATGTGTGGAGATTTATTCTTGTGGTGGTTCCTTCATGCTGTAGGTATACAGCGTCTTTTCCCCAATCTTGCACTACCTTTAGTTGTCTCATGAAAGGTCTTCCAAGTATCATTTCGTAATTGCTAGGCCTTTCAAATTGACAAATCGCTAAGGTGTGCTCGAACTCAACTCCGCAAGTGGTAAAAACTACCCGTTCCAATAATCCCAAGGGCCTTTCAGTGTGTCCATCTGCCATTTGTATCTTCATGCATGTTGGTCTTAAAGCTGGTTTTCCCCATTTTTCCCAGATTTCTTTAGTAGCAATTCCTACTCCAGCTCTAGAATCTAAGATGGCTTTAGTGGTGTAATCTCTATAGGTAATTGGAAGGCACGTGTTTCCTTCATCTCCCTCACTAAAATCTCCAACCTTATCGACTCGGATTTTTACTTTGTTCACTTCATCAGGCATCTTCTTCTCTTCCGCCTTGATCTCCAATTGACTGGTTAATTTCTCCTTCAAATGTGGTTTGACCTTCAATAGTTCTTCCAATGTCAGAGTGCAAGGGATTTTTACCTTTCTAAGGTGTTGTATGATATCCGATGTTTGGACTGATGGGTTCAGTTCTCTTTTTCTCATTGAGGGAATGCGGTATAATTTTGAATTATGTTCGTACTCTCCTGTGTAATTTGGCAAAACCTTTACACTATCATTTTCTTCATTATTTGGATCAATTGGTATTATTTCTTCTAAATTCAGTTCAGGTATGGAGTCTTCATTTTCACCTTCTGCGCTTCTAGCTCCTCAAAGGGTGGTTCTATTCCTTCCACTTTCTTCCACCGGTCTTCTTGGACTCTTGCCCACTTGCACACATCTGACCCTGTTGTATTGCTTTGAGCCTGTTTACTTTCTTTTCCTCGCACGCTGTCAACAGAAGGATTATTACCTGCCAAATATTGTCTTGCACTTCTTCATGGATACTTTCCTGGCCCTAGTTCCTCCTTTCCACCTACGTGCTTTTTCCTTGATATGTTCCCCTGCAGGGCTCTGTGCAGAGATGGGTGTTGTGCCCCTACGGGGCTTCCTATAGAGATGTGTCTTCAAATACTATTGTTTAATGAAGCTTCTTTCTTTGTCTTCTTCTTTTCTTCTTTTTGCTTGATTCTCCCTCAACACTACCCCCCTCATGAACTTTGTCGTCCCCGAAAGGCTTTGAGAGTCGACAGGAGTATGTTCTAAACGCTTTTTGCTCTATTTCATTAAGAAGATTGGCTTCACGTATCATTAGATGCTTCCACTGTTCTGCTTTTACACCGTCATGTGGTGGTTGTCTATGATCGGCGAAGAAGCTTAGCTCATATGTCACTAATCTGGCATTCAGGTTGGATGACATCTTTAAAAAGATCTCTGAATCGATTTTAAAAAACCCTGTGAAAAACGCTTCTTCGAACGTTTGCATATAGGTACTCAGCAAAAACATCAACCTAGAATAATATGCCATTATTGTTGGTCGGCTATGCATAACAGACAAGTCAAAAACAAGAATATTTGTGCCTTGATTAATGCCAATGAAGTTCAAAAATGTATATGCCGCGTGTTTGAAGACCTTTAACACTGTAAGTATCATACTGAGTATTTTATTGGTCATCATGATAGTTAAATCGGGTACTCTTGCATAATTCTACAGCCAAAATTCAATGGTTTTAATCATGTAATCCTCCGTAGGTAGATAGTTATGCGGTGGACTTGGAAGTAGTGGATAGTTTAGCCACTGTTTATGCATCACACTAGTCTTTTGCATTTCCAAAAATTCTCTTGCTTCTCTTCGCCGTGGTGTTGGACAAAAAGAAGGATTTACTTGTAATAAGTAAGGTCTTGCTTGCCAGTGCACCCGCAATGTAGGATGTTTCTCCAGAAATTTTCTCCTCCAAACAGGCTCTGCATCTTCAAATTCTTCTTGAGTATAGTTGAACGTGTCATTTTTGAACTGCAGCTGTTCGTCTGGATTTTTCTGTGTGATCTTCTTTATGTATTGTCTTGTTTTCTCTTTCAATAGTCCATACGGAATGTTGAAAGGCTTCATGATAGTCTCCAAGTCTTTACCTTTAATCTTTGCTTCTTTCATGACGTTGATGACTTCATTTTCAAATTTTTAGTCAACCGGGACACCAATAGTGCCCGTTCCTTCTCACTTATTTCTCTACCTCGTCAGTAGGATTTTCTTGTCTTGGCTCTACTAGTGTCCCGATTGGTGTTGGCTCTGTTTCTTTCACGTTTAATTTTGTAAGCTGGTCAGTCTTTTCTTTTATTTCTTGCATTGCTGCTCGGAGTGCTTCTTTTGTCGCAAGCAACTCATTGCCGATTTCTGCTACCTGATCCATGTTTTCACTATAACTCACGGCAAGTTTGCCATTGGCCGTATTCAGTTGCTTCTTGAGATCATTGGTATCTTGCATGTATTTATGTTCCCATTCTACTCTCAATGCTTGCTCTTGCTTCAGCAATTCTGCATATTTCTCCATCTGACTTTGCAAGTCCTTTTGATCATCGACGGATGTCTCCTGTTTGTTTATAGGCTGGCCTAGGCACTATGTAAGCATCTAAAGCTTTCTTTAGTCTGGCCACTTATTGGTTTAGTCCATCTAGGTATATGGGTATCTCAAGTCGATTGGTGGTCACATATTCTAAAGATGTCCGATATTCTCCCTCAATAATTGACATCATGCCAATCATTGGTACAGTGTTTTGCATATCCTCTGAAGCCATAGGAATTTCTTCTTCTGACTCACTAGAGGTTTCAGAATAATGTGAACGGCTACTTGGTTCGGCTATGCTTCCTACAGAAGAGATCACACTTCTTCGGCTTCCTAGGGTTCTCCCAGATCTCAGGTTCATCCACTAAAAAGCTCTGATCAGCTTTTGCCAACCTCTGGCTTCTAGAGCTCTTCACTATGGGTCAGAATTCTAAAAAAAAAAAATTAGTTGGTACAAGACTAACTATGAGTCCTTAAGTCATGATACTTGACCACAAAAAAGTTCATGATACTCGACCTTTGACTCAGACGATACACGACAGACACGATACACGATACTTCATGGGATACGATATTCGATACTTGAATAAACTCGATACTCGATACACGATACTCCATACACGATACTTGAGATCACACGATACTTGAGATCACACCATACACGATACTGGCTAGGTATCGCAATCGGGAAAACACGAATCACGATACCTAGGTATCGAGATACTCGACCGCGGGAGAACACGATACTTGGCATTTTTTTAGTTTCTTGCAGGTGTGTTTTGAATTTTGAATGATTATATGTGTTTATCAAGCTTCTCTACCCTCTCCTCACCAACTGTATCACAGAAATAGACTTCTCTCGCCCCTGGAGAACTCTCGTGATACTTACTGCAGATCGTTTTCTCTGATATGTTTAATTTATGAAACACTGATGGGAGGATGATGAATGTGCTTACCTTGGGAACTCTCTATCAGCTCTTTAACCCCTCTGACTCGTTATGCGTAGCTTTAAAAGCCCAGATCTTCGCTCATGATACTCGACAGCAGCTTCTCATGATACTTGTGCTAGAGACAAGTGACTAAAAAATGATACTTTTTTGGGTTTTATACTCTTTGAAAAATTCTCCTACACTGAAAAAGAACAACAAGACAAAGCTTGAAGGCTACTCTAACTTCCTAGCTTACTCCCTTACTCCTCCTACTCTACGCACTCTACTCACTTCCCTAGACTAATAACTCACTACACACACTTCAGGAGTGAGAAGTAGTAAGTACGGGTGAATGTGACTTACCAAAGAAGAGAAAATCACTACTCCTCCTCTCGCTTCAATGCAAAAAGCTACTTACCATCACACCAATGCCTCGGTTTGATTCGACACTCCCCGGCAACGGCGCCAAAAATGTGTGTACCTAAGTTCCAACCTAGGGACTTGCGAAGAAAGAGACTATACCTCAATCCCCCTCAAGTGCATATAGTGGGGATTCACGCTTTGATTATCAATCCGATGAGTATCAAAACCTAGCCGAGTGTATGAAGACATGCATTCAAATGATGATCAATGAAAATGAGCTACTCAAAGAGTGCAAACAAGGTAAAGACTATTCCAAACAAGCTTCAATTGTCAGTTATGGTGTCACGATACTTGGTGCAGCAGCCAACAGTAAATTGAGCTTTTCTCTCAACTCCAAACTCCAAATATAGCAAATAACATATGTGTTTCGAAGCTCTCGAGAAGACGCATCCAATGGTGCTCAATTCTCATGATTCTACTTCAAGTTATGAGCAAAATACTGAGTCACATGAATGACCTTCCTACACTTCAGCACCTCCTACACTTCACACACACCTTAACCACAGCAAACAAACACTTTCATGGATAGACAACGCTTCCTAACTCTCTTTTCAAGAAACACACATGCATACAAGCTCACAAAGAAGATGATAAAGAGAGGAGAAGACACAAATTCGAATTTCTGTGCTCTTGATTCTCACAATGGCAAAACGTGTTTACAAAGAGTCACAAATTGACTTATATACTTGTGCCCTAAAAATGGCCCTTTCATACAAGAGACCGGCACTTTATTCACTAAAAGAGTAATTTCCTACTAATTTACATGGATAGGCTTCTAATCTTCTGTGGGGATGCATCTAGAGGACTCCTCTAGTGCATTTACATCGGAAAATATATTACAAGAATGGTTATAATACAAAAATTGGGTGTCCAAATCGGAGAAACTTTGGGGGCCTTCTTTTTCTCTGCCTTTGTGCTCTCTTTGCTCTGCAACACTCTCCCCCTCTTTGTCTCTGTCGTCCCTTGATAGGCTTTACTTCTTGTCTTCAGCTTGTTTAAGAGGTCTGAATACACGCACCCAATGGTCGAAGAAGCAGTAAGGACTGTCAGAGAATTTTCTTATTTTATCCGATGTAAGTCCTTTGCTTCTGTTTTCCCCTTGATATCCCATACATCACAAATTTGTGTTACTGCATTCAGTTGGGTTGCCACGCACGCCACCAATGACCTCTTTCTATCTTTTGGTCCTCTGATTTGTCCTGGTTGCACACATTTGACCCTGTTGTATTGCTTTGAGCCTGTTTACTTTCTTTTCCTCGCACGCTGTCAACGGAAGGATTATTACCTGCCAAATATTGTCTTGCACTTCTTCATGGATACTATCCTGGCCCTGGTTCCTCCTTTCCACCTACGTGCTTTTCCCTTGATATGTTCCCCTACAGGGCTCTCTGCAGAGATGGGTGTTGCGCCCCTACGGTGCTTCCCGCAGAGATGTGTCTTCAAATATTATCGTTTAATGAAGCTTCTTTCTTTGTCTTCTTGTTTTCTTCTTTTTGCTTGATTCTCCCTCAACACTACCCCCCTCATGAACTTTGTCGTCCGCAACAGGCTTTGAGAGTCGACGGGAGTATGTTCTATATGCTTTTTGCTCTGTTTCATTAAGAAGATTGGCTTCACGTATCATTAGATGCTTCCACTGTTCTGCTTTTACACCGTCATGTGGTGGTTGTCTATGATCGGCGAAGAAGCTTAGCTCATATGCCACTAATCTGGCATTCAGGTTGGATGACATCTTTAAAAAGATCTCTGAATCGATTTCAAAAAACCCTGTGAAAAATGCTTCTTCGAACGTTTGCATATAGGTACTCGGCAAAAACATCAACCTAGAATAATATGCCATTATTGTTGGTCGGCTATGCATAACAGACAAGTCAAAAACAAGAATATCTGTGCCTTGATTAATGCCAATGAAGTTCAAAAATGTATATGCCGTGTGTTTGAAGACCTTTAACACTGTAAGTATCATACTGAGTATTTTATTGGTCATCTTGATAGTTAAATCGGGTACTGTTGCATAATTTTGCAGCCAAAATTCAATGGTTTTAATCATGTAATCCTCCGTAGGTAGATAGTTATGCGGTGGACTTGGAAGTAGTGGATAGTTTAGCCACTGTTTATGGATCACACCAGTCTTTTGCATTTCCAAAAATTCTCTTGCTTCTCTTCGTCGTGGTGTTGGACAAAAAGAAGGATTTACCTGTAATAAGTAAGGTGTTGCTTGCCAGTGCACCCGCAATGTAGGATGTTTCTCCAAAAATTTTCTCCTCCAAACAGGCTGTGCAGCTTCAAATTCTTCTTGAGTATAGTTGAACGTGTCATTTTTGAACTGCAGCTGTTCGTCTGGATTTTTTTGTGTGATCTTCTTTATGTATTGTCTTGTTTTCTCTTTCAATAGTCCATACGGAATGTTGAAAGGCTTCATGATCGTCTCCAAGTCTTTACCTTTAATCTTTGCTTCTTTCATGACTTTGATGACTTCATTTTCAAAATTTTTAGTCAACCGAGACACCAATAGTGCCCGTTTCTTCTGACTTATTTCTCTACCTCGTCAGTAGGATTTTCTTGTCTTGGCTCTACTGGTGTCCCGATTGGTGTTGGCTATGTTTCTTTCACGTTTAATTTTGTAAGCTGGTCAATCTTTTCTTTTATTTCTTGCATTGCTGCTCGGAGTGCTTCTTTTGTCGCAAGCAACTCATTGCCGATTTCTGCTACCTGCTCCATGTTTTCACTATAACTCACGGCAAGTTTGCCATTGGCCGTATTCAGTTGCTTCTTGAGCTCATTGGTATCTTGCATGTATTTATGTTCCCATTCTACTCTCAATGCTTGCTCTTGCTTCAGCATCTCTGCATATTTCTCCATCTGACTTTGCAAGTCCTTCTGATCATCGACGGATGTCTCTTGTTTGTCTATAGGCTGGTCATTTGTGGTTCTTCACTAAGGCTGTTTTCATATAGAATGACACTCTTGTGACTTGCTAGATTAGAAGATGGTGTGCAAGCAGAATTCTGTGTATCCTCATTTGAAGTAGTCGATGAAGGGGTTTCCATAGTGCTAGTGAACATACATTCATCACTGTGTTCATTTGAGTGAGTTTTTGGTTCTATACTTGCGGCTTTGATTGGTCGTTCGTCTAGCATGCTGAATACTTCACGATGTCCTATCTTGGCGGAGATGTATTCTAAGGCCAATTGAATAGTTACTTCATATTCGTATATCCAGTCTTGTCCTAACACGAGCTCTTCCAATAAGTCCTGATCGTGACATACTAAAAGCTTCTGTTCCATAGTGTTGTTTCCGAGGTGTAGAGGCAAGATAATCTCTCCTATACACTTGGTGATCTTTCCTCCTATTCCAATTAGTTGTGCCTTAGATGGGCGTAATTCCTCTTTGAGTGTTTGTGTTAATGAATACTTGATACAGTTTATAGCGGCTCCTGTGTCAATGATGTTGATATATTTAGGTAGTGATGTGTGTGAACACTCTAGGACTGCCGGGGCACTTTTTTCCCTCTTTAGGAGGTTTTTTTTCCCCCGGCTTGTATATACGCCTATTGCCCTAATGGGCTACTTATCTTTGTACATTCTCTAGTAATACATTCAGTCTTGTGTGTTGTGCTCCAAGCTTCTTCTTCTTCCTTGTGCTGTTCGCGTGCTTCCGCAGACGTCTAACTCCAACAATTGGTATCAGAGCAGGTCGTCGCTTCTTCTAGGGCGCCGTCGACACTCCTCCGTTTGCAGTCTCAGATTCGCACGAAATTTGGTGAGCATACTCAGGGTGTTTCCGAGATCAAAACTACTTTGCTTTGTGGTGCCAAAATCGCGATCTGAGCTCGTTTCGGCCTCCGAACGCACTATCGCAGCGCTTGTGCAGGCTATTTCGTCCTTTTGTGCCAAAGGTATATACCAGTTTCTATTCGCCAGTTTAAGCGTCTCGAAGTCTGCTACAGGTCTAGCAGAACGCGTTTGGGCAGTTCCGTTCAACTTTTTTAGATAGAGTCAATTTTCTGCATCAAGGTATTTTAGTCATCGGCCATGGCTGAAAGTAGTGATGTATTCCGTATGTTGGCTGTTGAGGATAAGTTGGATGGTATCAACTACTCATTATGGGCTTATATGATGCGACATGTACTGGTTGCAAAAGGATTGTGGAACATTGTGCAGGGTGTTGAAAGACGTCCTGTTACACCTGTAACGACAGGTACTGCAAATACAGGTGTTGGAGCTGATGAAGATGGTATCGAAGATGATATTCCGCAGATTCCTGTTCGTGCTGCTGTTTCTGTTGCACCTACTGCAGAGCAGATTCGTTGGGATGGCAGAGATGCCCAGGCACATGCATTGATAGCTTTGTCTGTCAAACGTGCCATTATTCCTCACATTCGCTCTTGCAGAACAGCAAAGGATGCTTGGGATACACTTACCACTTTGTACCAGGCTAGGAATGAGGCTCGTGTTGCTTACCTCCGAAAACAGTTGGAGAGTGAGCACATGAATGAAGGTGATTCTATGGACAGTTTTCTTACAAAGATCAAAGACCTGAAGGAACAATTGATTTCTGCTGATGAGGTTATACCAGATAGCTCACTGTGCAGACCGTTCTGAATGGTCTTCCTGATTCATATCAGAGTTTTGCCTCTACTCTTCGGTTGATGATGAAAGGCAATCCGAATGCCTTGTCATTTGAGGAATTAGTCTCTGTTCTATTGCAGGAAGATCGGTCCAGGCAGAACAGGTCCATTATGCGTGTTGCAGATCAAGCTTTCCTGGCTAGTCAGAAGGGCAAAGGAAAATGGAGCTCTTCTACTAGTAAGCAGAAATCTGCAAATGCTGCACATTCAAAGAACCAAGACAAAGATGAGAAAAAATCAGAAAAGCAGAAATTGTTTTGTAAGTACTGTAAAGGCAATGATCATATCATAAAGAACTGTCCAAAACTGGCTGCTAAAGAGGCAAAGAAGAAAGAGGCTGGAATGGTTGTTGCAGAGGCCTCTACACCTAAAACAGAGTCTGCAAATCTTGTGCAGGAAGAAGAATGGGCGTTTACTACTGTCTGCAGTTTTGACCCATCTTCTCCTGATCAGTGCATGTCTGCAGTAGACTCAGATGTTTGGTACTTTGACAGTGGGGCGACCAAACATATTACCTCGCAGCGCAGTTTCTTCTCTTCACTTGAGCCTGCTCCTACAGGGAATACTGTCACATGCGCCAATAACTCCTCTTATCCTATTATGGGAGTTGGTAAGATCATTCTGACTACTGCTGATGGTAGTTCTTTCACTTTGTCAGATGCTTTATTTGTGCCAGGGATCAAAAAGAATCTGTTATCAGTTTCTGCATTAGCCAAGATTGGCTTGGTTGTGAAATTTGTTGATGACAGGTGTACAGTCCATGATCTCTCAAATGGAGGTGTGATTATTGCTTCTGGCATTTTATGTCGTGGGCTGTATAAGCTCATAGACTATGAAAGATCTGTGAATGATTCGGCATGTGCAGTTCATGATTCTCAGGCTATCTCAGATGCAAAGCTTTGGCATGCACGCTTTGGTCATCTGAATTTTGCTAGTTTGTTACGCCTGCAGAAATCTGAAATGGTGTCCTCTTTGCCCAAACTTGAGGCACCTGGAAAACATGTTTGTGAAGGCTGTATTTTGGGCAAAATGCAGCGTTCTTCCTTTCCAAAAGATGGTTCAGTTCGGGCTACGCAGAAATTGCAGCTTGTACATAGTGATGTCTGTGGTCCTATGCATACACCCTCTTTTGGAAATTACCTTTACTTCGTGACTTTCATTGATGATTTTTCCAGGCATGCATGGGTATATCCACTCAAAGCTAAGTCCGAAGTGTTCATGTGCTTCAAACAGTTTTTGGTTTTAGCTGAAAATCTGTCAGCATGTAAAATGGGCACCCTCCGTTCTGATCGAGGGGGGGAATATATGTCTTCAGATTTTAATGCATTTCTGGCTGAACGTGGGATAAAACACCAGTGTACAGTGCCGTATACACCTCAACAGAATGGAGTTGCTGAACGAAAGAACAGGTCACTCATGGAGATGGCGAGGTGCATGGTCAAAAGTCAGGCTTTACCACATAGTTTCTGGCTTGAGGCTGTCATGTGTGCAGCATATGTACTGAACAGGTGTCCCACTAAAGCGTTGCAGTCTATCACTCCATATGAGGCTTGGCATGACCGCAAGCCATCTGTTGCTCATCTGCGTGTTTTTGGTTGTTTGGCATATGCATTAGTGCCTGAACAACATCGCAGAAAATTGGATGATAAGGCAGTAAAATGTATTTTTGTTGGGTACAGTTCTGAAAGTAAAGGCTATCGTCTGTATCATCCACAGACTAAACACATTCTGGTCAGCCGTGATGTTGTCTTTGTGGAAGATGCTATTCAACCATTGCTTTCATGTACTAAGGAGACATTTGTTAGCTCCAAAGACATGTATGATACTTTGATGCCTCTTTTTACAGGTGGACAGGCTAGTGCTGGTCCTAATGAGGCAACTTCTCAGCCTTTGCAGGTTTCATATGATGATGCAGATCATTCCATTTCTGATGCAGATTTACATGATGCACTTGTTGATGAGAGAGTTGATATTGAGCAGGCAAAAACTATGCCAAAATGGTTGGTGCAGACTTTGCGTGATAGCAAATTAGATGCACCTTTGTCATATCGTACTCGTTCAGGCTCTCATAGTGCCTCCTTTGCATCAGATTGCTATGCTATGGCTGCATCTAGTCTCTGTGATGAGAATGAGCCTGTTTCTTTTGATGATGCACAAAATTCAGAAAATTGGATGGCTGCTATGCAATCTGAATATGATGCTATAATGAAGAATGGTACATGGTCTTTATGTGACTTGCCTCCTGGCAAGAAGGCCATTGGCACTAAGTGGGTATACAAGCTAAAGCGTAAACCTGATGGTACAGTTGACAGGTATAAGGCTAGGCTTGTTGCAAAGGGTTATGTGCAGGAAAGAGGCATTGATTTTGATGAGACCTTTGCACCTACATGCCGTATGACTACTGTTCGGAGCATTTGTGCACTTGCAGCCCATCATGGTTGGAATGTACATCAGTTGGACATTAAAACAGCATTTCTGAATGGTGACTTGCATGAAGAAGTGTATGTTTTTCAGCCCCGTGGCTTTGTGCAGAAAGGGCATGAAAACCAGGTGTGCAGGTTAAAGAAGGCGTTATATGGTTTAAAGCAAGCACCACGTGCTTGGTATGAGAAGATACATGCCTATCTGATTGCACATGGTTTTGAGAACAGTCCAACTGAAAGCACCTTATATGTTAAGCGTGCTAATGATGTGCTTCTGATCATTGTTGTCTATGTTGATGACATGCCGCTCACTGGTCCTATTGAGACACATATTGCTGATTTTAAGGCTGATTTGCATGCCTCATTTGAGATGTCTGATTTGGGGCATTTGCATCACTATTTGGGCATTCAGTTTATGCACGTTGATGGTGGAATGGCTTTGTGTCAAACGAAATATATTGACACATTATTGCAGTGTTTTGGCCTTGAAGACTGTAAGCCTATTGCCACTCCTATGGAGACAGGTTTACGATTGAGTCTTCATGATGCTGGAGATGCATTTGATGCTGTTCTCTATCAGCAGGCTGTTGGATGCTTGATTTACTTATGCATTACTCGGCCAGATATTCAGTTTGCTGTCTCACAGATGAGCAGGTTCATGCATTGCCCAGGAGTCACGCATTGGAAAGCGGTTAAGCGCATCTTTCGCTACTTGAGTGGTACTCGGCTACTTGGGTTGTTTTATCCCAAGGGGGGATCACTACCGCCAGATTTGCATGCTTTTTCTAACTCAGATTGGGTTGGTTGCTATGACACTCGTGTGTCCACCAGTGGTTTTTGCTTCATGCTTGGTAGCTCATGTATATCTTGGTTGAGCAAGAAGCAGCCTACTGTGGCCACTTCCAGTTGTGAGGCTGAGTATAGGGCAGCTTTCACAGTGACTGTTGAGTGTGTGTGGCTCAGACGCCTTATGGCTGATTTGGGTGTTGGCCAGTCTTCTGCCACCACCATCTTCACTGACAGTCAGAGCGCATTGGCAGTTGCGAGGAACCCTGTGTTCCATGCTCGCACTAAGCATATTGAGGTGCATTATCACTATGTCAGGGAGAGGTTCTCTGCTGGGGAGATCAGCTTGGCATATGTGCCCACGCAGGAGAACATTGCAGACCTTTTCACGAAGGCTCTGCCTAGGGAGAAGTTTGAAGCTTTCCGCAAAGCTTTAGGCTTACTTCCTTTTGTGAAGTGATTTCCACATAGCTTGGCACTTCCTTATACATGAGTGCCAGCTCCTTGTTCACCGCATCACTCCCAGGGGGGATTTGTTGATATATTTAGGTAGTGATGTGTGTGAACACTCTAGGACTGCCGGGGCACTTTTTTCCCTCTTTAGGAGGTTTTTTTTCCCCCGGCTTGTATATACGCCTATTGCCCTAATGGGCTACTTATCTTTGTACATTCTCTAGTAATACATTCAGTCTTGTGTGTTGTGCTCCAAGCTTCTTTTTCTTCCTTGTGCTGTTCGCGTGCTTCCGCAGACGTCTAACTCCAACAAATGAGAGCATCCACTAAGTGGTATTCCTTTTTTCCGACTCCCAAATTCAAATATGGTTGCTTCCTTCGTTGCCCTAGGTTTTCAATGGCCCTAATATTAGCCATTGGGACTAGTTCCTCTCCTAGTCGATATCTCTCATCTCTTTCTCTCATCCACTCTCTTCGTCTTCTCATCCGTTGTAATGCTTCTTGTATGGCTTCCTCTCGTATTCTTTCTTCCTCTAGGCGTCTATTTTTACCTGTTATCAGTCGTGACATCATTTCTTCAGTCAATGGCTCTAAATATTTTTTTACTCGACATCCACTGATATAATTTGGCAATACTTCTCCATCTAGAGTTGCTAAGTTGATGGCTCCGCTGGTGGATATGCGATTGATGATTAATGGGCCATATCCTCTTTTTTGCAGTTTCTTTGCGTGTTGTTTCAGGGTATATACCAAAACTAAATCTCCTTCCTTCAATTTTTCTTCTTTAACATGAGCATCAAAATATGCCTTCTGTCGCCTTTAAGCAGCATAAATCCCTGCTACTGCTTGTAACCTAGTTTCATGTAGCTTCTCTATTTGATCCAATTGAGCTGAGAGTTCATGTCCTGTCCACTCATAGGTTGTTGCTACTCTGAGAGTGGGTATTAAGAAATCAATCGGCAAAATAGCATTTTTTCCATACACTAAGTTAAAAGGAGTAGTTCATATGGCAGTCTTGTAAGCTACTCTGAATGCCCATAAAACGTGATGTAATTGTTTATCCCAATCAGATCTACCATTGTTCACAATTTTAGTGAGAACTGTGCATAAGATTTTATTTGAACTTTCGGCTTGTCCATTGGCTTGTGGGTGATAAGGGGCTGATTTCTTATGAATTACCAAGAATTCATTCACTAAAGCTTCTATCACTTCATTCACAAAATGCGTACCTCTATCACTCACAATTTCTACCGGTAGTCCAAATCTAGTGAAAACGTTCTCGAAGAGAAACTTGGCCGTAGTTCTTGTGTCATTTTTCTTGGTTGCTTTGGCTTCAACCCATTTGGTCAGATAGTCTCTGGCTACAATTATGTATTCGGCATGGGATCCTTTAGCTGGTGGGCTAATAGGTCCTATAAAGTCTATTCCCCATTTTGTGAAAGCTCTGGCACTCATCATGGGTTTTAGTGGCACTTCATCTCTTCTAATAGGATATTTTGTTCGTTGACATGTATCACACCGTTGAACATATGTGGCTGCATCCTGATGGAAAGTTGGCCACCACATTCCTGCAAAGAGAATCATTTTTGCAGTTTTATCTGCAGAAAAATGTCCTCCTGCAGCTCCTGTATGTGCCATCTCTAAAACAGCAAGATACTCGTCTTCATGAATGCACACTCGCAAATGATTATCTCCTCCTCGTTTAAAGAGTTGTTTTCCTATAAGAGCATAGCCTTTGCTTTGTTCTACAAGTGCACGTTTCCTTGCTAGAGTGGCTCCTTCTCGGTACTCTTGGGTCTTTAAGAACTTCACCAGAGGCATGCTCCATCTTGGTTCTACGGTGGAGTAGCCTAAGTTAGAGTTCTCTTCTGAATTTCGTTCTTGACAAGTTGGGCAGGCTGATACATAGTTATATGTATCCCTTTGCATGGTTGGCCAATATATGCCTAATCTCTTCAATGTTTGCCATGTTCCGTTCGCATTTAGATGGGTTTTCCATTGATTTACATGTGCTTTTTGAAGCCACATTTCTTGTTCCTCTTCTTCTACGTATCTCATGAGTAATCCACTTGAGTCTTGGTGATACAAACTTCCAGCAATGATATGAAGATTTTTAGCCTTCCATAGGTCTTGAGTTCGGTTTGGTGTGATCCCATCTTTAGGTCCATGCGTGAGTATAGGGATCAACTTTTCTGCCCATTGGGGACATACTTCAAAGTTGAACAGGTACGTGTCAGGCAGATCATCCAGTACTCCTATGGGTGGTTCTCCATGTTTCATTCTTGATAGGTGATCCGCTCTTATGTGGGTATTTCCTTTCTTTACTACTACTTCAAAATCAAATTCCATCAACAATAGAAACCATCGTACTAGACATCCCGTATTACAAGGCTTATTGACTAAGTACAGTAGGGCTCGATGATCAATGAAGAATTTGAATTTGTTTGCCGATAAGTAGTGTCGAAACTTCTTTACTGCATACACCATCCCTAGGCCTTCTCTTTCAATCGTGGTATGATTGTGTTCTGCTTGATTCAATTGTCTACTGGCATAGGCTATAGGGTGATCTAACTTTCCTGCATCTGCGGGTTGAGCTAGGATGCAACCAGTGGCAAACTTGGAAGCATCTACATGAATGTGAAAGGGCTTGTTCCAATTAGGTACTCGAAGGATTGGGGCTGAACTCAATCGACTCTTTAATTCGTTAAAGGCCTTTTCACATTCTTTAGTCCAGTTAAACTGAGTCAATAATGCATAAAGAGGTCTAACAATTATGGCATACATATGTATAAATCTTCGGTAGTAACCGCAATATCCCATAAATGCTTGCACTTCTTTAGCAGTCTTTGGTCTTGGCAAATCGAGGATCACTTTGATTTTGTCTTCATCAGTTGAAATTCCGTTTTTAGAGACAATATGTCCTAATATCTTTCCTTGTCGAACCATGAAGACACATTTTTCTGGGTTGAGGCATACTCTATATTGTCGACATTTGGCAAAGATCTTTCCTAGTTCAGGGATATGCTCTAATCTTATAGTTGAGTAAGTGCATAAGTCATCCACGTATACCTCCACACTCTTTCTCAAGAACTCTTTGAATACATGGCACATCAATCTTTGGAAAGTGGTTGGGGCATTGGTTAGGCCAAAAGGCATAACCCTGAAGGTGTACACTCCCCATTCAGTTGCAAAGGTTGTTTTATGTTGGTCCTCAAGAGCAATGGCTACCTGATTATACCCTGAAAAGTCGTTCAAAAAATTGTAAACTTCCTTCCCTGCCACTCTTTCCAGAAGATGATCCGTGATGGGTAATGGGTAACTATCCCTTATGGTAGCGGCATTTACTTTTTTCATATTTATGCATACTCTTAACTTACCATTCTTTTTCAGTACGACCACCAAAGGTGACACCCATTCCGTGTGTTGAATCTCATATATGAGCCCAGCATCTAATAGTTTATCTATCTCTTCTTTAATCTTTGCTGAGTAAACATCCTTATATGTGTATGGTCTTTGTTTGGAAGGTTTAGCTTCAGATGTCATAGGGATTCTATGTGCACATATAGATGGATCTACTCCTTTCAAATTCTTATATGTCCAGGCAAAGACATCACTGTATTCCCTTATGAGTCGTATTAATTCTTGTTCTTCCTCCATTGAGACATCCTGTCCTATAAAAGTACATCGTTCTTCTCCTTCCTCTAAGGTGACTAATATGTTTTTGGTATGTTCTTTATTGTCATATGCTATTCTTGGATGTGCTTCTCGTTTTCGCATTTGAATAGCTATTTTTCTCTCTTCTACTTCATATTTTTTGAAGTGGGCGGGCACTTCAAATTGGTCTTTAGGCTTGTTTCCTTCGTCATTTTTTGCTTTATCTAATCCAAGCTCCTCTTCCTGTGTTGGTTCTCGATTTATTTCATTAGCTATCATACTTACTTCTTGATTTCCACTTTCTATTTCCATTTGCTCTTGCTCCATTTCATTGCTCTCATAGTCCTCCTTCCATTCCTTTTCTATCATTTCCCCTTCTTCAGCCTCTTGAAGAACTACCACGTATAGACTAACGTCATATCCTTCCTCATCAATGCATTCATTCATGGTTATCACTTCTTCGTTTACACACACTTGGAGAGTAGCTAAAATCTCCATCCAACCATGAGGTTCAAATTCTTCATCTAAGAATATTTGAGGCATATAGGCTGGATCTTGTACTGATCTAGCAACTCCTTGCCTTTGCTGCCATCCTTTCCTACTATCCTCTTCCTTTTTCGCAGTTTGGCATATCCATAGATGAGTGTCTTCGTTCATCCATGATTGATCACTTGAACCTATACTATGAATCGACTGATTATCTTCCTCCTTATGAATCTGATTCCATTGTAAGGGGGGAACATCTTGATATGTATATGTGTGGAGATTTATTCTTGTGGTGGTTCCTTCATGCTGTAGGTATACACCGTCTTTTCCCCAATCTTGCACTACCTTTAGTTGTCTCATGAAAGGTCTTTCAAGTATCATTTCATAATTGCTAGGCCTTTCAAATTGACAAATCGCTAAGGTGCGCTCGAACTCAACTCCGCAAGTGCTAAAAACTACCCGTTCCAATAATCCCAAGGGCCTTTCAGTGTGTCCATCTGCCATTTGTATCTTCATGCGTGTTGGTCTTAAAGTTGGTTTTCCCCATTTTTCCCAGATTTCTTTAGTAGCAATTCCTACTCCAGCTCCAGAATCTAAGATGGCTTTAGTGGTGTAACCTCTATAGGTAATTGGAAGGCACGTGTTTCCTTCATCTCCCTCACTAAAATCTCCAACCTTATCGACTAGGATTTTTACTTTGTTCACTTCATCAGGCATCTCCTTCTCTTCCGCCTTGATCTCCAATTGACTGGTTAATTTCTCCTTCAAATGTGGTTTGACCTTCAACACTTCTTCCAATGTCAGAGTGCAAGGGATTTTTACCTTTCTAAGGTGTTGTATGATATCCGATGTTTGGACTGATGGGTTCAGTTCTTTTTTTCTCATTGAGGGAATGCGGTATAATTTTGAATTATGTTCGTACTCTCCTGTGTAATTTGGCAAAACCTTTACACTATCATATTCTTCATTACTTGGATCAATTGGTATTATTTCTTCTGAATGCAGTTCAGGTATGGAGTCTTCAATTTCACCTTCTGCACTTCTAGCTCCGCAAAGGGTGGTTCTATTCCTTCCACTTTCTTCCACCGGTCTTCTTGGACTCTTGCCGACAAATCTTTAGGCCATTCCCCTTCTACTTCAGGAACAATGGATCCTTCCCTTTTATCCTCGCAGAAATTTCCATTATGTGTCTCACCTGCTTCGGGTTTCTTTGGGTCCTTAGGGATGACACATTCTTGGAATTCTTTTTCGGGAATTCGTGAATTGGCCAGTTGAATTGGGCAGTTGTTCGATGGTAGGTCCTGCTCTTATTCGTGCCTTGTACGCCTCAATCCACATGGCTAATTCTTGAGGCATGGGATCTACTAAAATTGATCCTACCTTTTCTTTTTTTTACTTTCCTTTCCGAATTTCTTCTTCCTCTTCTTGTTTCTCTTCAGGATTTTGTTCGCTCTTTTCATTTTCCTTCTTTTGTTGTAGTTTCTTTTCCTTCATCCTATCTCTACGGTTCTTCCATCTCTGTGTTCGTTTACTTAATGTCCGCGGATTGACATTAAGGAGGTGAAGCTTCTTAACGTGGTTCTCACCATTGTGCTAGAGCAACACCAAATTTGGCGCCGTTGTCGGGGATCGAGTCTAGGACGAATGTGTGATGGTAAGAGTATAGCAAGAAGTGGCGTTGGAAGGTAAAAATTTCAGTTTTTGTTGTTGTTTTTACTTAGTTCTTAGTGTTTTTCACTTCCCCCACACTCCATCTTCATCACCACATCATCATCTTCATCTCCAAAAAATCAAAAAATTCACCATATCCACCCATTCTCCTCACTTCCCCTCATTTGTGCATTCGAGAGAGCGAGAGAGAACTTTTGTGCTTGTGTGTGCTTGTGTTTTCTTGAGTTTTCTTGCAGGTACAGTGATCCAGAGCATCAGGAAAGCTTGGAAAAGGTAAAATTTTACTCTCTGTCCAAGATCTGCCGAGTGTGGCGGACCATCGCGATGGTCCACCACCTTTGGAATTCGAGGTAGGTGACCACACCACGAGGTAGGCGACCCTTGCGCATCTACGAATCCACAGGCACATCTCAGAAATTCATACTTTGGTGGACCATCGCGACTGTCTCAGACCATCGCGATTGTGTCGCACCATCGCGATAGGCTCAAGCCATCGCGACGGCTCGGCCGGACCATCGCGACGGTCTCGGACCATCGCAACGGTTCACTTGAACCATCGTGACGGTTCACTTGGACCATCGCGATTGTTCAGCTGACCTCGGGCCATCGCGATTGGCCCATGCCATCGCCACGACGGTGCCACGTGTCAAGATAGACCATCGCGACGGTTCATTTTTTCGGACCATCGCGACAGCCCAAAATCGGACCATCGCGATTGGCTCATGCCATCGCACTTGTGACCATCGCGACGGTTCACTTCGGACCATCGCGATTGTCCACCTTTGACCGTTGACCCAAGCCATCGCGATTGTCCAAATTCCACGCCATCGCGACGGTTCGACCTCACGCCATCGTTCACTTGGGCCATCGCGACGGTTCATTTCGCACCATCGCGATTGTCCAAATTTCACGCCATCGCGACGGTTCATTTCGGACCATCGCGATTGTCCAAATTTCAAGCCATCGCGATCGTTCACTTTGGGCCATTGCGACGGTTCAGCTTTTCGCACCATCGCGATTGTCCAAATTCCACGCCATCGCGACGGTTCACTTGGACCATCGCGACGGTCTCAGACCATCGCGATTGTGCACCCCCATCGCAAATTTAGGGTTCCATTTTTTGACCAATTTTGGGGGTATTTTTGAGAAATTTTTGGACCATTATACTCATAGGAGACCCCTTAGCTCATATTGGAAGGAAAACCTGGTTGTCAGTTTTTACCCCCCAGGGCCTGATTGGTCATAACTTTTTCATCCGAAGTCCGTTTTTTGAGCTTAATAGCTCATTAGAAAGCTCTTGATGAGTACTACGTGACCTCAACTGTTTTTTTCTTAAAGGATACATCTATTTTTAGATAAACTATTTTGAGGTTCACCTAGTTTGGGACTAGGAAGCCAGGGGGCAAGTATTGAAAATTTGGGCAAAAGGGAAGGGACTTAAAAGGTGTATATACTCAAGTGCTTGATCATCCAACTGTGAATTGGTCTAACATTGAATTTTTTCAGGTATAGCAAGGACAATCAAGGGCAACCAAAGCAAGGCAGTAAAGGGCATCAAGCTTGGGAAGCGCGGCTTCTTGGGCATCAGAGCAACCAAAAAAGCTGACTTGAGGTTGGAAGATTACTCAACCCCCTCAGTCAATTCTTAGCTTAGGGTAAACGGTAGCATTGTGAATTTAAGACGATAGGAACGCCTCAAGTTCAAGAGAATTAAGTTTATCAAGTTCAAGACTAAAGTAAAGGTGTGTGACCCGAAAACCTAAAGGAAAGAACCTAAGTCTGACGGAACGAGAACTCAAAATCATAACGGAAAGTCGAATTCCTGACGCATACATTAAGACAAGGATCTAAAGAAATCTAAAAAGAATCAAGACAGTAATAACAAAGAATCATTGACGATCTGAGCGTGTACTGAGTGTGCAACGAAGAAAATTAATGAACCTTAGATCGGGCAAACATATAGGTAAGTCAGACCAACGAAGCCTTAGATCATCAGAAGCAAGTGTAAGAACTACTGCACGATCGTGGGCTCAGCAATTGAATAGTAATTACCCCTACAAGAGCTCAGATACCAGTGAATCAGAAATGGCATTTAGCACAGATAGACCAGAAGTAGGGTCAAATGTAGCACACTTAGAAAAACCAGAAGGACCCTATAGGACTCAACTAGAGTTTCTCCGAACCAACCGACTAGGTGCTCGCATCTATGAGGATGGTTTGCGAAGGCAAGTGGTGCAACTGCACAACCCTGATCAACCCATTGGATTGGAAAGACCAGTGGTGAAATTTGAGAGAGACGCGTACATAGACAAGGAAGGAACCATGTACGTCCTAAGTACGCAGCCAAACGATACTAATGAGTTTGGCACAACTCAATTAGAGACGGAAGCGAAATTTCAAGGAAAAGAACCGTTAGAAGAACCTAGAACACCTAGAGGGAAATCCGTATTAACAAGAGTACTCATCCCAGAGTGGATCCCTCAAGATAACAGGAGCATCGAGTTGTTTGTAAATAAAGACACAGATGAAGCCTTTTGGAGGTACAGAAAGGAACATCCTGGTGAGATAGGCATCATTACAATTTATGAGTTCAAGGACCCGGATACACCTGGAAAGGTTGTATACCTGGACGAGACTTCAGAAAGAGTCTTTGTGGTGCCTGACCATGCTAAAAACACATACACATGGAGAGGTGAATTGGTATTCCCTCCATCTAGAACGAACATGAATACAAGTCAACAAGGGGCAGGAACATCATCAGCCTTTGGAATTCAAAGAGAAAAGAATAAAGAAAGACCCGAAGTAAGCTTCACTCATCCCGTAGGGAGAGATAGAACAACCACAGATAGACAAGGAGATCATGGAATACCAGGTGGTAGAGATGATTTTCCTCTACCTAGACCCCGTGAACACGCAAGAATACTGAGACCCACGCAGTTAGTGAAATCCATGAAAAATTATTTTGATGGGACAGGAGATCCCTATGACCATGTCGCAGAATTCAAGCAAGTACTAAGAGCAGAACAGGTCGAAGACATGTTCACGCAATACAACGCATTTGGACTAACGTTAAAGAATACAGCTTTAACTTGGTTCCAACCATTGCAACAAAGGCAATTTAGGGACATCCACCACTTTTTAGACTCATTCATCACTGAATTCTCTAAAAGTGGGATTAGACATGACACGTCTTCGTTGATTCATAGCTTTAAACAGACCCCTCAAGAAACAGTTAGACTCGCAGGACGTAGATTTAGACAATATGTTGAACGATGTCCAATGCAAGAGCTACCCTCACAAGCCAAGCAAGTGTCATTGTTCCTAGATGGCTTGTTGAGCTCTAAACTACGCTCCTATGTTTACCTAAAAGAACCCAGAACGCTAGAGCAATGTGTAAGAATTTGCATAGACATTGAGGACAACTTAGGAGATGAGTTGGAACTCTCAAAGGTCTATAAGGACTCAGACTGTTCATCTCTAGCATCCACAAAATTGTCTAGCTCGATAGAGGACCTAGCAGAGAAAGTGGCCCAGAAACTAGGAGTTTCTAGTAAACCTAGGGTGCTTACAAACAAGCGTTGTTACACCTGTGGCGGTGATCATATGGCAAATGTGTGTCCCAATGCACCACAACCTCAAGCCAACCCTAGTGGCCAATATTGTACGATTGAAAGAAGATACACGAATCATACGGCTCAGGACTGCCCATACAACAAACAGACCGTGAGACAGAACTACCCGCAAGCATACCAGCAGCCAGGTAGGTATCAAGGCCATTACAATGCTCAGCCTTATTACTATAGGCCTCCTCAGAACTACCCATACCAGGCTCAACAGAGACCTCAACCTGTCTTAGCTCAGCAGCCACCACCACCAGCAAATGTCATCCCAGTCAAATATGATGCTACAGAAGAAAACCTAAGTAGGGCCATAGTGCCTTCTTCACCTTTGATCACAGAGAGTGATCCAACCTCAAACAGTTTTGACTCTACGCATGTAGATAGTCCACCCGCATATTACACGGAGTCACCAGAACATGTGGAGACATATCATTACGATAGTCCACCAGTAGAACCTAGTTGGGAGCCCGACTATGCTAATGTGATGTACACAAACCCAAACCCACGGCCCCAATTGAGACAACAGAGACCACAGGGCCCTAGAGGACCATGCTTTAGGTGCCAAGGAGATCACTTCATAAAGGATTGTCCACATCCCCCAATAGCAAGGCAATCACAGTACTATAACATACAAGGTTTTTGTGCCGATTGTGGCAAAGAGCACATAATCAAAGATTGTCCTAAGAACCCAGTTAATGCTTCGAGTGTGACACCGATCAACGTGATAGGTATTTTAAATAACGCAGATGGATCCAACCCTACATACGTGCCTATCCAAGCTATAACAAGAGCCCAGGCGCTCTTACAGAACCAACAGCTTAATCAAGAGAAAATAGCTGGAAGTAGTGAAGTTGCAGATTCTAGCAGTAAAAAGACAAAATCTTGGAAAGATTCTAGAGAAAGAATTAAGAGAAAATGGAGTAAAAAGATAACTGAGTTGGAAGGAAGTTTAAAGGAATCTAGAGCCAAAATCCAAGAGTTAACTTCGTAGGAATTGAATCAAGAGAATCCAGCTCAGAAATCAGGATCAGTTTTAGCGGAACCCATACCAGAGAATCTAGACATGATGTTTCGTGCATATCAGGCTAGATTAAAAGATGGACCTCAAGTAGCTGAAATGAGTAAGAATTACCCTCGAGCTGATCTGGAAATTGAGAGAACTAAACTTTGCATGAAGATGGTAGAATTAGCACAAGCATTGTTCGAAGCCTCTAGATATCTTAATTGGAATAACATGGCGAAACCGGAGTTACACTTCCAAGGACTAATGGAGAGGCTAGAATATTTGATTGAAAGCAAAGAGAAAAAGGAGCAGCATAGGAAACTTAGCATCCTAGAGACACAGGAAAGGAATGCACCATCCCTGTCTCAAGTACCCAATACAGAAAGTCAAGACAATTTGTCTTCTATACATAAGTTCTCACATGAATTTTTGAGAGAAATCCAAGAAGAGAAATGGAGAAATGAACAAGGAACTCACCCTCCTATTCAAGAAATAGATGATTTGCAGGAGCAATTTCCCCAAGACATTCCCTCTATATATGATGATGTAGAGGAAGAACAACTGAGTGAACACACAGGCTTTGAATCTAACTCTTTACAAGAATTACCTCAGTTCACAGGACCTTGGGAAGCAAAGTCTATTAATATGAGAGCACCCACGATAATAGTGAGGAATGAAGAATCAGTACTCCCTAGAAACACAGAAGTGATCAAGAACACTAAGGTACAGTGTAATCTCACTCTAGAGGAGTTGTTAAAGGTAAAACCAAAATTGTGGAAGCATGTAGCAAATCAATTCCCTGAGCTTGCTACCACACCCTCTCAAATAGGATCACAAAATAAGGTACCAGAGATACCCGTGGAAAAGATCGGAGATGTAAGCGAAGGAGAGGAAGGTAACACTTATCTTCCAATAACCCATCAGGGCTACACCACGAAAGCCATCTTAGATTCAGGAGCCGGAGTAGCCATCGCTACCACCGCTTTATGGAAATGTTGGGGTAAGCCAGCACTCAAACCTACCAGGATGAAGCTACAAATGGCTGACGGACACATAGAAAAACCATTGGGCTTACTAGAAGGAATATCTCTCACCACTTGTGGTGTAGAATTTGAGCATACCTTTGCCATTTGTGATTTTAGTAAAAACCATGCATATGAGATGATATTGGGACGACCATTCATGCGTCAGTTGCAAATTGTACAAGATTGGGGAGCTAATTCGTTGTACTTGCAACATTTAGGAGTGACTACCAAAGTCAATCTTAAAGACTATTCACATAGAGATGTACCCCCAATACAATGGAATACCATCCATAAGACACAAGTAGAGACGGAATCCGTGCACTCATTAGAATCAGATCCTTCTTGGTTGCACGAGGATACTCATTTATGGATGTGTAAAGTTGCAAAACAAGAGGAAGAAAGATTAGAAGCAAGGACCTTAGGTGCAGAACAACACCCACGAAGCCTTCAAGATCCAGCTTACGCACCTGTAGTATTCCCTGACGAAGAGTTTGAACCCCATGGCTGGGCAGAAATCCTAGCAACCATGGATGTAGCCATCAATGAAGAACAATGGACACCCCACTGTGACGAGGATGGCTATGACATTTCAGTTTTCACGATAGAGCCAATCATGTGCGATGCAATTTTAGAAGAGTGTGAACCTAACACTGATGCATTTGAGGATGCTAGCGATTTCGATTTAGAATCAATTATCATGGACCCACCCTTTGCATCAGAGGAAGAATATTTCTACGAAGTAGAGACTCACCCTTAGAGACACGAGGAAGTTATGAATGACGTGAGAATAGCCACTCAAGTGACTAATAAAAGTGAAGGCAAGAAAAGAAAGAAGAAAGAAACCATGTCAGAAAAAGAAGAATCTTTATTTGAAGTACCCGAGAACTTCAAAAAATATGAAATCGAAGATAGAAGAATCATGGTACGAATGCCTAATAGGAAGGCGAATGACGGACAAGTATATGATAATCGAGAGAAAACCAAGAAAATAATAGTGGCCATAGAAGGAGAAGAAGAAAAATGTACCTACATAGGGCATGATTTGACAGCTGAAGAAGAAGAAGAATTAGTTGCCCTATTGCGTGAATATAGAGATGTGTTCGCTTGGAGTTACAAGGACCTAAAAGGAGTAGATCCAGATATATGCTCTCATAGAATCCCTATGACTCCAGATGCAAAACCGACAAAACAGAAACCGTACACGTACAATGATAACTACGCTGCGAAGATTAAAGAGGAGATAGATCGCTTGATAGAAGCAGGATTCATTTATGAAATTGAGCATACCGAATGGGTATCTCCCATTGTGGTAGTGCCCAAGAAGAATGGAAAATTGCGTGTGTGTATTAACCTTAAAAAAGTTAATGCCGCCACGATTAGAGACAGTTATCCTCTTCCTATCACAGAACATCTATTGGAAAGAGTTGCGGGCAAGGAAGTTTACAGCTTCCTTGATGGATTTTCAGGCTATAATCAAGTAGCCATTGCTCCAGAAGATCAACACAAGACGGCTTTTGCCACTGAATGGGGCATCTTTGCATTTCGTGTAATGCCATTTGGCTTAACAAATGCACCCGCCACTTTCCAGCGACTCATGTGTCATGTTTTTAAGGAATTCTTACGCAAGAGCTTGGAAGTTTATGTCGATGACTTATGTGCTCATTCAAATATAAGACATACGCATATCCCAGAGTTAAGGCAAATATTTGACAAATGTCGAGAATATCAGGTTTGTTTGAACCCAGAAAAATGCGTTTTCATGGTCAGACAAGGTAAAATTCTAGGACACATTGTGTCAAAAAATGGAATCTCTACGGATGAAGAAAAGGTGAAGGTAATTGCAGAATTACCTAGACCAACTAATGTGAAAGAGGTACAGGCATTTATGGGCCATTGCGGATATTATAGGAGATTCATACACATGTATGCAATCATAGCCAAGCCATTGTACTCTCTTTTAACCAATTTTGAATGGACAGATGAATGTGAAAATTCATTCAATGAACTTAAACGACGCTTGTGCTCAGCACCTATATTGACTACCCCAGATTGGAGTAAGCCATTCCATGTACATGTGGATGCATCCAATTACGCCATAGGAAGCGTGTTAGCACAACCCACGAATGAAGGTAACATAGATCTCCCCATAGCTTACGCAAGCAGACAATTGAACGCAGCAGAAAGAAATTACACCACGACGGAACGAGAAGGATTAGGGATGATCTACGCAGTAAAGAAGTTCAGGCACTACTTGTTGGCCAACAAATTTAAGTTCTTTACAGATCATCAAGCCCTATTGTACCTAGTCAACAAACCATGTAACACGGGACGACTAATACGTTGGTTTCTATTGCTCATGGAGTACGATTTTGAAGTAGTAGTCAGGAAAGGAAAGACACATCTTAGAGCCGACCACCTTTCAAGATTAACATCAGGAGAAGCTCCTCAAGGAGTAATGGATGAATTACCAGATGCATACTTGTTTAACCTTGAGATAGCACCAGAATGGGCTAAGCCTATAGTCCCTATTCTCACATATGGACCCAAGAACCCTAGGATAAAGATCCAAGAAGGAGAGATTACCAAGTCTCAAAGATACCAAATCTTAGCAGGAAGCATATATAAACAGGATAATCAAAAGATTCTTGCTTGTTGTGTAGATGAATCAGAACATGCGAATTGGTTGCAATTAGCACACATAGGTGCATTAAAGCAACATCATTCGAAACATCGAACATTACAGACTCTGCATAGACTAGGAGTATATTGGCCTTCAATGGAAGCAGATGTCTACAAGTTGTGTAAAGAGTGCCATGTTTGTTGTGAAAGACCACCATTAGAGCATGCTACGTTATATCATGTGTCCCTCACACCAGACTGGAGTGAACCTTTAGTGACATACTTGAGGACGAACACCTTCCCTCAAGGAATGACCTTAGCTCGACAACGCAGTCTGGAGCAGGAAGCTCAAGACTATTCACTTATTGGCGATAATCTATACAAAAGAGGACGAGATGGATATCTAAGACAATGTGTTCATGAAAGCGATTATCTGAGCATACTAGAGACTGCACACCAAGGTGTTGCAGGAGGTCATTTTGGACCCGATAGGATAATCAAAGCCATCCTCTTTGCCGGATTATGGTGGCCCACTCTCCACATGGATGCTCATACCTATGTTAAGAGATGTGATGTGTGCCAAAGAACTCAGTTTCCTACTCGCAGAGATGAAATGCCATTGAAACCCATGATGGGCGGACGTGCATTTTCAAAGTGGGGTATAGACTTTGTAGGACCCATTAACCCCCCTGCTAAAGGTACACATGCGGAATACATTATTGTTGCCACAGATTATCTTACGAAATGGGTAGAGGCAAAAGCCACAAAAAAGAATGATGCACACACAACTGCAAAATTCTTATTTGAAAATGTCTTTACAAGATATGGATTGCCTATAGAGTTAGTGAGCGATCGCGGAACTCACTTTCTAAACCAAGTCATTGAATGTCTGTTACAGGATTTTATGGTGATTCACAAGAAATCCGCACCATATCATCCTCAGGCCAATGGTCAGGCTGAAAGCACTAATAAGATCCTTTGTAACGTACTGACGAAACTCGTGAACAACAAACGTTCAGATTGGGACAAACAGTTACACCACGCTGTTTGGGCATATCGAGTGACCTACAAGACCGTACTCAATGCAACTCCCTTTCAGATGGTTTTTGGTCAGAATGTTGTGCTTCCGTTGGACTTCTTGATACTGACCCTTAAGGTTGCACAAGAACATCAGTGGACCGGCCATGAATTATCAACAAGAATAATGGGCTTGGAACGATTAGGAGAAACCAGGCTAAAGGCAGCAGCAGGAATATATGCAGCGAAGAAGCGACAGAAAGCATATTTTGATGCACATGTGAAGGATAAAGGCCTAAAAGAAGGAGATTTAGTTCTAGTATATACGATGAAACAACACGCACGGAAGTTAGAAAAGCGAGGTTATGGACCTATGATCATTAACAGACTCTCGACAAGTGGAGCAGTACAGTTAGCCACCTTAGAAGGAAACATAATGCCTAATTATATCAGTGGCTGTAGAGTCAGGTTATATCAGGAACCTCTTACGGAGGATATGCTTAGACGACTCACGTTGGCAAAGAAGCGTAAGGAGGAAGAAAATAGAATACGAGCGGAGGCTCAGGCAGAAGCAATAGAACGCATTAAGCGCATGAAGCTAAGAAGACAAGGACTAGGGAGAGAACATTATAACCATATGGAAACTACACCCAGATACCCCATGGCCATGTGTCAAGTAAAGTCAACCACTCATCCTAGTATAGTGGACAGGAGACCATTCATTACAGTTAGGCTAGAGCACGGCAACCCTTGCCAAGAGCTCAGGGCTTTAATTGACTCAGGTGCTGCGACTAGTGCGATTAGATGGTCCCACTATAAGGATGCAGGAATAGAAATGCGGCCAATTGAGGCATACCTCATAGGGCTAGGAGGCATGGAAACCCCTTGCATGGGTGAAGTGAACCTTCCTATCCGCATTAAGGATGTGACCATGACAGCGAAGCTACTAGTGTGCCATGATGACGACCTGATAGAACCCCTAATCCTTGGCCAAGATTGGCTATACGATCACTCAGTGGACCTAAATCTTAGACAAGGCTCCTTACAAATTGGAACCTTACAACAGAAGCGAATGATACCGCTAGACTTCCCTAATGGCATTCCGACTGAGGTTTGTAACCCTAGACCATATGAAATACCTGCGATGGAAGACCGGAAGATCTTGAGTCAGATCAATCACATTACGTCTACACCAACCCACTCGGGCTTGGCTATGGACAGTTGTCTATCAGAAAGACGACAGGAGATCTTCCCTGGGACTTCCTGCAAACTAGAAGAGGCAGCTACCCAACCGCTAGGGCCGACGGACACAATCAGCGGTCAGGTGAGTTGCATCAGCGGCCAAACGAGCACACCATCCTGCGGTGCTCATCCTTCCAAACTTGCTGCGGACTGGCCTAGATTAAAGTTAAAGAACGAATCACTTCCTAATGGGCAGGTCACGCAAGTGTTGGATCTCCCTTCTTTTCCAAAGCAGAGCGTCCAATGGACCTCTCCAACCCAACCACGAAGGAGTCAACCACAACAGAGGAACCAAGACCGACGACACCACCAGATAAGGCAGAGACAGCAGCAGTATCAGCATCACAGAACAAGTGACACCAGACAAATATGGGTGCCAAAAGGACAAAAAGCACCGAAGAACTCCAACCAAGCAGAGATCGACAAGAAAAAGGCAGGGCAGAAACAGAATCAGTATCCACCATCCCCTCTACCTTCTTCTACAGGTCCGAGCATTCGACAAATTTGGATCGCCAAGAAATATCTTACCCATCGACCCACACCCACGTAGATTTGGGTACCCAAACCATGTATCATAGCTCAACCCTTAAGCCATGTAATATATACCCCTCCGAAATCTTTTCATCCTTCAATACCACCAAACCCGATACCACTTTTTGTCCCTCAGCAGAAACGCACCACCCACCCAAGGACTCTTAAGAAATGGATACCGAAACGTATCCAGACATCTTCTTGTACCCCATTATCTAACAATTCTCCCATCTCGTTTAAACTCCACCCTTGTAATAATTCACCCTCAACCAAACCTTGTATAAATTCACACACCATAACCCCACATCATGCATAATAAAAGCTCATCAAGAAATATATGCATAATCTGACCATGTAGGTGTCTAGAGACCTGCATTAGCTCTACAAAAAGATCATTGCATTAATCATTTCACGACACTTGGCTACACGGGTTACGCATCGGTTATGGAAAGGGATTGCGGTCTCACTTTAATGGGATCATAATTAATTTCCATGCTAATGTGTTAATCTTTTGTAGCAGATCTTTCTCATTAGCGCATCAATCATCATGCAAACCGACGAACGACCATCAGAAGCAGGCCCCAGCATAGCTGCAGTGCCCCTCAATGTTTTACGAGCAGAATCCCACCCGACTGCTCCACCGCCAGAATTCCAAGGATTTCCAGGGCCCATGCCGATCGATAACCCACCTATGGGCTACACAGAAAAGATACACCGAAACTCTCACTGGTTTCAGGGACTTGCAGGACCCTTAGCGGACGCGGAGTTTATATTTGAATCTAATTTGACGTTTGATGACCGCACTTGGGGAAAATACCAATTTCTCTCCAGAGAGTTCGAGGGCCTACAGAACACTCAGGACTTAACTCATGTTTGGGCCAGAGCCGGCTTCACGGAGTATTTCAGCGATCCTCTGCCCAAACCCGACTTTTATAGGTGTTATTATTTAATCACTACTTTGCTGGCCTCAGAGAATAAGGATATCCCAGGAACTTTTATTTTGCCTTCTTTAGTGGATGATCCACCCTACAAAAGATTTTATCTTTCGAAGGATTTAATCAGAGCTGCCATCAAAATTCATGGAACCCACACGCCCACAGATCGAGAAAGATTAGTTCCAGACCCTATGAAACGTGGGGATGTCACTAAGTGGGAGGAGATCTCAGCAATTACACCTGAGCTGTCAAAGCCACTACGGATATGCATGCAACATTTTGCATTCCCCGCTCAGGACAGATTCACCATGCCACATAAAAGAATATGGTTTGGATTATACTTAGCCTGTACTGGACCTCAGACTGTCGATCTGGCGAGCTGGATCATTGATCAAATGTATTTGGCACAACACAGATGGGAACGAAAGAAAGTGCTTAATGGATGTTGTGCGCTGACAAGAATTGTTTATATGTGCTTGGCTTATGACTTGCCAATTGAACGTGCATTAACAGGAGAAGAGCTGAAGGCATTCAAAGGAACGACGAAGAAAGCCAGGAAGCCCAGCAGAGCACGGGCAGGTAAGCGCATGAGAGGCACTATTCCTTGCCTTCAAGTGCCAGAGTCACCATCACCACAACCCTCCCCAGAGCAATCACCGACAGACGCCACTCCCACAGTACAACCTATTCGCATAAGGTTATCCAGACCAGTGGTAACAGAGGGCACTAGTAGTACCGTTACACCTTAGGCAGCTACAACCACAGAACCCACCACCACGACAGCAGAAGCTCCCACCACTATTGGTGCGGAAACCTTTTCTTTCCCAATACCACACATGGAGGCAGAACCAATAAACACAACATTCGATTTTGAAATGCCGGATGCATTCTCCAATGAGTTCCAGTTTTCAGAGGCACAAATGTTCTCTCAGGAATTTGAAAGGCCGAGTTACCCTACCACACCGCGGGATCAGCCACAGGGACAAGTGGTGTCGAGCTCTGATGACGATAGAACAGCATCTGATGACGATGAAGGTGACGATGAAGCCAACCAGGGCACGCATGATTCCCAAGAACAAGAACAGATAGATGGCCAAGGCCAACAAACCGATGCACACGGTGACACCAGTACGCATAAAGAGGAGACTTTCGAAGCAGCAGCTTACACGCTGGCAATCAAGAAATTATATCGTACGATGGAGAAAGTCTGGGCACGGAAGAAATTGACTGAAGAAGAGAGCCAAACCATAATCGAACAAGAACTCATCTCCGGAGGGTTTGAAGAAGTTTACATCAGAGGGTTCAGAGAATTGGTCAAATCCATTGGCCCGGTAGAAGCACTGAGATATTTACAAAGGAAGCCACTCCCCCAATATGACCCTCGTAGAGTTCGCCTGTTATCTAAGCCCGGTGAATATATTCGAGTTTCGGTAGGTCCTCAATCATCCCACCAGGCGCAAGATGCACGCCTACGTCCGGAAAGATCCATCACCGAAGAATCTATCCTAGTCGACTCCCCACCACATACTACCGTTGTACATACTACCACTATCCTTGAAATAACATCCACACCATCTACTCCTCTCTCACCTCATGTTTCACCAACCCATCCTGTATCCCCCGCACACCCACCTGCTCCTCCCACGTCCACACCAGTCCACGGCCACACAGCCACAGCCTTTGCCCTGCCCATTCATGCCACCATGCCCGCACCCACCCCACCTCGCCTACGTGTTAACCCCTTCATCCCTTCATCCTTCCCATCTTTTCCCCCACCTTTAAGAGACCCTTTCACCTTTCTAACCCCACTAACCTTCTCACCAGTTTCACCTCCCCAACCCACTATAACCCCTATTTCCCCTTTTCACCAAGCTGCTCCAGCCATCCCCCCTATAAATTACTCTACATTTGTAAATCCCGTCTTCACACCGACACAACCACCCACATACACACCACTTTTCACAGTCACCGCACTTGACACGTCCACTGACATGGACATCTCACCACCCACCGCACCAGCACCCACTCCACTCGCAGCACCATCATATTTAGGTACGTCACAATTTTCCACGATCACCACTGCATCCACCTTCCCAACCCCATTCCCCATTCCCGCTGCATCTACTTCCACCGCATCCTCACTTAGCACTCCATTACTATTATCGCCAACCATAGACACTGCACTTCAACAAATGTTCACATGCATGACACAAGTACGAGATGAGTTCGCATCTCTTGGCAACAATTATCAACAGCTGCAGAGGACGACAAATGAATTACAGTCGCAGCTTAACTCATTATCAATTGAGAATGCCTCTTTAAATATGCTATACCAAGAACTAAGAGAGGCATATCATAAGCTAGAGCTAGAAAGTGAAGAGAAAACAAAAGAAGCCACTGCTGATCTGGACAACCTGCTTCGAGCCCAAACAATTAGGAACGCGACGCTGACCAGGAATATGGGCTTACTCAGGAGACACCTAGCCGCAGCAAAAGAGGAGAACCAGAGACTCCAAGAGCAGAATAGAGAAAATTTGGAAGCGGCATTGGACCATCCAGAACAACCCTTAAGTCCTAGCAGATTCAAGGCAATCCCATCCGAATCAATGAAGATGTTGCTAGAGGATCACGTAAGATTGCTAGAGGACTATGATCGAATGAACGAAGAGCATCAGAAGTTAAAAGAAGATCACAAGCTACTACAGCTTAGAGAACCGGCACCACAACAAGTACAAGTAGCAGCAGAAGTACCAGAACCTGTGGACCCCTCTCCTGACCTCATAGAGGAACTCAACGCATTACGGGCCCAGGTAGCCACACTCCAATCACGCATAGATGTATACGAAGCACCACCACGGCCTGACTCCCCACCGGAGATCCCAGCTGACGACGAGAACATAACCATTCCGGTGGAGGAAACGTTTGAAGAAGCATACGAGCCAATACCCATCCCAGGCGGACAAGTCATGGCCGAAGGCCAGATGACCTATGAACTTCCTACCCCCGCGTGGATGAAAACGATTGAGGAACTTGGAACGACACATTCAGCCAGAGTAGAGGCACAGTTACATGCCATGGCCATGATTGAAGAGAGAATCTTACAATCCCCCTTCTTTGCTCATTTGGCCCCCCGACGCTATATATCTGGGCATGAGCTGCAGTATAAACCGTACTTCATGTTAATGGCTGAATATCAGCTAGCTATAGAGAAAGAAACTGGCATGAAACCCACGCATGCTACACAATTCGAGCCGGCGGACTTGCCACCGAATGCGCAAAGAGGAGAGATTCATCAACCTGATTGGCGCAAAGATCTCCTCCAGAAGTACCCAGAAATGATGAGTACATGGGTGAAAGTGCCTTTACATTTAAAATATAATCCTTGCTGGGGACTAGTACCACGACGCCGCTCCTGGACAGCCTTCGCTATCAAGGTCCAAAATAATAGGCAGTGTCAGGATTGGTTGAATTACCCCTACTTCAAGCCGCCCACCGAGTTACCCACTGTTGGCTATATGATGGCTACAATCCGTCACTGGCTCCCTCGCCTGAAGCATATGGATGATATCGCAGCGCATATGACTGTCAAAATTTTTGACATGATGCAAATGATATTTAAAGTCTTCCGACGCGTCAAGGCACCGCATGTAAACACCCCGAGATTTGAGCATGGTAACTTTGATCTAGTATATGACATGAGCACAACGCCATCGCTCCGGGTGTGTTATGCCTGGCACTGTAGAATAAAATACCTACCGGTGTGCTACAAGCAGACATTTGAAGAGATGTTCACCACCGGATTTTGGGAATACCATTCCGAGGTATTCATCAGCAGGCCCACACATTTATTGCAACTATTTGCCTGTGAGCGCATGGTTTATTCCACGCACTATCAACTCCCGCCACCCGACGAACCGCCACCAATCGACTGGGAGAAACTCGAGGCTGATCTGGCCCGAGGCATTCGAGTATCTGAGCACACCCTCGCTCACGACCTCCTACAAAACTACATCCGGCAGACCGCACAACAAGGTTCTGTCGCGGACGACAGAAGCGAGAGGGAGGGGGGTGTTGGAAGCAGTCAGAGGCACAGACGACGTGGAAGCATGTAAAGATGGAGCAGGGAGCCAGTCGGATCATTTTTTCAAACAACTATGTTTTTATTACCTCTTAAAACATCCAACAGTGATTTTCATCACTCTTGTAACATATGTAATATAGACAAAATCCCATTTTCTAAGTCATAGCTCCATTTTGTGCAAGCCGAGGAGTCCTCGAGCTTGAGGAGCTTAGGTAGAATGCGCGTACCAATTTTCGTTATTTTTAGACATCGTTTACCCTTCCAAATAGCCTCTAGGACCTATTTTTTAACTATGCCGGTCACTAGATGTGAAACCGGTCAAAACTAGTCTAGAAACTATAAAAAGAGCTAGAGAGCTCATTTTTGAGGTTGGTTCATGTTGGCAAGTGTGAGCTTAGAGCTAGTTTGAGCTTGTAATAGTGTTCTGGAGTAATAGGGCTAATTTCCCACCTTCCATTGTGCCTTGTTTGTCTCGTCATTGTGTGTGTGTATGAGTGTGTGCATCTTTGTGCTTCTCACCTTCACTCTCACTTCATCTCACATTCACGATCTTCATATCACTCCTATCTCTTCCGCGGATTGACATTAAGGAGGTGAAGCTTCTTAACGTGGTTCTCACCATTGTGCTAGAGCAACATTGTTCTATGCTGCAATATTGTAAAGGGCCTGGAACGGGTGGTCTATTGTAAGCATAGGCAGGTGGTGGGATTGCTCCCCTAGTGCAGAAATGAGAAGGATGATCTCCTCCACAATGCATACATCTTCTAAGCATGGGCACTCTCATTGGGTTGTTGGGGTAGTCCTCTGTCCTTGAATGTTCAACTTCTTTGCTACTAAGTCGGCTATTTCCTCTACATTGTTCTTAGGGTTTGATGTGCTGCTGGCTGAATCTTCACTTTTGATACTCCCTTGAGGTATTTTCATATCCTCCCTTAGGTTGTCCTCTAGGTCGATACATTCTTTCATACATTCTTGCAAGGTTTGAACTCTTTTCACGTATACCAAAGATCTTAATGATCCGTTCAATAATCCTTCCAGGAACAATGACACCATCTTGTTTTGAGTGGGTCTCTCTTCGATAGGGCATCTATCCACATACTATTTGAATCTTCTTGCTTCCAATCTCACTGATTCTGTAGGAGCTTGCTTAAAGCTATGGATCAATGAGGAAGAATTATTTTTAATCCCAGATTTAGTGAATTCCCCAATCATTTTTTGGTAGACTTACTCCATGTTTTGAAAAGTATTAGAATCTAATGGTTGGAACCAAGCTAAAGCGGTGTCCGTCAAGGTTAAACCAAAAGATTCATATTGAATCAAGAAATCTTCCACTTGTTCGGCTCTTATTACTTGCTTAAATTCAGTTATATGATTGTAAGGTTCATTAGAGCCATCATAGTGGTTTCTCATGCATTTGGCAACTTGGATTGGCCTTAATCTTCTTCCTACTTCAGGCGGTCTAGGCATCACAGGGAAAACGGGTCTTCCAATGGGTATACCCAGTCCTCTTGCTACATGTGGTCTAACTGGGGCAGGAATTCCATTCCATGGGTCAACAGGTGGTTGAGGCCGATAGTGGGGGTTATTTGCAGGCATAGCAAACTGTACATGTGGTTGAACCGGGATCTGTGTTTGTTGTGTTTGTGATGACTGTTGAAATGAATTATCCTGAGAGGTTCCATGTGGGTTTCATGAAGTAGTGGCTTGATCCCTCGGGGGAAACACTGGAATGTTCTGATATTTCAACCCGGCTCTCTCTGAATCTGTCAGGGGCCAATACCTTCTCTGGTTTTTGTCCAAATACGTGATGATGGTGGGGAAGTCAGGATCTTGTAACTCATAGACAGTCACTGGGTTAGGGGCTGCTTCCCATAATGAAGAGTGGGCTCTAAGGAGATTTTCCATTCCATTGATCAAGTACACATCCATCAAGGAGTCATCTTGAGGAACTAGGTCTCCTCTCCAAACCCTAACAACAGTAGATCTCCCTCTAGGTGTGGTCACTTGCACTTCATCTCCTTCTTCATTAAGGTTATGAGCAGTGTTTTCTTCCCCAAGCTCATTGATGTTTTCGGGGTGTTCTGTAACAACATACTGGATATCTCTTTTATCCATATAAAATCCTCTTGAATACTTAACTGCTGGCCTAGGCACTATGTAAGCATCTAAAGCTTTCTTTAGTCTAGCCACTGATCGGTTTAGTCCATCTAGGTATATGGGTATCTCAAGTTGATTGGTGGTCACATATTCTAAAGATGTTCGATATTCTCCCTCAATAATTGACATCATGCCAATCATTAGTACAGTGTTTTGCATATCCTCTGAAGCCATAGGAATTTCTTCTTCTAACTCACTAGAGGTTTCAGAATAATGTCAACGGCTACTTGGTTCGGCTACGCTTCCTACAGAAGAGATCACACTTCTTCGGCTTCCTAGGGTTCTCCCAGATCTCAGGTTCATCCACTTAAAAGCTCTGATCAACCTTTGCCAACCTCTGGCTTCTAGAGCTCTTCACTATGGGTCAGAATTCTTAAAAAAAAAATTAGTTGGGACAGGACTAACTGTGAGTCCTCAAGTCACGATACTTGACCACAAAAAAGTTCACGATACTCGACCTTTGACTCAGACGATACACGACAGACACGATACACGATACTTCACGGGATACAATATTCGATACTTGAATAAACACGATACTTGATACGATACTTGAGATCAAACGATACTTGAGATCACACCATACACAATACTGGCTAGGTATCGCAATCGGGAAAACACGGATCACGATACCTAGGTATCGCGATACTCGCCTGCGGGAGAACACAATACTTGGCATTTTTTTAGTTTTTTGCAGGTGTGTTTTTTAATTTTGAATGATTATATGTGTTTATCAAGCTTCTCTACCCTCTCCTCACCAATTGTATCATAGAAATAGACTTCTCTCACCCCTGGACGACTCTCGCGATACTTACTGCAGATCGTTTTCTCTCATATGTTTAATTTATGAAACTGATGGGAGGATGATGAATGTGCTTACCTTGGGAACTCTCTCTCAGCTCTCTAACCCCTCTGACTCGTTATGCGTAGCTCAAAAAGCCCAGATCTTCGCTCACGATAGTCGACAGCAGCTTCTCACGATACTTGTGCTAGAGACAAGTGACTAAAAAATGATACTTTTTTGGGTTTTATACTCTTTGAAAAATTCTCCTACACTGAAAAAGAACAACAAGACAAAGGTTGAAGATTAAAATAACTTCCTAGCTTACTCCCTTACTCCTCCTACTCTACTCACTCCACTCACTTCCCTAGACTAATAACTCACTACACACACTTCAAGAGTGAGAAGTAGTAAGTACGGGTGAATGTGACTTACCAAAGAAGAGAAAATCACTACTCCTCTCGCTTCAATGCAAAAAGCTACTTACCATCACATGAATGCCTCGGTTTGATTCGACACTCCCCGACAACGGCGCCAAAAACGTGTGTACCTAAGTTCCAACCTAGGGACTTGCGAAGAAAGAGACTATACCTCAATCCCCCTCAAGTGCATATAGTGGGGATTCACGCTTTAATTATCAATCCGATGAGCATCAAAACCTAGCCGAGTGTATGAAGACATGCATTCAAATGACGATCAATGCAAATGAGCTACTCAAAGAGTGCAAACAAGGTAAAGACTATTCCAAACAAGCTTCAATTGTCAGTTATGGTGTCACGATACTTGGTGCAGCAGCCAACAGTAAATTGAGCTTTTCTCTCAACTCCAAACTCCAAATATAGCAAATAGCATAGCCTTTCAAAGTTCTCAAGAAGACGCATCCAATTGTGTATTTTCACTCAATTCTGACGCTTCTACTTCAAGTTATGAACAAAATACTGAGTCACGGGAATGACCTTCCTACACTTCAGCACCTCCTACACTTCACACACACCTTAACCACAGCAAACAAACACTTTCATGGTTAGACAACACTTACTAACTCTCTTTTGAAGCAACACACATGCATACAAGCTCACAAAGGAGATGATAAAGAGAGGAGAAGACACAAATTCGAATTTCTGTGCTCTTGATTCTCACAATGGCAAAAAGTGTTTACAAAGAGTCACAAATTGACTTATATACTTGTGTTGATATATTTAGGTAGTGATGTGTGTGAACACTCTAGGACCGCCGGGGCACTTTTTTCCCTCTTTAGGAGGTTTTTTTCCCCCGGCTTGTATATACGCCTATTGCCCTAATGGGCTACTTATCTTTGTACATTCTCTAGTAATACATTAAGTATTGTGTGTTTATGCTCCAAGCTTCTTCTTCTTCCTTGTGCTGTTCGCGTGCTTCCGCAGACGTCTATCTCCAACAATTGGTATCAGAGCAGGTCGTCGCTTCTTCTAGGGTGTCGTCGACACTCCTCCGTTTGCAGTCTCAGATTCGCACGAAATTTGGTGAGCATATTCAGGGTGTTTCCGAGATCTAAGCTCGTTTCGGCCTCCGAACGCACTATCGCAGCGCTTGTGCAGGCTATTTTGCCCTTTTGTCCCAAAGGTATATACCAATTTTTGTTCGCCAGTTTAAGCATCTCGAAGTCTGCTACAAGTCTAGCAGAACTCATCTAGGCAGTTTTGTTCAACTTTTTGAGATACAGTCAATTTTCTGCATCGAGGTATTCTAGTCACCGGCCATGGCTGAAAGCAGTGATGTATTCCGTATGTTGGTTGTTGAGGATAAGTTGGATGGTACCAACTACCCATTATGGGCATGTACTGGTTGCAAAAGGATTGTGGAACATTGTGCAGGTTGTTGAAAGACGTCTTGTTACACCTGTAACGACAGGTACTGCAAATACAGGTGTTGGAGCTGATGAAGATGGTGTCGAAGATGATATTCCGTAGATTCCTGTTCGTGCTGCTGTTTCTGTTGCACCTACTGCAGAGCAGATTCGTTGGGATGGCAGAGATGCCCAAGCACATGCATTGATAGATTTGTCTGTCAAACGTGCCATTATTCCTCACATTCACTCTTGCAAAACAGCAAAGGATGCTTGGGATACACTTACCACTTTGTACCAGGCTAGCAATGAGGCTCGTGTTGCTTACCTCCGAAAACAGTTGGAGAGTGAGCACATGAATGAAGGTGATTCTATGGATAGTTTTCTTACAAAGATCAAAGACCTGAAGGAACAATTGATTTCTGCTGATGAGGTTATACCAGATAGCTCACTTGTGCAGACCGTTCTGAATGGTCTTCCTGATTCATATCAGAGTTTTGCCTCTACTCTTCGGTTGATGATGAAAGGCAATCCGAATGCCTTGTCATTTGAGGAATTAGTCTCTGTTCTGTTGCAGGAAGATCAGTCCAGGCAGAACAGGTCCATTATGTGTGTTGCAGATCAAGCTTTCCTGGCTAGTCAGAAGGGCAAAGGAAAATGGAGCTCTTCTACTAGTAAGCAAAAATATGCAAATGTTGCACAATCGAAGAACCAGGATAAAGATGAGAAGAAATCAGAAAAGCAGAAATTGTTCTGCAAGTACTGTAAAGCAAATGATCATATTATAAAGAACTGTCCAAAACTGGCGGCTAAAGAGGCAAAGAAGAAAGAGGCTTGAATAGTTGTTGCAGAGGCCTCTACACCAAAAACAGAGTCTGCAAATCTTGTGCAGGAAGAAGAATGGGCGTTTACTACTGTCTGCAGTTTTGACCCATCTTCTCATGATCAGTGCATGTCTGCAGTAGACTCAGATGTTTGGTACTTTGACAGTGGGGCGACCAAACATATTACCTCACAGTGCAGTTTCTTCTCTTCACTCGAGTCTACCCCTACAGGGAATACTGTCACATGCGCCAATAACTTCTCTTATCCTGTTATGGGAGTTGGTAAGATCATTCTGACTACTGCTGATGGTAGTTCTTTCACTTTGTCAGATGCTTTATTTGTGCCAGGGATCAAAAAGAACCTGTTATCAATTTTTGCATTAGCCAAGATTGGCTTGGTTGTGAAATTCGTTGATGACAGGTGTACAGTCCATGATCTCTCAAATGGCGATGTGATTATTGCTTCTGGCATTTTATGTCGTGGGCTGTATAAGCTCATAGACTATGAAAGATCTGTGAATGATTCGGCATGTGCAGTTCATGATTCTCAGGCTATGTCAGATGCAAAGCTTTGGCATGCACACTTTGGTCATCTGAATTTTGCCAGTTTGTTACGCTTGCAGAAATCTGAAATGGTGTCCTCTTTGCCCAAACTTGAGGCACCTGGAAAACATGTTTGTGAAGGCTATATTTTGGGCAAAATGCAGCGTTCTTCCTTTCCAAAAGATGGTTCAGTTCGGGCTACACAGAAATTGCAGCTTGTACATAGTGATGTCTATGGTCCTATGGAGACACCCTCTTTTGGAAATTACCTTTACTTCGTGACTTTCATTGATGATTTTTCCAGGCATGCATGGGTATATCCACCCAAAGCAAAGTCCGAAGTGTTCATGTGCTTCAAACAGTTTTTGGTTTTGGCTGAAAATCTGTCAGCATGTAAAATGGGCACCCCCCGTTCTGATCGAGGGGGGGAATATATGTCTTCAGATTTTAATGCATTTCTGGCTGAACGTGGGATAAAACACCAGTGTACTATGCCGTATACACCTCAACAGAATGGAGTTGCTGAACAAAAGAACAGGTCACTCATGGAGATGGCGAGGTGCATGGTCAAAAGTCAGGCTTTACCACATAGTTTCTGGCTTGAGGTTGTCATGTGTGCAGCATATGTACTGAACAGGTGTCCCACTAAAGCATTGCAGTCTATCACTCCATATGAGGCTTGGCATGACCGCAAGCCATCTGTTGCTCATCTACGTGTTTTTGGTTGTTTGGCATATGCATTAGTGCCTGAACAACATCGCAGAAAATTGGATGATAAGGCAGTAAAATGTATTTTTGTTGGGTACAGTTCTAAAAGTAAAGTCTATCATCTGTATCATCCACAGACTAAACGCATTCTGGTTAGCCGTGATGTTGTCTTTGTGGAAGATGCTATTCAGCCATTGCTTTCATGTACTAAGGAGACATCTGTTAGCTCCAAAGACATGTATGATACTTTGATGCCTCTTTTTACAGGTGGACAGGCTAGTGCTGGTCCTAATGAGGCAACTTCTCAGCCTTTGCAGGTTTCATATGATGATGCAGATCATTCCATTTCTGATGCAGATCTACATGATGCACTTGTTTATGAGAGAGCTGATATTGAGCAGGCAAAAACTATGCCAAAATGGCTAGTGCAGACTTTGCGTGACAGCAAATTAGATGCACCTTTGTCATATCGTACACGTTCAGGCTCTCATAGTGCCTCCTTTGCATCAGATTGCTATGCTATAGCTGCATCTAGTCTCTGTGATGAGAATGAGCCTGTTTCTTTTGATGAAGCACAAAATTCAAAAAATTGGATGGCTGCTATGCAATCTGAATATGATGCTATAATGAAGAATGGTACATGGTCTTTATGTGACTTGCCTCCTGGCAAGAAGGCTGGTTTGTTGTGGCCTAAAGTGGGGATATGGCGAAATGGTAGACGCGGCGGACTCAATCAAATTGAGCCTAGATATGGAAACGTATCAAGTGACAGCTCTCAGATTCAGGGAGTTCTGTTGGACGCATTCGTCGAGATAAGGTCATTATTCCACGCGGACACATACAAGCTGAAGCGTAAACCTGATGGTACAGTTGACAGGTATAAGGCTAGACTTGTTGCAAAGGATTATGCACAGGAAAGAGGCATTGATTTTGATGAGACCTTTGCACCTACATGCCGTATGACTATTGTTCGGAGCATTTGTGCACTTGCAGCCCATCATGGTTGGAATGTACATCAATTGGACATTAAAACAGCATTTCTGAATGGTGACTTGCATGAAGAAGTGTATGTTTTTCAGCCCCGTGGCTTTGTGCAGAAAGGGCATGAAAACCAGGTTTGCAGGTTAAAGAAGGCATTATATGGTTTAAAGCAAGCACCACGTGCTTGCTATGAGAAGATACATGCCTATCTGATTGCACATGGTTTTGAGAACAGTCCAACTGAAAGCACCTTATATGTTAAACGTGCTAATGATGTGCTTTTGATCATTGTTGTCTATGTTGATGACATGCTGCTCACTGGTCCTATTGAGACACATATTGCTGATTTTAAGGCTGATTTGCATGCCTCATTTGAGATGTTTGATTTGGGGCATTTGCATCACTATTTGGGCATTCAGTTTATGCACATTGATGGTGGAATGGCTTTGTGTCAAACGAAATATATTGACACATTATTGCAGCGTTTTGGCCTTGAAGACTGTAAGCCTATTGCCACTCCTATGGAGACAGGTTTACGATTGAGTCTTCATGATGCTGGAGATGCATTTGATGCTGTTCTCTATCAGCAGGCTATTGGATGCTTGATTTACTTATGCATTACTCGGCCAAATATTCAGTTTGTTGTCTCACAGATGAGCAGGTTTATGCATTGCCCAGGAGTCACGCATTGGAAAGCAGTTAAGCGCATCTTTCGCTACTTGAGTGGTACTCGGCTACTTGGGTTGTTTTATCCCAAGGGGGGATCACTACCGCCAGATTTGCATGCTTTTTCTGACTGAGATTGGGCTGGTTGCTATGACACTCGAGTGTCCACCAGTGGTTTTTGCTTCATGCTTGGTAGCTCATGTATATCTTGGTTGAGCAAGAAGCAGCCTACTGTGGCCACTTCCAGTTGTGAGGCTAAGTATAGGGCAGCTTTCACAACGACTGTTGAGTGTGTGTGGCTCAGACGCCTTATGGCTGATTTGGGTGTTGGCCAGTCTTCTGCCACCACCATCTTCACTGACAGTCAGAGCGCATTGGCAGTTGCGAGGAACCCTGTGTTCCATGCTCCCACTAAGCACATTGGGGTGCATTATCACTATGTCAGGGAGAGGTTCTCTACTGGGGAGATCAGCTTGGCATATGTGCCCACGCAGGAGAACATTGCAGACCTTTTCACGAAGGCTCTGCCTAGGGAGAAGTTTGAAGCTTTCCGCAAAGCTTTGGGCTTACTTCCTTTTGTGGAGTGATTTCCAAATAGCTTGGCACTTCCTTATACATGAGTGCCAGCTCCCTGTTCACCGCATCACTCCCAGGGGGGATTTGTTGATATATTTAGGTAGTGATGTGTGTGAACACTCTAGGACCGCCGGGGCACTTTTTTCCCTCTTTAGGAGGTTTTTTTCCCCCGGCTTGTATATACGCCTATTGCCCTAATGGGCTACTTATCTTTGTATATTCTCTAGTAATACATTCAGTATTGTGTGTTTATGCTCCCTGCTTCTTCTTCTTCCTTGTGTTGTTCGCGTGCTTCCGCAGATGTCTATCTCCAACAACTTGTGCCCTAAAAATGGCCCTTTCATACAAGAGACCGGCACTTTATTCACTAAAAGACTAATTTCCTACTAATTTACATGGATAAGCTTCTAATCTTCTGTGGAGATTCATCTAGAGGACTCCTCTAGTGCATTTACATCGAAAAATATATTACAAGAATGGTTATAATACAAAAATTGGGTGTCCAAATCAGAAAAACTTTGGGGGCCTTCTTTTTCTCTGCCTTTGTGCTCTCTTTGCTCTGCAACACTCTCCCCCTCTTTGTCTCTGTCGTCCCTTAACAGGCTTTACTTCTTGTCTTCAGCTTGTTTAAGAGGTCTGAATACACGCACCCAGTGGTTGAAGAAGCAGTAAGGACTGTCAGAGAATTTTTTATTTTATCTGATGTAAGTCCTTTGCTTCTGTTTTCCCCTTGATATCCCGTACATCACAAATTTGGGTTGCTGCATTCAGTTGGGTTGCCACACACGCCACCAGTGACCTCTTTCTAGCTTTTGGTCCTCTGATTTGTCCTGGTTGCACACATCTAACCCTGTTGTATTGCTTTGAGCCTCTTTACTTTCTTTTCCTCGCACGCTGTCAACGAAAGGATTATTACCTGCCAAATATTGTCTTGCACTTCTTCATGGATACTTTCCTGGCCCTGGTTCCTCCTTTCCACCTACGTGCTTTTTCCTTGATATGTTCCCCTGCAGGGCTCTGTGCAGAGATGGGTGTTGCGCCCCTGCGGGGCTTCCTGCAGAGATGTGTCTTCAAATATTATCGTTTAATGAAGCTTCTTTCTTTGTCTTCTTCTTTTCTTTTTTTTGCTTGATTCTCCCTCAACACTACCCCCTCCTAAACTTTGTCGTCCCCGGCAGGCTTTGAGAGTCGACGGGAGTATGTTCTATACACTTTTTGCTCTGTTTCATTAAGAAGATTGGCTTCACGTATCATTAGCTGCTTCCACTGTTCTGCTTTTACACTGTCATGTGGTGGTTGTCTATGATCTGCGAAGAAGCTTAGCTCATATGCCACTAATCTGGCATTCAAGTTGGATGACATCTTTAAAAAGATCTCTGAATCGATTTCAAAAAACCCTGTGAAAAACGCTTCTTCGAACGTTTGCATATAGGTACTCGGCAAAAACATCAACCTAGAATAATATGCCATTATTGTTGGTCGGCTATGCATAACAGACAAGTCAAAAACAAGAATATATGTGCCTTGATTAATACCAATGAAGTTCAGAAATGTATATGCCGCGTGTTTGAAGACCTTTAACACTGTAAGTATCATACTGAGTATTTTATTGGTCATCTTGATAGTTAAATCAGGTACTATTGCATAATTCTGCAGCCAAAATTCAATGGTTTTAATCATGTAATCCTCCGTAGGTAGATAGTTATGCGGTGGACTTGGAAGTAGTGGATAGTTTAGCCACTGTTTATGGATCACACCAGTCTTTTGCATTTCCAAAAATTCTCTTGCTTCTCTTCGCCGTGGTGTTGGACAAAAAGAAGGATTTACCTGTAATAAGTAAGGTCTTGCTTGCCAGTGCACCCACAATGTAGGATGTTTCTCCAAAAATTTTCTCCTCCAAACAGGCTGTGCAGCTTCAAATTCTTCTTGAGTATAGTTGAACGTGTCATTTTTGAACTGCAGCTGTTCGTCTGGATTTTTCTGTGTGATCTTCTTTATGTATTGTCTTGTTTTCTCTTTCAATAGTCCATACGGAATGTTGAAAGGCTTCATGATCGTCTCCAAATCTTTACCTTTAATCTTTGCTTCTTTCATGACTTTGATGACTTCATTTTCAAAATTTTTCATCAACCGGGACACCAATAGTGCCCGTTCCTTCTGACTTATTTCTCTATCTCGTCAGTAGGATTTTCTTGTCTTGGCTCTACTAGTGTCCCGATTGGTGTTGGCTCTATTTCTTTCACGTTTATTGTAAGCTGGTCAATCTTTTCTTTTATTTCTTGCATTGCTGCTCGGAGTGCTTCTTTTGTCGCAAGCAACTCATTGCCGATTTCTGCTACCTGATCCATGTTTCACTATAACTCACGGCAAGTTTTCCATTGGCCATATTCAGTTGCTTCTTGAGCTCATTGGTATCTTGCATGTATTTATGTTCCCATTCTACTCTCAATGCTTGCTCTTGCTTCAACAATTCTGCATATTTCTCCATCTGACTTTGCAAGTCTTTCTGATCATCGACGGATGTCTCCTGTTTGTCTATAGGCTGCTCATATAGCAATGCCTTCATTAATTCTTTATTGCGGCTGCGTAAGCTATCGTTTTCTTCCATGTATACTTTCAGTTGTGTTTCGAGCAGATTACTTCTAGCTTTCATTCGCTCTTTGTCTGCTTCACTGGCTTCATGCAGTCTTTGTAATTCTTTTAGTTGTGTCTGTAGCTGATGATGCTAGTTCACCAATGTATCGCATTGTGTTTTGACTGCGAGTAACTCCCTTTCTTTGTCGGCAGTCTCTTTCTGGGCCTGGATGAGCTGAGCGGACAGTTGTTCACTCATGATTTGAAACTGATTCTTTTCCCTCATGGCCTTGTCATAATCTACATCTATATCCATCATTTGTTGTTGTGTATCCATCGCCGTCTGGAACATTTGCTTGACAACTGGTTTCAATTGAGTAACATCCACATTTAACCATGTGGTAGGGATGCTAGGCTTTGCTCCTGTTGTCACATCTTTCCCTTGTGCCACGTGTAACATAGTATCATGGGGCTGCCTAATATGAAGTTGGATTCTTGGCTCAGCCTCCATGTGGTCAATCTTACCTTGAGGTGTGTCATCAGGCACTTCAATCACAGTTGGCTCTTTGTTTTGTAGTAAGCCTGAGTCTTGGTTCACTGGAGTTCGTATTTCCTCTTTGATAGGTGGTTTGGCATCTGTATTAGTTATTGGAGTTTCTTTGATGCTGACCCTTGACGTTTCATTCAATTGAATTACGTGCACTATCCCAGTGGATTCTTCTATGTTCTTTACTTGTGCCTGTTGGTTGTCAGGTGTGACTTCGACTTGATTGATCTCTGTCCAATCCTCATTGTGTGTTTCTGTTTGTATATCCGTATCCAGGGTGTCCTTCTCAGGGCTTGATTCCTCATTAGAGCTTGAATCTTCTAAACCTAATTCTTTATATCTGGCCACTTGTTCAGGGGTCTATTCTTTATCTTTCTGTCTCCTTTCTTTGCTTGCATGTCGGTAATGGTGACCTTGAATATTTAAATTTACTTGCCCCTGCATAAACTGATGTGTTTCTTTGAGGGCAGCAGAGAGATCTCTTTTAGCAATTGGTTGTTGGGTCCCAGGAATCTTTGGCAATGTGTGTGTCCTCTTTGATTGGGGTGTAGCCTGGGCTTCTTCCTCCCTAAGGTGCTTTGTACCCCTCATGGGTTTCCTTGAACTGGTTCCTGCTTCGTCAATAGAGATGGTTGTATTCTTTTTCTTTGGAACCGTCCCTGACTTGGCATATTTGGCTAACTCTGTTGAGGTTGGCATCACGCGCAAGCAGTTCTTCATATCCAGTGCCTCATAAATAAGTAGGGTCAAGGCTCAACTACCATTCAGAAACTTTTTCTGACCCCACTTCTTCTTTGCTTCAAATAGATGTTCTTGAACATAGGGAGTCATATTTACTTGATTTCCGACTTGCCTCATAGCATGTGATGGCGGTTGCACCATGATTTTTTGAGGTGTTGTATATCTATGCATGCTTGGAAAACAAAAGTGTTGGTGCACTAAGCGAACAACATCTTCAATGTCAGTTATGTTGATGTCCAAAAAGGATCTCTTTTTTGGATCATGACATTCATCTTTGACATTCGTGATTCCCTCTTGATTCCACCCGAAAGCTCTGTTAATCAACTCATGAGTGAATTGAATTGTCTTCGAGGCACCAACTTTATCCAATACTCGTGCCTCAAGAACTGACATCTTATTCGATGCAGGTTGAAGTGTATTCATCACTTGCGTACACCTCTGGAAATCTGGTAGATAAATAGGTAATCTGAGAAATGCATCCATTCCTGCTTGTGTCCAGACATCTGTCATGTGCAGTAATCCTTGTACAATAGTCTTGAAATCTTGCGACATGATAGGGAGTAGTGATCCCTGTCCATGATTTTGATAGTGGCCATGAAAATGAGATTTGATACTGGTTGGCCATCCAAAAACCAATGGCCTCTTGCTTTTGTTATAGATTCCAAGGGAAGAAGCTCGACCTCTTCCTCTTGCGTCGCTTCGGAATTAGTAGATGCCATCTGCACTCAATATAGAGTATGAATTAGTGGCAAGATAGCATCAAAAATCCTCCTTCATTTGTCTTTCATAAGATTGACATTGCTTCGCGTGAATGGTGTCGTCCCTTCCCCGTGGGTGTGAGAAAGGTAATACCTAAGATTTTTCCTATTTTTAGGTATTTTTATGTTTTTGTCTGAAAGAAAAACAGAAAAGTTAGTTCATAGCCGAAGTGGTTATTAATGTTTTAGTAATTTTCTTTAGATTATGTACAAGTGCTCTCCTATTTCCCAAGAGGAAAATGTGCTTCACTATCCTGAAATAGAAGAATATTGTGCCGAATGCGTGGCCTTGTAATGTGGCCCTATTATGCATACTTTGGGTTCTGGTTACTCCAAATGTGTGCAACTCGAATTACTTGGTTGATGCCTACAGCTACTCTTGCTTTTCGGCATCCAGATCTTCACACTGTTGGGGCACGTTGTATTCCTAACATTCTTGAAGAATGTGGAGCTTCTCATGTTGTACGTCTGCTTTATCTGCTTTTTGAATCTGGGAATGGTTTTTGAAGCATATTTAGACTCCTTTTCTGTCCTGTAGCTATTCATCTTTGGTTGTTTTGCCTTTAGACCATACTGATTTTCCTTGAGCATTGGTTCGACCTTTCTGTTGATTTTCACTTGAGCACATAATTTTGGAATCCATATTTGCGTTCGGGCCGGTTGAGCGGCTATCACCTTCTTCAGAATCCATACTTTAGCAGTTCTTTGTGGAACTGAATATCCAGAGCGATTTACATACTGGTTTTGTGGGTTCTTCTGTTGTAGCAACTAGTTATTTTGTTGAAGATATGCAGCCATTTGGTCCTTCCTTATCCAAGCTTGTCGAGTATAAGGAATGGGGTATATTCTAATGGGTGCCTACTTGTGATTACCTGGAGAACGAGTCTCTCTTGTGCGTGGTTCTTCACTAAGGCTGTTTTCAGATAGAATGACACTCTTGTGACTTGCTAGATTAGAAGATGGTGTGCAAGCAGAATTCTGTGTATCCTCACTTGAAGTAGTCGATGAAGGGGTTTCCATAGTGCTAGTGAACATACATTCATCACTGTGTTCATTTGAGTGAGTTTTTGGTTCTATACTTGCGGCTTTGATTGGTCGTTCGTCTAGCATGTTGAATACTTCACGATGTCCTATCTTGGTGGAGATGTATTCTAAGGCCAATTGAATAGTTACTTCATATTCGTATATCCAGTCTTGCCCTACCACGAGCTCTTCCAATAAGTCGTGATCGTGACATACTAAAAGCTTCTGTTCCATAGTGTTGTTTCCGAGGTGTAGAGGCAAGATAATCTCTCCTATACACTTGGTGATCTTTCCTCCTATTCCAATCAGTTGTGCCTTAGATGGGCATAATTCCTCTTTGAGTGTCTGTGTTAATGAATACTTGATACAGTTTATAGCAGCTCCTGTGTCAATGAGAGCATCCACTAAGTGATATTCCTTTTTTCCGACTCCCAAATTCAAATATGGTTGCTTCCTTTGTTGCCCTAGGTTTTCAATGGCCCTAAAATTAGCCATTGGGACTAGTTCCTCTCCTAGTCGATATCTCTCATCTCTTTCTCTCATCCACTCTCTTGGTCTTCTCATCCGTTCTAATGCTTCTTGTCTGGCTTCCTCTCGTATTCTTTCTTCCTCTAGGCGTCTATTTTTACCCATTATCAGTCATGACATCATTTCTTAAGTCAATGGCTCTAAATATTTTTTTACTCGACATCCACTGATATAATTTGGCAATACTTCTCCATCTAGAGTTGCTAAGTTGATGGCTCCGCTGGTGGATATGCGATTGATGATTAATGGGCCATATCCTCTTTTTTGCAGTTTCTTTGCGTGTTGTTTCAGGGTATATACCAAAACTAAATCTCCTTCCTTCAAATTTTTTTCTTTAACATGAGCATCAAAATATGCCTTCTGTCACCTTTTAGAAGCATAAATCCCTGCTACTGCTTGTAACCTAGTTTCATGTAGCTTCTCTATTTGATCCAATTGAGCTGAGAGTTCATGTCCTGTCCACTCGTAGGTTGTTGCTACTCTGAGAGTGGGTATTAAGAAATCAATTGGCAAAATAGCATTTTGTCCATACACTAAGTTAAAAGGAGTAGTTTGTATGGCGGTCTTGTAAGCTACTCTGAATGCCCATAAAACGTGATGTAATTGTTTATCCCAATCAGATCTACCATTGTTCACAATTTTGGTGAGAATTGTGCATAAGATTTTATTTGAACTTTCAGCTTGTCCATTGGCTTGTGGGTGATAAGGGGCTGATTTCTTATGAATTACCAAGAATTCATTTAGTAAAGCTTCTATCTCTTCATTCACAAAATGCGTACCTCTATCATTCACAATTTCTATCGGTAGTCCAAATCTAGTGAAGACGTTGTCGAAGAGAAACTTGGTCATAGTTCTTGTGTCATTTTTCTTGGTTGCTTTGGCTTCAACCCATTTGGTCAGATAGTCTGTGGCTACAATTATGTATTCGGCATGGGATCCTTTAACTGGTGGGCTAATAGGTCCTATGAAGTCTATTCCCCATTTTGTGAAAGCTCTGGCACTCATCATGGGTTTTAGTGGCACTTCATCTCTTCTAATAGGATATTTTGTTCGTTGACATGTATCACATCATTGAACATATGTGGCTGCATCCTGATGTAAAGTTGGCCACCACATTCCTACAAAGAGAATCATTTTTGTAGTTTTATCTGCAGAAAAATGTCCTCCTACAGCTCCTATATGTGCCATCTCTAAAACAGCAAGATACTTGTCTTCATGAATGCACACTCGCAAATGATTATCTCATCCTCGTTTAAAGAGTTGTTTTCCTATAAGAGCATAGTCTTTGCTTTGTTCTACAAGTGCACGTTTCCTTGCTAGAGTGGCTCCTTCTCGGTACTCTTGGGTCTTTAAGAACTTCACCAGAGGCATGCTCCATCTTGGTTCTACGGTGGAGTAGCCTAAGTTAGAGTTCTCTTCTAAATTTCATCCTTGACAAGTTGGGCAGGCTGATACATAGTTATATGTATCCCTTTGCATGGTTGGCCAATATATGCCTAATCTCTTCAATGCTACCACTCTTTCCAGAAGATGATCTGTGATGGGTAATGGGTAACTATCCCTTATGGTAGCGGCATTTACTTTTTTCAGATTTATGCATACTCTTAACTTACCATTCTTTTTCGGTACGACCACCAAAGGTGACACCCATTCCGTGTGTTTAATCTCATATATGAACCCAACATCTAATAGTTTATCTATCTCTTCTTTAATCTTCGTTGAGTAAACATCGTTATATGTGTATGGTCTTTGTTTGGAAGGTTTAGCTTCAGATGTCATAGGGATTCTATGTGCACATATAGATGGATCTACTCCTTTCAAATCCTTATATGTCCAGGCAAAGACATCACTGTATTCCCTTATGAGTCGTATTAATTCTTGTTCTTCCTCCATTGAGACATCCTGTCCTATAAAAGTACATTGTTCTTCTCCTTCCTCTAAGGTTACTAATATTTTTTTGGTATGTTCTTTATTGTCGTATGCTATTCCTGGCTGTGCTGCTCGTTTTGGCATTTGAATAGCTATTTTTCTCTCTTCTACTTCATATTTTTTGAAGTGGGCGGGCACTTCAAATTGGTCTTGAGGCTTGTTTCCTTCGTCATTTTTTGCTTTATCTAATCCAAGCTCCTCTTCCTGTGTTGGTTCTCAATTTATTTCATTAGCTATGATACTTACTTCTTGATTTCCACTTTCTATTTCCATTTGCTCTTGCTCCATTTCAATGCTCTCATAGTCCTCCTTCCATTCCTTTTCTATCACTTCCCCTTCTTCAGCCTCTTGAAGAACTACCACGTATAGACTAATGTCATATCCTTCTTCATCAATGCATTCATTCATGGTTATCACTTCTTCGTTTACACACACATGGAGAGTAGCTAAAATCTCCATCCAACCATGAGGTTCAAATTCTTCATCTAAGAATATTTGAGGCATATAGGCTAGATCTTGTACTGATCTAGCAACTCCTTGCCTTTGCTGCCATCCTTTCCTCCTATCCTCTTCCTTTTTCGCAGTTTGGCATATCCATAGATGAGTGTCTTCGTTCATCCATGATTGATCACTTGAACCTATACTATGAATCGACTGATTATCTTCCTCCTTATGAATCTGATTCCATTGTAAGGGGGGAACATCTTGATATGTATATGTGTGGAGATTTATTCTTGTGGTGGTTCCTTCATGCTGTAGGTATACAGCGTCTTTTCCCCAATCTTGCACTACCTTTAGTTGTCTCATTAAAGGTCTTCCAAGTATCATTTCATAATTGCTAGGCCTTTCAAATTGACAAATCGCTAAGGTGTGCTCGAACTCAACTCCACAAGTGGTAAAAACTACCCGTTCCAATAATCCCAAGGGCCTTTCAGTGTGTCCATCTGCCATTTGTATCCTCATGCATGTTGGTCTTAAAGCTGGTTTTCCCCATTTTTCCCAGATTTCTTTAGTAGCAATTCCTACTCCAGCTCCAGAATCTAAGATGGCTTTAGTGGTGTAACCTCTATAGGTAATTGGAAGGCACGTGTTTCCTTCATCTCCCTCGCTAAAATCTCCAACCTTATCGACTAGGATTTTTACTTTTTTCACTTCATCAGGCATCTCCTTCTCTTCCGCCTTGATCTCCAATCCACTGGTTCATTTCTCCTTCAAATGTGGTTTGACCTTCAACAGTTCTTCCAATGTCAGAGTGCAAGGGATTTTTACCTTTCTAAGGTGTTGTATGATATCCGATGTTTGGATTGATGGGTTCAGTTCTTTTTTTCTCATTGAGGGAATGCGGTATAATTTTAAATTATGTTCGTACTCTCCTGTGTAATTTGGCAAAACCTTTACACTATCATTTTCTTCATTAGTTGGATCAATTGGTATTATTTCTTTTGAATTCAGTTCAGGTATGGAGTCTTCAATTTCACCTTGTGCGCTTCTAGCTCCTCAAAGGGTGGTTCTATTCCTTCCACTTTCTTCCACCGGTCTTCTTGGACTCTTGCCCACAAATCTTTAGGCCATTCCCCTTCTACTTCAGGAACAATGGATCCTTCCCTTTTATCCTCACAGAAATTTCCATTATGTGTCTCACCTGCTTCGGGTTTCTTTGGGTCCTTAGGGATGACACATTCTTGGAATTCTTTTTCGGGAATTCGTGAATTGGGTAGTTGAAGAATAGGTTTTTCTAAGGTTTGTTGGGCTACTTCAATTAATTTTTTGCATATCTCCAACCTTTCCTTCTCTAAGTCACCTCTAGGATATTCTCTTTCATGTTCTTCGATGGTAGGTCCTTCTCTTATTCGTGCCTTGTATGCCTGAATCCACATGGCTAATTCTTCAGGCATGGGATCTGCTAAAACTGATCCTACCTTTTCTTTTTTTGACTTTCCTTTCCGAATTTCTTCTTCCTCTTTTTGTTTCTCTTTTGGATTTTGTTCGCTCTTTTCATTTTCCTTCTTTTGTTGTAGTTTCTTTTCCTTCATCCTATCTCTACGGTTCTTCCTTCTCTGTGTTCGTTTACTTGTAACACTTTTCTCAGGCTCCTCCGAGTCTTCAACTATTTGAGGTGTAGGTATGTTCCTTTCTATGTCACCTTGATCATTTTCTTTAGTTTGGTCTGGGGTCTCTCTAGCTTTGGCTCTAGTTATTGCTTTCAACGGTACAGTGTACTCCTTATCACTCCCTGATGACTCTATCACTTCTATCACGTTAATCTGCACGTTAGAGTTAACTTTGTTGGGGTTCTTGGGGCAATCTCTGAAAAGGTGTTCTTTACCACAATCACTACAGTATCCTTCCCAGAATTGTTGTGGTGGTGGTGGGTTTGGTAGTGTACATTCTTTGATATAATGATCACCTCCGCATCTATAACATGGTCCTCTAGGTACAGGCTGTCTGTTCATGGGTCAAGGGGGTATGGATGCCCTAGCGGCTGTGTACATCAATGACACATGGTCGTGCTCATATCCGTAGGAACTATCAGGTGCTTCCATGCCATATGCATATGGTTCGTACATTTGTCCATATTCTATCAAAGAGCTCTCATAACTGGGATAGTTTCCTTGACTATGGTCATAAGATGAGTCATATGGTTCATTACTAGGCAATGGTGTGGTTGGGACTATCGCTCTCTCTAAGTTTTCTTCAGGTTGAGCTATTTTCACTGGGACAACATTTTGAGGATGGGGCGGCTGTTGTCCTAACACCGGTTGTGGTTGATTGTAACTTTGATAAGCATATGGTCGTGGTACAGGTGCCTGTTGTTGATATGTGGGATATCTAAAGGCTTCACCTCCTTGATCTCTCTGAGGGTATCCGTAAGGTCTTATGAGCAGTTGTATTGGTATTGCTTGCCTATTGTAAAGACAATTTTCTGCACTGTGATTTGTGTATTTTTGTTCTATGCTGCAATATTGTAAAGGGCCTGGAACGGGTGGTCTATTGTAAGCATAGGCAGGTGGTGGGACTGCTCCCCTAGTGCACAAATGAGAAGGATGATCTCCTCCACAATGCATACATCTTCTAAGCATGGGCACTCTCATTGGGTTGTTGGGGTAGTTCCTCTGTCCTTAAATGTTCAACTTCTTTGCTACTAAGTCGGCTATTTCCTCTACATTGTTCTTAGGGTTTGATGTGCTGCTGGCTGAATCTTCACTTTTGATACTCCCTTGAGGTATTTTCAGATCCTCCGATAGGTTGTCCTCTAGGTCAATGCATTCTTTCATACATTCTTGCAAGGTTTGAACTCTTTTCACGTATACCAAAGATCTTAATGATCCGTTCAATAATCCTTCCAAGAACAATGACACCATCTTGTTTTGAGTGGGTCTCTCTTCAATAGGGCATCTATCCACATACTATTTGAATCTTCTTGCTTCCAATCTCACTGATTCTATAGGAGCTTGCTTAAAGCTATGGATCAATGAGGAAGAATTATTTTTAATCCCAGGTTTAGTGAATTCCCCAATCATTTTTTGGTAGACTTGCTCCATGTTTTGAAAATTATTAGGATCTAATGGCTGGAACCAAGTAAAGCGGTGTCCGTCAAGGTTAAACCAAAAGATTCATATTGAATCAAGAAATCTTCCACTTGTTCGGCTCTAATTACTTGCTTAAATTTAGTTATATGATTGTAAGGTTCATTAGAGCCATCATAGTGGTTTCTCATGCATTTGGCAACTTGGATTGGCCTTAATCTTCTTCCTACTTCAGGCGGTCTAGGCATCACAGGGAAAACGGGTCTCCAAATGGGTATACCCGGTCCTCTTGCTACAGGTGGTCTAATTGGGGTAGGAATTCCATTCCATGGATGAACAGGTGGTTGAGGCCGATATTGGGGGTTATTTGCACGCATAGCAAACTCTACATGTGGTCAAACCAGGATTTGTGTTTGTTGTGTTTGTCCTGACTGTTGGAATGAATTATCCTGAGAGGTTCCATGTGGGTTTCATGAAGTAGTGGCTTGATCCCTCGGGGGAAACACTGGAATGTTCTGATATTTCAACCCGGCTCTCTCTGAATCTGTCAGGGGCCAATACCTTCTCTGGTTTTTGTCCAAATACGTGATGATGGTGGGGAAGTCAGGATCCTATAACTCATAGACAGTCACTAGGTTAGGGGCTGCTTCCCATAATGAAGAGTGGGCTCTAAGGAGATTTTCCATTCCATTGATCAAGTACACATCCATCAAGGAGTCATCTTGAGGAACTAGGTCTCCTCTCCAAACCCTAACAACAGTAGATCTCCCTCTAGGTGTGGTCACTTGCACTTCATCTCCTTCTTCATTAAGGTTATGAGCAGTGTTTTCTTCCCCAAGCTCATTGATGTTTTCGGGGTGTTCTGTAACAACATACTGGATATCTCTTTTATCCATATAAAATCCTCCTGAATACTTAACTGCTGGCCTAGGCACTATGTAAGCATCTAAAGCTTTCTTTAGTCTAGCCTCTGATCGGTTTAGTCCATCTAGGTATATGGGTATCTCAAGTTGATTGGTGGTCACATATTCCAAAGATGTTTGATATTCTCCCTCAATAATTGACATCATGCCAATCATTGGTACACTGTTTTGCATATCCTCTGAAGCCATAGGAATTTCTTCTTCTGACTCACTAGAGGTTTCAGAATAATGTGAACGGCTACTTGGTTCGGCTAGGCTTCCTACAGAAGAGATCACACTTCTTCGACTTCCTAGGGTTCTCCCAGATCTCAGGTTCATCCACTTAAAAGCTTTGATCAGCCTTTGCCAACCTCTGGCTTCTAGAGCTCTTCACTATGGGTCAAAATTCTAAAAAAAAAAATTAGTTGGGACAGGACTAACTGTGAGTCCTCAAGTCACGATACTTGACCACAAAAAAGTTCACAATACTCGACCTTTGACTCAGACGATACACGACAGACACGATACACGATACTTCACGGGATACGATATTCGATACTTGAATAAACACGATACTCGATACACGATACTCGATACACGATACTTGAGATCACACAATACTTGAGATCACACCATACACGATACTGGCTAGGTATCGCAATCGAGAAAACACGATACTCGATACTTGCGAGGTATCACGATCGAGCAAACACGATACTCGATACTTGAGTAAACACGATACTCGATACATGATACATGATACTTGAGATCACACGGTACACGATACTGGCTAGGTATCGTGATCGGTAAAACACGATACTCGATACTTGCGAGGTATCGCAATCGGGCAAACACGATACTAGATACTTGCGAGGATTCGCGATACTCAACCACAGGAGATCACAATACCTAGGTATCGCGATACTCGACCATGGGAGAACACAATACTTGGCATTTTTTTAGTTTTTTGCAGGTGTGTTTTGAATTTTGAATGATTATATGTGTTTATCAAGCTTCTCTACCCTCTTCTCACCAACTGTATCACAGAGATAGACTTCTCTCACCCCTGGAGGACTCTTGCGATACTTACCGTAGATCGTTTTCTCTGATATGTTTAATTTATGAAACACTGATGGGAGGATGATGAATGTGCTTACCTTGGGAACTCTCTCTCAGCTCTCTAACCCCTCTGACTTGTTATGCATAGCTCAAAAAGCCCAGATCTTCGCTCATGATACTCGAAAGCAGCTTCTCACGATACTTGTGCTAGAGACAAGTGACTAAAAAATGATACTTTTTTGGGTTTTATACTCTTTGAAAAATTCTCCTACACTGAAAAAGAACAACAAGACAAAGGTTGAAGGCTACTCTAACTTCCTAGCTTACTCCCTTACTCCTCCTACTCTACTCACTCCACTCACTTCCCTAGACTAAAAACTCACTACACACACTTCAAGAGTGAGAAGTAGTAAGTACGGGTGAACGTGACTTACCAAAGAAGAGAAAATCACTACTCCTCCTCTCGCTTCAATGCGAAAAGCTACTTACCATCATATGAATGCCTCGGTTTGATTCGACACTCCCCGGCAACGGTGCCAAAAATGTGTGTACCTAAGTTCCAACCTAGGGACTTGCAAAGAAAGAGACTATACCTCAATCCCCCTCAAGTGCATATAGTGGGGATTCACGCTTTAATTATCAATCCGATGAGTATCAAAACCTAACCGAGTGTATGAAGACATGCATTCAAATGATGATCAATGCAAATGAGCTACTCAAAGAGTGCAAACAAGGTAAAGACTATTCCAAACAAGCTTCAACTGTCAGTTATGGTGTCACGATACTTGGTGCAGCAGCCAACAATAAATTGAGGTTTTCTCTCAACTCAAACTCGAAATATAGCAAATAGCATATGCGTTTCGAAGCTCTTGAGAAGACGCATCCAATGGCGCTCAATTCTCACGCTTCTACTTCAAGTTATGAGCAAAATACTGAGTCGCGAGAATGACCTTCCTACACTTCAGCACCTCCTACACTTCACACACACCTTAACCACAACAAACAAACACTTTCATGGATAGACAACGCTTCCTAACTCTTTTTTCAAGCAACACACATGCATACAAGCTCACAAAGAAGATGATACAGAGAGGAGTAAACACAAATTCGAATTTCTGTGCTCTTGATTCTCACAATGGCAAAAAGTGTTTACAAAGAGTCACAAATAGACTTATATACTTGTGCCCTAAAAATGGCCCTTTCATACAAGAGACCGGCACTTTATTCACTAAAAGACTAATTTCCTACTAATTTACATGGATAAGCTTCTAATCTTCTATGGGGATGCATTTAGAGGAGTCCTCTAGTGCATTTACATCGGAAAATATATTACAAAAATGGTTATAATACAAAAATTGGTTGTCCAAATCGAAAAAATTTTGGGGCCCTTCTTTTTCTCTGCCTTTGTGCTCTCTTTGCTCTGCAACATAACCTATCATTGCTCTGTTATCCTTTGAGGCCAAGTATTGAGCATCTAACTTCATAGCATGTGAGGCCATCTGACTTCAACAATTATTATCTGACATTGGTGCTTTGCAAGTTACTCCGACATGCATCTGCATGGACAGCTAGTCAACCTTGGCCATCAGCAAGAATCTAGTGTTCCATGCTCGAACAAAGCACATTGAGATCCAATACCATTTCATCAGTGAAGCTTGTATCTCAAGAGATTACGCTCGAGAACTGTACCTCTCAAGAGAACATGGCCGACATGTTCAGGAAATCTCTACCTCTAGTTTCGCTCCAACGCGTGGTGAACCTTTGCAACATTGAGCCCCTCCAAAATGGAGTTGCAGAGGTCACGACATGATTGATCCTACATCACCTAGATTTGTATCCACATAAGTGCATCTCCATTTTGTATCTAGGAGGCATTCCATTTCTAGTTTATTTCCATTTTATATTATATCTCTTTTGTATTTGGGTACCTTGCCATTTGCTTCTACAATTGTATTCATTCTTCTTTGGGGGGATTATCCCACATGAGATGTACTTTGGAGAGCCCCTCCCAAATCTATATAAGGAGGACCTCTCCCCCCATTTGTACTTGGTTATAAGCTTGAGGAGCCTACTCCATGCTCTTGGCAAGCTCATTTCTAATCCATGTGAGTTTACCCGTTTCTTGATCTACTCACTTTGAGTCTCTCACACTCTTTCTTTTGTGAGTACACTCTTCTTTTCATTTTGCCTTTGTGCATGTACTTTCTACAATTACAAGATACTTAGGAAAACTAGTAAAGACAACTACCTTGCTTTCCATGGAGCAATGGATTACAACGAATGCTAATTACATAATGATAAGTTGATGATTGCATTCCTTAGATATACATGCTAATTAAAAGAGAATCCAGTAAACTAGGAAAGACAATTACCTTGCTTTCCAAGGAGAAATTCACTCCAATGAATTGGGGGCCTACTTAGGGTCCATTCTTCAAATAGTAAGACAATCCTCTTCAATGTGTCTTTGGTGATACTAGTATTTTATGACTTTGCTTCTCAAGAGCATCCACATCAACACTATTTATGGTGATCATAAGAGAACATTGAGATGTATATTCCTCAAAATGCACATTACCATTGTGTTGATTCATATAAAGCTTGTCGAAAACACCTCTCCTGGTCTCTGCCTTCCAACTCTTGACAACCAATAGGGAGGGAGGAGTCATATCTCATCAGGTGCCATATTTCCTATCATTTGTATTGTATTCCTCATTGATCTAATTAAAATTCAAAAATAAAAAATCCTATTTCCCATAGCTTAGGCATCTTCTTTGTCATATAGCCTTTGATCACAATGCTCAAGACCTGCATGTTTCTCATTTTTTTCAATAAATACATATAAAGTTGCATTCTTAGGGCCACCCTTCAAGGTCGTGCATCAGAAAAAATGGCCTTATAACCCGTGCATTCCACTAAATAGTTCCCTAATGACTACTTCCACATATACTATTCTAATAACTTTTCTTTTATTTTTAAGTGTGGGAGTAACCTTACATTATTTTACTTGTCACATCATGCACACACCTTGAACCCGATCCATTTTATTTTTGTTTTCCCATTCCTCATTTATTTTACTCTCATCATGTAGTCATTTTATTTTACTACCAAAAGATATGGAGAAAAGGAAAAATAGTCTCCCTACATCCACCTATTTAGAGGTTTTGTAGGTTCTCATTAATCTACTACAATGTACACATCCTACACCTAGAATATGTTCATCAATATTCATGCTCATCCTAGGTGCCTAGTAATATGTCTATCGTGGGTGATAAAAACAAGGGAGGAAGAAGTGATCAACAAAGCTCAAAATGTGTCCATAAATTCAATTAAAGTTTTCAAACCTTAGTCAAAGGAGAGTACTAAAGAAGAAGGGGTCTATCAAAATTTCCCATTCAAATACCTCATATTAATAGGTTTTTGCTCATTTTATACCCTAATTTCTTGTAAAATCCCTACTTTGGAATCTAAACCTTATTTTAGCAATAATCAAGCCCAAATTGTAAGAGTCAAGTACTCCAACTTCATGGGCATGATGAGTAGCTCCACACAGACTTTTGTAACTTTTTTGTTTCAGCCTCCAAATACCCTATGGACTAATTTTTAACCTAGGCCTGAAATTATGGTGTGGACAAAGCTCTTATAAAATCTATAAAAGTGAGAAAGATCTCATTTGTGAGGTTGTATTTTTTATTCTAGAACTCTTATGAGCTTTGTAATCTTATATTAGACAATACAAAAGCTTCTTTGAGCACATTGCCTCTTGGCCACTCTTTACTGTGTGTGCATATATGCATGTGCTCTCTCTCTCTCTCTCTCTTTCTCTCTCTCTCTCTCTCTCTCTCTCTCTCTCTCTCTCTCTCTCTCTCTCTCTCTCTCTCTCTCTCTCTCTCTCTCTCTCTCTCTCTCTCTCTCTCTCTCTCTCTCTCTCTTTCGTTGTGGATGCACGTACTTACATCTTGCAGCATGTTGTTTTCGCAAATCTTGAAATTTTTCCCAAAGTTCTCAAGACCTAGGTTTTGTTACTACTAGCGCCATGGAATCAAAGTCACTTGCATAATTTTTCTTGCACCATTCCCTCTCGAGGTCTATTCTCTTGTAGACTTCTATCTTTTTTCCTTTGATTGGTTAGCTCTCTTGTTTGGGATGCATTCTTGGAAGTCTATCTTAGAGATCTGAGTAATAGGAAATGGGGAAAGTTGGTTTTTCTAGAAAAGCTTGAGCAACATTAATTAGTTTCTTACACATCTCCAGCTATTCCTTCTCCAAGTTCCCCCTTGGATAACATTTTTGTGTTTCTAAAGGCTCAATCTTACAAGTATTCTCAATTGGTAAGCTTTTAAGAGAATATAAAAATCTTCAAGTTTTATATCTTCTAGAAATGATCCATTTTCTCACCATTTTGTACTTTGCTACTTGTGATTGCATCATTCGTTTTGTTGGTTAGTGAGAAACTCCTTAGCCATGTGAGAGATTATCCTTAGTTCTTTTCTAACTCATTAATTTTCTTTACTCGATTAATTTTCTTTACTTTGCTACTTGTGATTGCATCATTCGTTTTGTTGGTTAGTGAGAAACTCCTTAGCCATGTGAGAGATTATCCTTAGTTCTTTTCTAACTCATTAATTTTCTTTATCCATCCGTTTCTATGCCTTCTTATTTCGAGATGACTTTGAGGGCATTAAAGAGTTTTCTACTATTATAGGTAAAAGTTCCTTGTTTGATTCTTAGAATTTCCAAAATCTTCCTCATCTTGTCTAGTTTTTGCTTCATTGGACTTCACTAGAATCATGCTCTCCATGTCACTCCTAGAAGGGTCAATAACCGCTATGACATTGATTTGAGTAGGCCATTATGGTTTCCAACTCTCCACATGGGTGCATGCAGTTTTGCCAAACGATGTGATATATGCCAAACAACAAGACTATCCTTCCAAAAAGGGCCAATGCCATTGAGAACAATGATGAGTGGATGTCCATTTGCCAAATGGGGAATTGATTTTTTTCATACACTGTACATAATAATGGCAACATATCACTTAAAAAATGGGTTGGCATAAGAGCTATGACATTATGTGACACACAAACAACAATTAAATTTCTTTGTGAAGAAAGTTTTACCGTGTATGGTCTTCCCATAAAAGTTTTAAGTGATAGGTGTACCTAAACAAAATTATTGAACACCTATTAAAAGGTTTTCTGATATTACATAGGAATTCTACTCCATATCACCCACATGCCCCAATGGTCAAGCTGAAAGTAAAAAAAAAAAATCTTGTGTACAACAATGATGACCAAACTAGTTAATAAGAAGCACATTTATTGGGAAAAAAAACTTCATAATGAAAGTCGGACCTATAGAGTAGATTACAAGACGGTGCTAGGAACATCACTATTTAATCTAATATATGGATAAAATTCTATTCTGCATCTAAAACTTTTAGCTCCTACACTATGAGTGGCTAAGAAATATAATGGATTGGACATGAACTATCTATCATGTTGAGATATTAGAAAAATATCAAGACCAAAATTGGGAGAAAGTAGGCATTTATGTTGGTGAAAAGAAATAGAAGTCATACCTTGATGCTCATATCAAAGGTAAGGGGATGCAAGAAGTAGGCCTTTTGTTAGTCTATACTCTCAATCAACATACTTAGAAGCTTCAAAAAAGAGTCCACTGACTTTTTTCTTAAACAAAATCTCCATTGGAGGATAAACCCAATTAGCAACATTAGATAAAGAAACTCTTCCCAAATATATTATTTGATGTCATGTCAAAGATATCTAGAGCCATTGAAAAACAAAATATTGGAAAGACTCAAAGGTACTAAGAATAGAAAACCATGATAAAGAGCAATATGAAGTTCAAAGGTAGGTTGAGAGAAGGATCCTCATAAAATCCAAAGGAAATAAGTGATTTCTAATAATGAGCCTTCAATTTCCCAAGTTCCTATGTATACAATGAATGCAATTGATACAAGAATTTCAGAGGTTAAATTGTGTGTTCAAGATATGATTAGAACAAAAAGGCCAACTAAATTCATGGCGCTTCAAGAAAAGCTATGTAGATCCTTCCTTATTCATGAAAATGGGAGGAAGGAACTAGGTATACATTTCTATATATGTTGATGATCTTATTGTTAGAGGTAATAAGGAAATCCTTTATTGATTTGGATTGGGGAGGATCAAATGAAGGTAAGATGAGCACAAGTGGACACATGGTGATTCTTGGATTCAAATTAGTGTCATGATGTGCTCCAAGTAATAATCAACATTTGGACTCTCTTCAATAGATGTTGAGTTCAATAATTTAGCCCAAGTGACATGAGACATCATGTGAATAAAAATTTTTATCTTGATCTATAGTTATATGTCAAAACATTTCCGATCATGTGTAATGATGTAATATTTGCACAACTTGCATTCAATCCAATCTTTTTTTGCAAGGACTAAACATGTATAAATACACTATCATTTTGTTTAGAGATAATTTTGTGTCAAAGAAAATTTAAATATTTGATATAGGTATTAAGGGGCAAGTGGAAGATATGCTCATAAAATTATTCAATAGTACTTATGAAATTTCAAATGTGCATTGGTATTTAGCACATAACTTGGTGTCCAAATGGTTGATGAAAGCTTGGAGAATATGGATACCTCCTAGGCCAAACTTTTTTTTTGAAAAAAAAGCGATCTTACTTTTTTTGGTTTACCTGGGTGAAAGGGTCACGACTTACTCACCTTGTTTATGACACATCTTTGGACACGATCGATTCAAGTGATTACGTCCATCGAAGAAGCTTCGATAGCCCTAATCGCTTGAATAGGTCATGTGCCAAAGAGAACAAGTATATGATGGTGATTTTCTTTTCATTGTTAAAAAGAGTGCTTGTTCCTTTGTTTATGAAATGAAGTTCACATGTTAACAATTCTTGAAGGAGAAGAAATAAGACATGACCAATTCAAGCGATTAAAGCCATTGGAGAATCACGAATGGCCCTAATCTCATGAATCGTTCATCTACATTGAAACTAATTGTTTTATGTATATCTACTTTTTTTGAGTGTAAGATGTGTCTTACCATTGATTTGTGTCATGGAATACACATGAAAGCACTTGAGGGCTTGCATTTTCAACACGATCGATTCAAGTGATAAGGGAATTGGAGAACTTTGGATGGTCCTTGCTGCTTGAATTGGTCGTCTCCATTCAAAATGATCATTTGAAATGTATATTATCTTATTTGAATATAAGACATGTCTGATCATGGATTTTTGTCATGAAATAAAAAAGAGATCACTTAATGGCTTGCATTTTTGTACATGACCACTCCAAGCGATATGGACAATTGGACAACTTCAAACTACCCTTATCACTTGAATTGAGGGTAGATATTTTAGAGGGATTTCATATGGAAATTGAGCTCACATTATAGCTCTACCATTTCCCTCACATTGGGCAATCATTCATTGCCGATGTCAATGTAATTTATGTGCATTAGTACATATAGTTTTCTCATACTTCATCTCTTCTACTCTGTCATGTATTACTTAGAACAATGAACTTCACTGATCCATTTCTCAGTGTGTACTCGATCATTTGTAGTGATTTACGTTGGTATAGATTTATTGTACCGTCTATTTTCTTGTCACAAAGTTTCATTTTTATTGCCTCAGCCAATCTTGAGAAATGTGCAAACAATTGTGCTCTAGTCTGCATACTCTCAACACTCGAAAATGTCGAGATGCACCTCTGAGTTGCTAAGCATCATTCTCTGAACATAGTTTATCATTTCAAGTGAGATAACTTGAAAAAGTTAGCTACCAAAGTTAGTTAGATATGCCCAAAAGGAGTTTGTTCAATTGTTAGCAGAGAAGGTTTATTGTTCATTCCTCTAAGCAAGTGTAGTGACCAAAATAGCAAGTTTTTGGTTCACAATTAAACTCCAACTTATCTGTTTTGATCTAATGATTTGAGGATCATCTTCCAAAGTACTTGGGTGATTATTTGTGCTTCCCAAAAAGCTCAAGAGGTCTAGTTTGCACTTCTCAACTAATTTTTGGCTAGTGTGAAGCAAAAATTTGGAGTACCATCTCATCTCTGGAAGGTGTCCACCATCTCCTCCAATAGTGGTATCAGAGCAACATCAAAGTAAAATGGGAGATGGATTTCCATCATTCATTGAAAAATCGGACAATGGCAATTATCCAGCTTGGTCCCTAAGGATGAAGGCTTACCTCCAAGGAAGAAGCTTGTACGGATACATATCTAGAGATGAAGAAATGCAGTGATCATAATATGGTGGCTTCCTTGTCCACAACTCTTGTGCCACTTTCAGACCTTTGGTAGTACTAGGTGAAAGGTTAATCACATCAGTTGCAGTCAATACTGCTTCTGCCCAAAATCCTTGTGAGAGGTTTGCATGATGCAACATAGAGACTACTCTATCTTGAATAGTTCTATTCATCCTCTCAGCTACACCGTTCTGTACTGGGTATAAGGAGCTGTAAACTCTCTACAAATCCCTCTAGATTGACAGACAAGGCTAAATTAATGTGAGGTATACTCACCCCCATTATTTGAACGTAAAACCTTAAGCTTAGTTCCTTTTTCAGTCTCAACTCAAGCAAGCCATTTTCTGAAAGTGGGGAATACATCATCCTTCGATTTGATAGGATATACCCAAACTTTTCTAGTAGCATCATCTATGAAAGTGACAAAGTAGAGAGAACAACCTAAGGACCTAGTGGGCATAGGACCACACACATCTATATGAATGAGATCTAAAGGCTGACTTGAAGAGTCAATGTGCATTCTATGCACATTTCTGGTTTGCTTTCCATATTGACAATGCTCACAAAGTGAAAAATCGGAGAAAGATAACACGGGTAAGGAGCTAGAACGAGAAAGATTTTCCATTCCACTACGAGATATATGGCCCAAATGACCATGCCAAATACAAGCCATAGCCTGTTCAGTAACAGCTAACAAGTGTTCTTTCTATGATACAAATAAAGGATAAAGTGAGCCAACTTTGCTTCCTTTTGCAATAACCATATTGCCCTTTGATATGCGAAAGGACTGAGCACAGAAGACCACCTTGTAACCAAGGTCATCAAGTTGACCAAATGACATCAAACTGCATGATAACTGAGGTACATGGCATACATTATGCATAGTAAACTTTGAACCATCAATGAACTGCACAACCACATCTCCAATCCCCACAACATCACACTAGTAAGAATCACCAAGTCTCACGGTACCAAGAGAATTTGCTGCATAAATAGAGAACCATTCTCTATGTGGTGTCACATGGAAAGAAGCACCAAAATCCAGCAACCAGGTGTGGGAAAGAGAATCAGCCATAAGCGCCTCAAATGGCACAGTACTATCAAGTGTCAACACATTAGCATCATCAAAAATAGCATTAATTACTTCAATCTTCACAGTCGAAGTAGATGGTGCATGTAACTGTTTAACATGCCCATCAACGTTCTGAGCCTGTAACTGAGAGAATATAGCATCAAAATCATTTAGATGAGCAACAACACTATCTGTGTCCTTCATACAAAGGTCATATAATTTTCTCATCAGATAGAATTTATTTGATGCCATCTCTTTTTCATATGTATTGCATAACTTCTTCCAAAGCTCCTCTGCACTTTCAGAGTCTAATATTATAAAGTAAACATTATCTCTCGGGTGCAAGCGAATAGTAGACCTGACCATTTCATCTAACTCATCCCAATCATCTTCATCCATGTCAGTAGGCTTCTTTGAAATCCCATTTATTGGCTTCCATTGCCTCCTTTGAATCAGCACGTCTTTAATCTGATTCTTCCATAGAGCAAAGTTTGTGCCATCAAATTTTCAGATCTCAAAATGGTCTTTGCTTTGCAAGTTATAGCTCCTCCTCGGAACACTAGCACTAGACCCTGATCCACCAAATGTGTTCGAGACCTCTAATGCCATGATGGTAGAGAACTAAATAGAATGATAATGGAGCTAGAAGAGTCCGAACACCAACGAATAAGTGTATCAAGGAGTAAATTGACCACTATATAGTTGACAAAACCAGAAATCTGGAAAAATTTTGCCAGAGTATCCTCTGCAAAATGAGCATATGACCAGTGTCAAAATATCATAAAACTGCAAGTACTGACATGTTCTCCTGCATAGTGAATCAATGACTCCACTACATATAATTAGTTATCCAATAGAAGCCAACTAGGCTTATCGAGCACCTATGAACAGCTATCATACATCTCCTATGGCGAGGCTGTTTAAGTCTTCCACCTGCATCACCGAAGAGACCCCAACATCTGGGTGTCTCCGGGTTAAGACTTCAAGTTTTTGGGTGTGAAGAATATGTTCATATACCCAAGAATCTTAGACAAAAGTTGGACATAAGTCTAAGAAATGCATTTTCCTTGGATATGGTCGAGAAGGACAATTTGGATATCGGTTATGGGATCTTGAAACACGGATAGTGATCAGAAGTAGTGATGTCATTTTCAATGAGTCTAAGATGCATAAACATCCCATTAAGGAGGTTGAAGTGAGAAGAGTGGTGTTTGAGGATACTAGTCCTCCGGTTAGCATGCATAAAAATGATGCACATAGGGATGTTCAAGAGAATGTCCATTCAGATCACTCTGCACATGTTCTTGTTCAGCAAACATTGAGACGTTTTGCACGTGTCTCACATCCACCTGATAGATATGTTCCAAGTTTAGATTTTATTATGCTAACAGATGCCGGTGAGCCTTCTTGCTACAAAGAGGCTATGCAGATAGAGGATCATGTCAAGTGGGAGCGTGCCATGAAGAATGAGTTGGATTCAATTCACAAGAATGGTACATGGGATTTAGTACCTTTGCCAAAGGGCAGGAAAGCTTTACCATGTAAATGGGTATATAAGCTGAAATTCACATCAGATAGTGTTTCTCCAAAGTATAAAGCACGACTGGTTGCAAAGGGTTTTAAGCAACAACATGGTGTCGATTTTGAGGAAATCTTCTCTCCAGTGGTCAAGATGACTACCCTGCACATGTTGCTTGGATTTGTTGCAATGGAGGACTTAGAGCTAGTCCAAATGGATTTGAAAACTACTTTCTTGCATGGAGATCTTACAGACGATATCTATATGGAACAACCAGAGGGTTATGTGGTTCCTCGCAAGGAAAGTCTAGTTTGTAAGCTTAAGAAGAGCTTGTATGGACTTAAATAGTCCCCTAGACAATGGTACCAAAAGTTTGATGCTTTTATGAAATCTCAAGGCTATTCTCGAAGCAATGAGGATCATTGTCTCTACACAAAGAGAAGCTAAGATGGCAGCTTGATATGCTTGATACTTTATCTCGATGATATGCTGATTGTTGGGAAGTCCTCTTATGATTTGTCAATTCTCAAAAAGAAGTTGAGTCAGACATTTGATATGAAGGATTTGGGGAATGCCAAACATATTCTTGGCATGCGCATTACTCATGAAAGGAGTAAAAGATACATATACTTATCTCAAAGTGAGTACATATCCAAAGTACTTCATCAGTTCAATATGCAGGGTGGAAAGGCATTGAGTACACCTTTACCCACATATGTGAAATTGACCAAGGATGATTGCCCCAAATGAGATGAGGAAAAGGAATTCATGACCAATATTCCCTATCAGTTTGTTGTTGGTAGTCTCATGTATGCTATGGTAGCTACGAGACCAGACATTGCATTTGCAGTGGGAGTTGTGAGCAGATATATGTCTAATCCTAGCAAGAAACATTGGGAAGCGATCAAGATGATTTTGAGATATCTGAGTGGTACTAAGGACAAGTGTCTATGCTTAGATAGAGGGAAAGCATCCATTATTGGTTACACAGATTCTGATTATGCTGGTTGTGTAGACAATCGTAAGTCTACATCAGGGTACATTTTTTATTTTGTTGGAGGTGCTATCTCGTGGAGATCTCGTCTTCAAGAATGTACAGTTGTTTCCACCACAGAAGCAGGGTATGTTGTAGCAAGTGAGGCATGTAAGGAAGCATTGTGGCTTTTTCGTCTTGCTTGTGATATGGGTTTACCTCAGCATGTACCTCGCCTACTCAGTGATAGTCAGAGTGCCATTGCTTTGGCTAAGAATCCGGTCTATCATGCAAAGACCAAGCACATTGAGGTGAGGTATCACTTCATTAGAGATTGCTTAGCCATTGAGTGCATTATTCTTGAGAAGTTTCACACTCGAGATAATGTTGCAGATGCTTTGACTAAAGCTCTACCACAGGATAGCTTTCGATATTGTTGTCACTTGATGGGGGTTACTTGATTCTTGATCTTACACAGTCACTTGTACACTGTGTAACATGTCCATCAGGTGGGAGGTATAGTTTGTATATTTACACTCAGGTATTCTTTATCATTCTTTATTTTTCTCCCATAGTTACTTTGGCCATGTTGGCCTTCAGTGGGAGATTGTTACCGTTAGTCTCCATGTGAAAGGCCAAATGGCCACCGAACACTTTCTTGTATATGTTCTTTAATAAAACATATAGTGGCCTAGTCAGTCACAGACTATAAGTTCGATCGCATTTGTAAAGACCTAAGAAGTTTGTCTTCGTGCTCCTTGTGTACTGTGTTTTCTGTGTATTATGCAGCATCTGAGCGAAGTACTGTTTTGCGGCCTTAGGAGCTCAGTTTTCTACTCTGAGCATATCATCGTGGAGCTCTCGCAAAGGAGAGCGCACTGTGGTGCATTGGCATCGAGGTACTTCATATAGCTTATATAATCCCACTAAAAAAGGATTTACAGTTAGTCAGGATGTGGTATTTGATGAAAATAAATCTTGGTTTGAGGATGATTGTAGGAAAATAAAGCTACCCTATGATTTGGAAAATGATTTTCCAAATTTGACCAAATAAGAACCACATATATTAGAGGATGTCAATTAAAAAGATGAAGAACAAATTAATTTCAAAGCTTGGAAGTCCAAGGGTAAAGCAAAATTCAAACAATTGGAAGACATTCCAGAGTCATTCAATCAATCACTTAGAAGATCTCAAAGGGAAAGCAAGAAACCTATTAGGTATGGCCATGACACATCACTAGTCACCAAGCATTCTATATACATGGCTAAAGATTCTATGTTAGAGGAACTTTCTTCATTCGAAGAAGCCAACAAGATGGAATAATGGAGAGAAGCTATGCAAGAAGAAATTGTATCACTTCAAGAGAATAACACTTGGGATTTGGTTCCCAAAAAACCATTCATGAAGGTAACAGGATCCTGGTGGATTTACAAAGTGAAAAAGCATTCAGATGGCAGAATAAACGTGTATAAAGCAAGGCTAGTAGCCAAGGGGTTTGCTCAAACTCATGGAGTGGATTATGAGGAGACCTTCTCACGTGTGGCCAAGATGCCAGCTATCAGAGTTTTAGTAAGTATTGTTGCTTCAAAGAATTGGAACTTGTACCAATTAGATGTTAAAAATGCATTCCTTAATGGATGGATCTCTAAAGAAGTCTACATGGCTCAACCATTAAGATATGAAGACAAAGACAAACAAACCTAATTGTGTATGTAAATTAAGGAAAGCACTATATGGTTTAAAGAAAGCTCCTAGAGGAACCATAGGTCTGTCACATACTTGCTGGACCAAAGTTTTGTTGCAAGCAAGGAAGATTCTTCGTTACTCATTAAGAAGACTAATTCAGAGGTTATTTATCTATGTGTTTATGTGGATGACATTATCATTACAAGGAATGATGCCAATGGCATCAAGAAGATTAAAACCCAGATGAAGGAGGAGTTCAAGATCAATGATCTTGGATTACTTACATACTTTCTTGGTTTAAAAATTGTTTATAGAGATTCTCGTGTTTTCATTACTCAGACAAAGTACATCCATGATGTGCTAGTTAAGTTAAAAATGGAAAATGCAAAAATTGTAGGTATACCCATGGAATTAAACCACAAACTAAGTGCTCATGAAGGAGAGCTGCTTGAAGACATTACATGTTATCAAAGGCTTGTTGGGAGTCTCAATTATGCAAACCTAACAAGAGTGGATATATGCTATGGGGTGAGTACATTGAGTCAATTCATGCATACACCAAGAAAACCACACATAGAAGCTCCCAAAAGGATCTTAAAGCACTTGAAGGGTACCATAAATGAAGGATTGTTTTATCCATTCACACCTGACTTGGATATCAAGCTATACTCTGATGCAGATTGGGCTGGCTCAAAAGATGATAGAAGGAGCACCTCTTTCTACTTATCTTTTGCAAGATCTAAGTTGATTTCATGGTCATCAAAGAAACAACCAATTGTGGCATTGTAATCAACTGAAGCTGAATATAGGGGCCTAACAAATGCAACACAAGAGGCAATGTGGTTAAAGCTACTCTACTCAGACTTGGGGCTACATACATACACTCCAATGATTTTTGGAGATAATACTAGCTCACTACATTTGGTTGCTAATCCTATATATCATACAAGGACTAAGCACATTGAAGTGCATTATCATTATGTGAGAGAGAAGCTACTTAACAAGGACATACAATTGTCCTACGTATCAACAAACTTGCAATGTGCAGATATGCTAAGTAAATCTTTGGATGGATCTAAATTTAACAGGTTCATGATGATGATTGGATTGCAGGGGATTAAAGAGAGTTGAAGCTCAAGCATGTTAGGCTTGAGGGGGAGTTGTTGGTGCAATTACTCCAAGGCTAAATTCGTGGCCACTTATCCAAAAGTTCATATGTGCATTCATGTGTTGGCACATAAATGATCTCTTGTAAAAGATTGATTTTTACTCCTTGTAAAAGTGCATAAGTGGAATCACTTCAATCATGAGTTCTTAAGAGAATCTTTCCATAAATTATTTGGTGAGGATTCATAGCAAATCAAGTCCTAAAACTTTGGAACACTTTTAGGTAAAGATTCAAATTCAAAGTTGAATCTTGGCTCCAACAAAAAGCTATAAAAGAAGACTGTCTAGTTGCGTGGAAGGCAGCCAGACATAGTAGTAATTTTAGAGGGATTTCATATGGATATTGAGCTCACACTATAGCGCTACCATTGCCCTCACATTGTGCAATCATTCATTGCATATTTCAATGTAATTAATGTGGATTAATACATATAGTTTTCTCATACTTCATCTCTTCTACTCTATCATGTATTACTCAGAACAATGAACTTCACTGATCCATTTCTCAGTGTGTACTTGATCAATGATTGTTACATTCTCAAAGGTTGGAACTTGATCACCTTAGGTGGCAGACAAGTAATGAAAAATAGTGTTTTCTCTGATCTAACGTTTACCACTACACCATCAATTGAGAATATAAATTGGTGAAACCTCATCAAGGTACTCTAGAAGCTCTCTAAGATTTTGACTTTCCGATTTGCAAAGACAATTATTTTCCTAGGTTGGAAATCTAGATGCATCAGTAATTCTAATTCAAATTCTAGATAACTCTCATCTGAATCCAAGGGTATTCAATCTCCAACTTTTTTCTTCCACCTTCTATAGTCATATCTTAACACGAGATTGTCAAGATATCTGATATGAAGTTGACAAAGAATTGGGACTAAGTTTAAATAAAATTATGTCACCTCGTTTTTGAACTTGTTCGCTTTCCCATTCCCTATCTAAAACATCATCAATCTCTAAAATTGAAACTCTCCTATTCACCATAAAACTTGAAATTGTCCATTGATCATGAGACTCGCAATCCAATGAAGAAATGCTAGGAGCTAGTAGATGTACAAGATATCCATATGCATTCCTCCCTGATGGTACCTGATATTATGCAAAATAGACAAATAATTTCATGCTATTGAAAAGTGTAAATTTTTTTTTTGCATACATTACTTTTGTATAGTCCTTATGAATATTTTAAATGTTCCTGTTAAACATTCAACATGTTGGCACTCTTGAGGATTGTAAGGAAAAATATATGCCATAAAAAAACAAATATCTTGAAAAACAAAAACGATATTTGTAAATGTTTGAAAGAGCTTCATTGTAAAACTTCACTTACAGTACAATGGAAAATGCAGATGATTGTTTAGCACTAGATCCTTAGCACTGTACACATGTTGAACTCTTGCAAACCAGCCATGTCTTCTTAATTTGAAATTGATAATATGACCTTTCCAATAATTCTTTGTGTTGTCTCTTTTAGCTCGCTGCACCTCTACAACTAGGAAGTATAGTCATCCAATCATTTATCTACAAAGAAAGAAGTTCCCATAAGGAATCCCCTCTTTTGTTATAAACCTGACATGAGTACGTGATTGGAAGCTGATGAGAAGAAGAAGCCATTCAAGCACTCAGAGTATAGAGAATGTTCAAAGCAAAAAATTGAGACTCAAAAACTTTGCAAATATTTATAGACAAAAAATTTTGATGCACACGTGGAAAAAACGATACTAAAAAAACTTTTGATTTGATGTATCAAGTGTGACTGAAAAATTATAGATTTTTGTGAAATCGAACATATTTTATATCTTCCAATATCTTTTTTCTTTTGAAATTTCAAAGATTTGCATTGTGTAGTGTGCAAAAAATATTCGTTTTGTATGAAAAAAAAAGATTACACTGAATACAAGAAATTTTGTTGCCTTAGCGGCATTTTTGGAGCATATATATTGGAAAGAATCCTTTCTTTGTAGGATTAAAAGAGATTGGAATGTTATATTTTGTACACATGGAAACACTCCATTTGTCGATTTTCTTAATAAGTCATTAGCAAGCAACACTTTTTTGGCCGTTTTTTGCCCTAATGCGATGTTTATTTTCTACAATGATGAAAACTTGAGCTAAATTTAAGATGAACTCATATTCATACATCCATTATGGACCTAGGATAAGTTCCTCTAGTACATATGAGTCATTGCAAACCAAGAGATTGTGATGCATCATGTTGTTTCCTAGGTGTAATGATAAGGTTATCTCTCTAAGAACTTTATATGGTTTCCTCTTATTCCAATCATATATGCTTCCATTGGGGTAATATGTATCTTTAATTTGTTGACTAAGAAACCATGGATGTTGGTTAGGGCTGCTCTTATATCTATTAAAGAATCAACCATGAGATATTATTGATTTCCAAGCCCAAGATTTAAATATGGTTATCCTGACATAAAGCCTTTTTTTTCCAAATATTTGAAGCATGGTAGCTAGCCATTTGTATAGATTCTTATCTTCTAAGATATCTCTCATCACGTGCTCAAATCCATTTCTTATGACTGAGAATTATTTCCATTGCTTCTTGTCTAGCTTCTTCATGAATTTGCTCTTCTTTTTTCTTATGGTTTTGTGCTCCTAGGATTCTTTCTAACATTTGTTCGATGAGAGTTTCAACATCCACTTACATAGTTGGGCAGAACATCCCCCTCTTTGTTGGAGTTTCTTAGTGTGTTGTTTGAAGGTGCAAGTATGAGATCTCCCACACTTTAAATTTCATTTTTATATGGGCATCATAGTATGCTTTCTATCGCCTCTTGGAAACATAGCTTCTAGCTACTGGTTGCAAGGTGTCCTAGTTTCTCACAATAATTACATGTGAACTTTTTGGATGAATTGTTTGATCCTTGCTTGGAGGAATTTCTAGAATCATGACTAGAGTGCTTAGGCTTGTTGAATTTTCCCTTGGCTTTCATATCTACATTTTGAGGTGATGAAGACTTTTGTACAAGAGTTTCATAGTCTTTTTACTTCTTCCAAGGTTAAGAAATCACCTCCATTGTAAAGGGTCATGATCAATGACTCATATGACTTCAGGACTTTGTTGAGAAGTATAATAGCCATAGCTTGACTTGAAACTTGTCTGCCACATAAGGAGAGCTTAATAAAAGAAAAACAAGAACATGGAAGGATACTAGATAGAAGGCCAATCGTAAGTGCACCAAAAAGTTATTTGAGAATGTGTTCACCCGATATGGACTACCAATAGAGTTAGTGAGTGATCAAGGTACACACTTCTTGAATGAAGTCATTGAAAATCTTCTCCAAGAATTCTTGGTGATACATAAGAAGTATGCCCCTTATCATCCACAAGCTAATGGACAAGTCGAGAGTACAAATAAGATCCTATGTAATGTATTGACAAAATTGGTAAATAATACGCGCTCTGATTGGGATAAACAGCTTCATCACACTGTTTGGGATTACCGAGTTGCCTACAAAATGGTACTTAATGCCACCCCATTTCAGATGGTCTTCGGACAAAATGTTGTGTTACCATTGGACTTCCTAATCCCAACTTTAAAAGTAGCACAAAAGCATTAGTGGAATGGACACGAGTTATCCTCTAGGATCTTTGATCTAGAACGCTTAGGTGAGACAATGCTACGAGTGGCTGCAGACATCTATGCTGCAAAGAAAAGGCAAAAGGCATACTTCGATGCACATATCAAAGATAAAGGATTGAAAGAGGGAGACCTAGTGTTGGTTTATACACTAAAGCAACATGCACGTAAATTGGAAAAAAGAGGATATGGACCCATGATCATTAATAGAATTTCCACTAGCGGTGCAGTTCAATTGGCCACACTAGAAGGTGATATCTTGCCAAACTATATCAGTGGATGTCGAGTCAAGTTGTATCAGGAACCTCTTACAGAGGATATGCTAATGAGATTGAACACTGCTAAGAAGCGAAAAGAAGAAGAGTTAAGGGTTAGAGAAGAAGCATAGGGAGAGGCTACAGAACGCATTAGGAGAAATAAGTTAAAACGCCTAGGCCTAGATATCAATCTCGAGGCCCCAAGATACCACATGGCCATGTGTCAAACATCAAGTGCAAATGCTTCTCGAATAATTGACCGACGTCCCTTTGTGACCATAGCAGTAGGACAAGGGAAGAATGCAAGGATTGTGAGAGCATTGATTGACTCAGGTGAAGCAACTAGTGTGGTTTGACTTTCATACTACCAAAATCTACAATTGAGCATCAATTCCATTGAAGCCTATCTCATAGGATTGGGAGGTGTGGAAACCCCTTGTTTGGGCGAGGTAGAGCTTCCCATCTATCTTCAAGATGTTCCAATGAGAGTCAAAATTTTGGTGTGTGAAGATGAGAACCTTACAGAACCACTTGTCTTGGGTCAAGACTGGATCTATGACCATGCCGTCAACTTAAACCTTAAAAGACAAAGCCAAATATTCAGTTTGTTGTCTCACAGATGAGCAGGTTTATGCATTGCCCAGGTGTCAAACATTGGCAGGCGGTTAAGCGCATCTTTCGCTACTCGAGTGGTACCCGGCTACTTGGGTTGTTTTATCCCAAGGGGGATCAGTATAGCCAGATTTGCATGCTTTTTCTGACTATGAATGGGCTGGTTTCGATGACACTTGTGTGTCCACTAGTGGCTTTTGCTTCATGCTTGGTTGCTCATGTATATCTTGGTTGAGCAAGAAGCAGCCTACTGTGGCCACTTCCAGTTGTGAGGCTGAGTATAGGGCAGCTTTCGCAGCGACTGTTGAGTGTGTAGCTCAGATGCCTTATGGCTGATTTGGGTGTTGGTCAATCTTCTACCACCACCATCTTCACTAACAGCCAAAGTGCATTTGCAGTTGCGAGGAACCCTGTGTTCCATGCTCGCACTAAGCACATTGAGGTGCATTATCATTATGTCAGGGAGAGGTTCTCTACTGGGGAGATCAGCTTGGCATATGTGCCCACGCAGTAGAACATTGCAGACATTTTCACGAAGGCTCTGCCTAGGGACAAGTTTGAAGCTTTCCGCAAAGCTTTGGGCTTACTTCCTTTTGTGGAGTGATTTCCACATAGCTTGGCACTTCCTTATACATGAGTGCCAGCTACTTGTTCACCGCATCACTCCTAGGGGGGATTTGTTGATATATTTAGGTAGTGATGTGTGTGAACACTCTAGGATCGTCGGGCACTTTTTTCCCTCTTGAGGAGGTTTCCCTCCCCCCTTGTATATATGCCTATTGCCCTAATGGGCTACGTATCTTTGTACATTCTAGTGGTGATACATTCAATATTTTGTGTTATGCTCCAAGCTTCTTCTTCTTCCTTGTGTTGTTCATGTGCTTCTGTAGACGTCTAAGTCCAACACTAACGACTATACAAATTAATGTTTTAAATTTAGAAAGTTAAATAAAGGTCATCGTTAATGAGGATACCCTCCTCTGTACTTCTTGGTACCATTTGCATGGATACATGGATTACAAATGAATAATTGATAAGTTGGGAGTACCATTGCATATGTCCATGTGGAACTCAAGATGTGAAGCATAGCAAAGTTCTTCCAAAATCTCGATATGCTTTTGGCGAATAACTAAGAATGCATGTGGATACAATGTCATCCTTAGACTAATTGCGGGATTGAGGAGAGGAGATGGGGTGGCATATCCTCTACCCTTGGACTACAAACATCATGTCGCAATGAATCTCTAGTTTCACTTATTGGCAACTAATGCTTGCCCATCAATAGCCCCAAGAAGCATATCTACACCTGATTCGATCATACTATTCAACTCTGGTATATAGGGAAGGTGATTAGCTATATCACTTACACATGTTTCAATTTGCATGTCACTTTGAGTTGGTCCAGGAGATGCATCCATTGGCATAGGCTCTGAATTTAAGCCTGAATCCTTTAGAGAATCCCTAATAGGAAAACATGTATCTATATCTTGCACAAGACTTTGCTACATGGTGTGATTGATCTCCACTTTCAAAAAGGGCTCAATCAATCTGTAAAGGTTCTATTCTAAGAGAGTATCATATAGAGAAGATATGTGATGATGGACAATAGGGTTCGGTCCTAATTGATTTCATACATACTAAGATCAATTTCAAAATCTTTCAAAGATCTCTTGCTATATGCTTCAACAACATACTTCATTACATCTAGGTCAGCGCATGTGTACTTCAAACTAGCTCTAGAAGAAATCAATCCTGCAACATCATATATATATGGCTTGTCATGTCCTTGCATAAAAGCATTTATTTCAAGCTATAGTTAGCACATGGATCATCCCATGCAATGAATGCCTCAAAAGCTTCAAAAAATAGCTCAATGTTGTCCTATAATCATTTTCCTCTGCATGGAGGATACCACTTTGTAAATCTATAGTAGCTTGTTGAGCAGGGGTGACATAATTAGTAGCAGTCCTCCTTCACTAAATCAGCTAATAGAATCAATGCTTCATAATACTTCTTATTCTCCATAAGCAAGACAACAAGTCTCGCCTCAACCCACTATCTCAAAAGGTCCTTTTCTCAGCTCGAGTCCATTTCACCATCTCCTTGCATAATGATATATGAAGTTGTGATGTTCCAGGGATTTTGGCAATTGCATCAATGATCCCACAGAGAATTTTAGTTGTTTTGGCTTTTGGAGCCATTGAAAAAAATGCCGCAGTTCTTCAACAAGCTTTGTAGCTCCTCCCCATTTTTTTGCTATGAGAGGGGATCTCAAATGTTGAAGATAGTCTACTCCTTGGTGCAAAGTTCTTCCACCAAGGAAGAAGTATCCTGAATTATCTGCCTCAAGATGAATGTTACACCTCATGAGCTTGAGCTAGGGAGTCCGTAGTGGCCAAAAAAGTGGTTTTCATTTTTTCAATTCAGTCAAACTTGATGAATGTTGCACCTCTTGAGCCCCGATCCTCATTTGCCAATAAGCAAGTAGTTCATGCAGCTAAATTTCCCTGTTGATTTGAATCACAGAATGGCTACTAGAGAAGGGAAAAAAATATTGCAAGAAGAGGATAAGGTACATGTCCAAGTAAAGTAGCATGAGCCATCAAACAATTTGGAGCATCTAATCCATTCACCTCAATCATGAACAAAAGAGGGGCACCATGAGGATGGAAGTGTACAACACATAATGATTGCCTACTTCACAACACAAAGTTATGAGATGCTAAAGAGGGGTGCCATTAGAATCGGAGTGTACAACCCGTAATGACTGCCTAGTTTGCACCACAAACTTAGGAGATGCTAAAAAAGGGCCCCATCAAGATGGAACTTTGGAAGTGTGCAGCCCATAATGACTGCCTAGTCCCCATCACAAAGTTAGGAGCAAGATCTTTCGTTGCCATATGTAAACCTTTCATCCTGTCCCTAAAAATTTGGCACCCCCCATAGATCAAGTAGTGAACCCACATCAGAGTCCACATAAGCGATCATAGGGTGAACACCTTCCATAGTGGGTAGTGATTGAGGATGGATCTGTGCATCTCATGACAAAAATAAGATATGCGATAGGAAGAGGAGGCAACAAGATCTTCAATTGAGTGTAGAAGCCATATAGTTCTATTGTCCTAATTCATACCATTTGGAATCGACAAGATTGTGGTTCATCCTCTTCAGAACATTGTTGAGAGGAATTTGATACAAAACTGGAACACAATCCTACTGTTAGCTTCATGTTCTATCCTCATTGATTGTTAAAGTTCTCTTCACACACATGATCCATTGACCATGCTATGAGTCCTCACTGATTGTCTAAATTCTCTTCTCACACATATGACAGAATCCATGTTCTCAGTCCTCATAGAGTAGACTAAACTTGCAATCATAGTTTGAGTATTCAGATTTATCACCACAAGGTCAACCTTCTTTCCAACTTCTAGCAAACCAATATGATGTTCCTTAAGTATAGCTTTTGCTCCTCCAACTCTTGCCATCTTCAAAATACACTCAGATGGGAGAGCGCTTAGATTTGTTGTACCCTTCATAAATACAACCTTGACCTTGTGAATAAGAGAAGCCAAATACATATCATCCACTATACTCATTCCACTATTTGATGGTCCTCCATGAGTTCCAATTGAAACACAGACTCTTGCACTCAACATTTCTTGAATAAAGCTCCTCTTTGGCATGTCCTTGAGCTTTTTTAGGTTGATGTAACCTATTCGTTTATGACATAGGTCCAACTCTGTTATCCTCTTGTCTCTTTATTTGACATACATTGAATGGTGTCAACTCTGTTCAAGGACTACCATGCTTATTGTAAAAAGTGCGACAAGTGTCAAAGGATGGGTAAGCCTATGTTGATACATGAAACTTCTCTCACACTTGTTTTGGCTCTAAAGCCTTTCGAGAAATGGGGGATTGACTTTGTGGGACCCATCAATCCTCCCTCAAGACTTGATTCATGTCCATTGTGAACATTCTCCCTTGATTTTTCCCTTTTTCTATGAGCTTGAAAACTGCCCTTGGATCCTCAACAAATCCAGGCATCCTCAAATTTGATGGTGAACAATGGGACACCTTCATAGAAGAGTTGGCCATGTGATCTAACTCATTTGGATTCACCCACATGGAATATGTTATTCTCATAAGATATTTATACTACTTGCATGTGGATTCCAATCTTGTATTTTTCTGCAAGCTCCTTGTTCTCAACAATAAATCATATGTTGCATTGAGTACTTGCCTCAATCCAATCCAAATATTTACATGCCCACAACTGAGAAATATAGACATCGGGAATCTAACATTCAATAATTTATAAACCTAAATGAAGAAACAAGTTAACATGACCATATAAAGTGTCCATGTTGCGGGCAGAGTTTGGTCTATCACCACTAAAACACAAGAGACAAGCCCCCTAGCACCGAGAAAGTTACCAACTCCAAACTAGGTCTGACTAGATGCCCTATAATGTTGATTATGCCCTTATAACCTCCTTTTGTGATGTTAGCAATGAATATGTGGAAGATCATGAAAGATTGTTTGTTTTCAAGCTATCAGAAGCCATTAGCAATGCCTATTTGTTGAGAATGTATAGGACCAACAATAACGGGGGCTTCAAACGTAGACATGACACCAAAGCTAAAAGGATTTGACCATGTCACATTGGGAGGGAGATCATAAATTGAAGTGAAATTGTGGATAGCAGGGATGTAGACCATGTTATGCATGTACAAAGTGTGGTAGGTAGGCTGCATGGAAGACTTATTCAAGTGCAGTTTGATGTCGCGACAGTCACGAAAATGCATGTCATGCAGAAAGAAGTATGGGCGCACTAATTTTCGTGCAAGAACTCCCTTTAATCTTGAAGAAAAAACCCAAAAGAAACTTCTTTACACATGATTAGAGGAAAATTAACAAAGTTAATGGAAAAAATCAACATAATAAACTAAAATATCTATATAAAAATACACCTATTCTTCTCTAATCTTGAAGAATCACCGGACATGGTAGATTAATCATCCAAAAGGGGATCCTCATCATACCAAAACTAGAGCATTTCAACAAGTAGTGTCCAAATTCGCAAACCATCCTTGTTTACAAGAGCATAATGAATAGAAAACATGCCAAAGTCTATGAAAAACTCATGAATCAAGCATCTCTTCCACATCAAACCATCACGTAAGCAACAAGAGAACATTCCCAAAAATGGTGCCAAAATGTGTTGACATTGTAGCATCACACACACTTACTTTATCAATCCAATGAGCTATCTCTGAAGACCCAAATGTGGGCAAAACCTACACATATATAATGGAGCTTCAATGTCAAGCATGGCATGAATCCACATGCACGATTGAAGGAAAGCACTCAACAAGCAGCACACTCAACATCAACCATGCATGTAGGCATGCAAGCCACACTTGAAAAAGGTCATAAGCTTAGATGAACAGGGAAGAAAAAGCAAACCCATGAGACTCATGAAACATAAGCACGTACTCTCCAAAAGAGCAACATCTTCTTATGAGCCAAAATGGACCTCCTTTACAATTACTATGCTCCTTACATACACTTTGGTCACTTTTCCCATCTATGTGGGATTATTATGCTCAATGGAGATTGATTCTAAAAGAGCAAAAGATGTGGCACTCTCACATCATTGTACATGAGTGCTTATGAGTATGAAAAGATCCATCTAAACTAATGTAAAGTGGAAAAGGGTAACAACATGTACAAGTGATGATGAAAAACAATTGATTTGACTTGTGCTTCTAACACATACCCTCGAGCCTCATGTTCTAACCTAGATATGTTGTGGGATTCACCTTGTATTACAAACAAATAGAGGGAATATATTGTATGATCCCTACCCAAATGACTCAAAACCATCTAGCTTTGTACTTGATAATACAATCTGCATGCAAAGTAGGGAATGAATAATAAGTGTGGCTTAAAAAACATCCCTAGCCAATTCAATGTTTTCACGCGCTATCTCAACACTAACATATGAAATGGGTGGATCCAAATTACTTCTCCATTTCTAGGCATCACTAGTCCATGGAATAGCAACTAAAGTGGGATTTGAATCCCTATCAAGACTTTGAGAACCCTTATTTCACTTGAATTTTATTTGGAAGTCAAACTAGAATTGTAGTTGACAAAAACATCTAACTCAGATGTTTGTACCATGGTTCACTTCCAACCAACATTTCACTTGATTTATTTCCCAAGTGCAGACTAGTTTGTCGTACTAGGCTTAAAAATCCTATATAGATTGTAGGAGAAAGTGTGCCATTTACTTTTGATCAACCTCACTTTAACTTGACCAAGTCAGATCCAAAAATGAGTTGTGTCCAACTTATGACACTTTTCTCAAAGACTTTATCTTTACATTCTTGGGAATCATCAATCTTATGAGTAATTCCTAACTTTTTATTTTCAAGAGTATACCAAGTCTACAAAATTCATTGGAGTTATGCTAATTAAATTAAAGCAAACTCAAATGAATAAGACAACTTAAACTTGACATTTTTGAAGATTGAATCGATTCTTTTATAGAACATCTATCTGGGATGTTTGAATTAGTTACTTTTGAAATTCATTGTCTCTAAACATTCCTGAAAGGAATTTAGATACTCTATATGATTCAAATCCAAAAGATTTGGAAAGCGGAAAGAAAGAACTAAAAGTTTGTGCAACCAATTCAAACTTCTAGGATACTTTTAGACTAATTTGAGTCAAATACTATGTGACTCAAGACTTTCACTTTTCAAAGATTTATGTCAACAATGTGCTAGAGTAATTAATCTATCTTGAAGAGAAGTAAAATAGATTCTCAAAAAGATTCTTTGAGTTAAAGAGATCTTAAAGGTAAAGAATTAATCCTTATCATTTTTGCATGGTCAGCAAGAATTCATCAGGCTTGGCAAAGCTTGTCCAAGAAGTTGCAATTTGAACTACTATGAAGATTGCCCAAGTATTGATAGTAAAGCTCATGAATGACTCATGAGAGTTGCCTCTTAAAGCATTAAGTCCTCAATAGGATTAGATTTTGGAGTCAAAATTTTCCAAAATAAAGGCATAAAGAAATAAGGGTATCAACATACGTGAGATATTTGGGCCTAAGAAGTTATTTGAAAACACTATTAGGTGTATAAAAAGGATAAAACAACTTAGTCTTTACTCTCAAAATTGGTGCCAACAAGGGTTAAAGAAAGGATAATTAGAAATGATCATGAGAGCATTCAAGAGACATAGAAAGAAGGCCAAAGCCAAGATGTATTTTTCTGGATTTGAGAAAGTATCCACTAGTATGGGACAATCGAATGCTAACTCCATTTGAAAACTTTTTTTTAATGGCCAGAAAGCAAAGAAATCATGATTTATAGAAAGCATCAATTAGGTTATCCTTTTCTTGGAAAATAACAAAGAGCTAATGTACTTAAACCACTAGAAGAAAGGATACAAAAATAAAGGAGAGTTTATGCTCTCACATTCAGATGACATGTGAAGTCTATAAAGCTTCACCAAGTCGAAGTTCTGAATCAACCTAAGGTTCAAAGCTTCAAGATCCTTTCAACCAAGGTTTGATAGAGTAAGTGAAGCACCAAGTTCCTAGTGTAACTTGATAAAGTCAATCTTTTGACTCAACGTAATGTATACGCATTGTGTTTCAAGAAAGAAAGTCTTAAAGAGATTGAAAAAAGGAAGGATTAACTTAGTCCTAAATTTTTTGAGTAAAGGATAAATATCATAATTTGAAGCTCATTGGGTTGACATACTATGTTGGATACCACACTAGTATCCTGTGGCTAGATGATGTTTAACTCTAAACCTTATTGGCTTACCCTAGGGACCTTTTTAGAGACCTTCCCCTCAACTCAAGTCTAATCATCTTCTAATGCTTTTCATATTCCAAAGCTAAGAGTATCTTCAAGATTGATATACCTTTGGGATTTATCAATCATTTGACTTTAAGTACCACTACTAGTGGTTTGGGACTTTCCTGGGAACTATTTACTATCTAGCTATTTTGAAGAAGTTTTATTTTCCCATTACTATGGAAAATCTTTTCTTCAATTACTTAAGCTTTGACTACTTGATGGTAATCAACAATGGGAGAAAAGGACTCATCTTTGAAGTCTTTGCAACTCTTGAATGATCCTTGGTAGAAATTCTAGACTTTTGGACAATCATCTAAACCTCTATTACTTGATCTGTGTTCACTTCTTAATGTGAAATATAAGGATAAATATCACCTTAGAAGATGGTTTCCAATTTCATCCTAAAATTTGGACATGAATTTTCATTTATATGTGTTATAATTTCCTATACATATCTTTCTTGAGTTTGAGACAAGAGTTAATGTGATTGGTCAATCTATCTTTATTTCTTGTATACTTTAACCATATTATGACAACCCACTTTGGGTGCATAAGTTTGAAGCAAAATAATCTTGCTTCTCTTGGGGATTTAACCAATGTACAATAGGACATATATGAACACAAAAAATTATTCTTTATCATTTAATAACAACCTTACTTCTTTATTAGAAGTGATAGTTTGCTAATACCCTAGAAGTCCTCAAGGATTAAGCTTTGCAAATAGCTTGTCCAAAAGATACACTTGCTCAATCTTCTTCTTTAGCTATGTAAATCAAGATATGATAAATACTTTGATATTCATGAAGCTCATTATACTTAAGATCCATCTATGTCTCAAAAACCTCTTTGCATAATTGTTACGATGACCGAATTTTTACTTAACTTTGATCATTCAAGGAATGGTATTTTGATTCCTCATGGATCAATCTAACTCAAAGTGATATTTTGAATTAGTGCATGCTTCCTTGACCATGGTGAAAATTGAAGCTTTCCTGCTCTCAATAGGTGCAATTGTTCAAAACTTTTCACGTTTGAACAATTTTTTTCTATCCAAAGCTCTATTACTTTGGATTTAACATACTTTAATGTTGAATGTTTTAAACATTTACCTTTGAATTATTCCTAAATGTCAAAATATAAATGATACTTTATTCATGGTCACTTTTTGGATTCTAATTCTTTGGATCACTATGTCTTAAGATCTTGAATTGGAACTTTCAAATTTGTGTCTTTTGAGATACTTGATGGATATCTTTCCATAAGTTTTTCTCAATTTGGTTTTGGTACTTATCTTTGAAAGCTCTGATTTCCAAAGTGTTAACGCTCTTTGGAGAAAAGGTTTAAAAGAGCTTGCAATAGTTAACTTAAGACCAATTTTATGGCCTATGGTCAACACTTGATTCTTCTCCAAATGTTTCTCTTTAAGTACTTTAAATACTTAAAGTAAACCTTGGAATTCTTTTTCTATTATTCCATACTTAAGGATAACCTTATAATTACTTTATGGAATACTTACATAAAGAATCATGACCTTAACTATTTTTTCTATTTATGTGGCAAGTATCCTTGTCGATTGTTATCTTTAGAGTATAATTCTAACTCTCTTATAGATTCATCATCTCATCTTTACATCCATTTCTTGTTCTTTATAAGACCAAAGTTGATGCAAATTTCCCTTTGTACCAAGAATGCTTGTCATGCATATTAATTTTGATGCATTTATTTCCTTTCACTTGATGCACAATGTTATGAAAACATATACTTGGTGCAATAAAAATTGATTTGTGCTACAAGAATCCATTCTTTTATACACAAAAATTCTTTTAAAATCAATGTCTTGTTGAAATGCATGCTAGTGCTTGAAATTAATTCATTTCATTATCTTGGTCTAGACTTAATCTATTGACATTCTTCTTAATTCAATGCTCATCTCAGATTGAGTGCAAGAAGATGAAAACAAGATAAAAAAATCATTCAACCCAAGCATCAAATTGGAAAATATTTGGATCATCAATAAGCTATGTATATCCCTTGCCTTGAGAAGAGGCATCATACTCCTCATTGTTATTCCAAAAGGCGACTAGTAAAAAAAAAATCTACCCATACTTAATAAATCTTCCCCATTTATAGCAATCTTTATAGCATTGGAAAGCTTTTAGAAAGAGCTTGCTAACAACCTAAAAATCATGAAAAATGCACACTCGACTAAGAGAGATGTGTGTCCAATTTACTAGTTTAGAGGATCTACTTTGGATGCTTCCCAATGATGCTTAGGAATAGACTCTCAACTTTGAAGCTATACACCTGTGGCTACTCCAAAGAACATAAATGAGTCAAACACAAAAAATTTAGATCACATATGATACATTTCAAGAGGGTTTAAAAATGCCCTCGTGCATGATCTCACTTTTCTCTAGATGAGCAAAATCATGTTTTTTCCTCATCTTTTGGAGCTTTTTGCTTCCATGTTCTTCAAATACATAGCTTTCACATCCATGCATATATTTCTCTCTTCAGGATTGATTTTTCTTGGCCTTAATGCTTGAAGATAAGAATGCTTCAAGTACATTCTAGGTATCTTGTGAAGTCTTATAGCCCCTTATGTATGGAAGTAAAAAATCAAAGATAGAGTTTAAGATATATGACCTTTCCAAAACATATTTTGCACACCATGTACTCAACCTCTCTTGATCTTCTTGAGTTGGTTTTCCTTTGGTCCTTAGCATAGGCATCAACTCATCGTGAGAGATGTATGCATACAGATTTCTTCCTTTTAGATATGCTTCCATCCGTAAATACCATGTTGAGTAGATACTTTGATCCGATTTTTCAATTTAAGAAGGAAAACAATCACCCATAAAGTATATACTATGATGATGCTCTAATACCATTGTGAGGAGATTATGGAAATAGAGATGAGAGGGTCTTTGCAAAAACCTTCTCTAGACTTCCCTATTTCTTGCTTGGACACACTAATAGAATTACCAAGATCTAAAAATGATGCATAAATATAAATATAGTACTTTAGAGAAATTACCTCAAAAGTTTGTGTCATGATTGACCAATTCCATATTTTGAACATGAAAAAAAAACCTTCTATTTATGGAAGATGGTACTAAAAAAATGTCTAGTGCTCCTAACTTGCTATGAATTGAGAAAAATCACTTTGCACAACTTCCAATATGAAGCTAATGAGATATTCCAAGTTATAGATTGAATTTAGAGTTCCTAGAGTGTGACCAACAGGTGCGATCCAAAGATTTCAGGAAAAAGACAATGCATATACATAGTCATAGAGATTGATTCATATCTTTGTACACAGAGCTTCAATGACCAAATCATTGCATACAATGGATCTCGACCTTCGTTTTGAGCCCATAAAGTGGGACCCACAACAAAACTAGGTTAGTTTGCAAAACTCTAACGTGTATCATGTTCGGCATCATATATTCTAGATCTAGAATTTCAAGAGATTCCATGTATTATTGATACATGAAAATTTGTTTTTTTGAGATCGAAATGTCACGTCATAGTGCCATAGCATTCAAGTAGAAGTACTCCTTGTAGTGTTTTTGCAGTGTTGTGAATTGTTGCAAAAAATGGAGAATGTAGATGGAATGACTTAGCTTATGAGTGATAAGTTGGAAAAGAAAAACTTCCATGCTTGGAGACTCCAAATGATGAATTTCTTGATGGGAAAAGGCTACTAGAAGTACATCAAAGGAAAGAACGAAAATGCTCCGCATTTACCAGAGAGGAATCGGACTACAAACCAATTAAGAGCATATGAAGAATGGAACCAAGGAGCATGAAAGGTAATGTATTGGCTATCTGTTAGCATACATGATTACATGATTGGGCACATACAGGATGCCATGACTTCGAAAGAGGCTTGGAACAATTCGATCACATTGTATGAGACCAATGGAAAGGCACAAAAAATGCAACTCAAGAACGAGCTGCATATAGTGGAGAAAAAGGGCATGTTAGTAAGTGACTACACCCTGAAAATCAAAAGGATATGTGAGTCACTTGAATCTATTGGTATGAATGTAGATGACGACGATAAGGTGGAAGTGTGCCTTTGTGGTTTAGGAGCTGCATATAAACAATTCAAAACTTCTATATAAATCAAGGAAAATATTTCGAATTTTGCTGATCTGGTGTCCATGTTCATTATTGAAGAAAACAATCTTGGTGAGGACTCAAACTCCCAAGGAAAACCTAGTTCTGAACAGGTATTCTACTTTGGCATAGGAAGAGGCAGAGGTAGAGGTTTTGGAGGTGGAAGAGGAAACAATAACCAAGACCAAGGTCAACATCAGAATCATGTAGGAGGTAGAGGATAGTTTTGAGGGAGGGGGAGCCAAAGAGGCCACATAAATTTCTAATAGCATGATTCAGGTAATGATGGTAAAGGATGCTGGAATTGTGGTAAACCTAGACACTTTGAACGTGATTGCAAGTTGAAGAATCAAAATAACAGAAGGTAACAAAACAACTATGCATCCTCAAGTGGAGATGATTATGAGAAGTTGCTCATGGTTCAACATCATATGATGAATACGATCTCTGCTGATGTTTCGAAATCAAGTGCTAATGTTTGGTATGTTGATTCAGGTGCCTCAAATCACATAAACAGTCATCCGAAATGGTTTAGTAGTTTGTATAAATTATCAGCTCGTGGATATGTGGAAACAGGTGATAAAACATCACATCCTATTGAGCATACAAGAAACATAGCATTGTTTATGGAGGACGAGAAGGTAAAACATCTTACTAATGTGCTGCATGTTCCAAATATGACAAAAAATTTGGTTTCTGTTGGACAAATGGTTGACTAGGGATTACAAGTCATGTTCAATGTTGATGGGTTATATATGAAGAGTACAAACAGGATGGACAATTGATTGCCAAAGGAAACAAATTGGGTAGGATGTTCACCTTAAATGTAAAAATTCTTGAAATGAATGCAGCCATGTCTGCAAAAGGTGTAGGAGTTATTGCTAATATGGAGATCTGGCATAAATGAATTGGACATGCAAACTTGCAAAGGTTAAAATTAATGCAGTCAAAGGAGATTCTCAATGGACTACCAAATTTCAGAGTTGCAAAAATGCAAAAGGTATGTGCAACATGTCAATTTGGTAAAAAATCAAGATCATCATTTCCGCATGAAAAGCATGTTAGTGAGAATGTGCTAGAAATAGTACATACAGATGTTTGGGATCTTGCAAAGACCACATCTATGGGTGGTTGTAGGTTTTATGTTACTTTCATTGATGAGCATACACGGAAAGTATGGGTATATTTCATGAAAGAAAAGAGTGAGGTGTTCACTCACTTCTATAATTTTAAAGCTATGGTGGAAAAGCAGACAGAGAAGTATATTTAGACATTAAGATCTGATGGAGGAGGTGAATATATGTCAAATGAGTTCAACAACTTTCTAAAAAGTCATGGAATTAGATGCCAGTTTTAGTCAAGGTGCACATCACAACAGAATGGTGTTACTGAACGCAAAAATATATATATTGCAAAAATAGCAAGAGCCTTGATGGTTGAGAAGAATATGCCTCATTGTTATTGGGCAAAAACTGTGCACACTACTGTATACCTCATGAATAGAACTCCGACTACTATTGTACATCAAGTTACACCTGAAGAGAAGTGCACGAGTAAAAAGCCAAACTTATCACATATGAAAGTTTTTTGTTGTATTGCATATGTACATGTTCAAGCTGAGTTGAGGAAGAAGCTTGATCCAAAAGTAGAAAAATGTATCTTCATTGGATACTTCTTTTGAGAAAAAGGGATAAATGTTATAACCCACTCACATGACAAGTGAAGGTAAGTAGAGACGTGGTATTTGATGAAATGTCAACCTTCTATGCATATGCCAAAGAAGGACTTAATCTTGAGTCAAATGAAAAAAAAAATGCTGAAAAATTAAGTGCAAAATCTCAAGTTTTGAGTGGACAAGATGCATCACCAAGCAATATTTCCAACTCAAATCCAAGGGGTGGAAATTTCAGTCGAGCAAATTCATCAAATACATTCAAGAAAGGTAAAGAAAAGCTTTCTGTTGGTAGTAAAACATCTATAGGTTATGAAGACATTGATGGAGATTCAAGCGGTTCATAAAAGAGTCTTGATGAGGAACTTGGATTACCCTCTGTGAAGACTCCAGGAGTAAGAAAGGCACATGTAGATGATACAAAGAGAAGTGACCTAGGACCAAGAAGATATGAGAGGATGTGGAATTCAGTGCAACGATTGATATATGATAGTTACATGGCTTGTCATTGTGCCTACATGACAAAGATAATACAAGATGTTGAACCCTCTTGTTTTGAAGATGCAATTGGAAATGAAGATTGGAAAAAAAATTATGGATGAGGAGATGGATGAACTTTATGGAAATGATACATGGAAGCTGGTTCCATTGCCGCAAGGAAAGAAACCCATAGGCGCAAGTGGTTTACAAGGTAAAGCACAATGCTGATGGTAGCATAAGTAGGTACAAAGCATGATTGGTAGCAAAAGGATATGCACAAACATATGGCATTGATTATGAGAAAATCTTTAGCCCTATAGCTAAAATGTCTATTGTCAAAACTCTTGTTGCAATAGCTATAGCAAAAGGATGGACTTTGCATCAGATGGATGTGAAGAATGCTTTCCTATGTGATGAGTTACATGAAGAAGTATACATGGACAAGCCACAAGGATATGAAGATTCAAAGCACCCAGAATATGTTTAAAGGTTGCAAAAGCCTTTGTATGGACTTAAACAAGCCCCTTGTGCTTGGCATGCAAGGATTGTTGACTATTTGACCACCATTGGATTTTTTATGTGTGATGCAGATCATTCATTATATGCAAAGGAAGGGTGATGATGGAATCATGATTGTGGCTATTTGTGTTGATGATTTGATTGTAGGAGGTGACAATGAAGCAAGCAATAAAGAGGTAAAGCAACTCCTTATGCAGGAATTTGACATGAAAGATCTTGGTGTGTTGCGCTACTTCTTAGGCATTGAGTTTATACATACGAAAACATGTATATGGATGTTGCAAAAGGCAATATGCATTGAGTATGCTACAAAAGTTTGGTATGGCTGATTGTAAGCCAATTTCTATGCCATTAGATCAAAATTTGAAGTTGGATACTACATCAAGTGAAGCATTGGAAAATGCTACTATGTACAGGAAAATTGTTGGAAGTTTGATATATCTCACAATTACAAGGCCTGATCTAAGCTACACTATTCGATTTGAAAGTCATTTTATGCAAGTTCTTAGGAAGCTTCATCTAGATGCTTTGAGGCACACTCTACCTTATGTGATTGCTACTTTGGATTATGCATTGTTTTATGAAGTTGCTGTAGATTTTCAAGTTCATGAATACATCGATGCAAATTGGGCTAGTAATATTCCAAATAGAAGATCTACTAGTGGCTTTCTATTGTCACTTGGAAGTGCAACTATTACATGGAGGAGCAAGAAGCAACCCACTGTTGCTTTGTTGAATACAGAGGCTGAGTATAGAGGTGCTACAATGGTAGGATGTGAAGCATCCTCATTAGAGATGTTACTTGCAGATTTAGGTGTGGAAATGCAAAATCCTATCACCATCTATTGTGATAATTTAGCAACATACAGTTAGCACGAAACCGTGCTTTTCATGTTAGAAAAAAGCATATCGAGGTACATTATCACTTCATCTGAGAGAAGATATTAGTAGGTGATATTGATCTTGTTTATGTGAGGACAGATGAGTAGGCTACTAATATTTTTACTAAAGCACTTGGAGCCAAAAATCTGAAGAAGTTTCGGATGATGCTTGGATTAGCGGACATGACATTGAGCTTCAGGGGGAGTGTTGAGATATCAAGCTCAACATGTGATGATCCAGGATGACACATATCAATTTTGCATTTCTCTGACATGTATAGTGGTCATGTCGGTATATGTCAGGGATACTTCATTGAGCTTTACTAGATTTATCTATTGTGAGTGATGGCACATTTGTTTCTTGCCAACTCACTCATTCGCGGACATTAGCATTTTCCTTATGTACTATTCTTTATATATTGCACTTGTTGTATTGTTGTTTTAGGTCATTGTACATTCCTTTTAAGTAATAGAAGAAGAAGAAGAAGATAGTTCTTCCTTGTCTCAATCTATGTGTGTGCTCCTCTTTCATTGCGAGAGTGTGTGTGTGAGCTCTCTTCCTTATCTCTTTCCTCGTGGAAGGCTTCACATGTACATGAGCCTTGCCACTTTGGAAAGTTGATCAAAATCTGAACATCCATCGAGTATTAGACACACATTATGGTCGAGCTTAATTATAAGTACCATGCAATGCATGACCATAGGAAATGGATGCTAGTCACCACAATCTAGGCAAACTTGTTAGGTCATTATGACGTATGTAGAACATGTCCTACATTACATAATCCATTCATGTATATCCATGAAGGGATGCCCATCTTTATTGAGTGGGCATCTTGAATGATATCCTCTAAATTTTATGGGCATATTTTGGGCATCTTCAATGATATCCTCTAAGTTTTTGCAAGCATATTTAGTGATATTCACCCCCTTTTTTTGGATTTTTTAGTCATTAACCAAATCTTCCATTAGGCTTAAAATTTTTAAAGAACAACATGCACACACGCACACACGCACACACGCACACACACACACACACACTGAGAGGAACCTCTTTATCCATCACTTCTCGGACTAAGGTCAAACCGATGTATGGGTTTTGAATCTTGGACTTTTGATTCATAAATGCACACAATCACACTTAGAGGAACCCCTTTATTCCTCAATTCTTAGACTAATGTCAAGCTTATGTATGGGTTTTGAATCTTGGACTTTACACCGTGCACCAAATTGTATACCCAACACTTTATGATGAAATATATTTTTGATAGTTTTCTCCACCATTTTCCTATTGAATTTAGGTTTTTAGTTATAAAAAGGAGCTTAGACCTCTAATAGGTTCCTCAATTTGTGTAACACATCATATATATATATATATATATATATATATATATATATATATATATATATATATATATATATATATATATATATATATATATATATATATATATATATATATATATATATATATTAAAGGGAAGCTCAAACTTACAATCTACATCTCACGAGATGAATTAACTAAAGCTCATAGTAGCCACATGATCTCCCAAAATGCCACACAAACAAGAATAATTCATCTAGCACTTACTAGGAATTAATAGAGTTCGATGGCCCGATAAGGGTAGGAATTGGGAAAGGACAACCCTACGGCCAAATGAGGAGATCCGTTTGAATTAATGAAGCACTGCCACAACATGAACAACCCTTGCTACCATCAACAATGTTCACTGAAACTCGATGGCCGATGAAAAATGTTCTCGAAGGGCATAATTTCATCTCATCACAAAGATGAGGACATGTCAAAGTATTGCAACCCAAGATAGGTGAAAGGCAAGGCCCATATATTCAAGCTGCGCTACTTGATAGTAATAGATCCTATTAGACTTCACTTGTGTGTTAAACATAGTAAACTATTCTTTTATAAATTCAAACATTTTTAATGCATGTAACTTTCACATATTCAATATAAAACACACACACACACACACACACACACACATATATATATATATATATATATATATATATATGAGGTTCGACATGTGCCTACTCCTCCAACTTTAACTTTAAAAGTGTAACTATACAAGTGAATGGACGTAGTACTAGCGAGACCCTCTGTATCCCACAAAGTAGGAGTTAGATTGAATTACAACTGATTTAAACTAGCTAGAGTCATTACATGTCTAGCCTAGGAGTTGAACTTTGGACCTCTGCCTCAAGAGCCCAAAGCTTTATCAAACAATGTATGGGATGTGGATGAATGACATAAAAATTGAGTTAAAGTGAACTTATGCATTTGATATAAAAAAAATTCTCTATTTATACCGTTTGCTCAGATTTCTATAGTTGGAAACTCCTTATTGAATGTAACATTAAATATGTTTATAGTTTCTTCTCAACGATGTCAAAGTATCTCTTCATGCCATTTTTGGTATTAATTTAGTGCACTATATCATCAAGAGACTTCTGGGAATGAACTCGTGAATATTTCTACATGCGCTCAGATTCGACACCAAGTGCTTTGCTGGTTGCGACTCGGGGTGACTTGGATTCCTCGATAGTTCGGGGGCCTGTCCAAAGCATCGCCACTCTCACCTCTCTTACCGTGAAGACCTGTTGAGAAGTCCGGACCAGCTGCTGCAAAGTGGGAGGAAGGGCTTTGTTTGCTGGGACGCCATAAACATCATGATCATTCTTCCACCTGCGATCATGGTGTGAGAGAGGTTCTGCTGCTTTCCACTTCCATGGCTATGGCGATGGCTCCGCCCGCCCCAGCTCCGTCTTCCACAGTTCGTCCTTCTGGTGGCGGACCTGACACTTTGCGTCGACTTTTGGGCGACTTATGCACTCGGGGTCCTCCCAAGGTATCGCCGCTTCTCAATTAACATAGTTTATGGAATAAACATCCCTGATTTGCATACAAGCATGTGCGTGCGCTTTCCCTTTTTTGTTTGGGGCACTTTAATAATTGGGATCCAGAACGCACCAATGCATGTAAAAATTTGCATCGAGAAATATTTACATGCCGATGTCTTTCCTGTTTTTACCAGGACGGGTCTGCTGTATTATTCAGAAAACACATTGAGGAAGAAGCCCGTGGTTTGGGTGGAGAGGGTTTCACTCGATTTATGGATAACCTTTACAATAGAATCAATGCACTTGTGGAAAGCAACGATGTTTCAGAAAATCTTGGGGCATTGCGTGCTGTTGATGAGCTTATAGACATGAAACTTGGGGAAAGAGCATCAAAACTTTCACGCTTTGCTGGATACTTGCGGCACATTTTCGAAGAGAAGCAGGATCTGGAAGTGTTAACAAAGGCTAGTAACACTCTGGGCCGTTTTGCTCAGGCTGGAGGTGCCACAATGGCTGATGAAGTTGAGCGTCAGGTTGGATATTGAGACTAGCATATATGCATTTCTGGTATTTTATGTAAGATTGAAACTTTGACTGGTCACGATTTTAAACCAACATGGCGGGAGACACTATGAGTTGAGCACTTTTAAACTGCAGTTTGATATACTGTTTTTGATTCAACAAAAAAGTACTCTGCCATAATCTATTTTAAAAGTACTCTGATTATTTAGTAGGTAATTTGGGATGAAGAAAGTCAAAATGTCATTTTTAAGACTGGTAACTTGAAATGAGAACTAGTACTTAAAACAGTTTGACATTTGGAGTTTTCTATGGATAGTCATCATATGTTCAGCATTATTGAGATCATATTGTTCTATGGACTATCATCGATTTTGTCATTATGATTGGAATATCTGAAATAGAATCCACAACTTAGAAGAGTGGATACATGTTTTCTTAGTATGCGATACTAAGAGTGCGATCAATATAAGTTTGTGGATGTAAGGAGTAGGTATGTTGTTGGGGCTTCTCCTTTCTAATTCTAGCTTGAGATGGTTTTTATGAATCGAATATTGTTTAGCGAAGATATATTTTTATAGTTTTAGTGTGCCCAAAGTATATGATGGAATTGATGCATGACAAAGTTGTGCTTTGGATGTGGACCATACATGTTTGTTGGCAATTTCTAAACATTTCATCTAGTTGTGTTTTGTACCTCTTTGACCCTTGAGCCATAAACCTGAAACATGTTGGACTTTTGGGCAAGTCATTAGCCATTGCATCATGGGATGTGAGGGGTTCTTTTGGTAGTAAGCTTGTTCATTCATATATCCGACTTTTGATAATTCAAATAACTTGGCTACATTTGAGCAAGCCTTTTTGGGTGGAAATGGACTTCATCAGATTTTAGATAGTATATGGAGAGTGGCCTTGCTTTTCCGACAAGAGCATGAACAAAGCATCTCATTGAAAGAAGTATTTTGGATGTGTCTAATGAAGCCTCCTCTATGAAGAGAGAATGATGAGAGTGGAAGTTTAAGATGAGATTTTGACCTCCTTAGCGATGTCATGTTCAAACATAAGAATGGAAGCCTCAATCAAGGAACAATGCTAGAATTGAATTGTGAGAAGAAGATAAAGTATCCATGAGAATATCAAAATGAGATCCATGATTTTAATGTAAAGGAATGAAGCACATAGGTCTAAAAGAAGAGAGACGTAAGTGAAGACAATGCCCCTCATGCTTTCTAGGAAAGTAACATCTATAACATCCATAGTTTTTTCGCTATCCTTATAAGATTACTTTTTCATATATATGAACTTATATCATGTATTCTTGTTGTATGATACTTGTTTCATGTTTCTCCCATCAAACCCTTTTTTCTTCCCTCACATGATTCAAGTACCCAATGGGCGAAATCAAGAGCCTAGTGCCCACAATCCACTCTAGGAAGGAGTTTTTGAAAGTTTTAGACTTGAAATGATATATTTGATGTTAAACTTTATCAGTCGAGCATTAAGTTTCTTATATTTATTTGATCATTGATGTTTGAGTGCATGTTCTTTATGCGAGTTTTTCGAGGTGCATGTCATGTTATTAATGAAATTTTGCTTTGTACTTTTCATCCCTATCTTTGTATGTCATAGTAAAAGCTGTGATAACATCATCAACACTTTTGTGTTTTCTTTGTTGGGTTACCTATTTCTTATCTGGTTGATGCCCAGAAAGTGATCGAGAGATTTACTTGAGATTTTGTATTTGCACACGCTAAAAACCACAGAAAACGAACTAAAGATAGCAAAATTACAACATAGTTGATAGGGTATACACACTTACAATTGGTTGCAACTTGGACAAAGAATCCACAAGTGAAAATTACAAAAAATGCATAGTTGATAGGGTATACACACTTACAATTGGTTGCAACTTGGACAAAGAATCCACAAGGGAAAACTCTAGGTCCCGCTAATATGACAATCATATAGACCTGTATGAATCTAGGCAAAACCCAAATTCACCCTCAAATGAAAGTGCAATTATAAGCTCATGGTAGTCAACCATAAGACTATATAGAAGCAAGCTCCATTATGCATATTATCGATTCAATACTACGACATCCCCACTAACCTCAACATTGGCCAATAGTGGGTATAGAACTAAGAATTAATACATGCTCACACACACACACACATTGAGCATGAACTCAGAACAAGCTCTATGAACTGAGTGTCCATCACTTCCCCAAGTGATGGGCAAACTCACCCATAATGAAACCTAGCACAAAAAGCAAACAAAAGATGGGAAAGATGCATAGCTGATAGAGTATACACACCTATAAACTGGTCGCAACTCCGACGAAGAATCCACAAGTGAAATCTCAAAGGCTGCTAATACAACAATCATATGCACGAGAATGAATTCAGGCAAACCCCAAATTCACCCTCAAATGAAAGGGAAACCATAAGCTCATGGTAGCCAATCACAAGACTATATAGCATATCAACTCCATTATGCTTAGTATAGACTCAATCCTAGGACATCCCCACTAACGTCAATGATGCCCAATAGTGGGTATAGAACTAAGAATGAATGCATGCCCACACATGCACACCACAACACACACACACACCACGAGTATGAACTCACAACAAGCTCTACGAACTGAGTTTCTATCACTTCAAGAAGTGATGGCAAAGTCTGTCGGAAGCCTAGTACAAAAACAAAAACAGAAGATAGGAAAAATTACAAAAAATGCATAGTTGAGAGGATATTCACACCTATATTCGTCACAACTCGGACAAAGAATCACAAATGAGAAGTGCACATATGCTATACGACAATCATATATATGAGAATGAATCCATGCAAACCTCAAATTCCCCTCAAATGAAAGTGCAACAATAAGCTCATGATAGTCAACAACAAGAACAAAAACAAAAACAGAAGATAGGAAAAATTACAAAAAATGCATAGTTGAGAGGATATTCACACCTATATTGGTCACAACTCGGACAAAGAATCACAAATGAGAAGTGCACATATGCTATACGACAATCATATATATGAGAATGAATCCATGCAAACCTCAAATTCCCCTCAAATGAAAGTGCAACAATAAGCTCATGATAGTCAACGACAAGAGCCTAGTACAAAAACAAAAACAGAAGATAGGAAAAATTACAAAAAATGCATAGTTGAGAGGATATTCACACCTATATTGGTCACAACTCGGACAAAGAATCACAACTGAGAAGTGCACATATGCTATACGACAATCATATATATGAGAATGAATCCATGCAAACCTCAAATTCCCCTCAAATGAAAGTGCAACAATAAGCTCATGATAGTCAACGACAAGACTCTCTCCATTATGCATAGTATTGTCTCAATACTACGACATCTTCACTAATGTCAACAATACCCAATAGTGGGTATAGAACTAAGTATGAATACATGCTCACACATGAAGCCGACAACAAACACATACCACTAGCATGAACTCACAACAAGCTCTACAAACCGAGTTTCCATCACTTCTAGAATGTTGAGATATCAAGCTCAACATATGATGAACCAAGATGCCACATATCACTTTTTCATTTCTTTGACATGTATAGTGGTCACGCCGGTATATGTCAGGGATACTTCATTGGGCTTTACTAGATTTATCTACCTAGAGTGATTGCACATTTGTCTCCTCACTCATTCGTGGACATTAGGATTTTCTTTATGTACTATTCTTTATATATTGCACTAATTGTATTGTTGTTTTGGATCATTCTTGTACATTCTTTTTATGTAATGGAAGAAGACGACGAAGAAGATCACTCTTCCTTGTCTCAATCTTTGTGTGTGCTTCTCTTCGGAGTGTGAGTGTGTCTGAGTGAGCTCTCTTCCTTATTGCCTTCCTCGTGATAGGGTATCACAGCCAATGTGGCTGTAGAGAGCTCGTGGAGGACGCCGATAATGAAGAGTAGGTGAGAAGGCATGGAGAAACGATGATTCACAAACGACCTTAGATTGCTACGAAAATTGGTGTGAAGGTAGAAAGCGTCAAAATGTTTTTGGGAAAGGGTCCCTTAAGGGTCACTTGTTTTGCTTAATTTTTTTTTTTTTCCAGAGCCATCTTGACCTTCGTTTCGAGCCTGCAAGATGGGGCTCATGGAAAAATCAGGTCGGTTTGCAAAACTATAACTTGCATTTTGTTTGGAAGCACTCAAATATTCCAGATCCAGAATTTCAAGCGATTCTATGTACCATTGATACACGAAAATTGTGTTTTTCTGAGATCGAAATGTCACGTCACAATGTGACAATATTCAAGCATAAGTGTTGCATCTAGTGTTTTGGTACTGTTGCATATTGTTGCTGAAATGGAAAGTGAAGATGGAAAGAGTAAGCTCACGAGCGATAAGCTTGACAAGAACAACTTCCATTCTTGGAGATTTAGAATGACAAATTTTCTGGTAGGAAAAGGCTATTGGAAGTACATCGAAGGGGAGAATGAGAACGCTCCACAATTACCAGATAGGAATTGGACTGCGGACCAGTTAAGAGCATATGAAGAATAACCAAGGAGCATGAAAGGTAATGTATTGACTTTCTGTTAGCATATAGGATAGCATAATTGGACACATACAAGATGCCAAAAATTCGAAAGAGGCTTGGAATAGTTTGTTCACATTATCTGAGACCAGTACAAAGGCACGAAAACTGAAACTAAAGAATGAGCTTCATAAACCGGAGAAAATGGGGATGTCATTAAATGATTGCACCTTGAAAATCAGAACCATATGTGGGTCACTTTCATTCATTGGCGTGAATGTAGATGGTGATGAGGTGGAAGTGTGCCTTCGTGGTTTAGGAGCTGCATAGAAGCAGTTTAGAACTTCTATACAGACCAGGGAAAATGTTCCAAATTTTGGTGATCTCGTGTCCGTGCTAATTATTGAAGAAAAGAATCTTGGTGAGGACTCAAACTCCCAAGGAAAACCTAATTCTGAGCAGGTATTCTACTCTGGCAGAGGCAGAGGCAAAGATAAAGGTTTGGGAAGTGGAAGAGGAAACAATAACCAAGACCAAAGTTAGCATCAGAATCATGCAGAAGGTAGAGGACAATTTCGAGGCTGGGGGAGCGAAAGAGGAAGCAGAAATTTCTAAAGAAATGATTCAGGTAATGACACTAAAAGATGCTGAAATTGTGGTAAAGTTGGACACTTTGAACGTGATTGCAGGTTGAAGAATTAAAATAACAGAAGGAAGGAAAACAACTATGCATCGACAAGTGCATATGATTCTGAGAAGCTGTTCATGGTCCAACATCACATGATGAATACGATGTCTTCTGATGCTTCAAAATCAAATGGTAATGTTTGGTACGTCGATTCAGGTGCTTCAAATCACATGAACAGTCATGTGGAATGGTTCAATAGTTTGCAAAAATTGCTAGTTCTTGGATATGTTGAAACGGGTGATGACACATCACATCCTATCAAGCATACAGGAAACATAGCACTGTCTATGGAGGACGGGAAGGTAAAACATCTTGTTGATGTGATGCATGTTCCAATTGTACCAAAGAATCTGGTTTCTCTTGGACAAATGGTTGACTAGGGATTACAAGTTAGGCTCAATGTTGATTGGTTGCATGTATAAGAGTACAAACAGGATGGAAGGTTGATTGCCAAAGGAAACAAAGTGGGCAGGATGTTCACTTTAAATGTGAAAATTCATGAAATGAATGCAACCATGTTTGCAAAAGGTGCAAGAGTTATGCTGACAGGTTGTTGCTGACATAAAGATCTTGCACAAACGAATTGGACATGCAAATTTGCAGAGGCTGAAATTGATGCAGTCAAAGGAGATTGTCAATGGACTCCATAATTTCAAGGTTGTAGAGATGCAAAAGGTACATGCACGCTTCAACATGTCAATTTGGTAAATAGTCAAGAGCATCATTTCCGCATGACAAGCATGTTAGCTAGAATGTGCTAGAAATAGTACGTACAGATGTTTAGGGTCTTGCAAAGACCACATCTATGGTTGTTGCAGGTTTTATGTTACTTTCATTGATTACCATACACAGAAAGTATGGGTATATTTCATAATAGAGAAAAGTAAATTTCATAATAGAGAAAAGTAAGGTGTTCACTCACTTCTAGAATTTTAAGGCCATGGTGGAAAAGAAGACAGTGAAGTATATTCAGACATTAAGATATGATGGAGGAGGTGAATACATGTCAAATGAGTTCAGTAGCTTTCTAAAAAGTCATGGAATTCGACAACAATATTCATGCATATACCATAGTAGTCACGTCCAGTCCAGTACGATGCGTCCTGTACGGTTCCCGTACGGTACGGGATCGTACTAGTAAATTTTGGGGTACACGTACGATACGTACGATACATGTACAATGTGCATGTAGATGTACATGTGCAATGTAGATGCATATCTAGATTCTAGAGACTAGAATGTACATGTACATTGTAATTTGTATATATAGTATGTACATATACATTGTTACTTGTATTATGTAGTATGTAGTATGTACTTACTATTATGTAGTTACTAGTATCATGTATGTAATAATAAGTACTAAGTATTCAAGGTTAAAGACAATTCAAATTTCAGATTTAAGAAAACATGTCAACTCCTAAGTTCTAACTTTTCCCAAAATTATTAAAAATCAATGAATTATGAGATATAATAACCCGAGCTGAATGCATATACCATAATTTAAATTTCACAAATGTCAAAGACATGCAATATTCATATTCGAGACAAAATCAGATTTTAGAGAATTTAGAACATGAATCATGATATATCTCATGATAGATAACTCATATTCAAAACAAAAGTGATAAAATTAGCAACACATGCAAATAAGAAGTGTCCAATGATCAATGATCAATGATCAATCATCAATGTCAAATGTATGAATCACCAATGACCATAATGCTCATGAGTCACTAGTAACTACTCATCACTAGATGTACAATTATCCTCTTCACTAGAGGACATGATAGAAACATTTTCGTAATCTCCATCACTAATAATATTGCCATCATCATCATAAGATGGCTCTCTAGGTTCATTGGCCTCATTTTCATCATTCATGGCCGATGGAGCTGATCTACTACCGGACCCTCTTCGTGAATATGCAATAGTGGAAGTCGAATGCCCACGCCTTTGTCGATGTCGTGATGCACAAATTGTGACCTTTGAGTGAGATCGAGTACGATTCACTCTCCGATCAATCTCCTCAAGCTCTAAATATAAATCATGGAAAATTTGTTCTTCTTCTATATCTCTCTCTTTTTGAACACTTTTAAGTGTCTCAAGTGAGAGCTTGAGACTATCCACATTCACCTATTCAAAAACAAACAAAAAACACAAAAAATATGATCAATAACATGTGATATGTCCATTGTCATATCAAGATTCAAACCATAAACATAAACTAAGAAACACTAAAATTGAAAATTAGTACTTACTTGACGTGCCATAGGCATTTGATGCATGGTCCGTAACATGCGTAAATTAGAGCGACAATATATAAGTCTCTCTAATTGTTTTGTGCTGAGTTTGTTGCGTATTTTGGTATGGATGAGGGAATAGGCAGACCAATTCCTCTCACATGCTCCAGATGAGCAATCCTACAACAAAAAATACAACAAAAGAAAACAAATTAGTACAAAAAACCATCTAAATGGTTTATCATTTGACATGTTCACATGTTGGAATTTTGAAATTTGAGCATACTACATACCTGTGCAAGAACTCGCATAGCTATCCTTTGGAGTAGAGGCATTTGATAGCCAAAACTCTCCAAAAAAGAGGCTTCACTAGTGAATCCCTCTTCCAAACAATGGGTGAGGCTAATGCAATCCCTCTTTGATCATTATAATTTATGAATTCTTGCAAAAAAGTAGCATGCTGCTCACAAGATAGAATTTTTGGAAGATAGGTATCTCTATCTTCCAAAAGTGTGGTGTCCATGAATAATGAAGCCTCTTTAAAGGCCGGGTGCAAGAGGGCAGCAACACCATGAATAGGCCTCTTCATCCACTTCCATCTCTTCTCCACCAAATAGAGTATATCATCTCTTTTGGGTGTGCTATCAAGAATATCACTACATGAAGAGCCATAAAAACATAAAGATTGATTAGAATTCAGAATTTAGTATGAATTTTCAAATGGGAATTTAAAGGCTAACTCAAGATTCAACTCGTAAATACTTAGAATATAAAATTACCATGAAAGATCACATGGTTCATCAAGAGTTGTGCACTTCTTTATTTCCTCAATTGCTTCTTTCATAAAATGATAGAGAACACCTATTGTGGCACCCTCCATGTCCGTCATACGCAATACCTTATACAAAGGTAAAATTGCAGCAATAATACCATAAACATTTTTCCAAAATGACTCCCTCAAGCATAACCTTTGGATAGACTTTGCCTCTTGTTGTTGTGCAATGGGCTCTCCGTCCATCCATTCTTTAAACTCCTCTGAGACTACCGTCTTTTGAAGCTTATTTTGAACCTCATAAAGACGATCCAAAAGTATCCACAGCCGCAAACCGTGTTTTTGATGGCTTTCTCAACTCCTTATCCGAATATGACCGAAATATAGCAAGAACCCTCACCTTGGAGTTGATAAAGTCAACTATGGATGTAGCTTCTAAAATAATGCTCTTGATCCATTCCAACTTGCCAATGTCTTCCATAAGAAGATCAAGGCAATGAGAAGCACATGGGATCCATACTATGGATGGAAACTCCTCCTCTAACTTTCTTCCCGTAGATGCACAATTTGAAGCATTATCGGTCACCACTTGAATGACATTTTGAGGGCCAACCTATGGGAAAGAAAAAAATCATGTTACCAACAAGTTAATCAAGATTCAAGACTCAAGTCACATATTACACACACACATAAAAAATATGAATAATTTTTCTGAATTTTTATGAATAAAATAAAAAAATCAAATTACCTCAAGTATGGCACGACGAATATGTGAATAAATGAAGCTACCGGTCACCTTCTTTCCTTTTACTCCCGCATCCACCGCTCGTAAGAAATAAGTACCAAGAGGACAAGATACAAGAATATTAATAATCCCTCTTTTTTTACGATCACTCCATCCATCGGAGAGAATAGAGCATCCATACTTAACCCAACCGGCACGCACGGGTTCTAAGGATTTATCAATCCTCTCTTTCTCCTCATCTAATTTCTTTGTCCTCATATCATTGTATGGAACTCCATACCAACCCTCACACGGGCCTACATTAGCTATTGCTTTCACCATGCATTTCCATCGATCTAACCGAAGCACATTAAATGAAAGATTGCATTCAATGACAGTTCGTGCAATTTCAATTTCAGCAAGCCTTTGTCTTTCTCTAAGAAAAGTTATAGTGCCGGATACACCACCCGTTGCTTGTGCAAGAGTAGGTTGTCGTGAGCTTGTACTAGTGCCCATTCCCTTAGCTTTCTTGGACACATCCACTTCATCATATTCATGCTCACATGAACTCATTGTGGGTGCCACTGAAGCTGAACCAATAGAAATAGATGGACAATTACCTCTTTCAGAGTTGACACAATCCGGTGAAACCACCTCATTTTCAGCAAAAGATCCCTTTCTCCTCTTCAATGGAAGGTAGTTGCGGCGACATTCTTCATATATATTATCGGGGATTTTGCTGCATGGAGCACACTCTCCTCCCAATTTGCAAAGGTGGATAAGAAGACGTGTGACACTAGATGTTTGAATCCTCCCACAATATTTGCAATGCCAACGACATACATTTGATTTGTCTTTCACTCTCTCATAGGCAACACAATGCTTAGAGAAAGCTTCATGAAGAGGTGGAGCCATTGATAAGGTGGAGCAACAAATGAGGGCGCTGAAATTGCTTATGGATGTTAGTGGGCCAAGGAAAACAAGAGGGCAAACCTCTCTTGTCTTGTGAGTGTCCACAACTTAGAGTATGGCCGGCTAATAGAGCTTGGAGAGGTTGGTGCTGGAGCTGAAAACGCAGCGGGTTCGAAAGGGGATGCTCACAATATGAGTGCAAAATGAGTTCAAACTTCAACTTAACTAAAACCCCAATTTTTTTCGGGCCCGGCAGTTTTTTTACCGTACGACGTACGAGTGCAACTATGGCATATACACACCACAACAGAATGGCACTGTTGAACGCAAAAATAGACATATTATAGAAATAGAAAGAGCCTTGATGGCTTGAGAAGAATATGCCTCTTTGTTATTGGGCAGAAGCTATGCATATTGCTGAATATATCATGAACAGAACTCCGATTGCTTCCGTACATCAAGTTACACCTGAAGAGAAGTTTACAGGTAAAAAGCCAAACTTATCACATATGAAAGTATTTGGTTGTATTGCATATGTATATGTTCTATATGAGTTGAGGATGAAGCTTGATCCAAAAGGAGAAAAATGTATCTTCATTGGATACTCCCTTAAGCAAAAGGGATATAAATGTTAGAACCCACTCACACGAAAGCACATGTGAAGGTAAGCAGAGATATTGTGTTTGATGAAATGTCAAGCTTCTATGCAAATGTCAAAGAAGGACTTAATCTTGACTCAAATGACAAAACAAATGCCAAAAAATCAAGTGCAGAAGTGGATCTTATGCGTCACTAAGCAATAGTTCCAATTCAAATCCATGGAGTGGAAGATTGCGTGGAAATTTCAGTTCAACAAATTCATCAACTACATTGAAGAAAGGTAAAGAAAAGCTTTCTTTTGGTAGTAAAACATCTACAAGTTTTGAAGATATTGATGGAGATTCAAGTGGTTCAGAGAAGAGCCTTGATGAGGAACTTGGATTGCCCTCCGTGAAGATTCAGGGAGTAAAGGCACATGGAGATGATACAAGGAGAAGTTACCTAGGACCAAGAAGATCTGGGAGGATGTGAAATTCAGTGCAACGATTGACATATGATACTTACATGGCTCGTCATTGTGCCTACATGACTAAGGTAATATAAGAGGACGGACCTTCTTGTTTTGAAGATGCAATTGGAAATGAAACATGGAAGTTGGATCCATTGCTCCAAGGAAAGAAACCCATAGGCTATGGATGAGGAGATGGCTGCACTTTATGGAAATGAAACATGAAAGTTGGATCCATTGCTGCAAGGAAAGCTATGGATGAGGAAATGGCTGCACTTTATGGAAATGAAACATGGAAGTTTTGAGAAAGCTATGGATGAGGAGATGGCTTCACTTTATGGAAATGAAACATGGAAGTTGGATCCATTGCTGCAAGGAAAGAAACCCATAGGTTGCAAGTGGCTTTACAAGGTAAAGCATAATGCTTATGGTAGCATAAGCAAGTATAAAGCACGATTGGTAGCAAAAGGATATGCACATACGTATGGCATTGATTATGAGGAGACATTCAGCTCTGTAGCTAGAATGTCTACTGTCATAGCTCTTGTTGCATTAGCTGCAACAAAACGATGGACCTTGCATCAGATGGATGTGAAGAATGCCTTCTTACATGGCGAGTTGCAAGAAGAAGTATACATGGAACAAGGATATGAGGATTCAAAACACCCAAAGTATGTTTGCAGGTTGCAAAAGGCTTTGTATGGGCTTAAACAAGCCCCTCAGGCTTGGCATGCAAGGATTACTAATTATTTAACCACCATTTGGTTTTCTATGTGTGATGCAGATCATTCACTACATGCAAGGAAGGGTGATGATGGCATCACGATTGTGGCTATTTATGTTGATGACTTGATTGTATGTGGTGATAATGAAGAAAGCATTAAAGAAGTAAAGCGAGTCCTTATGCAAGAATTTGACATGAAAGATCTTGATGTGCTTCGCTATTTCTTGGGCATTGAGTTTATACATACAGAAACAGGTATATGGATATCACTAAAGTAATATGCCTTCAGTATGCTGCAAAAGTATGGTATGGCTGATTGCAAGCTAATTTCTATGCCATTAGATCAGAATTTGAAGTTGGATACTACATTAGGTGAAGCATTGGAAAATGCTACTATGCATAGGAAAATTGTGGGAAGTTTGATATATTTCACAATTAGAAGCCCTCAACTAAGCTACACTATTGATAATTGGACTTGAAAGTCAATTTATAAAGGTTCCTAGGAAATCACACTTAGATGCTTTGAGACACACTCTACGATATGTAAGTGCTACTTTGGATTATGCATTGTTTTATGAAGCTCGTGCAGAATTGCAGGTTCATGGATATACTGTTGGAGATGGGCTGGTAGTATTCCCGATAGAAGATCTACTAGTGGCTTTCTATTCTCACTTTGAAGTGAAGCTATTACATGGAGCACTAAGAAGCAACCCACCGTTGCTTTGTCGAATACAGAGGGCTAAGTATAGAGGTGCTTCATTGGGAGCATGTGAAGCATCATGGCTAGAGATGCTACTTACAGATCTAGGTGTGGAAGTGCAAAAGCCTATCACCATCTATTAGCCGTATATAGTTAGCACGAAACTTCGTTTTTCATGTTAGAATAAAGCATATCGAGGTGCATTATCATTTCATCAGGGAAAAGGTATTAGCAGGTGATATTGACCTTCTTTATGTGAGTACAGATGAGTAGGTTGTTGACATTTTCACTTAAGCACTTTGGAGCTGAGAAGTTGAAGTTTCAGAAGATGCTTGATTAGAGGACATGGCGTTGAGCTTGAGGGGGAGTGTTGAGATATCAAGCTCAAGATGTGATCATCCAGGGATGACACATATCACATTTTCATTTCTTTGACATGTATAATGGTCACGCCGGTATATGTAAGGGATACTGCATTGACATTTACTAGATTTATCTACCGAGAGTGATGTGATATTTGTTTCTTGCAAGCTCATTCATTCACAGACATTAGGATTTTCCTTATGTACTGTCCTTTATATATTGCACTAGTCGTATTGTTGTTTTAGGTCATTCTTTTATATTCCTTTTATTTAATAGAAGAAGAAGAAGAAGAAAGATCATTCTTCCTTGCCTCTGTCTTTGTGTGTGCCTCTCTTTGAGTGTGAGAGTGTGTGAGTGAGCTCTCTTCCTTATCTCCTTCCTCTTGACATGGAAGTGATGGACAAACTCAGCCATGATGAAGCCTAGCACAAAAACCAAACAAAAGATAGTACAAAAAAGGCATAGTAGATAGGGTATACACACCTATGAATTTGTCCCAACTCGAACAAAGAATCCACAAGTGAAAACTAGTGGTCTTCTAATATGACAATCGTATATATGAGAATGAACTCGGGCAAACCCCAAATTCACCCTCAAATGAAAGTGCAACTATAAGCTCGTGGTAGTCAAACACAATATCATATAGCAAATAAGCTCCATTATGCATAGTATCGACTCAATACTACAACATCCCCACTAATGTCAACTTTGCCCAATAGTGGGTACAAATTACTCAAAACAAGCCCTACGAAGTGAGTTTCTATTACTTCAAGAAGTGATGACAAACTCAGCCATAATGAAGCCTAGCACAAAAAACAAACAAAGGATGGGAATAATTACAAAAAATGCTTAGTTGGTATGAGTACACACCCTTCAATTGGTCGCAATGCAGATGAAGAATCCACAACTGAAACCTGTAGGTCCACTAATAAGACAATCATTTATACTAAAATGAATTGAGGCAAACCCCAAATTCAGCCGCAAATGAAAGTGCAACTATAAGCTCATGGAAGTCAACCACAAGACTATATAGTAGATAAGCTCCATTATGCATAGTATCAACTCAATAATGCAACATTCCCACTAATGTAAACAATGCCCAATAGGGTTATAGAACAATGAATATATCTCACACACACATCATATCAAACCCCCCTCTCACGTTCCGTACATATATATCATACTTATCGTACCGAACATACCGTATCACTTTGGTTCCAATCTGTCTCTATGCTTACTCAACTAGGAACAAGTGTTTATGTGTAAGAAGCTCTAATACCAAGTGTTGGAAGTGAGTTAGGCCCATATACACATGTTCATAGGATCTTCCACACACATCAAGGAGAATCCTAAAGGATTTACTACCAATGCCAAAGGAAAATGGGATGGGATCTTGTAGCTTGCCATCATGACTAGTTCATCTCTTCAAATAGTTTATAAATAGGATACTTGGGCTCATTTGTTATTTGTTCCTCATATGAATTACTTTGATTGCTTTCCCTCGGTGGAGTGATCCTTTCACTTGTTTTGGTGCAAGTGCAGTGGTATGGGGTGATGGTCCTTGTGGGATAGTCATGTCCATGCATGCGCCCCGCTCGTGGGTGAGTGGCTTGCCTCTATGGTTGGAGGTGAGTATGATGTCCATCCTTTATGTTTGTATGGCTTGTGTAACTATGTTTTTTCTTGTTTGCAAGAAGCATCTTGGCTAGAGCCTAGGGGCCGGGGCTAACATGTTATGACATTTGAGGATAACTTTTGTGTTTGCTTTTCTTTGTGTGGATATATGTATGTGTGTATGTACATATGCATTTGTGTATGCATGTGGACATACATATACATATATTTTTTGGAAAGCATCTTTTTGCTTATCTGAGTATGTACATGAGATCCTTTTTTTTTTCAGACCTAAAAAGATGGGCCAAACTTATTGCCCTCTAAAAAATGCAAGTTAGTGACCCGAAGGACATTATCTTTATGCTAATGTTTAAAGCCATAGGCAGTTGTTTTATTGAAATGAACAAAAGCTTTGACTACCACTTTTACTATATAACAACTATTCGAAAAGGCATTTCTCATATCCTTCTGAGCTTAATTGCTACGAGGTAAGGATAATTTAGATTTTCTAGGCTTTGCCTTTGGAGGATAACACCTTTTTCAACTTCTGCACCTGAATATCTTTGGCTTGTGTGGTTCATTGTGCAACATTAGACTTATTCAGCCCCCCGTTTTTGTTGCAAAACACATCAAGTTCTATGTGCATGAAGAGCTTCATATAATGACTTAGATATTGACATTTTTAACTCTCACTTGTTTCTCGCAAGCTCTCAATCTTTATATCTTTAAGCCTCATACATATATCAAGATGATGGACAACTTGACTTTGAAGAAGTGGAGAGCAAAAACTTCCAAAAAAAAGTTTTTGCTCTTCGTGAACTTCCATCATTCTTTGCCTGTCATTCCATTGCGAATGTGTAACTAGCTTTTCCAAAGAGCAGAGTAGTAGTTTGGAGGGGAGCATGAGAAATGAAATTAATCCAACTTCCAAGAATCAAATCCCCAAGAGCCTTTGAAATGAATAGTTACTTTGAAGTTTGATCAATGAAGTCTTTTCAAATCTTGCAGCAAACATGCTTCCCATCCAAGTATTTCTTCAAGAAAATACACCACCATGCATGCACGTGGGATGAAATTTAAAAGTTTCAGTGGAAATTATGCAGTCTTCATTTGTGTTATCTATGTATGCATGCATCACTGTGCACACACACATATACATGCATCCATACAAACATACATATATGACTTCTTTTTTTAATAAAAAATTGAGGAATAGCTTTTTGTTACTATGTACACCACTACATAATGTGTTGGAATTTTAGCTTTAAGTCTCATTAAAATTTTAATTTGTATTATTTAAGGGTTTTATTCATCATTCATTGTATATTAGATTAGGCTATATAGTTATCATGTTACTATGTATGTATGATTTGGAGCATATCACCATCTTGTACATGTATTATCATTAATTGGAGCATATGACTTTTTTGAATATTTTTTTCGAGGCTATGTGCGTATATTCTCTCATATGTATTACTATTTCTCTATCTTAGGCATTATTTGTTAACAACTTGGTATCAGAGCACAAGTTCTTATAGCCACAATAAAACTTCAAGGAGAAGAAGCTGATTTGCTGATCAACTCTATTTGACATTGGTCAATTCACTTTGACTTGCAACTTATTAACGCATACAACCTTGATTTCCCTATTTCTTTCTCTCTCCCACTTCCCTTCACACTTTTTGACCTATTTCAAGGCTTTTCAGATGTGATAAACCTTTGTTCAACTTTGGTCAAACCTGGTCAACTCTGTCTAGCAGGGTCAATAAATGGAAGTTTTTGCTAAGAGATGAAAGGTACAAAATCAGAATCATAGTTTTTTCTCCACATGTGGGATTGGGCATGCCCACCTATTGGACGTCTTCCTTTTTCATACTTTTTCCTACTTTTTCCGTACTCAAATCTTGGGCGTATTATCGAATTGAAGAAAAACTCACTTATAGGTGCTGTAGCAGTTATCTCTCTTATGTCTACGGTGCTCTCTTTTGTCTGTGATTTAAAAAATACACATCTGAACATAAGGCATTCAAACACAGATATTACTGTACTATATAGAATTCACTTTGAGCATCTGAATTCAGTTTGATGGCTGTTGTTTGGAAGCCTTGTTTTTTCATACTAGTTTATTGTATTTTTTATTTTTTATGTTATCTCTGGCATTATTACGTGCATGTCTTATGCCTCTGCTTAATGCATTGGATTTCATTGTATTGTATATGATTTTTCTTCTGTGTCTGCTTAATGCATTCAATTCTGCTGTGTAGTCTTCTCTTTCAGGCTACAGTTTGCCATTAGAAACATCTGAAACTTCTCGAAGTTCAAAGCTTGACATTTTTGTGCCGGTAAGCTGGGATTGTTATCTTGTTTTTTGCCTCGATTTTCACAGGTAAAGCTGGCTCTATCTTGGTTGCAAGGAGAGAGAGTGGAATCCCATCGATTCGCTGCTGTTCTTATTTTAAAAGTACGTATTTTTGATTTAGGATTTGTGCTATCATCTTGTTCTGTTAGGCACGGCATTCAAGAGTTCATTTGTATGCAAATGAACAGCAGAGCTAATTCGGGTGATTCTTTATTTGTCCAGGAAATGGCCATAAATGCACCCACCATGTTTAATGTTCATGTTCCAGAGTTTGTTGATGCTGTTTGGGTAGCATTACGGGATCCAAAACTGCATGTCAGAGAAAGAGCTGTAGAGGCTTTAAGGGCTTGCCTTGGCGTGATTGAGAAAAGAGAGACACGTTGGCGAGTACAATGGTAGATCCTCTCAGTAATGTTTATTTTATTTAGTTGAGTGTTCGGTTTGTTTTTGGGTAATATATATGCACATACATACATAAAAGTTTCTAGTCTGCATCCTGAGTTTAGAGTGAAGGATATAACAATTTGTTTCTGGTTTTGGTTTTATAGGATTCTTTGTTCAAGCCCCTGTCTCCAGATTTTCATGTTTATCATTCCAATTGGAGTTTCTGTAGAGCTGTAGTTATCATATGCTATATCAATCATGATTTGGATGGTGCACCATCTTTTGAATCTATCAGGGTGAACATCCCAAACAATATGTGAAATAATACCAATAAGTATATTTGGTTTGGAATAATGTCCTGCTCCTTCAGAAGAAGCTCGTTGTTCATGGACATGAGAAGCAATTTCAGAGGAGCCTGTAATAACATCTACTTTAATGGGACTTCAAAAGAAAGTTATACTTTTTTAATGTGGGATGGTTAGTGCGACTATTCACCACTATCACTGGCAGTTTTCTCTTGGTGTGCATTGGTATCTAGGGCCTCCTGCAAGGTAGGGTTTTCACATTTTATTGGGGTTAGTAGAATCTCATGGCATTTTTATGCTGACATAAATGTTGAGCATTCACTCTGTATATCGTTGTGGATTCTGGCCCGTGGACATCCATTGGTTTTACTTTTTTAATGTGGGAAGTAATGTACAATTTTTGGGACCTGGTTAGTGCGACTATTCACCACTACCACTGGCAGTTTTCTCTTGGTGTGCATTGGTTTCTAGGGCCTCCTGCAAGGTAGGGTTTTCACATTTTATTGGGGTTAGTAGAATCTCATGGCATTTTTATGCTGACATAAATGTTGAGCATTCACTCTGTATATCGTTGTGGATTCTGGCCCGTGGACATCCATTGGTTTGACATGGTGGTTTTCCATAAAGCATTTGAAGTGTTTACGGATGAGTTTTTTGTTGTTGCAAAACACCATAGGAGATATTTAGTGAATTTATAGGTGTATGCTACCCAAGATGGATTGGTGCTTTGGGTTTATGTAGTGAGTAACGTATATTCACTATGTGATTATGGCTTCATGTATTTATGGATGTGGGTTTTTCATGGAGTTCAAAATGACAATGTGTGCAGTGGTGGTGGGTCTTTATCCTAGGGTGATGATCTCTCATAGATGTCTCAGTAAAGAGCTATTAAGAGTTTTCTTTTAGTCTTTTTCAAGACTTTTTTCATAGCCAGAGCCACATGTAGCTGGAGGATTTTGAGAGGATTGGTTCTACCGTTCAGGTTTCGGGGACCATTTCTGCTTCGATTAATCAGAGTCTCCTTGTTTTTCCTCTCTATCAAAGATTCCTCGAAGTGGATAATATCAAACTTTCTATCTGTGGGTCCTTAAAACTCAGAGCTGGCTTCATGTTTTGATCTGGAAGGAATGAACATCTTCATTTTCCTTCGTGATCCACCTGCATTTTCTGGATTTGCTGGAATTCAATTTGTGCTTAAGATGGTTGTGCTCAGGGGTTTCTTCTAGCAGAGTACTTGATGTATTTTACAACATTGGAAGTGTGTGTCAGTAGATTCTCGTGGACAACAGCACATGAAGGGATAAGTTTGGTGCCTACCTTAGCCTTGTCAAACTACATTCCATGCCGTTCATCCCTTCCCACATGCGTGGGTGCGTGCACACACACACACACACACACACACACACACACACACACACTCTCTAGACATGGATAGCACCACGGGAGCCTCTTCCCACAAAGAGGCAACACTACAGAGAGCACTTCCTGACTGTGACAGCGGATGGTTTCATTCAGAGACCACGATACATGGATACATATATGGCACCAGCTGAGAGAGTGGCCATTGGGCAGCTCAGAGTATCATCACACCAGCTCGAGATTGAGATTGTGCGAGCCACACATACCCCCAGGGATGAGCGATTATGCAGGATATGTAGAGAGGAGGTGGAGGACGAGGAGCACTACACATGTAGATGCCAGGCATATGAGGACATCAGAGACCGCTACCCACAGCTCTTCAGGGGGCCTAGAGAGATCAGGGCTTTATTGGGGACAGAGGACCAGCGCCCTCTAGGTCGTTTCCTAGTAGAGCTCCAGCACCACCGCGCATCACTCCAGCAGCGGATGGAGATACACCTGGCCCCCCCCCCTCAGACTTATATTACAGATTTTTTTAGACCCACATACACTCGAGGGCCCAGTTCGATGCGGGGTGTCACATTACACAGAGCAGAGGAGCTTAGACGACAGCGTCGACGACCGAGACCCCTTGTCCGGAGAGCTCGTCCACATCAGAGAGAGATTCAGGCGATTCACGCACGCCATGACATGGAGATACAGAGACGTCAGCAGCGCACCCCTATCGATTTGGACACCCAGAGCATTTTGAGGATCGCCATGATGCCTTACCCACCGATGCATTATATCCTACACCCACTCCAGGCATTTAGGGGGTTGTGATACCATTGAGCCTCCCCTCCCTATGCATATCATATTTGTATCTCACCCATTGAGCATATAGAGTGCATACCCATAGCACCCCACACCCTTGATGCCAGCTACTATCCCTCCTTTTATACCCGTTTGCAGTACTCACACTTTATTTTCGTTTTGGATCACAGTGGTTTGGATCATACTGATGTATATGTTTTGTCTCATAGGCCGATTTTGGCCTCTAATAGACGTTAAAAAGTCTTTCTTTCTTTCTTTCTTTCTCTCTCTCTCTTGGACCTACACATATATGTGTACATGCAAAGTTTAAACAGATCTGCACATACTTCTTTTTGTCTTGTGCTCTCTCTCTCTCTCTCTCTCTCTATCCCTGCAACAATTTCAGATACTATTGTGCATTTGTTCAGGTACTACAAAATGTTTGAAGCAACTCAAGATGGGCTGGGGAAAAATGCAAGCGTTGAGAGTATTCATGGGTCACTACTTGCAGTTGGGGAACTCTTAAGGTTTAGGAGGAATTCTGAATATCATATTTCTGTTTTTCACTTTGAAGTTCGTATATTTCATAGTTTGAACTTCTTTGATTTGCAAAATTACAGAAATACAGGTGAATTTATGATGTCCCGATACAAAGAAGTGGCAGATATAGTCTTTAAGTACCGTGATCATCGAGATCGTTTAGTGCGAAAAAGCATCACTGCTTTGCTTCCACGCATTGCTCATTTCTTACGAGATCGTTTCGTCACATCATATCTCAAGGTCTTAGGAAACAACATTTTGGCATTCTTATTTGCTTGTGAATGGTGTCTCACATTGATCCATGCTGTATTTTCAATAGATATGCATGGATCACTTGCTTGCTGTTATGAAGAACCCAGCAGAGCGAGGAAGTGGTTTTCTTGCACTTGGGGAGATGGCAGATGCAGTTGGTAGTGAATTAGAGGAGTATCTGCCACACGTCACTGGCTTCCTAAGGGAGGCGGTATGACTTCAAACTTCAAATTTTCACATGACTGTCAGCTCAGTTCAAAAGCTTTTGTCATTTGCTGAGGTTTTCTGTGTTTCTATGCAGATAGCACCAAAGAGAGGCAAGCCCTCTATGGAAGCTTTGGAGTGCATTGGTAGCCTATCTAAGGCGATGGGACCTGCGATGGAGAAACATGTTAGAGGGCTTTTGGATGCGATGTTTGTATGTGGCTTGACACCTACATTAGTAAAAGCACTTGAAAGCATAGTATCGAGGTAAGACTTTCTTCTATTTCGTGTTCATTTGCAGCGAGGTACATTTATAATAGTATAATCAAACCACAGAACCATGCTTTTTTATCATATGCTTGCCAGTTTTCATGAATCTTCTGGATCATACTGTCTCTAAACTCACACACATTTTTTCCTATCTTTGTGGTGGTGCAGGTTGCCTTCTTTACTCTCTACTGTTCAGGAGCGCTTGTTAGATTCTATATCATTTGTGCTAGCAAAATCTTCCTATCACTCTGCAAAAGCAATCAGTGCAGCCCCTGCTCGATCTCCTCCTGTGCCTAGCTCACCGCAGCCATCTGATTTAACTAATTCAGAGCTTGTACAGCTAGCTTTGAGAACATTAACAACATTTAATCTCAAGGTATGTGCTTTCTTTGATGGAGTTGTGTGCGCCTTATGTGCTTCCATGTACCCATCCATAATTGCCAATTCTTTTACAGGGCCATGAGTTGTTGGAATTCACCAGAGCTGCTGTCGTCCTTTATTTGGAAGATGAGGATCCAATCACAAGAAAAGAAGCTGGCATTTGTTGTTGTCGCCTTATGGAGCATTCACTTTACACTTTTGGTTCTTCTAATTCAAAAGCGATACCTGGCAGGGCTGCTCTCGCTAGAGGAGGATCTTGGAAGCGTCGAAATCTCATTGAAGAGGTGAAGTTGTGTTTTTGATATAGGTTTTGTATGACAATCCCATCAGATCTGTTCCATAAAGATGGATAACTCAAGCCTCCAGGAGTTTGCTTTCTAATTTTTGTTAGATATGAAGACACTTTTTAGTTTGCTTTTGGTTACTTCACACAGGGATTCAGGAGAATAAAGTCCAGCTATTGATGTCTTTAACATGGTGCACAAGTGGCTTATTTAGAGGCTTCACTTGATATGATATGGAATTTTTGTGTTGGGTGATTATTTTAAACTGGATTTCTGCTGCACTTGGATGAACATATATCTAGGGGTTCAAAGGAACTGAATTTGAATTGCACTTGAATGAATTGTTTCAGAAGAATACAGTTTTTATATTCCTATCTCCAAATTATAAGGAGGAAAGGAAAAGCTTCATATAGTTTTGGTGTCTGACATCATTGTTTACATAACATTGATATTATTGGTCAGATTTTGGAGAAGCTCCTAGTCGCAGCTGTTGCTGATGCTGATGCAGATGTTCGAAAGTCAATTCTGCTTTCTTTACATGGGAACACAAGCATCGATTCCTTTTTGGCTCAAGCTGATAGCTTACGAGCAATATTCATAACCTTGAACGATCAGGTAGTCATGCAGGATTCACTACTAAAAATTATAAAATTTGAATGTGAAGGAACTTTGCCCCTTGTTTGCTCATTTCTAACACTTTCCAGTGCATCTGGTTGATAGTCTGTTGATGTGAGGCGAATCACGATTTCTATGACTGGAAGGCTATCAGAGCAGAACCCTGCTTACGTTTTACCAGCTTTGCGTTGTCATCTTGTTAGACTGTTAAATGATCTTGAGCAAAGGTAACATTTGCTATAGAGTTGTCTCAGGAATATGCCATGATGGTATACTTTTTTGTAAGCATTTTGTTGCTTATATCATTCTACAGCCCAGACAGTAAGAAGAGGGAGGAGAGTGCTCAGCTCCTTGGCTGCCTGATTCGATCTTGTGAACGTCTAATTCTTCCATATATTGGTCCTGTTCATAAGGTTTCTTACACATTGCGTTTTAGCTTGTCTTTTTATGAGACATGCAAAACAAAACTCACTAGTATTTTTGGCAGGTTCTCCTAGCTAAATTGCAAGATGCTTCAGGCAGTTCCGCAAACAATGGAGTGGTGACTGAGGTTCTTGCAACTGTGGGGGAGCTGGCACGTGTGGTATATTTCTTTAGAGTAACGTTTGATTGTTTTTTGCTTGTAATCTCCACTTCTAAGGGGCAAATGTACTGGAATATATTGATTTGCAGGGTGGGTATGCTATGCGGGAGCATTTAGGAAAATTGATGCCTTTGATAAGGGATGTTCTATTAGATAGTTCTGCAACCATCAAACGAGAAGTTGCTGTGTCCACATTAGGGCAGCTGATTCAAAGTACAGGGTTAGTTTTTTCTCTGTATCTGTGGATTCAGTCACTAGTGGAAATCAGGACTGTAACATTTAAACTTCATGGAGTATCAATGAAACAATGACGCTCTGTGGTTTCATGTTTGTGTGTGTGTGTGTCATCTATTCATCTTTATATTACACACTAACGCGGATTGATGATGCTGTGAAGATGTTGTAGTTTCGACCATGCATGATAGAGATGATAGTTGCATGGGCTTGCTGTTGACTATTATGAGCTTATAATTGCACTTGTGTCTTTGGGTGAATTTCCATCTTAGTCAGGTACATCTAATTGATGTACTCTTTTGAATTTTAGCTAACTGAATAAAGGATAGGCATAAGATCACATGTCAGAGACATCTGGACCATATGAACAAATTTGCAATTAAATTTGACTACCAATTTTACATAAGACTGCCAGTAGCCTAAATGAAAACAATGAAACCATTTCTAATGTGGATTATTCTGAATTACCGTGAAGAACTAATGTTTTTTAAATGAATGCAAACATGGTGTTACCTTATTATTGCTCATGATATGGGGGAAGGAACATATTTCCCTGATGTGGTTGGATACATACATATATACGTACATGCATACACACATATACATACATACACACATGCATGCATACATACATACATATATCCATACATACATACATACATACATACATACATACATACATACATACATACATACATACATACATACATTCATACATACATACATACATTCATACATACATACATACATACATACATACATACATGCATGCATGCATGCATGCATCCATACATACATCCATACATACATACATACATACATACATACATACATACATGTACATGCATGCATGCATACATACATACCATAGTAGATACGAAAGGAGTTCCAAGCGAGCATTCGGAAAGTTCCGTACGGAATGTATGTTCCATTACTTATGCACTTGAATTGACGGAATCTTTTTTTATATTTCAGGTATGTTGTTACTCCTTACAAGGATTATCCTGAGTTGCTAGGATTATTGTTGCGTCTATTGAATGGAGATCTTGCTTGGCCTATGAGAGGAGGTGTCTTGAAGGTCCTTAATTTGAACGTTGATGTATTCATGGAAGGTTATCCTTTTCACTTTTATACTAGACGATGTTTATAAGACTCCGTTTTATGCCGTTTTAGGTTTTAGGAATAATAGGTGCACTTGATCCTCATGTACATAAGCGCAACCAACTGAGGCTCCAAGGAGGACTTGGTGAAGCAGATCATGTTGTTGTTTCTGATGTCTCACAGCAGATGCATTCTATGGAAGATCCATTTTCAGAGGTCTGGCCTTCAGGAGGATTGTTCATCACTTCAGAGGATTATTTTTCCACTGTAAGTTTATCATATCATTCATTTCCTATTTAGTTTCGGTTCGATAGCCTTGGCTTGGATCCCAGTAGGTGGGTGCAATGTGTTTGCGTCACTCAAAACCAAGCACCTTTTGAACTGTGGTAAGCTCTCTTCAGAGTGGGCAGGGGCAGCACCATATCTCTCCTCCACATCAAGCCCCATCCGAATGCAATATGTTTCAGCACCACCCTCACCCCTTGCATGAGTTCTGCAGGATTCAGCATGAGAAAATTTATTTTATTACTAAATATGAATTAGATTTCTTTTAATTTTATGTTATGCCTTCTCTGTTCACAAGGTGCTGTGGAACAAACTCTCCATTGTTTGGTTCAAATCTTGTCTGGCCTCTTAACTGGTGGAACACCCATACAATTCGGATTTCCAGCCGGAATTTATGTTTTACATCTCCGTGTTCCACTGCTTCAATATGAACCCAACCTCATTTACTTTGATTTTCTGCAGGTTGCTATACATGCATTAATGCGAATTTTGAAAGACCCACAGTCAAGTTATCACCAAAAAGTTGTGGGGTCCCTAACTTTTATTTTCAAGGTATGTTTGAAGAAAGAATATCTATATGAGCTGACCTTGCTAACATGTGTAGTGATGTCATTGATCATTGCGTTTCAGACTATGGGACTTGGCTGTGTTCCGTATCTTCCGAAAGTAAGTATTGTTGAATCCTTACATATGACTGTTCGGTTGGAATTTTTATTGACAAGAACCTTTTAAAGTAGCTAGTTTACTCTAGGCTGCAGGAATAACCCACTTCAGTCATGGAATCTTTGATTCCACACTCCCCAATGTGCACCATTTTTCCTTTGTCCATAATTTCCACAGTTTTAAAAGTCTTTTTTTGGTGTGTGTGTGTGTGTGTGTATGTGTGTGTATCATTCAAGTTGGTCACTTCAAGCCACATATGTCTTGTAGTGGTTTGGTTTTAAATTTGAAATTTTCAATTAGCAAAAGTAGCTCATTATTGAAAGTAAAGCTCACAACCTAGCATGAATTAGTGAATAATAAGACCCTTCGGCTTTAATAGCAAAAATCAAGAAAAAGTCTCATCTCATCCAGCATGTAATTTCCCTTTTTTAGAAAAGGACGGGCATGTGAACTTGAAAAGGGAGGAGGAAGAAAACAACAAGAGGAAGTGAATGAGGATAAACATTGGGGGGATAATGAAGACATTTCTCGGAGGTAATTAGAGGATGCAGCAACAGAATGAAGTGAATGATGAGGAGCATGCAATAACATGAGGAAGTGAATGAGGATTAACTTGAGGAGAATGATGAAGATCTTAATCCATGTAACTAGGTGCACTAGATTTGGTGATGGATTAATAACCTTCAATGTTCCATGGAGTATGCATTCCCTCAATTGTTATGGTTTTCTCAATACAGAATACTAAAAGATGAAATAATCCCATATTTTAAAGTCCTATATCTTTGATATTGATATTAAGGATTTTATCCTAAAGTTTTCTACAATCAGTTGCCGACATTTCGTGCTTCAACTTGATGTTTTGATGTGGTATAGTTCCCTTGTACTTTGAGTATTGACTTTGAGTATTGACTTTGAGTATTGACTTTGAGTATCTATTTTTGATGTTAACATAAGATCTAGGCTTGTCGAGCTTTGTTGAATTGCAAGTCTATTAGTGATCCTTGCACACCTCCATCTCATAATGCATTCCTAGCTTTGGGATTTACGAGACACATCTAATTTTTGAGTGGCATAGGGGAAGTTAGGGAAGCAAGAAGTCTTGATGATGGAACACCTATGTAGAGCCTATGGAGTGGAGAGTTTCCCGAAGAGAGTCGAGGGAGAAAGAGAGAGAGTCCAATGTAGGCGGAAGCCTTGTCCCCACATAACATTGATGAGGCAATGTTTATAATGAGATACATATGAATCCATAAGGAGAAGGTGACATGGACCCTTACTCGGATATTCTTCCATGTAAGGGGTCATGTGTCCATAAGTGACAAAGCATACAAAGGAAGAGATAGGATTATACAAAATAGGAGAACTGGATTTTTCAAATCATCCTTCATCTACTATTTCTAATAAAGTGCACACATCTCAAGCTACTTGAAGCTCAAGTTGATGGGAATAAATGGACTCTGAAGACGTACATATACCCTTTCACCCTGTAGCTCTTCTCAAGAGCTTTCCAGACATATTTTTAATATATTTTTTGACCCAAAAATGGGCCTGTATAGGCATTTTTATGTTCTTGGTTTACTTGGAGACACTTTAAAGCATTCTCATTATAATGAATGGCCAAAAGTCCTCGTTTGTAACAAAAAACCCCAGGTTACTTAGTCTGAATTCACAAGGGGCTTCTAGAGATCAGTATGTGCAGCCTTCATTCTCCCTCATCAGTCTGTGCTCAGAACATTTCTCTCTCCTACTTCAAATTTCAATGCCCATCTCACCAAGGCATAATTTCAGGCATACAATGTGTCAAAACTGCTGATTCTCCGGGGAAAAGGTGCTGTGAACAGAAAAGCCCCTTTCAGCCCACTGTGTTGTCAGAGCAAGAAATTCTCTTTCTCAAATTCTCATAGCAGAAGTCCTCTCTCCTGGCTAGAAATCACCTCGTACCTCTCCTCCACAAGTGCTCTATTGCTGAAGTGTAATTTCAAAAGTACATTTCTGCAAATACATATTTCTCCTTGGACATTGCTGGAAAAGGTCAAATTTTATTCACAGCAGGCCAATTTTGGCTTAATTGCAGAAAATTCAGTGTTACACAGATCTTATAAATCAGGAATTTCGATACCAAAACCTTCAGACTGTATGATGATTGTCTAAAGCATTAATCTTTATACAAAAATTCCAAGATATATTATTTGATTGAAATTTGGACATTTTTTGTTTGCTGAAATTTTCTTGGAAAAATTTCTGAAATTCATATCTTTGTCCTATCTGCTGATATATTTAGGTAGTGTTGTGTGTGAACACACTAGGACCGCCGGGGCACCTTTTTCCCTCTTTAGGAGGTTTTTCCCCCCGGCTTGTATATATGGCTACTTCCCTAACGGGTTACTTATCTTTGTACATTCTAGTGGTAATACATTCAGTATTGTGTGTTGTAACTTGTGCTCCAAGCTTCTTCTTCTTCCTAGTGCCGCTTGCGTGCTTCCGCAGACCTCGAACTCCAACAATTGGTGTCAGAGAAGGTCGCCGCTTCATCCAGGGCATCGTCGACACCCAAGTCACAGTTTTAGAATCGTATGATATTTGGTGAGCATACTCAAAGTGATTAGTAGATCAAAAGAGCTTTGCAATGTGGTGCCAAAATCGCGATCTGAGCTCGTTTCGGCCTCCGAACGCACTATCTCAGCTCTTGTGCAGGCTATTTCGTCTTTTTGTGCCAAAGATATATATATAGGTTTCGGTTCGCCAGTATAAACGCCTCGGAGTCTTCTACAAGTTTCGTAGAACTCAACTGGGTAGTTCTATTCAACTTTTTGAGATACAATCAATTTTTTACATCAAGGTATTTTAATTAGTGGCCAAGGCTGAAAGCAGTGATGTGTTCCGCATGTTGGCTGTTGAGGATAAGTTGGATGGTACGAATTACCCAATATGGTCTTATATGATGCGTCATGTATTGATCACAACAGGACTATGGAATATTGTGCAGGGTGTTGAAAAACGTCCTATCACACTTGCAAACGCAGGTACTGAAGCTCATACAGACAACGACGTTGAAGATGAAGATATTCTTCATGTTCTTGTTCGTGTTGCAGTTCCTGCTGCACCTACTACATAGCAAATTTGTTGGGATGGTAGAGATGCTGGGGCAAATGGATTGATAGCCTTGTCAGACAAACGTGCCATTATTCCTCACATTTGCTCTTGTAGAACAGCTAAGGATGCTTGGGATACACTTACCACTTTATACCAGGCAAGGAATGAGGCTCGTGTTGCTTACCTCTGAAAACAATTGGAGAGTGACCAAATGAATGAAGGTGATTCAATGGATAATTTTCTGACAAAGACCAAAGATTTGAAAGGAGAGTTGATTTCTTTTGATGAAGTTTTGCCTGACAATTCACTTGTGCAGACTATTCTGAATGGTCTTCCTAATTCATATCAGAGTTTTGCTTCTACTCTTCGTTTGATGATGAAAGGAAATCCAAATGCCTTAACATTTGAGGAGTTAGTCTTTGTTTTGTTGTAGAAAGATCAGTCTAGGCAGAACAGGTCCATTATAGGTGTTGCTGATCAAGCTTTCCTGGCTAGTCAGAAGGGCAAAGGTAAATGGAGCTCTTCTACTAGTAAGCAAAAATGTGTTAATTTTGCACAATCGAAGAAGGAAGAGAGAGAAGAGAAGAAAACAGAAAAGCAGAAATTGTTTTGCAAGTATTGTAAAGCAAATGATCATGTCATAAAGAATTGTCCAAAATTGGTTGCAAAAGAGGCAAAGAGAAAAGAGGCTTGAATGGTTGTTGCAGAGGCCTCTACATCGAAAACAGAGTCTTCTAATTTAATGTAGAATGAAGAATGGGCGTTTACTAATGTTTGAAGTTTTGACCCATCCTCTCTTAAACAGTGTATGTCTGTAGTAGACTCAGATGTTTGGTATTTTGATAGTGGGGCAACCAAACATATTACCTCGCAACGTAGTTTCTTCACTTCACTCGAGCCTTCCCCTACATGGAATACTGTCACATGTGCCAAGAACTTCTCTTATCTTGTCATGGGAGTTGGTAAGATCATTTTGACTACTATTGATGGTAGTTTTTTCACATTGTCGGATGCTCTATTTGTGCTAGGAATCAAGAAGAATCTGTTATCAGTTTCATCTTTAGCCAAGATTGGCTTGGTTGTGAAATTTGTTGATGACAGATGTACAGTTCATGGTCTGTCAAATGGCGACGTGATTATTGCTTCTGGCTTTTGATGACTTCGGCTATATAAGCTCATAGACTATGAAAAATCAGTGAATGATTCAGCATGTGCAATACATGATTCTCAGGCTATGACAGATGTAAAGCTTTGGCATGCATGCTTTGGTCATTTGAATTTTGCTAGGTCATCCTTCCCAAAAGATGGTTCAGCTCGAGCTACTCGGAAATTGCAGCTTGTACATAGTGATTTCTGTGGTCCTATGCAGACACCATTCTTTGGAAACTATCTTTACTTCGTGACTTTCATTGATGATTTTTCCAGGCATGCATGGGTATATCCATTGAAAGCAAAGTCTGAAGTGTTTATGTGCTTCAAACAGTTTTTGGTTTTGGTTGAAAATTTGTCAGCATGTAAAATGGGCACCCTCCGTTCTGATCAGAGGCATTGAATTTGATGAGACCTTTGCACCTACATGCTGAATGAGTATTGTTCGTAGCATTTGTGCACTAGCAACTCATCATGGTTGGAATGTATATTAGTTGGACATTAAAACTGCATTTCTGAACGGTGACTTGCATGAAGAAGTGTATGTTTTTCAGCCGCGTGGCTTTGTACAGAAAGGGAATGAAGACCAGGTTTGCATGTTAAAGAAGGCATCATATGTGCTTGGTATGAAAAGATACATGCCTATTTAGTTGCACATGGTTTTGAGAACAATCCAACTGAGACTTCTTATATGTTAAGCATGCAAATGATGTGCTTCTGATCATTGTTGTGTATGTTGATGACATGCTGCTCACTCGCCCTCATGAGAAGCATATTGCTGATTTCAAGGCTGATTTGCATGCATTTGAGATGTTTGATTTGGGGCATTTGCATCATTATTTGGGCATTCAGTTTCTGCAAGTTGATGGCGGAATAGCTTTGTGTCAAACGAAATATATTGACACATTATTGCAGTGTTTTGGCGTTGAAGACTGCAAACCTATTCCCACTCCTATGGAGACACGTTTACGATTGATTCTTCATGATGCTGAAGATGCATTTGATAATGTTCTCTATCAGGAGGCTGTTGGATGCTTGATTTACTTATGCATTACTCGGCCATATATTCAGTTTGCTATCTCACAGATGAGCAGGTTTATGCATTGTCCATGTGTCAAGCATTGGTAGGCAGTTAAGCGCATCTTTTGCTACTTGAGTTGTACCCGACTACTTGGATTGTTTTATCCCAAGGGAGATCACTATCGCCAGATTTACCCGTTTTTTTAGACTTTGACTTGGCTAGTTGCTATGACACTCGTGTGTCTGGTTTTTGCTTCATGCATATCTTGGATGAGCAAGAGGCAGCCTACTGCGGCCACTTCCAATTGTGAGGCTGAGTATAGGGAAACTTTCATAGCAACTGTTGAGTGTGTGTGGCTCGGACGCCTTATGGCTGAGTATAGGGAAACTTTCACACAACTGTTGAGTGTGTGTGGCTCAGATGCCTTTGGGTGTTGGTCGGTCTTCTTCCACCACCATCTTCATTGACAATCAGAGCGCATTGGAAGTTGCGAGAAACCCTGTGTTCCATGCTCGCACTAAGCACATTGAGATGCATTATCATTATGTCAGGGAGAGGTTCTTTGGAGAGATCAGCTCGGCATATATGCCCACACAGGAGAACATTGCAAACCTTTTCAGGAAGGCTCTGTCTAGGGAGAAGTTTGAAGCTTTCTGCAAAGCTTTGGGCTTACTTCCTTCTGTGGATTGATTTGACATAGCTTGGCACTTCCTTATACATGAGTACAAGCTCCTTGTTCACCGAATCACTCCTAGGGGGATTTGTTGATATATTTAGGTAGTGATGTGTGTGAATACACTAGGATTGTCGGGGCACTTTTTTCCCTCTTTAGGAGGTTTTTTCCCCTTGGCTTGTATATAGGCCTACTTCCCTAATGGGTTACTTATCTTTTGTACATTCTAGTGGTAATACATTCAGTATTGTGTGTTGTGTTCCAAGCTTCTTCTTCTTCCTTGTGATGCTCACATGCTTCCGCAGACCTCAAAGTCCAACACTATTTTCAAGTTTTTTTTTTTGGCATTATTTTTGGTTGTTAGCCTTGTAAAGTTATTGTGCTCGTAAGGCTACACTCAAAGTGCAAATCTATGCTTTCTTGCTGAAAAAAAATCAGATTTTATTAATTTATGAAATTAATTTCAGAAAGCTTTTCCCCCATAAAAAAGATCTCCTTTGCGATGGCCTTCTCTATTTTTTGATGGCCTTCTCTTCCTTTGATGTCAAGATTCTCTTTGTGATGAAGAAATATCAGAGAAAAGGCTTTTATCTATGGAAGGATAGAATGCAAGGTATTTTATGCTTAGGAGATTGTGATGGTGCACTTGTTCATCTAAAGCTTCCGAACTTATACTAATGTTGAATGGGTAAATTTGAATAAAAAAGGCATTGCATATACCAAAATGGTTGTCTTGGATAAGATTCTTGTGGACTTGAAAGGTCTTACCACTACTCATGATGTTTGGGGAAGCGAAAGGCCATGTATGAGAATAGCACTGTGGTGAATTTGATGCATCTGACTAGGAAGTTGACTACCATGTAGCTTAATGCATCAAGGAGTGTTGCAGAACGTCTTCCCTTGCTTACAAGTACTTTGATGGCTATTAGCTTGCTAAGAACTGCCAAACTCTTGGAAGAGTAGTGATTTCATTTTCCAATAACCTCAATCTTAACTTTGATGGTATAAAAGGTTCTATCCTCAATGAAGAATCAGGACAAGAGCGAGTGAAGAAGATAGTGGGTCTTCAAACTTGATCAAAGGCAAATCTAAGAAAAAATTAGGCAATGCATAGAGAAATAGGATATGATATACAATATGATATACCATGTGGCATGATACAAGTGCTGCAAGAAAGGTCTCAAGAAGCCATATTGTAGGAATTAGAAGCAAGAACATGAATGGAAGAAGAATGTAGGGGATAAGACCAAAAAGGACATTAAGGTGGAGTCGCATAAGATCTCCAAGGAAAATGAGAGCCCAATATGGCTTCTTGTATTGTTATTGAGTTCTTTTACATGGAAAACATTTGATTTATCACTCTTTCATATGATGATGCATATGCAAATGATGCCAAGGACATGAAAAATCACTAAAAGTGATTCATTGATGCTTTGCTTATCGTGAATGACTGACTCTTTGTCATAGACTTGGGTGCGTCGTTTCATGTGATTCCTATTGAGGGGTGTCTTGCCACATTTTGTAGGTAATTATAGTAAAGTGTATCTTGTCACTAATCATGTCTATTCTATTGATGACATTGGTAATGCACATTCGGCTTTGGATGACGTTGGAGAGCTTGTCTTGCATGATTTTAGATATGTACCTTGCTTCAAGAAAGCTTGCTTTTTATTGGTCAAATGGACTTGCATGGTTATAACATTCTCTTTGAGAGAGTTCCATGGAAATTGGCATTAGGGTCAAGCTGATTTGTAGAGGTACTAAGAAGCCTAAAGGGCATATTTTATTGTTTGCATGATAAAGCCTTGCCATGCAAGTTTATTGTTATTGATTAGGTGCACACTCACGTGCTTTAAACATGGACATGGTCATGCTACAAATTGATTCTGTGAAGGCTTTGATATGTTGTATTAGAAACTTATTTTAAATACTATGTAGCATCTTCCATTCAGTGATAGGATACGGAGTTCATCTTTTTTGTATGTCGAGGGGCCTCAAATGAATAAATGTACAAGCTCATTTTCACATGAGCTATGCTTGGATAAATTTATCAAATATAAAGATAAAGGAAAAGAAGAGAAAAGAAAAAGAGAAAAAAAAAAGTCTAGTCAAAATTCATGATGAGTAAAAGATACAATATTTGCCGTGTAGTAAGTGGCATGTAGTGGGCAAAGTGGGGAGTTAAGGAGGAGGCACAAACTTCTTCACATGCTCATTGGTTATAAAAGTGGAGTGGGAGCAGGTTTTAAACAAGGAGAGAAAGAGGCAAGAGCTCCCAATAGTCGGATCTGGTCATTTTGCCATTTTGTCTTCCCATAGACTCCTTCCAGCCACAAGTCATTTTGTACACAACTCTGTTATGAAGCTCATATGTCAATGTATATGTAACCATTTCTTGCGTTTAAACACTCATTGGAAATCTTATATCGTGTACTTTCTCTGTTTCAAATATCTCCTTCAAAGCTTATATATTCTATGAGATATCAATAAAACAGTGAAGTCGAGTTTTTCAGCATACCTGTGTAGACAGGTAGCCTATTTTGGTCGGTTAAGTTTCGCGACCAAAACGTATCCAAATTGCTTGATTTTTTAGCTTGTTGGAAAGCTATTTTCATGTACTTTCTCTATCCCAAATATCTCATTCAAAGGATTTATATTCTGGGAGATATCCATCAGAGAGTGGAGTCGAGTTTTTCAGTATACTTATGTGCGCAGGTGGCCTATTTTGGTTAGTTGAGTTTCCTGACGAAAACTCATCCAAATTACTTGATTTTTAGCTTGTTGGAAAGCTATTTGTGTGTATTTTCTCTGTCTCAAATATCTTCCTCAGAGGATATATATTTAGGGAGTTATCAGTCCAAGAGTGAAGTTGAATTCTTCAGCATACTTGTGTGGATAGGTAGTTCATCTTCGTTGGTTGCATCTGAGAGCAGCAAGCTATCTAAGGTGCAGTTGTTTGTCCACGTGCTTGACATACAAGGGTTCACTACACGTTTTCGTTGCGCATAGGAGAACTCATTCTCCACAGTTGGTATCAGAGCAAACTTGGTGATGAAGCTTCATCAACAGAGTTGGAGTTAAAGCAAAGCAAAAGAGGAGCTACAAAACAAGGGGGAGCTTCACAAACGAAAGAGCAAAGGAATATAACTATTCAATGTAACTCTCAAAGTTTTTGATAGTCTTCAATGGTTGACTTGGATCAACAAGTAGAGAAATTGGTTAAGGATAAGTATCTTGTGTGGAAGTTTAGAATGACCAACTACCTAATGGGCAAAGGCTTGTGGGGTATTGTGAGCGGCTAATCATAGCAATCAGGTGCGTTAGGTGCATTCAATTCGGTGCACGTAAGGTGCATGAACTGAATGGTATGGGGAGGTAAGGTGCGTAAGGTGCGTCATATATATATATATATATCTGTGTGTGTATGTATGTATGTGTGTGTGTGTCAATGGGAGGGGGGGAGAGAGAGAGAGAGAGAGAGAGAGAGAGAGAGAGAGAGAGAGAGAGAGAGAGAGAGAGAGAGAGAGAGAGAGAGAGAGAGAGAGAGAGAGAGAGAGAGAGAGAGAGAGAGAGAGAGAGAGAGAGAGAGAGAGAGAGAGAGAGTATATATATATATATATATATATATGTATATATATATATATATATATATATATATATATATATATATATATATATCTATCTATCTATCTATCTATCTATCTATCTGTGTGTGTATGTATGTATGTGTGTGTATGTATGTATGTGTGTGTGTCAATGGGGGAGAGAGAGAGAGAGAGAGAGAGAAAGAAAGAAAGAAAGAAAGAAAGTGTTTTTACGTCTATTAGGAGGCCGAACTCGGCCTATGAGACAAATCGATGTACATGGGTGTATCTTCTGTCAATCAGAAAAGATAAAAGTGCTGAAAAGAAACTGGTTAAGCTGATATAGATCTCCGTAGTGTGCATGTGGGGATACCCATGAAAGTGGTGGGGGTGTATGGAGTGCGATATCTATGATAGTCTATATGCAAAAGGGTAGTACAACAACCATGAGAATGCATCTAAGACGACTAACTAGCTCCATCCTGTGCTAGGGGGTGGGATGTAATATGTGATACATAGGTGGAGGTGGAGTCAGGGCCACCCTGATGGCTGCAACGGGATCGGCCATCATCTGGGATCGTCTCTCCTCCATGGCGCGATGGTCAGAAGCCTGGATCTCCGCAATCTGGTGTCGGTGAAGTCTCGAGGGGGAGAGAGAGAGAGAGAGAGAGAGAGAGAGAGAGAGAGAGAGAGAGAGAGAGAGAGAGAGAGAGAGAGAGAGAGAGAGAGAGAGAGAGAGAGAGAGAGAGAGAGAGAGAGAGAGAGAGAGAGAGAGAGAGAGAGAGAGAGAGAGAGAGAGAGAGAGGGAGAGAGGGAGGGAGGGAGGGGGGGAGAGAGAGAGAGAGAGAGAGAGAGAGAGAGAGAGAGAGAGAGAGAGAGAGAGAGAGAGAGAGAGAGAGAGAGAGAGAGAGAGAGAGAGAGAGAGAGAGAGAGAGAGAGAGAGAGAGAGAGATGAAATGAAATCATAGATTAATATCTATAAATGGTAAAATGATATGAGACCAAACGTTATAACCTGTCAATATGATACAATGTGTATGTGTACTTGTATGTTTAGAAATGCATAGATGCTTAGTTCATATTCACCTACAATATACACTATCACCAAAAGAGATTGTAGAGTTATAAATGAGTCACATACATAGTACAAAAAAACGCGTTTTTTTCGCAAAATAAAAAAACGTTTAGGACATTCGGACCTTCCGAACGTCCTAATACGTTTTTGTGTTTTGTTTTTTTTAAAGATCATCTTCAATTTTTATTTTTATTTCATGAACAGGATTATGAGAATGTAAGGTTTTCTTTCCTTCTCTACTAAATTTTGAACCAAAAGTCCCTCCTATCTGGTTCAGAAAAAAGTTCTTATTGCGATTTTAAAAGATATTTCATTTAGCAAGGAGTCAGGACCATTATATTGTTGACATTATTTTTATCCATTCTTGACTCTATCACTCTAAATGCATTGTCTTAAGAGTTTTAATGTGCTTTAAGCTCATCAATCCTTTGTTTAAGACTTCATTCCTATTTTTTGTTTACTTTAATCCAATTCTTTTTGGGCCTTCCTAACTCCAGATCATTGTAGTGGTAGTAAATTAAGTTTTTTATGTGTTTTTAGCTCTAGATATGTAAATGAGTATTAGATATACATTATTCATGGATTATTAGAGAAAAAAAATTGAAATGTTGCGATAAAATATAATACTCTTTTTTTATTTCCATTTTTTTAGTACTCTACGTACTAAACGTTTTATTACCCGTTTTTAAAACTCTCTTTGTACTATGGTCACAGATACATACAACTTAGAAAAGCACACATTTTTGTGCACTTCTTCCTTCTACATCCCCATCATAAACACTATTTTCTATAAAAATGAGGCACCAACAAACAAGAATAGCTATCTAGGGGCATGTCCACAACAAAATGCATTCATCTCATACATTTGATAAGAATTTTAGGGTTTTTGCCAAAGGAAAAATTTGGCATTTTATCAAAGAACCGCATGATAAGGTTCGCACCGAATTGAAAGTACCGGAAGATAGTACCACAAGATTAGGTGCGCGAATCGGTGCAGCTATGGCGACGATGATGCTCAACCTCAAATCAATCAAGCTACGGCCACCGATGTCCAAAGGAAACAAAAGAATGGGAAGAGAGGAATAAGAGAGTCATGTTCCTCATTTCACAAGTCATTGCTAATGCCATGGTAGGGCATATTCAACATCTAGAGAAAGCTAAGGGTGCTTGGGAAGCTCTTGAAAGGATATATTCAACAAATACCAAAGCTAGGAAACTTCAACTCAAGAATGAGTTGAACACAATCAAGAAAAGTTCGAGTCAATCCATAGCTGAATATAGTTTGAAGATTAAGGAGCTAAGTGATGCTTTAGCTTCTATTGGCACAACTGTTGAAGACGAAGATCTTGTGTGTTATACTCTCAATGGATTGAAAGAAGATGAAAGATGGAAGCCTTTATAACTTCCATTAACTTGAAAGATGTATATCCAGGTTTTGAACAACTAATCCCTCATCTTGTCACAGAAGAGCTTAGCTTTGGTGGCCCCAAAGGAAATGACATCCACAACCAAATGTTATATGCAGGTCGAGGTAAAGGAAGGAACTCAAGAGGAGGCTCAAGAGGAAAAGGAAGAGGTCACAACAACTCCAACTACAATCAAAACAATTCGGAAGATAACAAGGATGCATCAAATGCCAACACACCAGGAAGAGGTCTAGGTAGAAGTAGAAGAAGAGGCCGAGGCTCCTACAATTCTCATAAAGGTATAACATGCTATCATTGTGGTAAGATAGGACACTTTGCTAGTGATTGTTGGCTCAAGAATGGAAGACCAAGTGGAGGCAATCAAAGGAGCCAAAGCAACTATGCAAGCACCTGAAGTGAAGGAAGCAAGGACACACTACTTGCAATGAGACAAGAGTATAGAAGCTCTTGTGAAGATGACAAAAAATGGTACATTGATTCAAGTTGTAGTAACCATATGTCATGCCAACGAAGTTTGTTCACTAATCTAGAGGTATCAAGTGGAAAAGGATGTGTTGAAATAGGTGATGATACTCAACACATGATTGAACATATTGGAGATATAAGGCTTGGAGATACAAGTAGTGCAAAGGTACTATATAATGTTCTTCATGTTCCTACAATTTCAAAGAACTTGATTTCAGTAGGACAAATGGTAGAGAAGGGTTATCATGTCATATTCAATGAGAATGGGTGCTTCATAAAGAATCCAAAGGAAGGCTTCAAGGTCATTGCTCGAGGTACAAGAGAAGGAAGGATGTTCACTTTGGACGTCCAACATCCATATGGAAAAGTCATGTACATTCAATGTGGGAACAAGAAGATTTCAGAGTTGGACTTATGGCACAAAAGAATAGGACACATCAACATTCCAAAGCTGAAGGACATGAGCAAACATGAAGCGGTAAGAGGTCTTCCAAAATTTAATAGCATTGGACTACATGAGCTATGTGAAGCTTGTCAACTAGGAAAGCAAACGAGGCAACCATTCAAGAGAAGCAATTGTGTGGCCCCAAATGTCTTGGACTTGATACATACGGATGTATGGGGACCAACCCAAGAAGCATCAATGTTTGGTAATAGATTTTTTGTCACCTTCATTGATGATCACTCAAGAAAGGTATGGCTGTTTTGTATGAAGCAAAGAGGTGTTTTCTATATTCAAAAGATTCAAAGTTGAAGTTGAAGAAGAAACAGGAAGGTCTATCAAAACCTTAAGGTCCGATGGTGGAGAAGAATACTTCTCCAAAGAATTTTCAGATTTTCTACAAGAGAATGGGATCAAAAGGCAGTTTACTTGTAGGCATACACCACAACAAAATGGAGTAGCTGAGAGGAAAAATAGGCAAATTGCTGGAATTGCAAGATGCATGCTCAACGAGATGACGGTACCATTGTACTATTTGGCTAAAGCTACCACAACCGCCATTTACTTGACGAATAGGTGCACAACATTGGGAATACATCACTTGACTCCAGAGGAGGTATATTCTAGTAAGAAACCTGATCTTACACACCTCAAAGTGTTTGGATGTGTTTGCTTTGTTCACATTCCACAAGAAGTTAGAACAAAGATGGAACCAAGGTCAGAAAAATGCATTTTCATGAGCTACTCGATGGAGCAAAAGGGATACAAGTGTTACAACCCTAGAACAAAGGAAGTAAGAGTCTCGTGAGATGTGGTCTTTGATGAACTAAGACCATGGTATGAATATAAAGGAAAGGAAAAGATTCTTGAAGAAGATTGTGATGATTATGCAGGAACAAATCAAAGAGAATTCCAATAATCAAGCACAAAGGTTTCAGGTCCAGAGGTATCTACATCAAATGAAGAATGTTCAACATTGAGGTTGAGTCATTCTTTGTCTCCAAATTCAGCTCATAGTAGAGCCGAAGAAGCAAGTGCTACTCCAAACACTGAGATAGATGCAAGTGAAGAAGAATATGAAGAGGTAATCACTCCGAAGGTAAAGCTGAATAGGTTAAAGAAGCAACTTTCTAAAGGCATTGAAAGAAGATCTTCAAGGACAAGGTATCCAACTCAAAGGTTGAGTTATGATAGTTTCATGGCGAAACATTTTGCATACATGATGTTGGTTATCAAAGACAAAGAGCCTGAGATATATGAAGAAGCTTGCACACAAAAGGAATGAAAGCAAGCTATGAAAGAGGAGATCAAAGCTCTCAAAGATAATCACACATGGGAGCTATTGCCAAAGAAAGAAGGTATGAAATGGGTGTTTAAAGTAAAGAGGAATGCTGATGGTTCACTAACTAGATATAAAGCTAGATTAGTTGCCAAAGGATTTAAACAAACACAAGGCATAGATTATGATGAAGTTTTCAGCCCTGTTGCAAAGATGGGAACAATCAGAACATTAATAGCAATTGGTGCTTCAAGGAGATGGCCATTATATTAACTCTGCATAGAAAATGCTTTTCTCAATGGAGAACTACAAGAAGAGGTATACGTGTGTCAACCGGTTGGATTTGAAGATGAAAAACATCTAGGCTTTGTTTGCAGGTTGAAAAAGACACTTTATGGCTTGAAGCAAGCACCAAGAGCATGGAATCAGAGATCGGTAGAATATCTAACTAAGTGTGGATACAACCCAAGTAGTGTAGATCCTTTATTGTACATGAAGGAGCAAGAAAATAGAGAGGTATATATTTGCATATACATCGATGATCTCATCATAACAAGAAATGATGTTACAGGGATTAAAGATATCAAAAGGAAGCTTGGTAAGGAGTTTAAAATTTCAGATCTTGGAGAGATGAAATATTTTTTAGGAATTTAAGTTGTTTATGGAAAAAGTGGCATCTACTTGATGCAAAGGAAGTACTTGTTGGATGTTCTTTTCAGATTTGGAATGAGTGAATGCAAACCACTTATTCAACCCATGGACACAAATACAAAGATTTGCACAAATGATGTAAGACTATTTGATGTAACGACATACAGAAGCATTGTAGGATCATTAATCTATGCAAACATTACAAAGCCTGATTTATCTTATGTTGTTGGTGTACTTTCTCAGTTTATGCGAGCCTCGACAAATGAACATTTAAATTCAGCCAAGAGAGTGTTGAGATATATAAAGCATACAATTAATCATGCTTTATTTTACAAGTTTGATGAAGAATTGCAGGTCAAAGGCTTTAGCGATGCTGATTGAGCAGGTTCAAAGGAAGATAGGAGATCTACCTCAGGTTATGTGTTCATGATAGGAAGCAAACCTATCACATGGAGCTCAAAGAAACAACCTACCGTTGCACTTTCATCCATGGAGGCTCAATATAGAGGATTAGCATTTGCCACGTGAAGCAATGTGGATTAAAAATCTTTTGCCTGATCTTGAAGTGCAAGTTGGAACCATCCCTATATACGGTGATAACGTGTCAAGTATTTACTTGGCAAGCAATCTTATGTTTCTTGCAAGGAGCAAACACATAGAGGTCCACTACCATTATGTAAGGGAAAAGGTATTGAGCAAAGATGTCAAGATAAAGTTCATCTGAACCAAAGAAACCAAAGAGCAGGTTGCAGATATGTTTACAAAGTTCTTGGATGCTGCTAAACTCAAAGGTTTCAAGGATGTGATAAATTTGAAGGACATGGTTGAAGGTAACTCCCAAATGAGCTTGAGGGGGAGTGTCGAAGATAAATGTACAAGCTCATTTTCACATGAGCTATGCTTGGATAAATTTTCCAAATATAAAGATAAAGAAAAAGAAGAGAAAAGAAAAAAAGAAAAAAAAAAGTCTAGTCAAAATTCATGATGAGTAAAAGATACAATATCTGCCTTGTAGTAAGTGGAATGTAGTGGGCAAAGTGGTGAGTAAAGAAGGAGGCACAAACTTCTTCACATGCTCATTGGTTATAAAAGTGGAGCGGGAGCACGTTCTAAACAAGGAGAGAAAGAGGCAAGAGCTCACAATAGTCGGATATGATCATTTTGTCATTTTGTCTTCCCATAGACTCCTTCTAGCTGCACGTCATTTTGTATACAGCTCTGTTGTGAAGCTCATATGTCAGTGTATATGTAACCATCTCTTGCGTTTAAACACTCATTGGAAAGCTTATCTCATGTACTTTCTCTATCTCAAATATCTCCTTCAAAGCTTATATATTGTATGAGATATCAGTCAAAGAGTGAAGTCCAGTTTTTCAGCATACCTGTGTAGACAGGTAGCCTATTTTGGTCGGTTAAGTTTCCCGACCAAAACGTATCCAAATTGCTTGATTTTTTAGCTTGTTGGAAAGCTCTTTTCATGTACTTTCTCTATCCCAAGTATCTCATTAAAAGGATTTATATTCTGTGAGATATCCATTCGAGAGTGAAGTCCAGTTTTTTAGTATATTTATGTGCGTAGGTGGTCTATTTTAGTAAGTTGAGTTTCTTGACCAAAACTCATCCAAATTACTTGATTTTTAGCTTGTTGGAAAGCTATTTGTGTGTATTTTCTCTATCTTAAATATCTTCCTCAGAAGATATATATTCAGGGAGTTATCAGTTCGAGAGTGAAGTTCAATTCTTCAGCATACTTATGTGGACAGGTAGTTCATCTTCGTCAGTTGCGTTTCCTAATCAAAACTTGTCCAAATTAAGTTATTTATAGCTTGTTAGAAAGCTCTCTTTGCCTACTTTGATTAACTAAAGGCACAAATCCATTTGAGTTATGAATTGAGAGGAGCAAGCTATCTAAGGAGCAGCTGTTTGTCCAATTGCTGGACATATAAGGGTTCACTATATGTTTTCGTTGCGCATAGGAGAATTCATTCTCAACATCAACTTCTATTTCTGTTCATGCATTTTTGAAGAAATATATTGAGATATATTGAGGTATTCCACAAGGTTGTCCACTTAGTCTTCTTTTTGCTTGTGCTACTTATCCATTGTGCTCTCTAATTTTGGATCAACATGAGGAGCTGCTATTCATTGTCTATGTGTAGATGGTGACATTGTTGTGTAGTGGCTGCTGTCTTCATTGACAGCATGCTGGTAATACCTTCATCAAGAGCCACTTGTTCTCATACTTTGGAATTTTTTCAAAAGCTTTAGGACATTGAGTGAGTTTCTATAAAACCAAGCTAATTGATAGCAATGCTACAGATTTCCATACATTTCTATAGAATGGAATTTGCATTCAAAAGATATCTCTCTTTTGTCATCTCAATTATCCTCTCGGTAATGGGATTCTTGTCATCCAAAAGACCTCTTGGTTAATTGTGAAGAGCTGATTAACCGTTCCAATTTAGAGCGTGTATCATTCAAAGTTCAATGTAGCCATACATTATGTATAACATGCCAACGTTGGATTGAATAGAATATTTGTCATGGCCTTCCACTTTGTGCTTGAAATCATTTCTTTGGCAAAAGCAAACAATGGGCTTTCTTGTTAGTTTTACTTGGAATTTGGTTATGCGGTTATGCAAGAAAATCTATGCACGAAGATGAGCACATCGAATTCTTGATGTCCTCACAAACCATGGGTTTTGATTATGCAAGCAATCCTACATGCAAATGTTGATCGTTGTTTACTTCAAAGATTAGTGGAAGTTAAATGAATGATGTATAATTTTTTCACATGCTTCCTTGAAATTGCAATCTATATTATGTTTGTCCTCGTTTGTATGTGGCTCCTCCCACATCCATGGAAGATTCCTCTCTTGACAAATGATTCCACTCTACAACAACTGAATATTATTAGTCTATGCTACTTTCTTTGGAATTTGGGATGGCATACAATTGATGATGAAGATCTTCACGTTCCTGTTATTGGTGGGAGTGGAGATGTATAGAGATTTGGAAAAGAACATGTTTCCTGTCACTTTGGAGTTTTTCTTATTGAAGAGTTATTGTGGGAGCTCTTTCTTGGTGAACTCATGAACTATCACTCGGGTTACATATTTCAATTGTGTGCATTTTGGGATGTGCGGAGAAACACTAGGTCATGTGTTCTAGGATTTCCATTATGTCAAGAGGCATGCTTTTGCACATCTCCAAATTTTTCTTGCATCTTTCAATGTCCTTCAAGTTGTGTGCATGAAAGAACATGCATTTGATATCGATCTTGGATTGTATGATGTTTTGGATGCACCGATTTATCTAGCACTCTAGAGTTATTTTAATCTTTGAGAGAAGGCATGTGTTCTTATAAATCATTCTATTATTTGAGATTTGGGAGTGATTGTGTTTGTAAGCATATATTGGACCGCTAGATTTTCAATCTTCACTAGAACGTGTTATTCTGATCATTTTTTGCATGCGTGATGTGTTTTAGGTTGCAAGGCAACCCTTTGTGATTTGTAGCATTAAGGGGAGGATGTACCTCTTTACATTTCTTCACTATAAAGAATATCAAAAAACACACTCCCTCCCCCCCTTCAAAAAAAAGAGACAAAGAAAAAGAAGGAAAAAATGTTTATGTATATATTCATGCATGCATGCATACATGTGTGTCCGCGTGGATGTGCATTGTGCTATGCATTCACGCATGTCTATGTACGAGTTTATGTATATACATGTATATATACACGAAAGTTACATACATACATGCGTACATATGTATGTAAGTACATACATACATACATGTATACACGTGTGAATCTTAAATCATCTTTGGATCCAAGAATGATATGTTATCGGAGATAGCATTTACAAAAGTGATTAGATTCATGGACGTATAGATGCAAAGGAATTTGGAAGTCACACATGCCTTTGCATGATCATGTTTTCCTTTGGTGAGTGGGCATTGGAGGGCTTGGGACTTGTGAATTCCCAGGACATCATTCCATGGTTTGTTTTTCATTTAGTGATGTGGTATAGGAACTGAGCAACTTATATTTTGGCATTGCTGTTACATAAAAGCATTGGTGGGCTGATATGCAGTTCCATCTAGCTTCTATCATAAACAAACTCCGTATGTTGGATTTACTTTTGGGCTGTACTTTTTCATGGTTCTTCCATAATGTGGATCTTGTATCAGCCTCAATTTCGTATTTTATGGTCGTGCGCCAACCAAGGAATATGCCGATCGTTGAGCAGAAGTAATATACAACAACGTTATGCAGAGAATGATTTTATAGGATGTCTCTGCAAGACAAATTTGTGTTACCAATGGAAAGAGCTTAGTGCAACCAATGGACAAATGCTTGCCTGTGGAACTCCATCCATACATAGGACCTTGTAAACGTTCTGCTTATGGATGTCTTGTATAGTTTGTAATTTTTTTAATTAGAAAAAGCTCTCTCTCTCTCTCTCTCTCTCTCTCTCTCTCTCTCTCTCTGTGGCCGCCAGCGCATCTCTCTGCCCGTTAGTTTGCGACTTGCCTGCCAGCGCCTTCTCGTTGCCTCCTGAACCCTCCGCGCAACCCTAATTGGTGCATCATGCCTAGTCTAACCTCTAACCTCTAACCTCCCACCCTAACCCTACCCTCATCCTAACCCTAACCCTAACCCGATACTAACCCTAACCTTTAAACACTGAAACCTAACATGCCCATCGCTGCCAAAATGCCTATTTTAGCCTCTCAAACTAACCCTAACTCCATAACCCAACCCTAAATGTATATATCCCCTCCCCCCTCCACCCCCAAAAAAACTCAAACCCTAAGAAACCTCTCTCTCTCTCTCTCTCGCTCTCTAGCCCTTACCCAAAAAGAATCTGAAACCTGAAATCTAATCACTGAAATGGCTCCCATGGACTGGAGGGAAGTGGATGAACTCATCGCTAAAGCCCTCAAAGAGGCCAAAAAGGAAGCAGACCGCAACCTCAATATGGAGATACGAAAAATGATGGAAAAGTTCAAAGGACTCGAAGAACAAGTAATGGATAAAGTCAAAGGACTCGAAGAACAAGTAAAGACTCTCACAAAAGAACGAGACAATTGGAAGACAGCTTATGAGCACATGAAAGAAGAGGGGGAGATCTCGAACGTGGAGACACTCAAAGAAGAAATAAAGAAGGAAATCAAAACGGAGTTAGAATCTACTCGAGAGTCGTGGATGGAAGTAGTACACAAAAGGGTTAAGAAGGAAGTTGAAGAAGACGTGCAGAAAGAAGAGCTCACATGAGTCGAGGATATACTTGAGGAGGAGAGGCTTCGACACACTCGAAGACTTCACATTCGGATTACGAGCCTACCCGAAGGGGCATCACCGGAGGCAGACGCCACTGACATTTGCCGTTGACTTGGATACGAGAGCATGCCCTTCAAAGGCGCATGGAGGGTTGGGAGGGACGCATCACGTTTGCGAGCACTCATCCTAAAGATGAGCTCCAAGGAGGCACAGACCGCCTTTTTTAGACGCCGATCAGTATTACGTGGACCACCCGACGGCGCCCTCTACATGGACGAGGACCTCACGCGGATGCAGGTGGCACACCGACGCGCTTGCATGCCACAGATACTCCAGGCATGTCGAGAGAGGAGGAAGGATTTATACCGTGATGGTAAGGTCTTCATAGATGGACGCCCTATCAAATAGCGCCACGCGACCTATGAGACATCACTACACCAGAAGACATCATTCAGAGGAGCAGTGTGGAACTGTAGCGGGTCACTCTGGACGCGACCAGACAGACTCGAGGAGATCCTTGCATCACATGACTTTGCGTGCATCACAGAGACACACGAGAGCCCAGAGAGAGGTCTACCACGCATTGCAAGTTTTCATTGGGAATCTGCATTTAGGACCATGACGAGACAGAGTACAACGCGAGGGTCCGGAGGTGTGACCATCGTATTTAGATAGGAGATACAGAGCCGGATCCATAATATAGGAAGAGATGAGGAGGCACGATACATGTGGGTTCGCATGGAGATAGCACAGGGGAGCTGGATTTACATTGCCATATGCTACTTCTCTCCATGCGGATCTCGATATGCAGGACATGAACTTGGGGGACCGATCCGAGATAGAGGCTCACCATATACGACACTTTCAGATGAGATACTACATTACATCACACTAGGTGAAGTCTTCCTTATGGAGGACTTCAATGGCCGCACTCAGTCGCATCAGTGCGAGGCATACGACATGGATCACCCACATCTCATGAGGGCCAGAGACCCATATGAGATGAGTACCAGTAGAGTATCGGCGGATATGGGTCAGGACACCACCGGGTATGGAAGACATCTACTTGAGCTAGGCAGCCGACATCCGCTCGCTATATATAACGGTATGAATCGTTGGCCAGATTCGTGCGGACTTACTTGCTTCCCTCACGCGTGAGAGCACAGTCGACCACATTTTAGGTACCACCTCTGGAGCTTCACTCCCCCTCACTTAGTATTGGATGACGTCCACTTGGTGCTTACCATACATTTATCACATTCACACTCTCATCTCCTATTCCATTAGACCCTCCCTCACCCACTCAGACACACACCACGATACACTTCACACACGAGCACTCACACACACACACCATTTACACACTCGTCTACTCTCTCTCGATCCACTCTCACCCTTGGACACACTTACATCAGAGTTCATCACCATCCTACAGGACTCAGCTCTCTGCAGCTTCCTATACCGCACACATATACACCCTCCACGCGAAGGTTCCATGCCCCAAAACCGTTGGTATGATGAAGAGTGCCGTGAGCTACTGAAGCACCTACGGATTTTAGAGCATAGAGCGGATATTACACACAGGCATAACGTCGCATGCAGAGCCTTACTCGCCGCAAACGGCGAGATTGGGAGGAGAGACAGTACTGGGATATTTATCATTTGCTCATGAGTCGAGACAATGTAGTGGCATGGCAACATCTGAGAGAGAGGAGACAACAGACACCCATCCGAGACCCGAGCACTTAGCGCAGCTATGCACGGAGCCTATACGAGATCTGAGACAAGCCCCCCATTCCCATACCATAGAGCTCACGTCCTACTATCTCCGACTCCTTCACATCCACTATGATGGGACGCGCTATTGCCCGTCTACAGCATGGCAGGGCCCATGACCATTTCGGTTTACAAGCAGAGCACCTCATCTACGAAGGCACGATCCTTGCACCGCTCATTGCCCACCTCTTCAACCGTGTATTAGTTGAAGGGTTCCCTGACTCATTGACTCAGCACACCATAGTGCCCATTCATAAGTCAGGGGATACTATGCATCGAGCTACATACCGGATGATCATGATTGGCCCTATATTGGCCAAGTTATATGGGGCAATACTAGAGACAGAGTTGAGTACTCTCGCTAAGAGAAAGGGCATCAGGGCTTCAAGACAGGTAAGTTTCAGACGTGATTACTCTACCATTGACCACATCTTCACTCTGAGATGCTTGATGGACCAGGCAAGGGTGAGGAAGAGGAGATTGTATTGTTGCTTTGTGGACTTCCGCAAAGCATTTTACACTGTTCCCAGGGAACGACTCTTGAGACGACTCCTTGATATCGGAGCTCCAGAGGAGATTATTTTTGGGATATACGCCTTATATGAGAGAGTATCTGGTAGAGTCAGATGTCCG
>CM035415.1:96845137-96862637 GCA_020310875.1 Ceratopteris richardii | reverse complement strand
ATTCAGATTTTTCATCTTGAATAGAATCTGAGATTTTTGCGATAGATCCCATTTTCAGCTCATGTGAGCATATTGTTTGCTTCAACATGAGCATAAGAAGGTGATCCAAATGTTTTGAAGAAATCAGCCTTTAGCTTCTTACCATAGTACGTTTGATATGGAGTAATGTTTTTCACTGCTCGTGTAGAAGACCCTTTTGAAATACAAATTTGCTGTATGAATTGCACCAAACTTAAATTCATCGATCAATATCATCCAGTAACCTCAAAAAGAGCTGTAGATAGATGAATATGGGTGCTGAATATGAGGAATGTTGATGATGAAAAAGCTCCAAAAGGGCTGTAGAGCTATGGAAACTTGAAGAGCGGTTGGAATATGCTGGACAGCAAGGTAGAAAGCTGTTATCAGTGATGGAGCAGTTAAATATGCTTAGACTGATCACGTCGAAACCCAAGATAGCTGCACCAAAATCATATATGCTAGATTGTACCTGCGATCAAGGTTCTCAAATCATTCAATTGTGTGCAAGGGAGATGGTAAAAGTTTTTCATTTTCTTGATTGCTTATAAAATAAAAAGTGTGTGGATAGCTGTTTACCAGTGTTGAAAGTGGTAGAGACATAGTTGTTATTGATGGGATTTTGACTTTTGACTTGTGACTTTTGACGGGATTCGATGTCTGGCAAGTCCGCTAAAACATTTATGAGGTTTATTGATGTGGCCTTTTTTAACACAACTTTAAGAAAAAGAGAATATATACTCAATGCTCATAAAAAACATATTAGAAATAAGTGATTCATTCATACAACATTATTCATGTATAAAATGATGAATAACCAAAAAATAATAATTTTCCTTCGTGACTAGCCATAAAATTCATAGACCCTATTCATATGTGTGATGATAGATATGTCATATGACAAAATAATCAATCATCAGAAGGTCCAATCTCCTCATCTCCATGATCAGCCTCATCTCCATAATCAATGTCATCATCATAGCGAGGAGAAGCACATAAAGAATCCTTGTACTCATCATCATCTACAAATTTCTTTGTGATGACACTGGTAAATATAAGGGCGAGTTCCTCATCTTCTTTGTTTTCTTTCCACGAAAGAAGTGCGTAATCATGAAACACATGAAAATGCATCAAAAAACATGCATACATATCATGTCATCTCTATAGCAGCTTGTACCTGCTGTAGAGATGATAGGATGCAAAAATAGTGGATGTAGGTGTTTTTTGATAACTTCTAACATGAGCCATTGATCTTGAAATTAAGTGGCAGGCCCACATATTTCGGACCTTTTAAATTTCTGGAAAGTACGGAGAAATTTAACAAATTATCAAAGTTATCTCCCAATCTGCTGCTGCGAACTTGATGAAAATTTGAGTATAGCATAAGTCGTCCAGTGATCTTTCTAAATAGTGGAACCTTTTTAGCTCAAACCTATTGTATGTGTAGAAAATAAAGAGCATAAAGTTCAGAAATTCTAGAGAATAGCATAATTCCCAGAAATTCTAGAGAATAGCATAACTCCCAAAAATGTAAATGAAAACGCGTGAACACGTTAGAACATCGATTAGCATTGACATTGACAGAACTGTTATACATAGACTATTTTTACTACCTTACATTTCGATTGGACTTGTATGAAAGAAAATGGATCTGAATAATTGAAATACTTAAGTTCCATCAAATATATGTGAGCATTATGGATTAAGTGCTTCATTGTATATCTTTCAATGGAATAATCGGAGACCTTCTAGAAAAAAAGGATACAGCAGGGTATCCATTTCATTTCACCTAGAATATGCGAAGAAGACTCATCCTTGTATGTCATTGATGTGGTCTATTGATTCTTATTTATGTATTAACGAAGTGCATTGCACATTGAAATATGCTGAAGCTTATCCGATTTGCTATAAAAGTTCTGTTCTTGGGCTTATTGATCACAGGGTACAGATTGATAGGAGTTGGTCATGTTTGACATTCCTTTTTCTGTTTTCTACTTTTTTTGGCAGGTAATGCCAGATCTCTTTGCCACAATAAGAACATGTGATGACACCTTAAGGGAGTTCATATTTCTACAACTTGCATTGATGGTTTCTATTGTAAAACAGGTATATAGTGCTCAAATTATCTGTTACTAAAAGTTGTCCAAGGACATGTGGCAAGGTGGAAAACAATATTTATTTTGTGGTCTTTTGACAGCACATAAGAAAATATCTATCTGAAATGCTTTCACTCGTATCTGAGTTCTGGTCTTCTTTGCTTTTGCCTTCAAAAAACCGATCAAACAGTGGTTCTCCTGTAAGTTGAATGCACCTATTATCTTGAGGTTGACTATCACATATGTATGGAGAAGTAGATTCCCTGTACAATGTGAGTGATGTTATTGCTTCTATTATTTGATTGTCTTTCGTTTTGGGAATGCAGATACTCATCCTGTTAGAACAGCTTTGTAGGGCTTTGAATGATGAGTTTCGAGGGTATTTGCCAGGAATATTGCCCCGATTCATACAGGCTCTCAACGATGCAGAACGAAATTCAGATTACAGATGTGTACCACCTATTTTGCGTACTTTAGAAGTTTTTGGTGGTAAGGCAATCGATGATAATATTAGATAAACATAATTTGTCTGGTCTAGTAACCCTTTGTCTGTTATTGAACAGCAGAAGTTTCAGATGGATTTCTAATTTATCTTACTGATGCCTTTTACAATGTTTTTTTTTTTAGCGAATTTGGATGAGCATATGCATTTACTGCTTCCAGCACTCATCCGGCTTTTTCAACCAAATGCCTCAGATGCACCCTTAGAAATTAGGCGTGCAACAATAAGAGCCTTTACAAAGTTGGCTCCGTCAGTACAGGTACTATACTGAAGGATATGCTGCATCTTTGCATATGCTTTTTGGGTGGATCATTGAGTGGGAATGCATCCCTTATCTATGATGAAACCATGCTCACTCATGTATGGGCCATCTTCTAAAGATTGTTTAATTCAGAAGGAATGTCTCCTCATGGGTGTTCGGTGAAGTTGATAATAGCTTAATCTTATCATTAATTTCCTAGGTTTCACCATAGTGCGAATAAATCGTGATTTTCTGCTGAAAATAAAAACTTTCTAAATCATTCTCCATATAAATCTCTATCAACTATTTTTATTACGATTTTAAAATTTATTGTATATACTCGGGATAGCCTTGCAATATGTGCATTTTTCATGCTTGTGTGTTGGCCATTTTATTTAGATACAATGTAAAGGCTTATATGTTGAATTTCTAATGTTGTATGTATTACTAGATGGGATGTATATATGAGAAATATCTACCATCTATTCTTATAAAAATAAAAATCTCGTCTAAGGGATAAAAACCTCGATACTCATTTTGGGTTTGAACGATATAAACGATCAAATCGCAATTTAAATCTCATGATCTAAATCTCTCGGTCATACTATGGGTTTCACCATGTCGGAGTCCATCACTTTTCAAAGCGATAGAAACTCGGTTCTTAGACATTATATGTATGCATTCTTGAATCCATATCCACTCTTGCACTCTGAGGACGTTAGTCCGGATACATTAGTGCTTGATTGATGATAAACATATTGCAAAAAACCTTGATTTTAATTGCAAAAGTATTTCCTTTCCAAAAATCTGGAAATTACACCATTAGATATATCCTTGTTTATGTTACTTTCACATGCATGCATGTATGTATGTATGTATGCATGCATGCATGCATGCATGTGTGTGTGTGTGTGTGCGCAATCACGATATTCACACATCTCTCTCTCTCTCTCTATATATATATATATATATATATATATATATATATATATATATATATATATATATATATATGTGTGTGTGTGTGTGTGTGTGTCAATGGTGAGAGAGGGAGAGAGAAATGAAATGAAATCATAGATTAATGTCTATAAATGGTAAAAATGATATGAGACCAACAATTACAACTTGTTAATATGATACAATGTGTATGTGTACTTGTATGTAGAAATGCATAGATGCTTAGGTCATATTCACCTGCAATATACACTATTACCAAAAGAGATTGTAGAGTTATAAATGAGACACAGATACGTACAACTTAGAAAAGCACACATTTTTGTGCACTTCTTCCTTCTACATCCCCATCATAAACAATATTTTGTGTAAAAATGAAGCACCAACAAACAAGAATAGATATCTAGAGGCATGTCCACAACAAAATACAGTCATTACATAAATTTGAGAGCATTTTTAGGGTTTGTGACCAAAAGCAAAATTCGGCATTTTTCAAAGAACCGCATCATAAGGTGCGTACCGAATTGAACGAACCGCAAAACGGTACCGGAGGATTAGGTGCGCAAACCGGTGCAGCTATGATGTCTAGTCGATGTGATGAGACTCTCAACTCGCCAATCGCTACCCTTGAGCTATGAGGCATGTAAGTATCCATGTAGCGTCGTCGCAAAATGAAACCGTCCGCTAGTATGTCTTAGAACCGGTCTCGGTAGTGCGATAGTCTCGATCCCATGTGTGGTAAGTGCCATGTTTGACTAATGTAGAGCTGCTAGAGATTGTGTCTGAGCACAATATTCCTCTCACGACAGGAGAGGTGGATGTGAGGTGAGCCTGGATAATTGAAAAGGTGGCAATGTGTCCATATCAAGTCAAAGACTATCAAACCAGACTCTAACTTGAGTGTACCAAGCTCTCTCATATCCTGACTCTGGTATCTGTGTAGATGCCTCAAAAGCTCTGTATGTGAGTCTGTCTGTAGAGAGCTCCCTCATCCTCTGAATAAAGCATATAGTCTGGAATAGTGCATCTACTACCTTGGGTGGTGTAGCTAGCTCTGCCATGATGATGTCATGTGTCACTATTTCCTCCGAAATAGCCATGAGATCATACGTACGTGTGGCCTCTTGATCGCACTCCACTGGGTGTGTGAGGCCCAGGGCCCAAACTGTCGCAACATACATCATAGCTGGTCTGACTAGTGTGTCAACTAGCCATCCCTTCGTGCAGGGCTCTTGGAAGTGTCCCTGGTAACTTCTCCGCTCTAACATGGCTAAAGCTGCATATCCTCGTGTGAGTCTAGCGGTGGCTGCCCCTTCTCATGCTGAAGGGGCCACGCAAGCTCGTGAATGTGACTCCGAGGTAGACATAGGAAGTGACCACCTCAATGGAGGTGTGGAAGATCATGACCTTGGTCTTGCCAAGGTCTACTATCAAGCCCCTTTGTGTACAAAACTCATCGAGATCATCAAGGTGGCGCTTAATGCGACTCTGAAATCAATACAATGTCATCGGTATATAATAAAATGTGGACTTGTGTCCCTACGAGGTCTGCACCCTCTCCTCCAGCTCAGAGAATGTAGTCCTCAATCTCGTCGATGTAGAGACCAAATAGAGTGGGGGAGAGTGGACAGCCTTGCTTAACACCGATGGTGCTAGCAATGGCCTCAGACATATGTCTTGGACATTGTACCCTCCCAGTCACCTTCTCGTAGAGTGCATAGATGGCCCGAATCATCCGTGATGGTACTCCCAAGCTCTGAAGGTATCGGAAGAGCCTCTCTCATGGCACTGTATCAAAAGCTTTGCGGAAGTCCACAAAGAAGAAATATAATCTCTTCTTTCGCACCTTTGCCCCATCAATGAGGCAACACAAAATGAAGATGCAATCAATAGTAGAGAAAGCTTGTCGAAAAACCTGCTTTGCCTCGTGCTCATAGCCCCTCAGTCTCTGCATATGAGTTGAGATCTTCCTCAAATATGGCACCGTATAGTTTGGCCATGGTGTGGCCAATCATGATGGTCCTGTAGTTCCCTGAGTCCAGGGTAACGCCAGATTTATGGATAGGCACAATGGTATGCCTATTCCACTCCTCTGGGAAGCCCTCCTCTATAGCTTGGTTGAAGACATGTGCAATCAATGGATCTATAGTGGAGGTTGCGTATATGAGATGCTCGCTCTGCAATTGTGTGTTTTGTCAAATGTCCATGTCATAGTCGTCCTATGGCCCTCTCAACCATCTTCGCTGTGAAGAGAAAAGAATTAGTAGGGCGAGGCTCAAGTAGTTGGGTAATGGGAGGCTGCCTAGGTACCTCATTTAATCTTTGAGCATAATCATGCTATGTGTGTAGTTCCCCAATAGGTGTGGTTGGGCATGGCTCTCGTAGGGTACTCCATGCTGTAGCACCGTCTATACTCATAAAGAGATGGTATAGGTCAAGCTCCTATGCCGCCTCAAAGTCTCGCCTCTTCGGACATGTTAGGGTCTTCATCCGTCCCCTGGACTCTCTCTCTCTATGATCTCTCCCAATGCTTGTTGAGCTCGTAGTCGGCGGTAAAGATCTCTGCATTCCTTATCATACCAACGATGTTGTGGCATAGTCAAAAGAGGAGGTGTTTGACCAGAATGGATGGTGTGTGGGAAGGAGCAAATGGGTGATGTCTGAAGAACTGATGCAATCTGTGAGGTGAGTAGGGATAGTGGAGTGTCAGGATGAAGCAAGAGAAGATCCTTCTCCACTTGAGCCGCATATATGTGAGCTAGCTCGTGTGTGAAGTGGATGGTGGTGTGTGGGATGCATGTTGCGGGTGTGCGTGTCGGGGTGTCTCCCTTGAGGGAGAGCGCGAGGTATGTGTGATCAGCCCCAATGGGTATGGGTGGGATGGTGAATGAGGTAAGTAGGTGGATGGCTTCTCTGGATCCCATGAAGTAATCTACTATACTTCCCCCACCATATGTGACTGAGTGTGGTATGCATGTCAATCCTCCTAAGGTAGGCTACTGAGCCATCCTGTTATAGATAACGAGATTATGTCGAGAGCCTAGTCTGAGTAGATGGGTGCCATAGTGAGTGTGTGTAGAGTGAGCTGAAGCTCAAGTTGTAGACTCATCCTCTATGGTATGCAGTATCTATGGGTCGTCTAGGTCAAATATCTCACACTGATCATTGCCTATCTTGGCATTGAAGTCTCCCATAAGAAAGACTTCCCCTAATCTAGAGTACTCCGAAATCTCTTTTGACAAGCACGTGTATGGTGAGTCCTCTCGATCTATGATAGCGAACTGCGAGTTAGAAGGAGCAAAGTAGCATAACGCTAAGATATCACCCATGTGAATCACGTGCGACTATCTGTATCCTGCTCTGAAGTCCATCTCTGAAGAGTATGGCTACTCTTGATCCTCTAGTGGTGTGTTAATGTGTGTACTCTCTGTATGAGGACTCCCATTGGAAACCGTGGACTCAAGGTAGGCTCTCGTATGGGCTCTTATGTGTCTCTATCAACATAATGATGTCTTTGCCTCTACACACCTCTTATAACCTCTCTGGGTGTGTCCATAGATCTCCATTGTAGTTCCAAATTGCAAGGTGTATCTCCTTTGAGTGTCTCACATGCCGCGAATCACTATAGGATGGCTTTGCCATCAATGATGACACGACCATCTTTGTATGAAGCCTTCTCCCCTTCTTTTCGAGCTTGGTGTACTCTGGGCATGCATGCACGACGATGTGCAACTTGCATGGGTGTTAGATCATCATCATGGTAGATGGGGGGGCATCGAGATAGATAGATCATAGAGAGAGAGAGAGAGAGAGAGAGAGAGAGAGAGAGAGAGAGAGAGAGAGAGAGAGAGAGAGAGAGAGAGAGAGAGAGAGAGAGAGAGAGAGAGAGACTTTTTAACCTCTATTAGAGGCCAAAACCGGCCTTTGAGACAAACCTTATACATCATTATAATCCAATCCACTGTGATCCCAAAAGGAAACTAAAGTGTGAGTACAAAACAGAATATAAAAGAGTGGATAATAGCTAGCATCGAGGGTGTGGATGCTATGGGTATGCACTCTATATGCTCTATAGGTGAGACACAACTATGATATGCATACGGAGGGGAGGCTCGGTGGTGTCATAACCCTCTAAATGCCCGGAGTGGGTCTAGGATATAATGCATTGGTGGGTAAGGCATCGTGGCGATCCCCAAAATGCTCTCCACGTCGATATCGGCAGGGGTGCGCTGCTAACGTCTCCGTATCTCCATGTCATTCCATGCGTGAATCGCGTGAATCTCTCTCAGGTGGGGAGAGGCTCTCCGGAGTGGGGGTCTCGGTTGTCGGCGTTGTCGTCTAAGCTCCTCTTCTCTCTGTAATGTGACACCCCGCGTCGAGCTTGAGACGTTCAAACCCACAAAATGCATAAGCCAACACAAGGGACACCAAGAAGATTGCCAGAACACGTTTATATTCGATTAGCAACTCGTGTTGAAGAAGGCAATGAGAGCTTGGTATGAGGAGTACTAATACCCCTCATAGTTGCGCACAATTTGGCGCCACAGGGCATACCCCCCAAGCACTGAAAAGGGCTGGATAGAAAAACAGGCTGTGACATCCTCCCCCGGCTTGAAGAGCTTGGTGTCCTCAACAAGCGGGTTCGGGTCTTACAAAAGTTGGTGTGATTACAAAATTTGGGAACATTACATGGGGCTCATAGCCAAAGGGGCTTAAGTGTAGCGATAATACTTTCGAACTAATGGATGGTCGGGCCCAAAGGTGTTGGCCGGAAGCCAGTCCGAATCGACTAAGGGTCGTCCTTTGAATTTAATTAGGAACTTGGGACCTTCGCGAGTGATCCGGTCCCGTAAGATAGCTTTTGCCTCGAACTGGTTCTCTCCGTCGTGCAGCACCGGGATCTCGCGTCCGTACTTGGAGTCGGGTTTGAACCGCTTCAGAAGGCTTACGTGAAAGGCGTTGTGAAATTGCACGTTGTCGGGAAGCTGCAAGCTATAAGTGACTTCATTGATCCGCTTCTCCACTTTGTATGGTCCGTAGTAGCGATGGTTGAACTTCTGCGTGATGTTCTTTGGGAGAGTGATATTTCGTGCGCTGACGAGGACAAGGTCGCCGACTTGAAATTCTTCGCCAGGTCGTCGTTTCTTGTGTGCGTAGCGAGCCATGCGTTCTTTGCTTCTTTGCAAGCTGGACTTTGCCTCTTCTAACTTTGTTTTCCACTGATCCAAGAAGGCGTCGCAATCGGGGTCGGTTGTTGCAAGTGTGGAGTCTTGCGTGAGAGCCAAGCGCGTGATTACCTCTTTGCCGGTCGCAAACTCGAATGGGATCATTTTCGTGCTTGAGTGGATGGAAGCATTGTAGTGAAACTCCAGAATGTCTAAGTGCTTCGCCCAATCCTTTTGGTCCGTTCTAACATAGTTTCGGATGTAATCTTCGATCGTCTGGTTGACCCGTTCGGTTTGCCCATCTGTTTGTGGGTGATATGATGAGGAGAACCTAAGTTGCGTCCCCAAGATGCGAAAAAGCTCGGTCCATAGCCGACTTAGGAAACGGCCATCCCGGTCTGAGACTATGGCGAGAGGCAACCCGTGATACTTCACGATGTGAGTGAAGAAAAGCTGAGCCACGGCCTTGGCGTTGAGCGGGGGTTTGGCCAGGATAAAGTGTGCTTGTTTGGTGAAGTAGTCCACCACAACGAAGATGGTGTTGAACCCCAAAGACGGTGGGAGTTCAGTGATGAAGTCCATGCTAATCATGTCCCACGGTCGGTTGGGAATCGGGAGTGGTTGCAGAAGGCCGGCGGGCTTTACCCGATCTTGACGAACTAACTGACATGTTGGGCATGTTTCTACATATTCCTGGACTTGTGCCTTCATGCGGGGCCAATAAAAGTGTTTGTGGAGCGTCTCATAGCTGCGGTTTTGACCTCCATGGCCGGCCACTTTGCAATCATGTGCCTCCCACAGTAGCTCTTTGCGTAGCTCTAAATCGTTCGAGACATAAATTTTCCCTTTGCGGTGGAGAATGCCTTCTTGTAGTGTATAGCGCTGCGGGGCTTGAGCCGTTTGCATTTCCTGAAGTATTTCTTGAACTTGGGCATCTTGTGCTTGTGCTCGTTGAATTCTGCCTCTGAGATCTGAAGATACGGTGGATATCGCCTGGAGCTCGGGTCTTCGACTAAGTGCATCTGGCAGCACGTTCTGTCTTCCCGGCTTGTGAATGATTTTGATATCAAATTCGGCAAGAAAATCCTGCCATCGTGCTTGCTTTGGGCTTAACTTGGGTTGAGATGTAAAGTACTTCAAGGAGATGTTGCCCGTGAAGACCTTTGTGTGTTTGTCCAGAATGTAGTGCCGCCACTTGCGTAGGCAGTGGATAACGGCTAACATTTCTTGTTCATGTGTGCTCCATCTGAGCTCGGGGCCGGTGAGTTTATGCGACTCGTATGCAATGGGTTGTCCATCTTGTAAGAGGACGCCGCCGATGGCTAAGCCTGATGCATCTGTGTGAACTTCAAAAGGTTTGTCGAACTCTGGAAGTTTGAGAACCGGGGCATTGCACATAGCGACTTTCAATGCTTCGAAGGCGTCTTCTTCGTCTGCTCCCCACTTGAATGGCTCCTTTTCTTTGACCAACTCCAAAAGTGGGGTTGCGATCTTGCTAAAACCTTGGATGAAACGGCGGAGGAATTGGCAAAAGCCGATGAATTCTCACACCTCTTTGATGGTCTTCGGGGGTGCCCACTTGAGTACTGCTTCTACTTTCTGGGGGTCGGCGTGGAGCAAGGTTGTTAGCAACGTTTTCGCAACGTCCAAGGCAACGTGTTGCTAACGCGTTAGCAACATCGCAACGTTTTGGCATGGACGTTGCGAAAACGTTGCGAATCATTTCTTTTTTTTTTTCCATTTTTTTTTGCAAATATAGTAACCTAGATGTATATTATAGTATATACATATGTAATATGTATTATATAGTATGTATTATGTTAATTTATGTAATATGTATTGAACTACTTAGAAGTTAGTACTTACTAGTTACTACTTACTACTTACTACTTAGTACTTACTACTTAGCATTGACTTAGTACTTAGTACTTACAAGTTACTACTTAGTAGTATTTACTACTTAGACTTTAATACTTACTACTTACAAGTTACTACTTAGTACTTACTACTTAGCAATGTTCATGACACATGTTGGAACTTGGCACCAGTGACCAGGCAATTGCATTGTTTTCAAGAATCAAACTTCAAAGCATCTCATATGACATCAGAGTCCAGACAAATACTATTATATACAACTTACAAGTAACATTGAAAAACAAACTTCAAAGAATTATAATTTATGACAAAAACATGTGAAAAAGTCAACCTCATCTCAAAATTATGACACTGGTGACTGACAACTGTCATGACTCATAACTCATATGTGATATCAGATGACAAAATCCAATGTCCATAATACAATCCAATGTCCATAATACATATACATCATACCAATAACCATCATCCATGTCACATGATACATCATACCACTAAGTAGTCAAAGTTCAAACAATAAACTGCAGTGTCAATAATACAATGATCAATCAATATCAAGTAAATCATAAGTCATGACTCATAATATCATAATACATATGACATCATACATGTCACATGAGCAGTCATCAATCCTCAAAATCCTCTGAGTCATCATCACTATCATCATCATCACTATCATCATCATCATCATGTGGTGCTCGACTAATAGATGCCTCCATCCTACTAGTAGATGGACCAGGTACACTGTGTGCTCTATGACTAGAACGAGTCCAAGATGCCCTCGTATCATGCTGTGGCACTGTCAACTCCTGATAGAGCATGTCATATAGATCAAGGTCCTCTGCCGGAATGCTAGGTATATCATGGACCCTCTCTATATCAAGCTCATCGACGTTCACCTTCCGCACCTCTGCTGAGTGGCCACCACGCTCCAATAAACGCAAGTTGCAATGGCAATAGACAAGCCGCTCCAACTGCAATGTAGATAGTCTATTCCTCTTCTTTGTGTGGAAGAGGGCCCATGTACTCCAATTCCTTTCACATGGACTGGCACTACAGTCTTGTGAAAGTATGCGGATGGCTAACTTTCTCTGCAAGATAAAAAAGAAAGAGTTCATTAAGAAGAGGAATGACTCATGAGTCATGAGACAAAGTTATAACTTATTAGTTAAAGAATCAAACACTCAAAACTTAAAAGGAAATTGGAATGACTTACTAGCTCATGTGTACCAACACCGTATCTCTCCCACCATGTCACAGGCATCAACTGCATGCTTCTCAAGCATGCCGTGTCTCTACCAAAAAGTCCATTATTCTGAAACTGGGTGAGCTGAAGCTCCAACTTCCCACGTAGCTCCACATCAGAAGATCCATACAATCGATCTACATAGTCATTCCAAGCAGTCACAAGCTCCATGTCCAATGACTGTGATGCAGATCTCCATAAAGGATGTAGTAGATTGGCCATCCCATGTATAGGGCGATGGAACCAATCCCACCTCTTCCTCCATATTCCTTTTATTTCCTCTATCCTATGGATAAAAAACAAATCAAGTTAGAAAACAATAAGATTTAAGAATGTTGAAGAGTCGAGACTTGAAAGTTGAACATGAATGCTCATACAAAAAATAAAATATGGTTACCCAAGTTTCAGCTTACCTCTCCAATGTCAAATAAGGACATCTCTGTATAGACTCTCCGACACGATCCATGAACTCATAAACAAGTCCAAGTGTGCAGCCCTCTCTATCTGCTATGCGTATGAGTGAATATAAGGGCTGTAAGGCCCGCACTAATCCCTCCACATCCCTCCAAAAGCTGTCATCCAAACATGTGCGTCGTACAAGCTCTGCCTTTGGACTAGTATGTCCATCCCAAGCTAACCAATCAGGTGATACAACTGTCTGCATCAGTGCTTGCCTCACTCTTAATAATCTTTCCATGACTATGCACATGTATGCAAATCTGGTCTTCGCGGGCTTCACCAAATCAATATCACTGTAAGACCGAAATATAGCAAGCAATTTTGGTCTCTTTGTGAACAAAGAGACCACTTTTATGCAAGTGGTAAAAATGGTGTAAATCCATGGTATCTTCCCCACATCCTCTATCAGCAAATCCATGCAATGGGAAGCACACGGTGTCCACACAATAGAGGGGAATTCTTCTTCTAGAAGCTTGCCCATAGCCACACAATTACTCCCATTATCTGTGACCACCAGGACTACCTTTTCTATACCAATGTCCATGATAGCTTGACGGATATGGTCATAAATGAACCGACCTGTTTACATATAACACAATGAATCATTAATCAATTGATAAATTATAATTTATCTTGACATGTGTCATGACTCATGCTGCATGCACATGCACATTGCATGTGCATAACACATGTGCATGTGCATGTGCATGTGCATGTGCCATGTGCATTGTGCATGTACATACATAGTACATAGTACATACATGCCAATGCACATTGCACATGCACATTGCACATTGCACATGCACATGCACATGCACATGCACATGCACATGCACATGCACATGCACATGCACATGCACATGCACAATCAAAATTCAAATATAAACTGAAAATTCAGAAATCAGTTCACTCACCTGTGATTGTAGTACCAGCAGCTGATGCATCTATGGCTCGAAGGAACATGGTCCCTTTGCAACAATGCACCAAAATGTTGTACACATTTCTCTTTCGTGTGTCCGTCCATCCATCACACATGATTGTGCATCCATACTTTGCCCATGTCTCTTTCATGGGCTCAAGCTCTCTCTCTAATGCTTCCTTTGTTTTTTTGAGCTCCGTTGTCCTCAACTCTTCATAGGTAGGCCCTTGCCAACGAAACCCTAATAGTGATACCTTCTCCATGGCATTTCTCCATGCCGGTGTCCGTGCAACATTAAAAGACAAACCACATTGTATAAAAGCTTTCATGACGGCTTGTGTGGCTTCTTGTTTACGTTGTTGTTGCAAGCTAGCACGTATAGATGCTCCTCCAAGAGAGCCAAGTGGGTGCTCTTGTGGATCATGCTCTACTCTTGTACTCTTTCTTGGTGGCTCATGCTCTATGTCAATGTCTATGGAAGACTCATGAGCTTGAGATGCTTGACTTTGGGGATCACAAGAACCATGTGAACCGCTTGCAAATGATCTAGCTTGTGATTGGGCTCCACTCCTTCTACCTTGGGCTTTTTGAGCTACCCATGCCATTAGCTCTCCCTTTATAGCTTCGGGCATAGGCTCTTTGCAAGGTGCAACTCCTATGCCACTAAGTCTTCCAAGGTGTGCCTTGATCCTATCAGCTCCACCGGCTCCACTAAAGCCACAAAGCTTGCAAGTCCATCTCTCACTACCCCCGGAGCCCATCTTTCCTTGGCTTGTCACATATTCCCAACATGCTTGTTTTGCTTTAGGCATGTTGATGGAACTTGGAAGAGGTTAAAAGCTGAGAGGACAGTGGACTCAAGATAGGAAGCAAGCTTGGCACGGTGTTGTGTGAGGGTGTGTATGTATTATGTAAAAAACTACCTTCACCTTGCTCAAGGTTGCTCCTCTCCTGTAGCTTGGTACGCTGAGCGCTCTCGGGTCGACAGTAGCAAATGCCTCAATGAGGCCGTTTCGACGAAACGGCCTCATTTGAGGCAAAAAAATTTGTTTTTTATCGCAACACATTGCGAACGTCGCAACGTTGCGACGTTGCGACGTTGCGTTGCGAACGTTGCGAACGCATCGCAACGCGTTGCGATGCAACACTGGCGTGGAGGCCTAGTTCCGAAACGATGAACCCCAAGAATTCCACCTTCTTCATGCAGAACTCGCACTTGCTTGGTTTGGCAAAGAGCCGACGTTGCCGTAGTCGTAACAAGACCGCCCGAACGTGCTCATAATGATCCTCTAGTGTTCGGTTATAGATCAGTAGGTCATCAATGTAGATGATGAGGAAGAGGTTGAGCATGTCCCGGAAGCCATCATTCATCTCTCGATAGAACGTAGCCGGTGCACCTGTAAGCCCGAATGGCATGACGAGCCACTCATAGCTGCCGTAGCGTGTGCGGAAGGGCGTCTTCTCGATGTGTTCCTGTGCCACCCTGATTTGATGGTACCCGGATCGGAGGTCTATGCGCGTGAAGTATCGTGCCTTGCCCAGGCGATCTAGAAGTTCCTCCATCACGGGCACGGGGTATTTGCTCTTGATTGTGCCTTTGTTGAGTGCTCGGTAGTCGATGCATAGGCGTAGGGAGCCGTCTTTCTTCTTCACAAATAGGACCGGGGCTCCATATGGGGAGCTACTTGGTCGGATGTATCCTTGCACTTCAAGTTCGTGTAATTGCCTCTTCAGCTCCTGAAGGTCGGCCTCATTCATCCTGTATGGCGCTCGCGACGGTGGTGGGTGGTCCGGGAGCGTGTCGATCCGATGTTGGACATTATGTAAGGGGGGAAGACCGGGTGGAAGAGTATCCGTGAGAACATCAGAAAATTCTTCCATTAGCATCTGGAAACTTGGGTGCCCAATCTTTGAGGCGTCGATCGGCCGTGGTCCCGTCTCCTCTGCGACCGGTCTGAGAACGCATAAGTGTGCGATCCCACCTTGATAGACTGCTCGTCGAAATTGCTTGTGTGATAATGGTGATGGCGTGTGTGTGGAGGTTGACGTTCGAGCTTGTGCTTTCTCTTTGCTTGTACGTTTCTGCTTCGATTCCCTTGGTTCACTGTCAGAAGGCTCGTTCGTACGAGGAGCCTGGACTCGATTGCAGTCGATGACGATGGCCTGCCCACTCTGATCGAGAAGTACTTTGTCTACCCCTTTGCCGAAAAAGGAGATCATGTGTTTATCCATAAACTCGAGGCCTAGAATGACTTCGAATGTTTCCATCGGTATAATCAGGAAGTTCAGGTGACCAAACCATTGGCCTAGCATGACCGGGACCCCGTCGGCGTAATGCACATGACTGGCCTCGCCCTGAGCAAAGACCACGGACATGCGGAGCCGTTTACTGAGCTTTAGTCCAAGGCGTTGAGCACACTGCGGAGTCATGAAGTTGTGGGTTGCACCCGTGTCCAGCATCACCGGCATGCGTTCGCCTGTGACTTCTCCCATAATGAACACTTGGTGTATGATGGGTAATGCGACTGAATGGCACTGAGCCTTGCCCTTTGATGTGGACGGTCCGCGGGGGGAGGAGTCGTCTGATTCATCGCTGTGAATCTCGGTGATTTTCGGGCCTGAGGTGGATGCCTCTTCGGTCTTCGTTGCTTGTACTCTAGTGTCGGTTCGTTTTCGCGAGCATTTCTCAGTGGGGTGACTGCCTTGGCAATGTTTGCACACCGGCCGGGGGTCACGTCGGGTTTGGTTGCTTCGGTTAGGGGATCCTGAACGGTTGTCTGGTGGGGCCGGGAGGGCTTTGAAACCTTGACCACGTTGTTGTTCGGATGATCTTCGGTATGTGGAGGTTTGCTCTTTGTTGGAGGTTGAGTCTTTGCGGGTAGCTTTGCTTCCGTCGGTTGAACGAGCCAGCCGGTTGGAGTAAGCGTCATTGAGCCGTTCGGCGATGCGGACTGCGTCCTCCCAGGTTTGGGGGTCTTGCTTCTCCACTTTTTTATGGTAGTACGGGGAGCACCCATAAAGGAAGCCGTGTATGCGATCAATTGCAGCCATGTTGTTGATGCGAAGCATGAGCCTTCGATATTGTGATACATAAGGCCCGATGAACTTGTCTTGACGGAGGTTCCGCCATTCGTCACGTGCTTGGAACGCTTCGTTGCGAGGTACAAAGTATTCGACGATGGCCGCCGTGAAATGATCCCATGAGGGCCAGGCTTGCTTCTTATGTTCCACCATGTACCATGCTGAGGCTTCGTCTTGTAAGAATTGGCCGACGATGCGCGTCCAATGGTTGCGGCCAACCCGGAGCATATGGAGGTAGCTTTCCATACCTTCGATCCATCGGTTGACGGCAATGGAGCTTCGGCCGCCTCGGTACTTGTCGGGGGGGGGTTCGGTTTGAAGAAGCCGAAGGAGTCGGGGTTGTCGATGTCCACCGGTTGCATTTGAGTGATCGAGGTTGGATTTAAAGGAGTTGGTGGCTGTTGGGATGTATGTGTCGGGGTGGGTTGGGGTGCTGGTTGGGTGCTTGACTGCAGATGTGGTTGCGGTTGAGATTGGTCCTTGGCTAAGAGATGGGATTCTAGTAGGGTAGTTAATCTAGAGAGGGTGTCTTCGAGTCTATCTATGCGATCGTGGACAGCATCAAGATGTGGTGGAGCTTGGTCGGATTCGGGTTGGGTGTGGATCTCGGCGTTGATTTCGGCCTCCTGGAGCCGTTCATGTAGCTCGGCGTTCACCAAGAGAAGGCGGTTGAGTTCCTCTTCTAAGGCAGCCCATTGGGCCTTGTGACGTTGGCGCCGTTCAGTCACGTTCTTGGCGCGTTCCGTCCCCGAAGTTAGACCGGCCGTGCCAACGTCGTGTTCGCTGGCCATGGTAGCGTGGAGCCAACCGGCGGCAACTCGGGAGGGAGAGAGAGACTAGGAGGAGGGAGTCTAGGGCACGCGGGCACCTAGCAGCGAGGGGAGAGGTTCACCGGTTAAACGGGGTTCGGGGTTGCTTGACGGGTAAGGATGGGGCGAACGGCG
>CM035415.1:96820207-96825207 GCA_020310875.1 Ceratopteris richardii | reverse complement strand
TGGATGATGAATAATCTTTGACTATTTCCCTTTGTATGTGTCATCATACTTTCAAAATACTTTCATACTTTGTAAAAGTGATGGGTACTTGTAGCCACTCCTCTTTGTAGTAGATCCAAGGTATGGATTTTGTTCCCTCTTTTGTCCAGCTATCATCCTAGCTAGTGAATGTTCTTCGCAAAAGCTTTGATGATTAGGAGCTGCGGTATGCACTTCAAGATTTAGATAATGGTAAAAGACCTTGAGTGAATGTGGGTATGGAGGAATGCAAGTTCTTTTATTGGGAATCCCTCAAATTATAATAATTGCTATTGCTAATGAGATTTGGAGTGACTTTTACATGCCATGACTATGACATAGTAGAAAATAAAATAAAATTCGCTCAATCTCTACGAGCCGGATTTAATTCTGGATTTAAATCTATGATTTCAACTCATGTTTGTACTATGGTTGAATATGAAAGAAATCCTCTAAAGGCTGTCATTTTGAAGGAGAGACTTGAGTGGAAAATTTTGGATCGCGCTTGAAGCATAGGAAAATGGTATTATAGGACTTCTCTATCAGTTCGTGGATGAAATTGGTAAATGGAACAAATATTGGGCTACTAGTGCGTATTTGCTCAATTTGTTATTGTTGGTTCTTGTTAACCAATAAGTTTTTTTAATTTGTAAAATTGTTTGGGACTAATAGATCTGGCTGATTGCCATGAATGATGGAACCCATTTGATGTGTATTTTTTGTTCTTTTGAATGTTTCCCCTTGTGACTATATTTTGTCCATTTGATTGTTCTTAGGTCATCTAATTGTGTGAACTTCACAAGTGACCACAATACGTCGTTTAGATTGCCTCTGCAATGTAGATGGTCACCACTTAGAGGCACATACATGCACATGCACATGCACATGCACATGCACATGCACATGCACATGCACATGCACATGCACATGCACATGCACATGCACATGCACATGCACATGATAGTTGCTTTCGGATGTGTTTGGTTCCATTTTAGCTAACCTTTTGCTAATTGGCATCCGGACTTGACCCTTTGTTTTGCCCAAGTATGGTCAATTATTAACTCCTGAATCCTGTTTTAGCACGTATTGAGCACCCGCATTCCTTGTGATATGTAGCAAAATGCACGGTCTCAGGATACACAAGATAAGGGCATACCGTACCAGGGTCAGAATACTCATTCTTCTAGGATAGAGAGGTCAAGGATACCTATGTGCAGACAATCAAGTCTTGACAATCTCACGAGTTGCACACATGTGGAGGTCCTGAGGTGAAGAGGGAACTTAGAGGAGGGACTTGAATCTTGAATTTGCAAGCCATTTGCTCTATCTTGCAGAAACATTATGCTCATTTGCAAGTGCTACATGATGCATCATGATTGATGGCACATGACACATACACATACCATGATGGCATAGTGTGCATTGGGCAATTATGCAATACGACACATTGAGCTGTATAGTAAACTCTAAACACGTGTACACAATACGATATTCAATTTATCGTTACACATAAATAATAATGTAGGTAACATGTTTGTTGTGTAGAAAAATTATGCATGTATCTCTTTATGAGAACATATACACTTTTTTATGTAAATTCATGTTAAAAAAAGATCACGTCCATAAATATAACAAACGTTTTGGCGGACTAGGCAGACATCAGAATCTCGTGAGTTACAACTATGGGCACATGAGCACGCAAACACACACACACACACACACACACACACATTGTTCTTCCTTCTTTTTATATAAATTGTCGTACAAAATCATTTTCATTGCCTCCTTTCATTTGCATCTTCTCATGTCGAGGATAACAACAAGCATGTAAGGTATTAAAAGCACTTTTCTCTCTCTTCAAGTGTGTAAGATATGTGATAGCGATAGTAGACATCATTCCTCACACCTAAGCATGTTGGCATGATATCTTAGGTTGAGGATTCAGCCCCTTGAATGGCAAGGCTTGACAACACACATTGCAAATGGGGATTCAAGGGGATGTCTATGAAGGATAACATCCCCTCTGGATGACATCATCCCTTGATTATTATTATCGTCATCATCATTTTTTCTAGAAGAATATTGTGTTTCCACCTTCTAAGCTTACTGCGAGAATACTATACAAGTTTGAACATTCACATTTTTAGGTTAGAATCTTTAGTGTTCACTGTTTGGTATACATGCATGAGGTTATTTGTTCATTCATTTAACTTCTAGACTAAACCCTTGAGCAACACATTTCATAAGCAAACCCTTCTTACTACGTAGAGTCATTGAGATCAAGCTAGTTTTGAGATAGTTTTGCAACTCTTCACCCCTTCCATCAAGCTGATCATCTCTCCTGAGCTCTTCATCTTCATCTACATCTTCCCATCTCTCCTAATCTTTTTACCTCCTTAATATCTGGCATCTTGTTCCGAATTCCTTATGTTTCCCAAGCTACCCACTTTCTCCCATGGTCTTCACTTGTAATTCGTGAAGATCACCCATTCCATTTTCATCTCAAATATTTTTCACTTCTCATCATCAATTTGCAAATGAGTCTACATCTTCATTACCACCAATACAAGGAAGATGAACACCAGTTGTGCATGTGTGGTCCTTGTGGGATGAGGTAGATTTGAATTTTGTTCATATATGTATGTAGAGGCCGTTGAACAGTGTGCGGTGTCAGAATTATAACTTTGTTGAATATTTACAATTTATCGATGCTAGGTGTGACACTTCAATATCTCGATGACTTTGTGGTTCTTTATGTTTTCCTTACGTCATTTTCTTTTGATTCAATGTAGGTTAAAGGCTGTGACAGGTAATTCAGTTAAAAGAAAAATCATTTGAAACTTGTAGCTTTTGACCCATTCTTAGGGATCTTTCCTGGCTCGAGCTTGTATGTGACCATGTTCCCATGCTACATCTTTAACCCATTTATTGCAAAAAGCAATTGATATGTGAAAGGATTCATCTTAAGTTTCTTCATGCAAGTATACTATGAGCAAAAAGGCTTTTTTGTAGAAGAATAATTCAGAATTATCTTCCTTTTTGAGCGGGACTTGCATTTATTGTGAGAAGAAGTTTTGTCGAAGTTGAGAAGCTCATAAAAATGGCTAGAGTTATGGTATTTTGGCCTAGACTGATGTCCATAGGACTATTATAGCGGCTTGAAACTTGCGCTCATGCTTCCGCAAAGGTGCATATCATTTATTTCTTCCAGCATGCATATAAGTTTGTGAAAAAGTTCCACAACTGTTTCACAGAAACAAAATATTTACAGCCAGGTAGAATTTATTGGTCAGAAATCGTTACTGAATTTTCAAGTTTTCAGCTTCAAACTAAGCTTGTTCTAGTGGTCCTGTCTGATGGCGAGACACTACTTGTGTGCTTATTTTCATGAGAAAACACCTTTATCCCTTGTTGTTATATAATTGAACCTCGTTGAATTTATTAGAGAGAGAGAGAGAGAGAGAGAGAGAGAGAGAGAGAGAGAGAGAGAGAGAGAGAGAGAGAGAGAGAGAGAGAGAGAGAGAGAGAGAGAGAGAGAGAGAGAGAGAGAGAGAGAGAGAGAGAGAGAGAGAGAGAGAGAGAGAGAGAGAGAGAGAGAGAGAGAGAGAGAGAGAGAGAGAGAGAGAGAGAGAGAGAGAGAGAGAGAGAGAGAGAGAGAGATGAGAGAGAGAGAGAGAGAGAGAGAGAGAGAGAGAGAGAGAGCTGAAATTCTCGAACTGCCAAGAGCAATGAAGCTACAAAGATGGTCATGTTCACTTGTGTGCTCCCAATATAGAGCTTAGATGGCAATCTAGACAAAGTCTAGATGAGGGGCTTACTATTGCCCAATGTTGTGTAGAGCTTCACATGGGCCATGCCTATATAACTTTTACAATGGGAGCCAGTATAGATAAACGTAGTGAAGAGAGAATAATCAACAAAATATATAATTTGACAATATGTCCACGACTAAAAGTCCTACCGTCATGCCACTTGAGGCTTCGGGGGTAGGGCCCCCGAACCCCACAGAAGGGTGCAAGCCTCTTTTTGTACTCCTCTCATTAAGGTTCTATGGGGAAGCCACACAATGCCACAAAGGTTTTATTTTTGCCTTGAATGGCATCCCAATGGCTTGAAAGTTTATGCCATACATAATGTCATGGCTAGGCTCACAAAGATCATCTATTACCATCAATCATCACACATAATAGACCTCATCTAACTTGGAAGTTAGGGTTCCACAAATGTCCTAGCTCTCATAATGGCTTCTTTGCATGATGGGGGCTTTACAATTGAGAGCACCATGAATCATTTGTGGTCACTTGAGGGTGGAGTATTGAGTATATCTAGCACAACTTAGAATGTGGTCATGATCTCGTCAAATCATGCCTTAATAGATTTTATGCTTCTTTCCAAGTGGATGACTTCTTGGGGTAAAATATTCCTTTGAACTGATACTTTCCTCTCAGACCACTATCCGATTCCGGTTTCATGTGTGAGCTTGCAAGGGGCGGCAATCATTTGTGGTCACTTGAGGGTGGAGTATTGAGTATATCTAACACAACTTAGAATGTGGTCATGATCTCGTCAAATCATGCCTTAATAGATTTTATGCTTCTTTCCAAGTGGATGACTTCTTGGGGTAAAATATTCCCTTTGAACTGATACTTTCCTCTCAGACCACTATCCAATTCTGGCTTCATGTGTGAGCTTGCAAGGGGCAGCAAAGACCCTTGGTTCCATGTTGATGTTGAACTTTTTACCCTCCTGTCAGTTCGATGGGAAATCAAGTACATATGGCCTATTGTTTTTTGTTTTAGAGCCTTGCCTTCACAATGTTGAATTTCGGTTGTGGTAGAAACTAGGATTGCTCTTTTGCATTTAGAGTGAGAGGTACAAAGGATGAGATAATTAAGGTTGAAACTCTTTGTGAGACTGACACATCACGAGAAAGAAGTAAACAATGGTAAAATTGGGCTTCAATTGAGACTCATAAAAGTTAG